>CATQJL010000112.1:81652136-82252136 GCA_958299035.1 Cylicocyclus nassatus
AAACTGGGGTGGAACCCGGGATGCCAGCTCGTGAATATATAATTCTATGCCGATTATGAGAGAACTCGAAACTATGAATGCCGAGATTTTAGGAGATTCGCGGATTGAACGTTAATTCAAACTTCGTATTTTATAGCGCAATCCGGTGCAGTGAGTGAGGTACGTGAGGTAACCGAATGTGCTTGCTGGGGCGTCCAGCATATGGAACAAACTATAGACATCGTTTCGCCTGCTCTTATTCGTATTATTAGGGTGTCCCATATTTTTTATCTATTTTGGCTACAACCGCCGTTTTTTTATCATTCTCCAATTGACGTGGCCTGAGTAATTATTCGACAGGGTAAGGCCCCGGACAGACTTCACGCGATTTGATCGTCGCGACTCAATCGCCGACATTTCCATTCGTTTTCATTTCACATTCAAAAATTTCGGGTTGGAAAAAGTATCACAACCGAAATGCAAGTTGATCGGCATGGAATGATGTTGTAACAGTTGTCTCGTCGCGAATCAGTCGCGACGATCAAACCGCGTGAAGTCTGTCCGGGGCCTAAAGCAAGCTCTGCAAGATGGCTACCAAGAATCTGCCCAAATCCTATTCCACGTAAAGTTTTAAGCTGAATTCTGATAATAGCAGTGAAAACAAACTAACATCAAAAATTGTATCTCCGCCCCCAAAAAATCTAACATATATTTGACACATCGAACATTCGACTGTACACTTTCCGTGTTTCTATGGCTAGAAATAAAAGAAAAATGAATGGAGTAAAATGGCAAACTCCGCCCCTAGGACTCCTGAGCTCCTCCCAAGCATGTGATATGTAGCTCATACACAGGGAAGTACGAATGTGTATTTGTACCTTTGTAGGTGCCCCAGTCCTCAAGAAATGCTAATATTTAGTGTAAAAACGGTAAAAATCTATGGGACAACCTCAACAGAAGCTCTCGTACGCAAAATACACTGTTCCAATGGGACTTTTCAAGATTACACGATTAACTTAAACTTGTGCAAGTGATTTGTTTTTATTTGCAACTATTTTTAAAAAATTCAAAAGTTCTCTAGAAAATGAACTAAAATTTCTTCTCTTGTAATCTTTGGGTTACGTGATCGCTAAAATCGAGAAGCATCTCAAAAATTTTCTCGAATAGCATGGGCAAAAAACGAATCTTCAAAAAAAGTTCTGTCACTTTCCCATCCTATCATAATTTTGGAAATGTTCTCGACTAACATAAGTTCCAATTAAATTTTGACCTTATCAGCAATTTTTAATCATTTTTCATTTTTGCACCTTATACAGGGTGTCCCAAAAAGATGTGCACACTGTTCGATTGTTAATAACTTTCTTGCTTTCATGTCTTTTGCCGAGCATGAGGTACCATTCTGTAGAGCGAGGATAAACTTAGATCTACAGTATGGAGGGACTTACCAGCCGCTTTTCATTACTGTAGAATTACGGTAGGAATTTCGAGGAGGTTTTTCAGCAATGGAAAGCTGTATTTTGCCTCAGAAAAAAGCCAAATGAGCCAGAAACTCTTGAATTGGGTTAATCATAGTCGCTGATTCTAAATATGAAAACTGCACGTCAGTACAATGTTTCTTTCATGAGTTAATTCAGATTTAGGGTAACAACTGATTCTCCAGTGTTCAGCAGAAGTGTGAATACGCCATCAAGAAAGCTCGAAAAACTGATGGAAAGTTGTGCAGTGAAATCAGCACGCCTGAAAACCTTGCTACACAATTTTTTAGATTTTTTTGAAATTATTTCATCAAAAGGCTTATCCCACAGTGATGCTGTATGCTGGAAGTTCATACCGTAATCCTACAGTAGCAAAGAGAGATTGGAGTTTCGCTTAATACTGCAAATCTAAGTTTATCCTCGCTCTACAAAATGATACTTCACGCTCGGCAAAAGACATGGAAGCAAGAGAGTTATTAACGATCAAACAGTGTGCACATCTTTTTGGGACACTCTGTATAGTCGACTTACCTCTGCCACCATCCTTTCATATTCTCTGATCAAGAAACATGTCATATTTGCCTTGCAACCATTACAGTAGGCACCTGGCAGATGGGCTCTGCAATGTAAATTTCAACTAACCAGCATTTTATTTGCCACTAAAGCCGCAGCCACGCGATGGCCCAAGCATAGTGCGGTATGTGTGTATCATTCATTCTCTAAAGGAGACCCAAGCATGCTTTGTGTACATTTCATTGACAAGTTCATTAATGAGTTTTAATGCGTTTTGACTGATTTACTATTAGAATTCGTGGGAGAACATGTTTGAGCTCGTTAAACCACGCTGGCTTGAACACGTTTCTTCATGAATTCCTGATAGTAATTAATCAAAACGTGTTGGAACTCATTTATGAACTTGTTAATCAAACGTACGCAAAGCGTGCTCGCATCTCTTAGTCAGAGAATGAATGATACACCTTAATTCATAAGCATCTATGGCTCTGCAGCAGCAAACATAACATAGGATTCCAATACCTGATGCATTTATCAACGAATCCCGATAGGAAACGGTCCACAGGATCTCTTGTAATCATCGTATGCACCCAACCATCTTCATTACGCACAAGGACCCGCCACTGCAGTGATCGCATTGATAGTGCTTCGTTGCGATGTTCACAAAATCTGTAATTGTCTTATCACTTCAGAAAGTTACTAACTGACATTTTGCAGAAGTAAGAATATTCAAACTGAATGTTGTGTAAAAGAACGCCCGGTATGTGCTCTTAACCAGATAGCCTTCCTCCTCCACTCGGTCTTCCAAAGCCCCTCGTAACATTTTAGTAGTGTTCAAAGCCACCGCCCACTCAGATTCTCGTTTCCAGTTTTTGTCGTTTCAAGGCTCTTCTCATTTCCTTTATTCCGAATATAAGGTCGAGGAACCGCAAAAGCCCCAAATTCCCGTTCCGAAGAACCCGCGGCCAGGTGTAGAGGACTATATATCCCCGAAAGGGGGTGGACCGATGCAGTCTTCGACAAAGCGCGCAGCTCCATACTATACAAGCATATAGATTTGTATCACCTGACTGATAGTAGACCGGTGAACACACGGCTGTACCAAATTTTGGAACATTTTATTGACAACAGAGTGAGTTATTGTTTGCGCGGGTGGAGCCTATCGGCAACATAGAATCCCTTACCCGCAGGCCGGCTTTCAGTAACCGTAATTGGACTGGCCTCGCGCGGGCATGGATGGGGAAAGCGGCGGTGCCTTCTAGGGGTCCTCGTGCATCTTCGTTATTCCGGAGCTGTTTTCTCGCTTCCGAAGCAAAATTTTGCGCCGCGGCTTGGGCATTGGCTTGATAGGGAGCCCTACTATCATATGCTGCCGAAAGCTCAAGACCCTCAACTTAGAGTGGAGGCGCCTCTGATGCCATGCCCTTTTCGGCAAGAGTGAGGCAGTTGTCGCGCCACCACCACCCATTGTCTATTTCATGCATGATGAATATACAATTTCAATTGACTCACCCCACCTGGTACGCTTAATCTCACTGAGAAGCTTTCTTCCACTTCGACGAAAACCATTCTCATCAAATAGAAAGCAGAATATTGCCGTCATCACTGTTGACATGCTTTTTTGTACCACACACGTCGAGATTTTGTGTTTCGGTGCAACCTTAATTTTGATGCATGCAAATATGATGGGTGTCAAAAAGGATTTGGAAAAATACGGCTACAAGATAGCGTGATAGATTACACTCTTCGTCCTAACATTTCGAATCCAGAACAGTAAACACTGCAAATGTATGGCTGCGTGACGAATTTCATTCTAACTGTGCTACTGTAAGTATACAGTACGGAAGCAAAATTACAGCATTAGTTAACTACCCCAAAAAACTATTTGAAAAGCCCTCATCAGTGTGGTGTTCATATTTTGAGACAGTGCCATTTCTGAGATTATGGCACTTTAAGTTTTCATATGTCAACAACAACCTATTTTAGCGTTTCAAGTATGTGATGAACCATTCAAAATTCTTGGAAAACCTATTTGTAAAGAATTTTACTCACTAGAAGTAATCCTGAAAACGCTACTACACACTCCCAGGTTTTTTCTGAATTTTTTATGGTCTAACGGCATTTCATGACGCTATTGTTAGAAGTTCCTATAATCCTAAACTAATAAAGATGGGGGATTGCTCCACACTAAATCTACCCTGAAATCTCACAGATAAGTCCTCCCATCAGATAAGTCCGCCGTCAGATAAGTCCGCTACAGTTTTTGATCCGCTTCAGTGAGATTTTAAGTGGCTCCCAGTTCCGTTGTTTAATGGTTATTTGAGGCAGGATGAGTGGGTTTGCAAGATGTGGGTTTGCATTGAGTAAAGGAAGAGATAGCTAATTCATTTTCGAAGTATAGTCAACTATGTTTCAAAATGCACTTTACTTGGGTAGCTAAATATTGGAAACCCTGAGAGTTCGCTAAAACTTGGCGCTCTGAGGTTATTCGACATGATTCTTACGGTCTGCTACTGATTATGTTTGGTAGTTAAGTCGCGGCGGGGGGGGGGGTCGTATCCGGGGACGGGAGACGGTCAAGAGGCGCAATTTCTCTGGCTGTCACCAACTTAAAGGCACCGTCCACCCAAAGTGAGGGTTGATGAGATTTCGGTGCATACTAGTGTGGGCCCCCACACTAGTATGCACCGAAATCTCATCAACCCTCACTTCGGGTGGACGGTGCCTTTAAAACTCCAGTTTAGTGCAATGCGAGTCTTTGAAAATTACCGGATAAAGTGCATTAGCTTACTCTCCGTCTGAGGTCACCACTTGTTGATTTGCATGGTTTTTGCTGTAAATCGGACTAAGATACTTACGTATGTGTTCTGAAATGCATTTTCATGAGTTTTTGACTTTCAAAATGGCTGTTTTGAATTTTTTTTAGAGTATCAAGATTGAACAACTCATGCAACTATCTAATATATCTTTTTCTAGATTTCATATACTTTTAGAAAGTTGCAGAACACTTATTATGTGCTATTTGGTGTCCAGCTGGCAATAAAAATCGCGCCTCTTGACATCATAGGTGCGATAGGAGGAGCCGGGCCCTCTCCAGGTGAAGGGGGTCTCTGCTACTCTCATCCTTGTAAGGTGAAGGGGGTAAGTGAGCCCTGAAAGCAAAATGCCTCAACAGTTACATACCATTCGAAAGTTGAGGTCATATAGAAGACATAGACCTCGGCTTTTTTCTAGGTCTTTTGTGCCGCGAGATATGAGGGATTTTATGTACTTCATGTATCAACTAATTTTGTGTCCTCACTTTCTGCTCTCCAAAAGAATGCTACGAGAAAGTCGACGGTCTACGTTTGCTAATGAAGACTTGCTCTGTAACGCAGATAGATAACCAGCAGTGATTAGGTCTTCGCTTGGCAGAAATCTGCTGTTGAAAATGAACATGATTTCAGATAAAATGCAGTGTATCTCTCGGTAGAGGGGGGCTAGAAAGAATTCGACGGTCTACGTCGAGTCCCCTTCTCCTGAGCTTTCGAAAGGTATATAGACTGCTAAGCGAAAAAACTTGCCAGTTTTTAAAAATGGTGTGGAGGTATTTACTATTAGCTTGCTCCACCCAGCTCCCCCAATGTATTGGCTTTTATCGGTCACCAGAGCAAGTGCATTTTGAAGCCGGGAAGCAAAAAAGCCCTAACATGCTTCACACCGTTCGAAAGCTGAGATTATGGAGAATCGGCATAGACCGTCCCTTTTTTCATAGCTTCTCTGTAGAGCGAGATACGAGCAATTTTATACGCCTACTCACCATCTAATTTTGTGTATTTATTTTGTAATTTATTTTTGAAAAAAAGAACAAAGATAAAAAAAAAGAGACGGTCTACGTTTATCGGCAATGTCTTGCTCTGTGATGCTGTTAGAAAATCAGGCACCTTCATCCATTCTTCACGCAGAAATTTCTCGACAAAAACACACATCTTTTTGGCTAAAATCCCGTGTAACTCTTAGTAGAGGGGAGCTAAGGAAAAATAGATGGTCTACGTCGAATCCTTTTTTTGTGGGCTTTTTAATGGTATACAGGTTGTCGGGTGGAAAAACTTGTGATTTCTCAAAAATGAGGTGGAGATATTCAATAGTAACTTGCTCCACCCCGCTCCGGCTTTCTATGGGTTGCCAGAGCAAGACTTTTTTGGACTGGGAAAGCTTTGTGCACCAACATCTTACATACCATTCGATAGCTAAGAACACGAGGAATCGAAGTAGACCATCTCTTTTTTCGTAGCTTCTATGTGAAGCAGTTTTATCTAGCTACAATATCAGCCAATTTTGGGTAATTATATTTTCAAACCAAGGTCTTTTTCGAACTTTTGTATATGAATCGAAAGCATGAAAAACGAGTAATCTAACTGTTGTTTTGTTTTTATTATTTTCTCTAGTGAAAAGAGATATGGTATGATTTCTTGTCAGTAAACATGCATCCATCGCTAGTCGGTTCAGATTTTTCTACTCTTGCTCAACTCTTTTTTGCAAAGTATGTATTCATTGATACAATGTTAATTATTTTAAAAACAGCATCCTTTTACTTTTTGATTACGCGTTTCGTTATCAACGCCCTTTGAGCGTGCAAAAGGTCTCAAGCATACGTTTTTTAACGAAACGTTGTTGATTCGATACTCTCTTGCAGTCTTGATGTCTGAGGATAAGAGCAGCTGGCGTTTTTCCAAACAAAAAGTTCCGTTGTAATAGCTGTTTGCCTTGATTAGTCTCAACCTCAGGTGAAAGGGGTCAGCCAAATGCCGGCCCTAAAGTGAAGGGGGTCAGAGAAATTTCTCCACCTATCGCATCTATGCTTGACATACACCCAAGGAGCTGCAGCAGACCTTTCTGACCAAAGAAAGAGCAAGCTCAAAATAAAGTGCATAAAGTTATACGGTGGGAATTACGTCTAGTCGATAATGATCTGTCTAACGCTAAACATCATGTACAAACAGCTGCAGAAAATGGAAACTGAGGAGCTTCTTTCTATCCTTTAGTCTTGATCAAAGTGATAAATACCGTAATAGAAATTTCAAGCATGGATCACTTTCCACACTTCTCGATGACGTTCCTGATAGCAGTACTAGAAGAAAATTTGGAAGACGAGGTACACAGCAGGAAAAAGTGAAAACTGTACAGGATGAAAGTAATAAGTTTTTCTTGACTACTGCACTCATGTATGCTTTATCCATGTCGGCGGGAACATCAAATTCAATCTCGGCTCTAGGCTGGGCTCATGCTACATGATGATTTGTTCCAGCCTTGTTTACTGTATTACTAACACTTCATTTTTTATGTATGGAACACCTTGAGCGTATGGATTGAGAATGAAAATGAAGTGGAAATAATAAAAGAAAAGTGCATGGAAAAGGGGAAGATATTCTCTAGAAATGTGTGTATAAGGACAACTTCATAAGTGCTTAGGCAACAACATCTCAGTCGTATCGTACGAGCGATGAAGGTCGTACAGTTGCACAGAAAGAGCAGGGATATAGATTAAAATAGCATGGATATGTACGGAAAAGGAGGTTTTGAGCAAAATCGAGAGTGACCAATTTGTCCATCGTGTATCCACGGTATCTCAGAAATTGTCGACGATGTACGAGTAATATTGATAGATATTTCTAATGTGGAAGACAATATTACAAACTCCGTTTCGTTCCTGCCCTTAGACTGAGTGAAAACATTTGTAGGACTCCCCGAAACTCTTTATTGAAGAAGGATGGTCTGTTTACTATCTTGAGCATTTAAAAATGAGTTTGGTATAGATTCTATAATTGTAAAATTTTCAAAAAGCATTACTTTTTGATAATGCTTTCTTAGAGTACCATAATCATGTTACTCACATTAAAGTTGTTGATTGGAAGTAAGTATTGTAGAATTTCTATAATTTCGTATTATTGTCATGAGCGCGGTTACAAACTTTCTTGAAATTTGAGCTATTTAAGATGAAGTGAAATAAGGTTTGGTGTGTTTTTGAATAGATACCATGGTGCTATTATATCTAAATACAGTGGCGTACCCATGTTCGGAAGGGACGCGACAAACAATTTCTTCCCATGAAAATGCGTGGCGTTAGCCACGCACTCCAAAAATTTTTTGGTACTTATTTGAGTTAGAATGAATAAATCGTTTAACATGAAAATCAAAACTTCTGTTTTGTTTTATAATTTACGCCAAAAATTGTTGTGGTTCTAACATTATATCTATTTAGATCCAAAAGACTGCAATGTTTTTTTCACTTTAAATTACTTTCATAGACTTGTTTGATCAATCCGTACATGTCTTTTTCTTCATAATTATGTGTAATCGATAAATCACCATTTATCTAAACGGAAAAAATTCATTTGGTCGAAATTATGTAGTGGTATTTGTATTCGTACCAAGATAAAATAAGATCAGCAAACAAGGAACTAACATTACCACAACTGTAATACATTCTGATTCAACTGGATTGGCGGCCGGAAGGCGGGGCTTCGTGACCCAATCAAGGCTAAGGAATGATTGGAGAGCATGCGCGCGAGAGGACGCAGACTGCGTAGCGGGCGCGAGCGTCAGTTAGGTCACAAAGCCCCGTCTTCCAGCCGCCAGTCCAGCTGAATCAAAGGTTACAATATTATTCAAGTATTGATTCGTACCAAGCACCCTTTTGGGCAAAGTTTTGATATCTGCGATTTTGGCCCCGTACCGTATCGACTGTTCCCCAGAGATACTCCCATAGGTGCCCCCAACATGGCTGCCTTTCGATCATTTTAACATGTCAAAAAAGAGCCTCAAATTTGCTGGAAGCAACGTGTTAAAGCAATCGAAAACAGCCATGTTGATGGTGCAGGGAACATTTCCGGGGAGCAAACCATAGATATCTATCGTCGCCGTATGGTTTTTCTTCGAATCGCACAACGCCATAGGGAACATTCCAGCGAAGACGTGAATTTGAGTTTTTGGGTCCCCCACATGACACCGTTGGCGGCAGTTCCCAACTTTAGACAAGCTCAGGTTTGGGCACCCCAATAATAAAATCTACTGACTCGGAATTCAGCCTCGAAGCTTCTCAGCGGCGGTATACAGTGATAGTCTGAATGATTGCTACACATTTCATCTGCGGTCCGAGTGTCGGTCCTATTTGGAAGTGGCTATAATGAAAGGCGGGATATATGAACCCATATATTGATTTCACCTACATCACTGTTGAACTCCTCCACAATCTCCATCTGAAAGAAATCTGAACTACCTCGTTTTGGTAGTTTTCCAAGTCGATTGTGATACTTTTGTATCTGCTTTTCTTCTTCATGTTCATTTGTAGATATATGTCCAATCATTCCATCAGATTTGTTTACGTAAGAAAATAAAAGGAATATGAGAATAATCAGTAGCAATAATGTGTGAGGATGCAGTGTCATTGCGATAGTTTAGTATCCACTAGTCCGGCATTTGATCCCATGTGCGGCGACAATGCGAGCTAATTAAAACGGATTTGCACTCGTAGAGGGATTTGGCTGTTTTGCAATAAGCGAGAAATGCGTAGTGAAAGAGAATCCCCTCAAAAAGTAGATGAACTTAGCTGGAAATCGAGCTAAGGGCTCTTGTCCTTTTCATTCTGAGTTCATTATTATAGGCCGCAGTTTGTCCTATACGATAAGGAATTTGAAATTAGCGATGATTTAAAAAGACTAATACATCAGAAAATGTGAACTTGGCTGGTTTTCCCGCCTTCCGCTTTGATTTGGACCTCGAAAAATTTCGAGAAAAGGCAACTTGGTTGGAATATTGAATTGAATGTATATTTTCAAAGAAAGCTAGAAAACCTCAGAATACTGGCAGGAATTTTAAGGATTATGGTAGTCATAGGTATCTATGACATCGTCTAGAACCTTCTATAGACAAGCTAACACGTTAGTACTGATGTGCACGAGTCCTAACATGTTCCTGGCATGTATTCGCCTGTTCAGCTCCGCATAGTGTTGACAACTGTTGGTCATTTGCTCGCATTGCTCTTTTCTTACTTGTGCTTGATTTCCAAGATTATTAGGTTCCTAAGTAGATCTTCATACTGTATCTTCTTTGGTTCAAAGTTTCGATTTAGAGCGAACTGTTGCGCGGTCATGCTTTCGCCAAAGACTGACATCAGCGGAAACTCTGGTAAGTCCCGAATAGTAAGTTGGTTTTCTGTTTTGGGTACAGTAGAGCTCTAGTCCTAGTTGGCGTAATCCCCATGCACCAATTCTCACTCTGCTGGCGTCCGCTCTGGTGCTTCAAAGGCTGCTGTGCTGTGGCAAGTCGCGCGCCAAGAAGTGTAGACGCGGATCTGCATCTGATGCCAGTTTGTGAGCCATGGACATACAGCCTACCGCCGGACGAAGGCGAAGCGCTATCGGTGGAACGCGTGCGACAGTGACGCGCAATATTCTTACCTTTGTATATAAACCCTGAGCGTAATGCGCTCTGTGGCTAATAATACCGCGCAGGCGTCCCTCAGTTTTGCGCCTTCGTCTTGTGGGATAGAGATAGAGGGCTATACATTGCCGAAGTTGGGCGTTCCCCGCGGTCATTGCAACAAATACGCATCCTTTAACATGCATGGGGGTGCGTTTTTGCGAGAAATCCGTGACCCTACTATGTTCGACGATACATAGTCCTCCACCCCGTCTTGTGCAGTCGGTTCCATCCCGGGCGAAACATTCTACGAGGAGCGGAGCGTGCGTATCGCTGGAGACTTGGCGAGCGCATAGCGCTGGCATTTTGCCATGCAAATACTGATGAGAAAGGCTGCGTTCATACTGAACCGGAGGTACGGGAACTGAGCGCTGTGCTGGAACTGTTCCCGGACTTTGAGATCAGTATGAACGAAGCCAAAGAAGAGACGAAGATTTGGGTTCTCCGCACACGATATACTGTAGCTGCGAAACGGCGCGAGCCGTTGCGAGGCGGACGATCGTTAAAGGCACCGTCCACCCAAAATGGAGGTTGGCGAGTATGATGGCATATTAGTGTGGGCCCCCACACTAGGCAAACCCCAAGCTTCGCCGCAAAAAGCTGCTTCTGGAGCGAGAAATCCGCTCCGGAAGTAGCAAAGTTGGTCGCCCCGCCCACTTGCATGCTTCTCGCCTGCGCTTGTTGCACAGGGTTCTCGAAACAGGAATTTTTGGGGGTTTCGCGGATTTTCGACTCCAAATTCGGAATTAGGGCTTTCAGAAGGCCTGAAGGCGACAAAAACATTGAATTCGAGGTTTTGGGTGGACGGTGCCTTTAATGCAGTTTCCGCCTGAGGCCTCGGGCAGAGTTCACGCGATTTGATCGTCTCGACTCAGTCGCTACAAGACAAGTGTTACGAGTTCATTGCAAGCCGATCTTTCTGTATTTCGGTTGTGATAGTTAATCATGATTAATCGTGTTGGAAAACTACCACAACCGAAATGCAAGAAGATCGGATGCAATGATACTGTTACAGTTGTCTTGCTGCGATCAGTCGCTACGAAATCGCGTGAACTCTGCCCGAGGCCTGAAGCGGGTCGAAATTTACTGTAGCCTTCATCTAGCTTGATCACGTAAGGTGCTTTGATGAAATCACTGGTGTGATAAGTGATGAGCACATCAACATCACCAGCGCGGAACAGTTTGGAGTCTGAGCATTGTTGACACATCGCCGCCAGATCAAAGCTGATATTGAGTTTTCAAAGGCGAACATCGGCGTACTCTACACATTATTTTTTTTTTCAGAACCTCCGGAAGCATGTAAGCATTCGCCACCATCTCTGCTGTCAATGGAAGATGCTAATGGAGAAAATTTTGTTGCAAGTGAGAGAAGTTTACCCGAGGGAGTCGGCCCACTTCAGCCACCCACCCACATCACCGAAACAGGTTACATAATTTTGCCTATTTTTCATCAGTGAGAGATGAAAATTTCCGTTTTGCTTGTCTTAGGGAACGGCCATAGGTTGTAGGTGTTGTCGATGTTGTCGGTGTTGTCGGTGTTGTCAGTGTTGTCGGTGTTGTCGGTTTGTCGGTGTTGTCAGCGTTGTCGGTGTTGTCGGAGTTGTCGGGGTTGCCGAGGTTGCCGCGGTTGCCGGTCGTTGTAGGATCTCATGATAGCCTCCACGTTTCGCGCGCTCTCTAAACTGTCTCTGACTCCGACAACTCCGACAACACCGACAACACCGACGACACTGACAACATCGACAACACCGACAACATCGACAACATCGACAACCTATGGCCGTTCCCTTAGTGCTCCCATGAGGGATCCAGAGGCTAGTCTCGGATGAAGGCGGATGGTTTACGGTCGCGAAGCGGATGTGTATGCAGCAATCATATGTCACTTTGCAAACGCTTGGACGCATGTGAATTCACTGAAGGTTTCCAAGGATGCACATAGATGCAATAAACGCTGGTTGCCGCTCGCGTGCTAAGTTCGCGCGCGATCACACACATGCACTTCCGCCTTCCTCCACTACCGTATGCACGCACTTCGGCTTTAACATGGCGCGTCAATAACTGTACTTTATAATAGTTGATCATAAACTTCTGTAGATCTTCCTCAGAAGAAATGTTTAGCAGTAGGCGCTGAAGGTGATGCAGCTTTCGAACGAGAGATGTGTTTGCTGCTTTTGAAACCCCAGTCGCAGCCACTCTGTTCTCGCAAAGTCTTTCTTGGTGGCCTCCCGATGCAAGTTGGGACAGGTAATAAGAAATGAATTCTGACCACGAGTACAGCGAATAATTAGATTTGCAGAGGATCTCAAAAGGTTCTTCTCTTTATTTGGGCAAGTAGAAGTTGGCTGGCCAGTGGACAATAATGGCGAACATGACGGTGTGTTTAGGACTTCTACAGCCTGTGTCAGTCAGTTCTCCCTTTTCCCCATAGGCGCAGTCGCAACGCCAGCTTTTCGCGCTACGTTCGCGCGCGTGTGGAGAGTTCAGAGTTCTGCACACGTGGCCTCCGCGTTGCGGGTGCGTAATCCCTATGGAAAAGGGAGCCGTAATTGACACAGACTGTGCAGTTGAACTCTTGCATTTACTTCTTGCTTACAGGTTATATGTTCGCGACATTTGCCTCAGCTGACTCGGTGGACAAACTCTTAGAGATGTGCACACGTCACAATGGCCGACTGACAATCACCATGCCTATGGGTAATTCACAGTCTGCTAACGTGCGTTGCAGATGTTCTTTCTATCGAAAGCCGGGAAGGTTTTTTTATTTGAATTTTTAGATCCACATTCGCGTATGGTACACCAGAGATGCAAAATATTATTCGCCTGAATTTAACGAATCTATGTTGAAGACTAACAAGAACTGCGCTTTTGTTGGAGGAATTCCCCGCACTATGACTGCAAGTATGCTCTCTACTACTCTAGAAGGAACTCCTCATCAATGAAATTTCCACTGGCTTTGGCACCATAGTGTTGATTTTCAGAGCAGCTTGCGGACTACATGTCTATCACTTATGGCGATGTGCTCTTCGCACGAATTGAGGTGGACCAGATTTAGAGTTCCTTGATTTCCTATTTCGTGAAATAAACATCTTTTGAGGTAGAATTAGAGACGGATTATCCCAAAGGCGCCGGTTGTGTTATGTTCCGCTGCCGTGAGGCATTTGTAACTGCAGTTGCCAGTCGCTTTGTTTCCCTCAATTTTGGCGACCATATCAAGCAGGTCCGTTGCTAAAACTATGGAAGATTTTTGATTTTCTTTCATCACTTAATTCTTTTTATCATTGACGTTGTTGTGGGGTTTTGCTTAGAACTATTCAGAACTGGCAACGGAAGAAATATAGGGTTGCCTGCCGGACGAAGGCGATTGGTACAGAGTAGCAAGACATACGCAGATGCAGCTCTAAGGGAACGGCCATAGGTTGTCGGTGTTGTCAGTGTTGTCGCTGTTGTCGGTGTTGTCGATGTTGTCGATGTTGTTGGTGTTGTCGATGTTGTCGGTGTTGTCGGTGTTGTCGGGGTTGCCGGCAGGGTCAAGCGTGGGGCGTGGCACGCCACACAAGATATAACAATTTTTCGAGATTCGCAGATGGCGTACTATCGTATTGACATGCCTGTAGGAGATGAATTGTGAGGAATTGTAATGGAAAAATTGTCTTATCTTGTGGCGTGCCACACCCCACGCTTGACCCTGCCGGCAACCCCGACAACTCCGACAACACCGACAACCTATGGCCGTTCCCTAACACCTTCAGACATTTTCACAATGAAAGAACTGCCGAGCAGGATTTGCGCCTGCTCAGCTCATTTGGGTGATCGCCTTCCTTCGTCAGTGTCTAGCATAAGTAGAGATGCTGATTTTCTGCAGTAACCTAAGGGAACGGCCATAGGTTGTCGGTGTTGTCGGGGTCACAGACAGTTTAGAGAGGGCGCGAAACGTGGAGGCTATCATGAGGTCCTACAACGACCGGCAACCTCGGCAACCCCGACAACATCGACAACACCGACAACACCGACAACCTATGACCGTCCCCTAAGAGTCGCACTCCGCGTGTTAGGATCATTTATAATTCATGTTAGGTGGAAGTTCAACCATACCTCATGCGACCTGTTGAATGCGAAATATGCCAGGCGGTGAAGACGAGGAATTTCTGTCCCAAGTTTCGATGTCTCAAATTCATGTGTGAGGTTAGCGGTTATTCCACTTAAGCAACAGGAGTATAGGTTGTCTCAACGAAATCTCACATCTCGGCTGGGGCCGCCACATCGTCGATCGCGTTCGCAAATCTGGGCTTTTTCCACGCTTTACTAGCGTTTGGGAATTGGCGAGCTTGAAATGACAAAAAGATACATTCCCCAAATGCAGCGCAAGGTTTAGGTGGGGCGGCTAGAAGGGCTGTGACACTCTTATTGAGATAGCCTTCATAGAGGGAGTTCAAAGGTTCAATTTCAGCTATGTTGGAGACAGGCCCATATAGGTCTGCCAGATCACTATCCTCTAATGCGTTCACCTCCGCTTCGCCTGCGCGGTCTCACCGTAAACGGCGACGACCATGAGTAAGTACAAACTTCAAATGTTAGCTCTAGTGACGCAGTAAGTTTGATTCAGAGCAGAGCAGCATCACGCTAACAAGGATGCTATACCGCGCACCTTAATGCGTCAAAATGAGTATGTATACAACACTCATAATCTGTATGTCTGGTAACCATCTTATATATGTATTGAACTGAGGTCTCACTAGGTGCAACGTGGTTAATTCTATTCAGTTTCCTCCTGTGCCCCTTTTCGAAGTGGAAAGGTTGGTTTTGCGGACATTTTTTTGATTTAGAGTTGCTGAGCGTTATCGTTCATTTTTGGAAGCTAGGTACGATCTTGAATCTTTGCAGCGACTTCCACAGTGACTGGAATACTGACTGTGGCATGTTTGACGTACGTGGTCCTCCACCTTCAAATGTTTTTCGTTCTCGTCCACTCACCAATATAATCAACCAACCGTCTGTTTTACGTCGTTATCGAGGACGTGAGCAAAGAACTGGCAACTTCAACGATCAGCGCAATCGCTGGAGGAGAGGAGCTCCTTTCTACGATAACAGTATTAATAGACCTAGCACATTTGCCCCCTCATACTACAGTACTATCGATAACAGTGGTTTTCGCTCCAATGTCTATAATCATAGTGACACGAATGAGAATGCCAGCGCACCTCACTTCTCGTCTAACCCTGGAGAAAATCAGTGGTCCGAACACGTTTCGAGAATCTCTACCAGCCCTAATGCAAGTGAGTTTATTTCTTGTATGGGCGAGGGTAAAATTTTATAACTTCAGTGCCACAAGTAGCGGTGCCATTAGTTAGAGATTTACAAAAGCCTTGCTAAATGAGGTGGTTTCTAAAGCGAGAAGATTGCATCAGAAGGGGGTGCGGAAAGGGCAGCTCCGCCCATCAGCGTGATTGATTTGAAGGCCTTTTGAAACCGGCGCTCATACCTCGATATGTCCAAAACCTTCATGAAATTTTTGGCATTTATAGGTACTCTCAAGCCTAGTCTCAAATTCAGCACTTCAAATACATACTTGGCTGCTTTTGCCGCATCCAAGTAGTAACGATTTTCCTCGCATTGGAAATAACTTTTTGGCCAGATTCGTGCAGTTTAATTGGTGCTCTCGCTATTGTACCGCTTCAAAACCTTATTAATCCTTTCCTATGTGCTATACGCGCTCTAAGCGCATTTACCGTGATATCAATGAAGTGCTTCAGGTTACCAGGTAAATGTTGTCCCATTTAGGCAGCGTTTTTGCAACAAATGTGAATCAAATTGCAAGACCTCGTGTCTCATTTTCACCGACCATTCGCAGACCAGCTCGGCGCTGCATCACTAACAATACCCAGAGTGTAACCAACGCGGCGAAAGATGAAAGCACTACTTCTAAAGATATAACTGATGCATTTGAGCAGTTTTCTCTTTTTTAATGCCCCTTTGAGGAGTACACTAAGTTGAATGATTAACTTTTGCTTTTTTTTGCTTTTTTACCTTTCTTGTTAAGATTTCAAGTTGAGCAAGCCAATCTTTCCTTAATTTTTACTGGTTTCTTCCACGGCTTACAATTTCGTGTCTCATCTTTCCTTAATTTTTACTGGTTTCTTCCACGGCTTACAATTTCGTGTCTCAAGTTGTTCAAAGAATATATGACTCGGTTTGATACTCTTGTAATGTCTCAAGAAGTTTTGCCTCGTATAATTTGGTGACTTATAATGGCTTTTATAGAAATCAAAATAACGTTTTTTGTATATTGTTTGACTCATTTGTAGCTACTACATTGTATGTTACTCCCATTTTCCCTATTTTTCAGAACATTTCGGACTTGAATCAATTTACTTCATAAAAGTATTATGCAGTAGGGTCCTTCTCATGTCCTCATGTCCAGCGATAGGTAGCACCATAAAATATACTACTTTGATTAAACCGTTTCCACTAAAAAGCAATTTGCAGAAAGCTGGACGTAGGCCGCTTTTGGCATGAGCATAGGTACCTCAGTAATTCAGGGTTCTCTGGCTTCGCTGGAGGAGGGGGGAGGGGGGAATGAGAATGAGGGGTGCATGTCCACAAAGATGAATCTGACAAAAATGCAGAATGTAAAGTTGGACTTTCAGTCTTACGATATTGGTCAAAATAAGTACGAGCGGAGTTAGCGAAAACACGCAGAGTATTTTCGGAAATAGAGCATAGGAAAGAAGAAAGAACAAAAAGACAAAAGTTGATATCGCAAACGAAGATATCAAGGTAAGCGGCATTGCATTTGCAACTATTCAGAAAAGAGCGCAGCATCTATTATAGGGTGTGGTGTTCATGTGTTAGTAATACTAGCTTGTGTACTACGTCAACCACATTCTGTGGTGGTAGATTGTACTGACTTTACGTTTCGACAATGTCGTCGTCACCAGAGGTCTGGAAACATACTGTTGACTCTTTGTCTTGCGCAGCATACTTTCATGCGCTTCCTCCCACTCTGTCATTCTAAAACTAGTCCAAGGCTTGCAGCATGAGATCACTCTAGCCAAGAAACTCATAAAACTCGACCCTACCAGCTAGCGACAGCCCGCTTTGATCACAACGAACGTCACTGAGGTCACTGGCTGAATTAAGGCCTTCTATGTGCAGCACTAAGTCCACATAATGTATGGAGCCAAGTCACTGCTGATCAAGCGTTCATTTTTGGCATACCCTTCAAATTTTGTCCTGCTCAATCCTCTTCCTAAGATCGTGCATCTCACTTCTAATCATTTCCGCAGTGTGCCGGGGAAGAGAGGTTAATTCGTTGACCGCACAAGCCGGATGTGGAGCACGCGCCGCGGGGTGAAACGCTTGCCCTATACAATTTCGCTATTGTACAAGTCGTGCTCTCGCTACAATTTAGCCGAGCCGCCATCAAAAAGTCTGTTTCGCACCGAGTGATACTTTATACTAGCACTCGGAATGTCAACAAACATCACATCATTTTGCAGTTCGGCTCCACATATAGGCTTTACCAAACGGCATCAGTTTTGCGAAGTCGCGTCTGCGACCGAAGATGTGTCAAACTAACTCAGTCGTCTTGGCCGTTCTGGAGGAAAATTTCTTGTCGATAAGTTCATTTTCAAAGCGGTCCCGTGCTCGCGTTGGCAGCCGTCTTCGTCTGGGACTAATCTTCATTTTTTCTAGATGTTGCCTCTGTCTTCGTAAAGTCTCGTTCAATACATAAGATTGCAATGACGTACATAGAAGCTCTTCCTGATTTATTATTCTGGTGACGTAAGTAAAGCGATATCAGAGTCGATAGAGATATTTGCACGTTGATCACTGACAAGGTAGCAAAGGTAGCAAAGCAACAAATGCAGAGCTCAACAACACGTTTCTAATATTATGTTAAAACAAGCACTATATCTAGCTAGCGTTCTAATGTAAAACCATCAACTGTTTTTGTATTTTTCGACTCCAGCTGGGCTCATTACGCATATATGACTGAGATCACGAAACTTCTGATTATAATCAAGGCCATAACCAACGATAAACTAGAAAATACATATTTTAGTGTAGAAGTGAGTGGCAGTGTCCAAGCCAAAAACGCAAACCTTATCGGGGATGTTGAAAGCCACAAAGTCCTCAGCAACGTTTACTTTTCTTGGCACACGTTTAGAAAGCAGCAATGCTGTCCAGATCTTCTTGGTTCCTGAGTCAGAATAAGGTAACTTTGTGCATGAGGCAGTGGCTAAGCAGATTGGCATTTTTGGGATATTCACGTCCTTGAGTCCCCTCGATGAGCTGGGCCTGCTTTGCGGCTTCTGAAGATACCGGTAACTCATTTTTCCAGTCATGGGAAGTACTGTTTGCGCGGAAGGCGAAAGCCCGCCCTCTAGAGAGCGATGGTTCGTAGAGTCCGGATGGGTGGAAACACGTCACCCATCTCGGCGGCAATTGCATTATTATCTCCAGGAGCCAATCGCTTATTGAAGGCGGACTTTCATCCCCTGCCCAAACAGCGCTTTCCACGTCCGAAAGGGCGAGCTGTCAATATCTTCAGGAGCTGCGCACATTGTACTCGGCTCATACAGTAAAATCAGCGATGGATATTTCAAAGTAGCCGATCTGCCGAAGGCTTCCTTTGAGACGACATATGAACTTACCATAACCTTCTAAAGTGTGAAGGAGCTTTGATAGGGTAAGGCCCGTGTCTACGATATCATCAACAACCTGAAATCGCATAAGATTCGTTTGGAGTTAAGCCTACGCGCTTTCGCATATTGCTACTGCACAAATTACTAGCCAAACCTACTCTACTGCTCAGATAATCGCCGGGGGCAGGCGGCCATGCGATTTATGGGCAGGCGGGCACCGGAAAAATAGTTTGCTGATTTTTCGCGGTCCGCTTGTAGATATTTGGAAGAAGTTTAGCGAGATTTTAGACGAATGCTTGGAGGACAATCGCGGTTTCCATATAGATTAGCTGCGGCGCAGTGGCCGCATTCTCGCGGACTTTCCGCGAGAATATGCAAAATTTTCGAGTGCCGCACGGTCTTTTGTGGAGGACCGCGCAGCCCTCAGGTACTTTCCGCTGAGAGAAAGTACCTCAAACTTGAGTAATTAAACCATCGATGACACCTCTGTCATGTAGAGTCTCACCTTTGCTCGGCGTACTCCCGAAACCGCTTAGAAATCCTCCGAGCGCCAGCTGAAAATTTGACCAGCGCTTGCTGAAAGATCTTATTTGACGAGCGCCTGCAGAAAATTCTGTGTTGCTGCCCGCTGGCAGAACATCAGACAGTAAAGGAAGTACCGCTTGCTGAAGGTTTGGCCACGCCCCAAAATTCTGCTAACCGCTTGCAGAAAAGCGCGAGTTTGCGGACCGCCTGCCTCCGGCGATTATCTGAGTGTAATCACTGCACTCCTTATTGCACAAAGTTTAGGTATGCAAAATGTTACCAGTATTCTCAGATGTATGAGCCACACCCACCCTGATTTTCAAAAGTTTGCGCTAGGATTCCACCTATGATACTTACATGGGGCGATTTCACCAGTGATTATGGACTGCCACATCTTCGCATGGGCATGGGCGCAGCGACGCGCCCCTTTTAGGTTTCAAATATTCCAACTATGGGAGCGTCTTATGCACCCGAAAATGAAGTAAACAAACAAAAAAGGGAAATTCTAAGGCTCTTTAGTAACGTATCTAATATACAACTACCGCGATGTAGGTATGGCACACAAACATAAGAGTAAATATGTAATACGATAAAATGAGAGTAAGTGCACAGTACAAAATGAACGTACCAAAACATTCTTTCCTCGAAGTTCCTCTAGATTACTCATACCAACTAGCTGAACTTTGCCCGTGCTAGCATCATCCTCGTAACTTTTTACACGTATGAAATCTACTGTCATTGGCTCTTTGCAAGTCCATCGAGCATTTGAAAGCTCATCCACCTGAAATACAATTATGACGTAGAAGTGAGACTTCGATTTTGAAAACACTCACTAATGCGTTGAAGAATTTGTATGATCCTTTCAGCACACATAATAAAGACAATTGGCTGTCGCCAATAGTTTCGTGGATATCTACATATCACCAGTTGTGGAAGTGTTACGTTATCAAATCAAGTCCGATGTTTACCTTTGGCTAGCCTTCTCACTCGATCACGAACCAGTCCTTCGGTAATAACAACTGCAGAGAGATCACCTTGATAACAACGAGGAATATCGAATGCGCTGATAGGCATCTAAAAATAAAAAGAACATTGCCGCAACATCATTGACTTCATCTACTAATCAGGGTGCGAATCTGAGGAGTGTAGTACAGTTTTTCAGAAAAAAGCATATTGTGGGCGAAATTCTAAACGGTCATATTGTTCATAGTTCACTAAAACAAAGTTTAGGTAATGAAAAAGAGGAATCTTGTTCTACAATCACAATGTCTCAAATTTGATAAAGACTGACTTCAAGAAACAAACAAAGTATGTAAAAAATTACAAACTTAAAATAGAAAATTGTCACCATATAAGTAAGGGTATAAGAATCAGTGAAATGAGGAAATTGGTTTCAACCAAAAAAAATTACAAACCTCAAAATCATCGGGTATGCTAGCATTGCTTTGTGCCATATCCTAGAAACATTCACATGAGAATCATACGACATGATACGAGCCATTTTGCATAAGTAAGGAATGCGAATTGGAAAAATGAAAAAATTGCAATTACCACTACCGCAATGTTTTTTTTTTGAAGGACTATGATTGGATCTGACCTGAAGTTTGAACAAAGGTGCCTGAGACTATGAAGATTGAGTCTTAGATTTCAGTAAACGAAAAGTCTATGGTGAACTTTTTTTCCCTCAAGCTCATTAGATTGTGAAAAAAAATAAGAGTATTCACATTTGACTCAATTCATCGGATAAGGAGAACGAAGAGTAAATAAAATAATGAAACGCTAACTGAATGAATCAAAGAGACTCGATTATACTTCTTTTATATTCCGAGCAAATTGCTCCAGTGTGCCAAAAAAAGGAGAAAAGGCCGAAGCAGAAGGGAGAGAAGGTGTGGTAGCGTGATCAAATCGCGAGCAAATGCAATGACGAGATGATAACGTTGTTGCCGTTGGTAACATAGATTAACTAATATCAAGGACATAACGTCACACTGTCACTGAAATCTCTCGTCCACTGCGTTTGTTATATTCACGAGAATTCGCCATTTGTGATGGAATGTGAGCTTGCAATCTTACGAATACGGAAAGAACAGGTTTTTCTATCGAACAATCGTGTTGTTGTGATTGTGCAAAAGTGCCACCAGTTTTGTACTTGGTGCATAAAGAAGTCCCTTCCATAAGATCTTGAAAGTTACTTTACAAGCTGCTTGGCATTCTTCAGCAAATTTATGTGATAATGAATAAATGAAAATGAATATTCTGAGTTCCCTCCGCATTCCACTGTGTGCAAAACATTGGCGAGAACATATGTATATAACTTGCACTCAAGTGTAAGTAAACATGCTGCGCTGTTCTCACATTTGACTGCAAATGCATGTGGGGTCCCACCGAAATCATAGGGAGAGGAGGTTAGGAAACCGTTGCATAGATAGCACAACGAATAAAAAATTGAATACAACTTGCATTCAAGTTCAAGTCTACGGCAAACCCGTGTGAACTCAAAACCACTACAGCAAGTTATAGAAAGAAAAGGGTAGACCGACGAAGTAACACAACGAAAATAGAGGCTACTGCCAAAGAAAATCGAAAGTCAAAAAATTGTTCAACCATCTCATTCACGCAAGGGAGTCCAAACAAAACATTAGAGCTTTGAGTAAGCAAACATTCCAAAACCGAAATGGTTTTTGATGTGAGAGAAACATAAAATCCGCCTCTATTTCTCTCACGTTCTCGAGATAACAAGATGCACGTGAGCGGAAAATACCTCTACATATCGACCAATGCAGCAAGGCTGCATGAGCACACTAATTGAAGGTCAATAAACATCACAAATAGTAAACAATAGTCAGAAATACAAATTGAACAAACACTTTAACCAAGTGTGATTGGATCTCATGTGCAAATCACATGATTGTGCGAAAACGACGAGCTAATTAATTGAAGAAAAGCCTACCTTCATACTGTTGGTACAGTCGGTTTCCCCCAGCTGGAGTCGTCTTTTATGATGTCCTGATAGAGCAATTTGAGGACAATACAGCACAACCAGATTTCAGCAATTCAAAAAGAGAACTTTGATGTCAAAACAGTTGCATTGAAAGTATCAAAAAAATTTCGAAGTTTATATCTCAAATTCAACAGAAAACAGAAAACAACATGTGGCATAACAAATCAAAAAATTTTACATCAGAAAACAATAAGTGCGTTTCTTAAGGAGTTTGGCTAGTCTAGAAATGAGCTTAGCAACTAACAGCTGACTGTAAAACTGCGAAAAAAAAAGCTCAGAGGGGATGTCACAGTTTGTGTTTGGGTCAGTCGATATCCAAAAAATCATGCAAAAGTTATAGGCAAATTGTACAAATGAAGTGAAAATGGAAAAGCCAATAATAGCACCATGGTGCACATTGAAAGTCCATTTCACCTATATCCACCCTTTGTACTCGGCTATTGTATGACGATTCTCTTTACGTCCACGTCCAACAGCACTCTGCTTGCCTTTGACACGAAGTTTCGTCTAAAAAGAAATATTGATCGATAAGTTTGCTGAAGGCAATAAGGCAATCAAATGATGTACATACACAGAAGCACGAGATACCAGTATGGGAAACACGAGAGGGGGGGGGGAATGCGATGAGGGGGAGGGGAGGAGAGAGTGTAACTAAATCAATGATCGCAATATCGATGACCTACTGGTCCGATATCCATCTGGGAATTCTTTACAAGGGAGCTCATGAAGTAGGTTCTTACGCTGAATAACACAACCACAACAAATATTTATTCAATTAAACTGCAAAAAAAACGATAAACCTCAAATGGGACAGCAAAGTCGAATCCCTAAAATGCTTACTTTCTCCTTATTTCGAAGTTTTTCGAGGGCAACTCTTCGTTTGATCTCTTCTGGTGGGATAGTGGACGTTGTAGACGTTACTGATGGAGCAACCCGCAATTTTCTGGATCGATGCGATGCATGCGCGTCCTATAACAGATCAAAGTAACAAATAATCATCACTCTGATTCACTTATATTTTTTTCTACGAATAAATGACAACTTTTCCGCAAAGATTACTATGATTTACGATATACGTGCAATAAGAACAAAAATAGGTGTAGAACAGCACTTACTTCACTCGTATGTGGCTCTTCTGCAGTCTGCGCTTCAATGCGATCAAGTTCTTCACGGGCTTGTACGTAGGGCTCACGTTCCGGTCGATGTTCTTCCTTCCTATCGACTTCTTTTGGATGCATTAGTAGAGGGCAACTGTCGCCATCACTGGACCCAGCCTCTTCAACGACTAGTTTTTCAAGTTGTGTTGTAGCGTCTCCAAGCCAATTGTTAAAACGTTCAGACTGCGACAGCAGCTTTGCCTAGAGCAGAGCATAGTACGACGAAAAAGGAGAGAAAAAGCCAAAACAGAAGAGAGGAAGACTCAGATATCACCACACTTCATTCATTCTTAGCTTTTCTTCTTCCCGTAATTGTTCCTTGTCAACATCCTCGTCTTGAATTGTACTGCTGTCACTTTCACTCTCAGAAGCGGCATTTACGTCTACCTAAAAAAAGGTAGTAAATCTACAAATGAGAGTTTTCTTGCAGGACTTACTTCATCTGTCTCTTCATCTTCATCGGAATCATCAAAATCTTGATGTGCTTGAAAATTGCCGCTATCATAAGCCTAAACCGGGATTTCTCGCCTGCTATTGTTTGATAGCGGATAGAGAACCACCTTATTCAAATCAATCTGCATTTGTTTGGTGAATCCACTTGCTTCCAACTCAACATCCAAGTTGTATTTACGAGTCACTTCAGAAAACTTTGGGAAGTCATCGGAGTCATAACCAAATTTTCGCCTAAACAGGAACTTCACCGCTGAGGTAAACGAAAACAGTTAAACTAACCGGAAGAAGGTCCTAACACATTCGACATCTCTCTCAAAGTAGAACTGAGCGTTTGGGTGGTCTATAGAAACCATTTGTGGAAAATCAATGACGATGACTTTCTCACCCTTTGAAACGATCACTGTAGCAAACAACAAAAAATCTTGGAAAAAAAGGAAAAAATACTCAAAAATCGGAGTTGTGCGTTCTATAAACAAAACTGAACGGTAAAAAACTAACACGCCTACCTCTAATAGCATGACGTTGAACTCGTTGAAGTCTCCATGTATCAAACCGTGTCGCCCAAATTTCACTATAAGTGACATTAATCTGAAATGCTGCTATGAAGGTGAGGAAAACAAAGAAAAATGATTAAAGACCTATCGTATAGTCCTCCAACGTCTTCAACGTGATCAACATGGCATAAAGTGTCGCCTTCAATCAGTCCCATCACAACAAGATGACGGCACACATCCACAGGCCGAGGAACAGGAAAGCCATGTTCGGCCAGTGCTTTGAGAAATGCATATTCCTATAATCAAAAGGGTGCAGTAAAGTTCAGAAGACCAAATAGAATCTTCTCCTCTCCAAAATTTCGAGCCATTCCAAAATGGAAAATCACCTTTGTGGCTGCGAGCCTACTCAAATACAGCCATGATGCTGCATGTCGTTTCTTATGATAATCGCGCTTCTCTTTGATTTTTCGGAAAGACGTCCGACCAAGACGATGAAATTTGAGACAGAGATCCTGAAAAAGTCAAGAATGTCCTCAAGGAATAAGAAACTCTTCTGCATCACAAAATCATAAAATCTTTACTCACATTTCTTTCCGGATCTCCACCCACATATACGTCTGACTCCTTTCCAACTCCAATCTGATTGCCTACACTGCCAACAACACCACGAGTGCATAGTGCTTTCAACGCCAAGAAATCGTAACCCAAAACGGTGAGACGATAGCCGTCATCTAGAGATGATTATGATGGCAAAGATGCAAAAAGGCCAAAAAGCAAACGAAAGAAATTGAATCCAACATTTCTTGCTTCTCTCAAATGCCACCAAGCCGTGTTTGCAGAGATCGGAGAGCATACGCGCGACAGCTCCTCGATGGATACCAGCGATAGCTGATATGAGAGGTAACGGAACGATTTCGTGATTTTTCATCCCCATTTCCACCTGAAAAAACTTATTCATTATAATTAAAAACAGCAGCTCGCGTTTTTACTCAAATTTTTGACCAGAAGACATGGCATCGGTAGAAAGCTTGTGAGAATGTGTAAAAAAATCAGGCATACTTCGGCACAAACAAGAAATCTTCATGCAACGCACTTTGGTTCGATGTTCCCTTCAACTATTCGCTCGTTATTCGCTTGAAAGAAGCAGATACCTTCTATCAGTTCAAAGTGAGTCCGACTCGAGGAACTCGTACCTCGCGCGCCGCCTCGCTTGGGCTCTGCACCGCTTTCGCAAGCGTCCTCTAAAGTCATTCATCACTAAAATATCGTGAGAAAATGATCAGAGAAGACGTTTGCAAAAGAGGTGCAGAGCCAAGCGAGGCGGTCGCGCGGGTTCAAGCCGCTCAAGACAGGCTCACTGCAAATGAGACAGAGTAGCAATTACTATAATGCCGCTCATTTGTAAAATCTGCAAGGAGATTTTTTACATCTAGCAATTATTTGATTGAAAGATCAGCTCAAAATTTATTTCCGAGTCAGTGCATCCCACAGAGGTAGTGATATAGTGCTAACACACTCACAGCTATCAAAACTCGGAAATCTTCTCGCTCCAGATATCGAAGCTTCTCCACCTCCATACGCCCCATGTTTGCAGAGTAGGAGAGAGAAGTTACGACCTAAGAAACGTGTGCATAAAACAGTACTACTCGTCTACGCACTGCATATATGTTTATCGTAGTTTGTGTAGTACTTAGGACCAAACCTACCAAAGGTACAACACGAATTCAGCCTTCATGAGTTTACTTCAGCAATAATAACAAACACAGACGTTCATGGCGGATATATACATTGCGAGAAGCCGCAGCAGAACGCGAAAGGCAAAAAATAAAATCACATTGCATTACAGCGACCGCTAAAGCTACTGCCCATAAGCGCACCATGACAAACAAAATTAATGTGATATTATGAGACGATAGGATGGGTCAGGAAACGAGCAAAATTCTACATAGAAATTACGGATAACGAAAAACTACATTTTGCTTTACATAAATTCAAGCAGATTTGGTCTTCAGGAAGTGGATTAATGAACAATATGATTATTGATACGAAGGCATACCTATTTGTGAAGCCATACACAAAGATATTAACCCGTTAGCATCACCGACCCTAATGTATGTCTCGCAATAAACTGGAACTACTGAACACAGATATAAGCGAGCGCAATGAGGCAGAGCAACGACGACATGAGAATGTACTTCAGACGCGTGTGTGTGCGGTGACGAAAAAACACTTCCTATACAAAAACGTTTCTAAAAAATATATGACAGCAATATTATCGAGGAAACATATAAAGGAATATATATCATGCGATAAACACGAAAATCACAAAGAGCACCAGAAACTTACATCAAAAATTACATAACCATCAATTCCTTACTATAAACGACTTTTCTTCACTGGTGGAGAGTTGCTGTGATCGGAGCGTATCATCCTTTCCATAATTGAGCTGCTCAGCCTCGGATTTCGATCTTTCAGTGACGACCAGGATTCCGTGTTGAGTGTATCACATCTATTCGCATTCATCTAAACAGGAACACACTCAAAATGGAAAAGCAAAATCCAGCCAATCCTTACATTAAGGATACTTAACTTCATTCCAGTATTCAGCAGCCTGTAAGCTTTCTTTTTACAATTTATGCTGCATTTCTGATCTTGATGAATTCGAGTAATGCCAAAGTATGCGACTGATTGGCATATCGCCTCAACCAGCGAAGCAGCACTTACACATCAGGTGGCCAACCTTGTGCAAAAACCAAACTCTTCACCCCATTTGGGTTCTTGTGTTCGGTTTGTGGTAAAGAAACTCTTTAGAACGGAACCTCTTCCGCTATTGCGCAAACGATTATCATTCAACAAGCACTACTCAAAACCTCAAATCGTTTTATGAGAAGGGATGCAGGTGCTGCGGGATTCTATTTCAACAGCCGAGCTGCTTGTCTAAGCGAAAAATCGCAAAACGATCGACACCCCTGCTTAGTGACTATCGATTTGTCACGCAAACAATACATCCATGAATAAATAACTCCATGGGAACCAAAAGCGAATTTGCTTTCCAAATGCTTTGAAAACGTTTAAGAGTATAATTTTCAGCTCAGCAAAAATTAAGAATACTAAAGAATTCTGAATTAGCAAAAACGCACAAAAAGTTTCGACAAAGCACTCACAATGATAAAAAGAGCAGAAAGATCAAGGCAAACTTACAAAATCGAGACAATGTTCATACAAGTGACTCGCTTGGTGATAATCTGCCAATTCCATACAATCAACAACATTAGCAGCACATACTCTGAAATGAAAAAATGCCATAAAGAAATAAAACAACGGAAATACCACCTCACCTTGATATCAAATCTTGCTCGCACATAGTTTTTAGAGCCGGGATATTGTACTTCTCCGCCAATTGCATTACATCCGAAGCATCCTTAATTATGATAATATATACACCAAAACAAAGGATTAATCTTGTGAGCGGAAATTACCTCGAGCTCCAGCTCAGGCGGAGATATCGATCCCGTATAGATAAATGTAAGCATAATTTTTACAGCAGAGTGCGAGAATTCTTCAATTATTATAGTGTTGGTCTAAATATATGAGAATAATTCGTTCGAAACCCGCTTCGGTAGGTGAATTACCTTGCTTTCCTCCATATCATGTTCCAGCATGGCACGGAATACATCAGAATGTGTGATAAGTTTATATTTATGCACTGCATAGGTTACCCGATCATCTTCTGGTCCGACTGCTACAGTCAAATCCGAGTAAGGTGCACATTCCTCACCAGTAAACATGGCTAATTCTGGAAAATTCACGATCACTTGCAACAACTATTCGCGCTGAACGAAAAGCTATTACCATTTTGCATATGCGCTCTCGACACTTCCGCCATATCAGTGATAACCAAAGCGCTAGGTTCAATTCTCCGACAAGGTATACGCCCTGCATCAGGTAATAGCTCTATCGTGCACGAAATCACCAGTGAGTGGTCTGCACGAATGCTATTTTGAACCTGAAAAAAGCGGAATTACTAGTTTTTGTTTCAGCGGGCTACGAAGAGAAGCTCACGTGTAAAAATCGGACTAAACATGCGACAAAACCAAATAATTCACTAGGAATAATACCCTTAGAAAGCAAAAACAAGCTTAAAACGGGTAATCCATTTTTCACTGATCGAAACTGTCACGGTCAAGTTGAAAATGCTTCGTATGCGCAGCTAGACGTGGAAACAAAAATTTTTTTAAAGTAAAACGCAAAAAGGCTCGCTCAACCTTCTGCCTTTTCAAACTCGCTTCAAAGAAAAGGCAAACAAGGCCAAACCTTTTGTCTTGGGATATTGCGTAAACCCCATGAATGTCCTCCTTTCGGTGGTTTGGCATGGAAATCGCCAATATTCACATTGCTGAACTTGATCTCATCGTCTTCATCAAGGAAAAAGAAACGATATTCTGCTTTGACGATGACCTGAGCGGATAAATAATAAAAAATGGACACAAAAAACAATCAATATGTTCACCTCCTTCAATGGAGAGGTTGCAGACATTTTCAAGAAAAGCGATACATTATTCGCATTTTCCGGTCGTTTCCCTCCTGGATATAGACAGAGCTGCCAACAAGCATCAGGCATTGAGGGGTCTCTGAAATGGTATCAAGTGCAGATGAAAAAAAAATTACATGTAAATTATAATGAAAAACAATGACTTTTTCAAACTAACTTGAATACGCTGCTCCTCAGACATAGCCCAGGTTGA
Organism: Cylicocyclus nassatus; assembly: GCA_958299035.1. Taxonomy (NCBI): domain Eukaryota; kingdom Metazoa; phylum Nematoda; class Chromadorea; order Rhabditida; family Strongylidae; genus Cylicocyclus; species Cylicocyclus nassatus. Next base: position 81,681,584 of record CATQJL010000112.1, read on the forward strand.
GATAACTTGAGTAGTGATGAGAAATTGTTTACCTAAAAATCCAACGACTATTGACAGACGAAGAAAAAAAAGGAAAATTGTTTTGTTAACACCTACCGTCCATCTCTGCGTGAGTAGAACAGGTTCAACATTGGTCACACACTCGTTAGTGAGCGATGACGGCGGCTTTTTGGAGAGACGATGAGCTCCATACGGTGACGAGTCGCCTCCTCGAGACATGGAAAAACTTTCCATACGTCCACGAGGACGACCTCTCAGCCGCTGGCTCGGTCCCTCCGACATTGCCGGAGCTTCTGAAAAGACATAAGGATGATTAAGTGAACGACAACTTAGTGATTTGTGCAATGCAAGGGCGCGTCTCTGTGCAACAGTGATAAATCAGCACAGCTGTGTAGATAAGATCAAATCAATGAGGAGATTATTGCGAACGAATTCGCCGCAAATGGAAAACCTGATCATGGACCAAATTTCGAGAAAAAAATAACGAAAACCCAGCAAATGGTGGCAGTTGAACCCTTTGAGTTTCAGGCTAATCCATTTTTCTAAGAGCTGCATAATCAAATGTCTAGTAGCAGGTTGTCTGTCAGGTAGCGGTTGAAACTCAATAGCAGAAGAAATCGCCATTCCAAATTTTGGTGTTTTCTTGACTCACAAGCAAGGACAAGGAGAGAAACTGTATGAGTTTTATTCGTAGCCCACATGACTGAGCACAATCAAGTAGATACTGAGATGACACAACGAAAATGTGAAACATATCTTGCATAGCAAGAGCAATTGGAGATCCTGTAGAATAAAATGATAAATGCCAATCACACGTAAATTTCCTATAATCGACAAATAATTGGAATGTTCTGACTGATGATAATGACATCGAAGACGCTGATTATGGCTACCGTCCAACACAAAGTCACTCCCCACGATAAACATTACATGTTCAAATATAATTCCGTTCAACCCTCCCCCCCCCCCAAGTACTAGATCTTGAGCAAGCAAGCAGCAAGCACTAGCAAATTACCTACTATGTTCGAAGGGGGACGAAGGATGCCATTCAAAAAGATCCTATTCCATAACTCTTTTTCGAACAAACTTCCGATATTTCATATGTTCTTCTATCAAACCTTAGTACATTGAGTGACTAAAGTCCAAATTTTTGATGCAGTAACAGTTTCATATGGAATTTATCATTAGTTTATTTTACAATTTTGAGACTGCCAATAATTACCAAGCTTCTATCTCACCCTCAGATCGGCAAATTCAGTAAACGCTGCTAAAAAAAAATCCACGAATTACGGAACTACGTCTTGACGACGCTCCATAAATATGCATGAGAAGGTAAGCTTACTGCATAAGCTCAAAGGCAGTGGATAGGCAAAAAGGATCCTTTTAGATTTTGGTGGAGTTATGACTCTACACCCCCAAGTACACTGTAGCCCAAACCCCATCTGCCTATTCATGTGCTAAGTCTGAAAAATACGTTTCAAAACGCCACCAACCCCGCCCACTTCCAATGAGTGAGCGGAGTCGGTGGAGTTTTGAAGCCCATTTTTAGGACTTAGCGCATGAACTGGCAGCAGGGGTTTGGGCTGCAGTGTACTTGGGGTGTCTATTACCCAAATCCACCGAAATCAGAGAAGATCCATTTTGTCGATACAATGCCCTTAACAATCCAAAACTCGTGCTTTACCCTTTTTTTGAATTTTTTCACGTAATGAAAGAAAGAACAATCTTTAAAGTTTTATCTTGTCAACGACGCAAGTGCATGGGCTCCCAAATCACATAGCATGTCAGTGTCGGTCTGACCATCGTCCATTGTGTGACTAAAAGACTCGACAACACTGCGCCTAGTAGCTTTACAAGCTCACACTTGTCCCATCCACGAAGTGGTGACATCCAAAATGAAGTAATTTGTGAGTTTTGTCTCATTAAGCGCACACACGCACATATTCGCGAAATCTCTAATCTGAGACTAAGTGATATCAACATCGCTCCCAAGTTGTAGCGTAGAAGGAGAATAACAGACACTTCTAATACATACTGATAATCTTGGAAAGAATGGACGGTTAAAATAGTGCTTTTGCGGCGACTATAACATTTGCGCGGAAACAAAAAGCATGCTTGTGAATGTCAAAAAGGTGCTTGCGACTTGCGCCTAAAAATGGCCACAGAACGCGCATTGTCACTGTTTACGCCCAAATGTTGTGCCAACGCAAGAACACTATATAAATTTGGAATGTGCGCGGCTACGCTGGAAAAACTCGCATATTGTTTTCGTAATTACTCGAAAGCACGCACCAAACTTGATCCACTTCACTACTGGTCAATTCGTTATTTGACCATTAGCGAAGTGCGTGAAGTGAATTGAGCGGATCATGTGGATAAAGTATGATGTCTGCCGAAGTGAGTATATTCTTCCAAAGATAACTTTCATGAAGGATTACTCAATTCAAAAGAAATCCGGAGCTATATCCACTCCTATACTACTTGAATCATATGACCATTCAAAATAGTGATGTCCTCATTATCCTTGATCAACAAGGGTACTTCATTTGCAGGTGCTAAGACTATAAAAAAGAGAAACTATGAGCATCAGTGTCGTAAGGCAGCGTGTGTTAGAATAAACTTTGTGGATGAAAAAAGATGGCACAGACCTTTTCGACAAAAAAAGAGAAAATTGAAAAATCAAAACAGTGACAGCAATCCCAAACCTAACCCATTCGTTACTATTATAATTGACATCCAAAAGACTAATCTTATTTGCACAAGTGGAACATGGAACGGGGTCAAACTCTTCTTTGACACTTTGATATTGTCTGGAAACATTTCACTTGAGAAGAAAATTGTCTTCTTTACGATTGATTTTGCCCACTTTGTTGCTCAGCAAAATTTCTTGTTCGCGTAAAGAGAACAGATTCATTTCGCATTTTATAGTTTTATAGTATACTGACTAGCAACCAGATCAGATCGATATCTTCGCAGTTTTCTCATTTTCCACGTAAATACACAAAAACCGAAAATATCTATCGATGACAGTCTGACTATGTCATCCACATAAAATTGACAATCTAATAAAACGTCAAAGAGTTGAGGCAATTCAGGCATGGTAAAGAAACTCGACGGAAATACGGCGTTTCTTCAAAACCTTGGCTATTTCATATCGATTTCCTGGTCGAGAGACGAAGAGAGAATGAAACGGGTATGGAGATATGTGAAGAACGGCGTTTGCAGGTGTGTGCAATATAGTGGGACAACATGCAGCCAAGAGAGGGGGGAGTGGGAACGGTGGAACATCTGCCTACATTATCTTTCGAAAATAAAACAATGCAAAGATGGAAGATTACTTACTGAAAGGAGAGCATGAGATAATCGTATTGAAAACGGTGAGTAAAGAGCTGAGAGATTGTTCAGCTGAAAGATTGTTCAGAGCTGTCCAGACTCAAAAGAACTGAGCACCTTTTGTTGACAAAGAATGACAATGGGAAAATGACCGACAATAATAACATTGTCTTCTAAGTGAATGGCGTCTAATGAATTAACCAACAAGCTCTCATCTTCCATAAAGTTCTCGAAAGCCTCTAAATAAGTCCTCAAAAGAGCGCGAAAAGATAAAACCTACAAAGTACACCGCGCATTGTCCTCAACGTGCATACACATTGGAAAAGTCGTGACGTCACGCACGTCTCGTTTTTCGCCCTAGGACCAATGTTTCGCATTCGAGCGCGATTGCGCCGTGCCGTGCAGTGACAGTCAAACTCGCAGACGGCTTGAAGACAACACACAGATCCTCGACTTCCATGTTTTGATCATTCCGGGGCCTTCTCATGTCCCTGATTTCGAATAGGAAATCGAGAATCCGCGAAACCCCCAACAATCCCCGTTCCGGAGAACTCGCAGGCCGGCTTTCCGGAACGGTGATTGGATCAGCGTGCACAAATGGGCGGGCATGGATGGGGGTCCTCGTGCATCTTCGTTATTCCGCAGCGATTTTCTCGCTTCCGAAATGACATTTTGCGCTGCGATTGGGCGTTGGCTTGATGGGGCCCTACTGTCATATGCTGCCAAAAGCTCAAGACCCTCAACTTGAGGTGGACGGTACCTTTGACAGAATCTCCTCTTCGTGCCTACAGTAGATAAACCTTCCTCCAGAGTCTTATTGAGACCAAATTAGAGGCGCTGTCCACCAAACTGAGCGGAGTGCGAATTTGGGGGTGGCGGTCAAGATGAACGATAGCATGTGCCAGCCGCCAGCTGGGTACCTTACGCGGTGCGCTGATCGCTCCGCCCTCCTGTTAATTAGCATAGGAATGCGTTGCAGCTATTGGAAAACTTTCTAATACTTTGTTCATGCTTCTTCAGTTGGTTGCAATTTGGATAACAGTAGTCAAAATTTCAGTTGAATTGAAAATTAGTTTTCAGATCATTTTTCGTTATAAAATTAGTTCGCAAGCCTTTTTAATGTATTTCAAGTACTTGTTTCTAATAGGCTTGTCCAAAATGATTTTTCATTGCAGGTACGAGGAAATCGTTCCGAAAATGCTTGAAAAAAAAAACCTCTTGCAATTCACGATCAACATATCAGCTGTTCATTGATTGCCAAAAAAGAAACAAAAAATCAAAACAAGATTCTGGAAATAGTCAAGCTTCACCCCAACTTGCAACAAGCTTATATCTCACTATCAAAAATTTTTTTTTGACGGTATCGTCCGAGAAACTCGTCCGCCGCAGAAGGGCGGAGCTTCGAGCGAACACGTTATTGCCAGTTCATGACCCCGCGCGCCACTGGTACCAGCTATCGTTCATCTTGACATATACCCGATAGTTCGCATGGATTCATGGCAGTTTCGCGCCAGGACCCACGCGTCACGCCATGAATCCGTGCGAAATATGATCCGGGGTCCACAGCTTCGAGGGGAATATTGCAGCCATTTGAGCACTACCTGAGCTGCCGGTTGAGCAGTGGCTTAGTTAGGGCCCCAGAATTACTATCCACGTGAGAGCCCATGTGTCCAGACTTGCCTGGACGTTGCCTTCAACTAAGCTATCTTGCTTGGTCAGCTATTGCAGCGAAACTAGCTATCGCCCTAGTTTCGCTGCAATAGCTGACCTTTCCGCCTATAACCGTGGGTGCTCTGAAGATCCAAAGTCCAAAATGAACTTCAGGGTAGATAGAAAAGTCTAAAATCTTTAAATCATAAAGAAGTACGGATTGACAGCCCTAAATACGTCAGAGCTCGATTTAATATTTTTGGCGCTAGAAAAACAAAGAGTGGCAAAGCGACTGGTCCAGACGACATACAAAGCGAGTTCTGGAAAACGTGTAGACAGTTTGGAGCACCATGGCTAGCAAGTCTGCTCAATCAAATCATAAGGAGCAAGAGTATGCCTCGCAACTAGTACACCAGCAAGACAAGCAGACTGCGCAACCTACCAATCAGTTTGCCTGATGGGCCACACTCTAAAGATCCTCGAGCGGATAATCGAAACATGACTTCGAGATAACATAGAGTTGTCATCGAATCAGTACGGATTCGAAAGTAGTAGGTACAAGCGAGGCCATCCACTCCGCTGAGCTAATGATGGAGAAATAAAGAGAGAAGAGGAACGGCTGCAGCCTTCCTGGACCTGGAGAAAGCCTTCGATGAGGTCCCCAAGAAGTCATATAATGGCTCTTTCGAAAACATTTGGTGCCAGAGGATTACGTTCAATGGATAAATTTATCTACCATAACGCTTCAACACGTGCCAACAGCTGCAGAACAATCGAATGAGTTCCAGATCAAGGTTGGTTTCACTAAGGATCAGTCCTCTCTCCCGTGCTCTTCGTCACTGTGATGAAAGCCGTGATGAAACCACCTCAGAACCTCCTTGGACACTTCTCTATGCAGATGATGTGTTGATAGTAAGTACCAGGAGCTGCAAGACGGCAGGATGAAGACAGCATGGATGAAATGGAGAGTCTAACCAGGAGTTTTGCGAAATAAGAGGATGACAGTGCAACAAGTCCCAACTGTACCGGACAATTATCCACCCAGCACCACTGTGAATGCCATGTACGGGGAGCCAGGAGCGTAAGCTCAGTGTCATGGAAACAAGGTGACCTTGGGAATCACGCTGAAAGAATCACATCTGCGATGTATGCCAGCCCGAATGGAAGTAGCTCCAGTTGCTCAGAAAGTGCAGGCATGTGCGCAGGAGGGAGGAAAATTACATCGCAATTTTATGGCGTTGAGGCACCAGGCAAAACACCCAGAGGCCCAAGATGTGGTGAATGGACAGAATCAAGGCCGACTCTACTCCTAAGAATAGACAAAGACCTTACCTCAGAAAGGAAAATGTGGAGATATCTGACAAGAAAAGCATACCCTGCATAAGCGAGACACTTGCAAAGATGAAATAAAAAGTTGTGATAGTAACCACTGCTTCCGATGAGTGACGTTTACTCCACACTCCAAGCTTGACCCGTAAGTTACGGCAGGTCAAGAACTCAGAGACCGATTATGCGCGCAGAACAGTACGTTTAAGGAGCTCAGGTAACTTGACTTTACCTCTGGGACTATTGTAAGGGTGATCCGTATACTTATACAGACGTTTACAGAATGCCACGGTCGACGAAGATGAGATGATGCTGATAGCGCGCCGAGCGGCGCACTAGAGGAGGGACGAGAGGAGAAAGAAGAGAGAAGAAGTCCCGGATTCCGGCTGCGGAGTGGTCCGCTCATCCCCAGATATCTCCCTTCATCAATCGCTACTGTTTACTCGATATTCATTGATCCACCTAATAAACTTTATTATTACTGTTGTAGTCCTTGACTTTCTTGGGTTGAACCGGACACAGTGGAATACTTAGTAGTTTATTAGCTGTCCGAGAATAGTGAGTGAATGCGAATGAATCATCAATTGGCTGTGCTACCTATATATACACACAAGGCTGTGAGGTACCATTCGGTACCAGGCACCGAGGAGAGCTTCATGAGAACAGGCGGGAACTCATGGGAAAGAGTTTGAATCTAGCACAACAAGGTATTAGGGATCGAAACAGAACAAGAACAAGGATAAACGATACAAAACAATTACTACATATATATACATCACTCCCCAACATCTCCCCCCCCCCTCCCTTAAGTTTCTAACTGTATCGTTTTTTCGACGGATCCACTTCGAGACGGTGTAGTGGTTGGTGGATCCTCTGCGAGCGACGGTGAGCACGCGACGGCGACGGTGGAGTGGTGAAGTCCTCGGCGTCCCTAGGCTACAGCAAGAGTTGGCGGCGTCTCCTTGGTGGTATCAGTTTCCTGTGCAGCGGATGCGGGAATATCCACGTTCACGGCGGAAGTCGATGTTCTGGGAAGGTCGAAGTCTAGAAGGTCGAATTCGTCTAACAGCATGCGGGTGGCATCGGAAACAGCACGAGGGCGCAGCTGGTTGGCATGTCGTCTCCATACAAATCCTTCAACTTCGACGTTGTATAGTGAGCGCCCAATCCTTGATCGTACACGTCCTGGAGTCCAAGTAGGTTTCGATGGATTGCGATAGTTGCGAGCGTAGACAGCTCGTAGACTTCGAATCGCTTCTGCTTGGCTCCATGATGACGATTGTACTGAGCCTCTCGCGGGTTTCGATCCGGGAGAGCAGCTTGGTGTGGCAGTTCTAGCGTCAGTGACCAAACGCGAGAGTGGTGTATTCACTTTCCGTCCAAGAAACATCTCTGCGGGCGAAAGATTATCAGGCGAACGGGCAGGGCGTACAGCGGTAACATAGCAGTAGCTTTGACAGCGCTTCCGGAAGGTTCACTTCTCCTTTCAGCTTTAGAAGTCCTCTCCTGAAAATTCCGACGAAGCGTTCAGCAAGTCCATTCGACTGCGGATGGAATGGCGGAGTCCGAGTGTGCTTAATCCTGTACTTCCTGCAGAAATCCTCGAAGAACTGGAAAGAGAATTGTGTGCCGTTGTCCGAAACGAGCGTTTGTGGGAATTCAAATCTGCTGAAGATATTCAGAAGCTCCTGCGTGGTAGCTGGTGACGTTGTCGTTTGCATTTCTACGATTTCAGGCTAGCGGGAGTACGCATCCACGACGACAAGGTACATATGTCCATAGAGCGGTCCAGCAAAGTCTATATGCAAACGTTCCATTGGGCGAGTCGCAATCGGCCATGGAGTCAATTTAGTTTTCACAAGATTCTTAGCGGCAAGTTGACAATTCCGGCAGCATTCCACAGTCTTCTTAATGTCTTCTTCAACACCAGGCCAGTAGACGTAATTGCGGGTAGGCAGCTTCATCCGGGTTTGTCCAGGGTGTCCATCGTGTAACATTCGCAAACTCTTCTTCCTCAGCGGAGTTGGTAGGACGATCCTTGATCCAAAGAAGATACATCCGTTGTAGGTGGAGAGTTCTTTTTGTTGGCTCCTATAGTTGAACAAAGGCGTTCCGGGAAGCGCTTTTGGCCAATGTCCTGTCTGGAGGCAGTTCAGCAACTCCAACAACACGGCGTCCTTTTTATGGCAGCGCGTACGTCTTCCGCGGTAACTGGCAGCTGGTCAAGTGTTTCTTCGTAAGTGGCGGTGACATCAGCTTCTACTGTAGCGATGATGACGTCTTCGTCCGGCGCACTCCGGCGGGAAAGCAGTCGGGAGAGAGCATCGGCCTGTCCAAACGATGTCGTGGAGCAGTACTTGATGTCAAAATCATAGGCAAGCAGCGTCATTGACCATCGTTGTAAACGGTTAGCGGTGTAGGCTGGCATCCTTTCTTGCTCCCGAAGATAGTGAGTAGAGGGCGGTGGTCCGTCAGCAGAGTGAACCTTCGTCCATAGATATACCGGTGAAATTTCTTGACGGCAAAAACTAGGGCCAATCCCTCCTTCTCAATCTGCGAGTAGTTCTTCTCTGTGGCAGTCAAGGCACGACTTGCATGGTATACAGCCTTCTCCGATCCATCCGGGTAGCGGTGAGAGATCACGGCTCCGATTCCATAGTTGCTTGCGTCAGCGGCAACAATGATCGGCTTCTTCGGGTCGTAGTGGCACAGCAGAAGATCTGAAGTCAGGACTTCGCGAAGGTGGTCGAAAGCTTCCTGGCACTTCTTACTCCAGACAAACGGTGTGTCTTTCCTCTTCAAGGCATCCAATGGTCCACGAAGCGAACGCACGAAAGACGAGTAGAACGAAACCATTTCAAGGTACGATTCGAGCTGCTTCACATCTTGGGGCGGAGGCATATGAGCGATGGCAGTAATTCTCTCAGGAACAGGGCGTCTTCCTTCCGCATCGACGATGAATCCAAGAAAGGTAATGCTGGGTTTAGCAAGGTGACACTTCTCACGGCGAACGCATTTCGTAGCTTGAAGGCGTTGGAATAGCTTGAAGACGCTTGCGTCGTGTTCCTCACGAGTTCTTCCGGTGACACAACATCGTCCAAGTAAGCAATTGCTCCGCTGATGTCGGCGGTGACATTGCTCATCAGCGATTGGAAGATTCCTGGAGCACTTTTCACACCAAACGGTAGGCGGTTATAACGGAAAAGTCCTCTCGACGTGTTGATGGTCAGCAACTCCTTGCTTTCTTCGTCCATTTCCACTTGCAGGTAAGCGTCACGCAGATCGATATTCAAAGACAATTCCTCTATTCAGCTTGGTGAAGACTTCCTCAACAGTGGGCAGCGGGTGTCTGTTCAGCTCCAACGCGTCGTTCAGCCCGGTGGAATAGTCGGCACAGATGCGCACTGCTCCATTCCTTTTCTTGACTTGGACGATGGGAGCGGCCCATTGTGAGTAGCTGACTGGTGATAGTACTCCAGCAGTGACGAGGCGGTCTAATTCTGCGTTGACGAGAGGCTCTACGGCAAACAGCACTTTTCGTTTCGGCACGTAGACGGGCGTGGCGTCCTTCTTCAGCACAAGGTGAGCTTCAAATTGTTTGACATGTCCCAGCTCATCCTTGAAGACTTCTGGAAACTCAGCTGCGAGGCGTTCGTCCAGCGGCGAAGAGGCATCCACGACACAGCAAACGGCGGAGTTGGAAGGGCGGCAGCTGTTGAAGCATATCCATTCCCAGCAAACTCAGGTCCTTGGTGACATAAAATAATCCTTTGCCATCGAATCCATTGCATGTGAACGGCATCTTGTGAACTCCAAACACTTCGATCAGCGATCCATTTGCAGCTCTCAATTCCGCAGGCGGGGCCTTCAGAGCTGGCGATCCTAGTTCCATCCACGTCCTACGACTGATTGTCGATACGTCGGCACCGGTGTCGAGTTGCATTCCACGTCCAAGTCCTTCAGCTTGACGTTTACGTAGCGACGGTGGGAGTTCAACACGTTCAGCTTTACAACTTTCTTCAGGAAACGGCGGACCGGTCGGTTCCTTGACGGGCAGCTGTTGGCCCAGTGTCCTTTATTTCCACAGGTGTAGCACACGTCATCACGGCGAGAACGTCCAGGCGTGTCCTTGCTATCGGATGAGCGTCCGGCACGTTGCGGCAGTGGTCGGCGTTGCTTCTTCTTCCGGACAGGAGCGACGATTTCAGCTTGGACAGACGCAGGCGATACGGATCCAATGAGGGCAGCATCCTTCTGCACAGACTGATATGCGTTGTAGTCGGCGATCAAGTCCTGGAGCTTGTATGTATCGGCCTCGGAGTCCAGCTTGCTCAGTAGTCGGGCACGTATTGGCGAATCGCATGGTGTGATTGCAATCCCATGACGAAAAGAAGACATTTCAGTGGTTCTCCTTTCATTTCGTCCGCTTTGGCATCGACTAGCATCTTATTGAGCCGTGCAGCGTACGATTCGATGTCCTTGAGGGATCTTTCACGACGTGGAGGCAATTCCATCGGCGTCGAAACAGCGTTGTCCTTTCGCCGAACAGCGATGTCAGCACTTTCGTTAATTCTTCGAACGAGAGCTCTAGTGGAGATCTCGGTGCAAGGTGTCCTCTCAGCTGGCATGGGCGGCGTTGTCTAGTTTCGTAGACAGCAGAGCGCATCGGTCCTTTTCGAGCATTGATGTTGACGGTACTATCTCCTCGAATCTGGATAGCCAGTTGAAGGTGCATCCGTTTTCAGGATCGTAGCTGAAGAACGTCAGTCTTGCCGAGAGTGCTGAGTAGTCGGCCAACGTTGCACAGCAGCGGGATGTTCCAGGCGTTTTAGAAGCTCCTTCTCATCAGTAAAGCGTTCTGCTGCATCAGCTGAGCGAACATTTCCTCCAATGTAGTGCTCGAAGTGGTCGCCATCCTTCCACGAAGAAGTCCTTGTCCGATTCGTTCGATTCAGCAATCTTCGTCCTACCCACGCGAGTCCTATCGTCTGATCGCCAGTTGTTGTAGTCCTTGACTTCCTTGGGTTGAACCGGACACAGTGGAATACTTAGTAGTTTATTAGCTGACCGAGAATAGTGAATGAATGCGAATGAATCATCAATTGGCTGTGCTACCTATATATACACACACGCTGTGAGAACGTACCATTCGGTACCAGGCACCGAGGAGAGCTTCATGAGAACAGGCGGGAACTCATGGGAAAGAGTATGAATCTAGCACAACAAGGTATTAGGGATCGAAACAGAACAAGAACAAGGATAAACGATACAAAACAATTACTACATATATATATATCACTCCCCAACAATTACGACCTTGTGCTGCAACCTAGTATAAGCTCCTGCAAGACGAAGGCGGTCGATTCAATGCGCAACGCGGCTGCGACATGGCTGCGTCACAGCCGAGTCACAGCCGCGTCACAGCCACGTCGTACCTCGAACCGACCGCCTTCGTCTTGCAGGAGCTTATAATCATGATACTCTACGCGGCCGCTTCTCACTCTATTATTTTTTGACAATACCCATATTGCATGTCTTGATTATCTCAAAGGCTGCGTCTCGGTAAGTGAAGTTGCTGAGATTTTTAGCGGTACAATTAATCTCCCCCCCCCCTTGCCGCTACTAAATAATCAGTAAAGACCGCAGCGAAACAGCTTGTATAGCCTAGAGTTAGCTTAGGAGGTCTTCCGGACCCTGCCTTTCCGAGATTTGTCCAATGTCAGACTGGATAAAAGAGCAAGCATATCGCACACAGCTATGACCATAATCCGCTGGTGAGTTTTCCTCTCTAATCATCGAGCTCTTTGTCTGATCTTAAAATTAACCATTGTGTCCGGACAAGGTTGGGATATGCGAGAATTTTAGCTTCAAGTGAGTGGACAGCCAGACACGTCCTCGCACAAGTGCGAGTCATGTTGAACCGGAAATGTTCGCTTGGGAAGTTGGAAGTATGTTTTAAAAGGGATGCCTCACTCAATTGCGGATTCAGATCTGCAAGTCAGGGTGCGAAAAAGGCATATGGAAAACGCCGTCCCGCACTTTTTCCGATGGATTTTATAGGCTAGTGCATGACGAAGGCGCAGTAAATTTGGACGCGAATGCGGCTTTAATAGCCGCAGAGCGCATGAGGGGCAGAGTATACTGTGGTGAGGATACGCGCTCGTCGACATCGCGCCCGCTCAACCAATACTGCTTCTGCGGATTCGTCATACGCCAGCCTTTAGATTGGATAAGCCCATGTAGGCAAAAATTCGAAATCAAATTTTTGCTTGCACACTGCCTTCGAGGTATTGCAAGCGTCAGAAAGAAAGAGCAGGTTGGAAGGAAATTAGGTGGGGAAAGCTAAATGCATGAGAAAAACAGTTTTTCTTGATGCAATCAAGGGGTAAGCGACTCAACTGCTACTGTATCTTATATATAAAGCTGAATGTCTGTTTGTCTGTATGTATGTATGTATGTATGTATGTATGTACGTATGTTCCGAATAGAAAATTCCATTTCTGAACCGATCCGGACCAAACTTGGCACACATACACTACGGGCCCCGGCGGGTGTCATAGGCTACTTTTCGTCATCGATCGATATCGATTTTATCGATTTTTATCGATTTTTTTGCTGAGTTCACCTACGGGGCTGGGAGTTGGCACAGGGGGGTAATCGAGCATGGGGATTCCGAATACAATATTGGTTTTCAGGATTATCGATTACTTTTATCGATTTTATCGATTTTTTTTGCAAAGTTTGAGCTACGGGGCTGGGAGTTCGCACAGGGGGGTAATCGAGCATGGGGATTCCGAATACAATATTGGTTTTCGGGATTATCGATTACTTTTATCGATTTTATCGATTTTTTTGCAAAGTTTGAGCTACGGGGCTGGGAGTTGGCACGGGGGGGGGGTAATCGAGCATGGGGATTCCGAATACAATATTGGTTTTCAGGATTATCGATTACTTTTATCGATTTTATCGATTTTTTTTTGCAAAGTTTGAGCTACGGGGCTGGGAGTTCGCACAGGGGGTAATCGAGCATGGGGATTCCGAATACAATATTGGTTTTCGGGATTATCGATTACTTTTATCGATTTTATCGATTTTTTTTTGCAAAGTTTGAGCTACGGGGCTGGGAGTTCGCACAGGGGGTAATCGAGCATGGGGATTCCGAATACAATATTGGTTTTCGGGATTATCGATTACTTTTATCGATTTTATCGATTTTTTTGCAAAGTTTGAGCTACGGGGCTGGGAGTTGGCACGGGGGGGGGGTAATCGAGCATGGGGATTCCGAATACAATATTGGTTTTCAGGATTATCGATTACTTTTATCGATTTTATCGATTTTTTTTTGCAAAGTTTGAGCTACGGGGCTGGGAGTTCGCACAGGGGGTAATCGAGCATGGGGATTCCGAATACAATATTGGTTTTCGGGATTATCGATTACTTTTATCGATTTTATCGATTTTTTTGCAAAGTTTGAGCTAGGGGGCTGGGAGTTGGCACAGGGGGGGGGGGGTAATCGAGCATGCTGATCATCCCCAAGGGTGGTGATCAGCATGCTCGATTACACCCCTGTGCCAAATTCCAGCCCCCGTAGCTCAAATTTTCAAAAAATCGATAAAATCGATAAAAGTAATAGACGATCTTGAAAACTAATATTGTATTCGTAATCTGCATGCTCGATTACCCCCCTGTGCAAACTCCCAGCCCCGCAGGTCAAACTTTACAAAAAAATCGATAAAATCGATAAAAGTAAGGGACGATCCTGAAAACTAATATTGTGTTCGTAATCAGCATGCTCGATTACCCCCTGTGCAAAATCCCAGCCTCGCATGTCAAAATTTACAAAAAATCGATAAAATCAATAAAAGTAATCGATAATCCTGAAAACCAATATTGTGTTCGGAATCCCCATGCTCACTTCCCCCCCTGTGCCAACTCCTAGCCCTGTAGGTGAACTCTGCAAAAAAATCGATAAAAATCGGTAAAATCGACATCGATCGATAACGAAAAGTGGACTGTGACACCCGCCGGGACCCGAAGTGTATGTGTGCCAAGTTTGGTCCGGATACGGCGGAGCCGGGTAAGCCAGCTAGTAAATCATAATATTTGTCGAAGATCAATTTAGTGCTGAGTCAATGTGGAGGAGAATTGCTGTAATACAGGCTGCCGGAGGGTACTTGTGACCGCACAGTAAGTGCAGAATAAAAAATCTAAGAATCACGTGATTTCGTAGAAATATAGGCTTCATGACGAGCCGAGTAACCTTGGCTCCTCGGAAAAGACAGAAAGCAAAGATATCACGTACACAAGTTTTCAGTTTTCACATTGACTTGTTGAAGTAATTGTGTATACATAATTCCAGATTCGGTTTCGACTGTCTTTGTGCTGTAAAAGTCATTTCCTCTTCTAGCCTTCCTTCAACATTCAAACAGAATTCAAAATGCGCTCTTGTGAGACGACGCTTTGAAGCATGTCAATCGTATAGGCAATTCATTGCACGCAAAGACTGCGGATATATCGGCGTGTCTATGATCGAGCGCTCTTTCCTTCCTCGTACCATCTGCTGTCTCTCCCATTCACGAGCTATCTTGCTCGGACGCAAGGGCGCCCAGTCTTTGTGTATTTTGAATCGTCGATATACTAAGTTCTCGTTGAAGCGATGCGTGGTCCGCAACTCCGCTGTAGTATTAGGTTGATGCATAAAGCCTTCACCAGAATAGGTACAGACCGCAATAATCCGAAATTCTCTTATATGCTAAATAGGATTTGATATATCATCAGATAGAGCAAACCTAGCTCTACAGGATAGTGTTCAAATATCTACACCATCTTCTATTCACGCGAAGTTTCAAACCGTAAGCTGAAAAAATGCGTCCGAAGACCTTAAGACAAATCGAAACAAAATTGTAACTCCGTTAAAAGAACTTCTGCAGAAGTTTTTGCTTGCCCACACATAGACGTTCCACGTAAGACATTTATACAGGGTGTCCCAAAAAAATGTATCGAACGTTTGATCGTTAATATCTCTCTTCCCAAGAAGTCTTTTGCCTTGCTTCAGGTACCATTTTGTAGAGCTGGCTTCAACTTAGATTTGCATTATAGAACGAACCACCCATCTCTCTTCATTACTGTAAGATTACGGTAGAAACTTGAAACACATGATGTCAATGTGGAAAAAGCTGCCGTTTCAAAATATGGATACTGAGTTCAATACTCAACTATTCATAAGATTACGAAGCTTTCTAAACGGTGTAACCGCACTTTTTAGGAACATTGAGAAAATGGCTGCTACCTCTTACCTGGCATAACTCTTCAATGAAGCATCATAATAAATTGGGAACTTTGCAGTTAAAATCAGCAACTCTAATTAGCCTAGTGTAAAAGTTTTCAGGCTGTTTTGTTTCCTTTCTGGGGCAAAATATGGCCTTTCATTGCTTAAAACCCTCTTTGAAGTTTCTACCCTAATCCTACCGTAATGAAGAGAGATGAGTGATTCATTCTATAATGCAAATCTAAGTTGAAGCCAGCTCTACAGATTAGTACCTAAAGCAAGGGAAAAGACTTTTTCAGAAGAGAGATATTAACGATCAAACGTTCGATACATTTGGGACACCCTGTATATGCAACTGCTGTATTTTTTCGCAGCTAGACGATGAGAAAACAAGTTTTTTTGTTTCTGCCAAATTAGTGTTGAGATGTTCTAACCCTCACAGTTGTGTACTGCATGCCTTCAGCAGTAAAAGTTTATGTTTTCAGCCTTCCAGAAGAGCTAGTTCACGAGAAATATCGAATCTAGCTCTCCTCATCCGAATTTTTTTGCCTAGTTGCCAAAAATTCGATATTTCTCGTGAAACAGCTGCTGTAAAAAGCTGCAGATTGAAATTCATTAGGATATAGAAGAAATATGTATTATTGCTGTCAGTACTTATTTTGGTGCAGAAATTATGCATCAACCTAATAGAACGGCTTATCCTGCGACACTTTGCTTTTATGCTCCAGAGCAAGGTACAGCGTGCTCTTACGACGGTTGTGGTGGGCTTGGTCGGGATCCTGTCTAATTTTAGTCTCCGCTAAACATTCTGTGTTGCACGAGGTCATAGCTGAGCCATTGAAGTTTATGGTTTGGTAAAGATGCATATCAAAAGTTAAAAGCTTTGAGCATTAGTGAGCGGAGCCGACACGGGATTGGTTGATTCGTGTCCTTTCCACGATCAGTAACGGCAAGAGATAATAATCACGTTCTGCTTGGGGGGAGGGGTTAGTAAAAAGTAAAGTAAAAATCGTTTGGCAATAAATTCAGAGGTGAATGCAGAAGAATCAAAAAATTGTGAAACCGCAAACCTCTTCATATAGGCGTTGCGTTTATCTCGGATTTGCTAGGGTTACATTCACACATTTTAAACCACTCTAACTAATTTTCCGTTCATCATTCCATATAAAAACCACCAAAAATAAATAATATTAACATAAAAAAGTAAAAATCGTTTGGCAATAAATTCAGAGGTGAATGCAGAAGAATCAAAAAATTGTGAAACCGCAAACCTCTTCATATAGGCGTTGCGTTTATCTCGGATTTGCTAGGTTAAGAGATCATCTTTCTTAGTGGGTGGGAGCAATAGTTTTAAGAACCCCCTCTGATGTTGTTCTCAATCTCGGATCACTTCAGTTAATCATGCTTCGTGCCGGGATTGAGATGTTGATATCATACTCACGTAGCAGTCTAATTCTAAAATATATTTGCTGCAATGTACTCTCCGTTTATATCTAAATTGAAAGTAAGGTCGTTTGCGTTTTTTGCTTCTCAGTTATTACAGTTCACATGGTTGATGATATTCACTAAGGAGTGGGAAGGTTGACGGGCCTGGATCATTTAAATGACTCACGTAAACTTGTTTCCATCAGTATCCTTGTTCGGCATGATGCACTATCGTCTCATTTCGTTTCACAAATTGATTAGAAAAAAATACTTAGATCTATTGTGCCTATATATCACATGATTATTTTGTAGAGCCAAGTACCGTTTAGCTCTCGTTTATAGAATATCTGCCAATATGAGGCTGTAAACCAGGGCAGTAGTAGTTGTATAAATTTCGTGTACCATGCTAGTAGCGTCTTCAGAATAGTATATCTTTACGTTATTCAGAATGTACTTTCGCATTCTTGTGACATAAATTGAGTTTCGATGTTTCAATGTTTTGCCAACTAAGTTTGTTGGTAATTCTTTATTCGACCTAACACGTGCAGTCGCTATCCTTAAAGGTCTGAACGTAGAACCACTTTTTGTATCTTCGCTTAAAAAGGATAGAAGAGTCATGGTATTGAACCAAACTTGGCAGACAGTATATGGGATGGGATGTGGTTAATGAGTCATTTTGTTCAGGACTTACCGACTACCTCCATCGATTTGTTGGTTTTTTGCAGTTTTGCTCAAAAATCTTTTATGTTCGCCTGAAAAGGATAGAAGCAATTATAAAATCTGAACCAGATTGGCAGACATAATGTATGGGATAGGGCATGTGTTAATAAGTCATTCTGTTCGGAGCACACGGATTGCCTTTATCGATTTATTGATTCTTTGATATGCTGAAATGATGAATCAAAATGTGACAAAACCGAAATCATGTTCTCAGTTTTCTTTTCTTGCAGGTTATAAATCGAAGTAACGTACAAAGTTTTAACGTACAATTTTCACATTTCCGCATTAGAGTAAAACGAACGATTTACGAGGCAGCGAAGCTGCCCAGTATCAGCCAAACCGGCAGAGAGCAAGGAATCTATATATTAGGTTGATACAAAAGAAATGGCCGATTTTCCAAGCCTTTTTCCACGGCAACTTCTTTTCCATCAGTACTTCTTCTTTACAATGGATTAGAACATTGTCGCGAAGCTGTTTTCATGCCCTATCTAACGGTGCTTGAAATGGGCTCTTATCCTCATCCTCTTATAAAGTTACTGAGCTTCAAATAACCGCATCCAAATTCAGAATTTCATTGCATTCACTTTTCCGGCAGCGCCTAAACATGGGTAGCTGTTGCGGTTATTTCATGACCCATAAGTTTCTCCTGAGGAAGTCAGTCGCCGAAGCTTTGCTGAATTCTGTAAGCGTAGAGCTAGGACATTTATTAGCAGTTTTTGCAAAAACATCCAGCTGTTCAGTACGTAGAATACCAAAAAATTCTATATTCCGGACTTTGAGGCACACTGAAAAAATGTTGAAAAAACTGAGAAATTTTAAATTTCAATCTTTTCTTTCTCGCAAACTTTTCTGTCCGAATTCTTTTTAATGCATTTTGTACTACTGGCTTGCGGCTACAAGATAGGCCACTTATCATTCATACTAAGAAACTTTGGAAGAAGTTATGAATTGTCAAAAACAAGGTTTCCGCAGAAGAACCTTTTTTGTCTTTTAGTCCGTATTTCTCTTCCCGTCTATGGTTTGAGTATAAATAAGTATGCACTGTATTGCAAAAGGTTTGCTGCTTCAGGGGATCTTTACCGCATTTAGAAATGTGGATCTTTTAGAAAGTTATAGCACATCAAAGTGAAAATTCGCAAATCGGCCATTCTTTTTGCATCAACCTAATATATAGACTAGGAATATACATCATGGCTTATGATAAGCCGCTCAATCCGAGACTGTGTGGAGTTTGTCCGTTACGAAAATATAGTAAGGAATGTTTAACATTGCTCTGAAGTATGTGAGAGTAGCACGACAGGGGAGGTTCATTTTCATCTGGGATTGCTTACTGGACTGGGAATAATGCACCTCCAGTAAGTTTTCATCTTTCAAAAACGGCCAGTGCGTGCCTCTGCGAAGCAGAGGTAACGCACTGGTATATATATAAAACTCAAAAATTGTCTGTTTGGAGAATATGTGCATTATAGAAAAGCCCGCCGCTCAATCGATTGGGCTGAAACCTTGCACACAGATGTTTTCAACCCCGGAGACGGTTTTAGACTACTTTTTGAAGCAGTTCGCTGGGTCCTTCTATTGATTTATCGATTATCGGCACCCAGAAATAAAATTGAAACCTTCTCAACCGTCATCGCACTTATTGCACATGTTGGTTTAAACAATGGCAGTAAAGCTCATTTTCATTTTACGATGAAGAAAATGTGATCACTTGAAACAAGGACGTTTTGAGGTAAGCTCATGCGGTAGAAAAAGGAGGGGGAGTTTACTGCAGTATAAAGACAGCAAAAAGGGAGCTAAAGACAGAGGCCATGCATAGCAATACGTGGGATGACATGCTGAAGTGAACAGAAAGTACGGGACGCAAAAGGAACAAATCATGGCTTTCTTCCATCCTCCTAAACGATGACCCGGGCTGGACTGGGAAAGCCAGCTAGTATAACACACACTTCGGTCTTCATTTAGAAAATCTCCGCTACATTGTGTGATCCTTCACCAAAGCTAAAAGTGGACTGACATCCATTATTATTGTCTTGTTTCATGTATGGTGACGTCATATTTTGCTTTGCATTTATAGTTCACCGCAAACACCGCAAATGCATGTATTAAGTTGGCTAATAAATAAGTTCGGTCGCTTTTTTAGCTCTTACAAATGCTGTGGACAAATTTTTGTCCAATGTTTGGTATCTCTGAAAAGAGCACTTCACTGGGTTTTGGAGCATATATTCTGTTAGAGTAAAACTTATCTTCCAAGGAACAAAATCCGCAAAGAAGTGCAAACGCAATTTTCCCATAATGCGCAAATATAAGGAAGTTTGCTTTTCTTAGTGAAACATTTTCAAGATGGCAGACCACATGTGGCGGCTCGGTGGGCCCTAAGCACCTAGATTCACCCGAGTTACCCTGCACGCTCGCCCGCTTACTACATACGACGCAGCCCTACCCTACTACTTGCCCTAGCACGTCTAGACAGAAAGTAAATTACTAAGGTTTCATCCTTATGACATCAAAGGATAATAAAGCTACACAAAAACTTACAACTAAGCTACGAAGAAAAACTACTAAAATCAAGAACAAACTACTGAACGATAATAAGCTCAACATGGGACGAGCTGCCCCATCCCGTGCTACCGATGCGCACGACTATAAGTACAAATAAGAGAAATGCTCCCGAGGCTTCACCTATACAGATCCGCCACGCGTCGCCGGATATCAGGCGCGACAGCCTCTCCGCTCCCAAGGTTTATAAGATCTCAAATTAAAAGTGCCAAAAGTAGCTCGTCCAAAACAATCCCAAATCAGACTTGAATTCCAATCCGATAGAACTTTCAATCCGCTCGACCGCTAACGCAAAAGAGACATCAATGCGGGAGCTAACTGCCAGGCACGAGCACAATAGAAAACATGAGAGAGGATTATCGATCGAAAACGAAAGCAAACAGACGCTGCAATGAGGCGCCGCCGCTATATATAGCCTTTTGGCTGGCAAAGTGCCAAGGCGAGGAGAGGTCCAGCGGCGATTGCGGCAAGCGTGGGAAAGTACCGTAATCGTCGCCGGATAGCGCGGCAGCAACCAGTGCTCCCGGCCTCCTGCTTCTAGGAGCGCTCGCATCGCGGAGCCGCGACACCACAGTTCTTTCTGTTGTTCACTGAATAGGGAGAACTCCTCTGTATCCAAACACCAAGCTGCTGTTCTTTACATCCATTACAGCATGAAAACGAAGCTCAAGAAGTCAAAGAATCGAACTTTTGAAAATTTCGCCATGCTGAGGCATAATTGTCTTTACTGACGATAGAAAATCCTGATTATATGATATGTGGTAGAGGAAGCTTCGAACTACTTTCCCACGAAGAATCATAGATTTGAAACGACAAGAAAAGTTTTTATGACAATTTGTATGCCAAAACGAACTTATTTTCTAGCCAACCTAATATTTTTGCTTACATTCCTTTCTAAATTGAGCAATTAAATTAAATTAAATTAAATTGAGCATCAGAGTGTGTGTTTGTAGCAAAAGCAAGTGCGGAGCATTAGCGCAGTGGCAGCACGCTGTTAGAACCGCATAGTGCTATAGATAGCGGGCTGGTGGCTCAGTTCTGCCGGGCAAGCGGCGGGATGCATATTATTCGCCACAAGAATTCCGCTCGCCCGCTTTATTGTCTAGCGGGCGGCGTGCCGTTAGAGGACGGAGGGCGAGGGGCATGATGGTCGCCCGGTAGAGGCACTGCGATTGTTCAAATCATTGTCTGAGTGAGCCTTATTGCTGTTGACCACATGAAATCGTAGTATGACTTGTTAGCTTTGATAAAAAGTTATTTTTACTAAGAGCTGGAAACAATAGATTGACGTAACTTCTACTTATTCGCTGAAAGAAAGCTTGGGTCCTTCTGGTCACGAAAACATAGCAAAGTCTCGGCTCAGATGGTCCACACACAACGCCGTCTATTAGGAACAAAGGTGAAACGAGCACTTACAACTAGACTTTCTGGATCATGTGAAGAGAAAAGATATCCACCTGCACATGTATGTACGTGCTACTGAACATTGTCAGCAGTTGAGACAAGTCAAGATCCATTTTTTACGATCTATGACACGATCTCACACGTGGCAGGGCCGCATGCATTAACATCCCCGCCGGGGAGGGGATCGCGGCTTACAAAGAAAGCTTCAAGTCTTAAAGCTCCGCACTTCTAGATTTCACGCTGTTTGCCCATCCGAAGTATTCCTACCATCCTTCACCATGAACATATTGAACAGGAACGAGAAGCTCTGCTGAAGATCTATGGCGGTCGACCGTCTTTTCTTCAGTCAATTTTCTTTCTTCAGAGTTAGCGAAAACATTCCAAAGTTGTACTGTTCATCTAGCCCAACAGGCTAAGCGTGTTGCTGATAAGAACAAATGATGTATTGCAGTCATGAAATTTGCGATAAATCACAAGTCGAATGTTGGTGTTTATTGAAAAAACTCGAATTTTGAGAAACTCATTTGTTATTATCAGTTGTTCAGGTTTAGCACTGTGTGTAGTTGTTCAGTGCAAATTTGGAAGAATTTCGTTGACTTCGAATAAAGAAAAGTGACTTTGAGGAAAAGACGGTCGGCCGCCGGGGATCATCAGAGGATCATACAAAATGCTGGAAAATTTGGCTTGCACACCTTTCCGCTGCTTTTCAATATGTTCATAATGAAGGAAGGTAGTGATACTTACAGATAAGGTATAAATCACATCTCTGGAGCTTCAGGATATGAAGCTTTCTTTGTAAGCTCCGATCCCCTCCCCAGCGGGGATGTTAATGCACGCTGTACCTAAAACTATGGAACTATGTTCATGCACTCCTTGGCCGTGGGAAGTGCACTGGCTGAATCAGGGAGGAAGAGGAAAGAGAAACAAGATTGTAGAGATTGAACGAAATTGCAGCACAAAGTTGTGCAAGTAGATACATTCCATCTGTAGGAAGTTGTAATTACTTTGCAATTTTTGTGAAATCCAGCTTGCTAGAGTGGGTAGGATTTCGTTCTGGGGACTACTTGGCTCTTGATCCTTTCTCACACTATCTCGAATCTTCAAAGCTGCAGTATCTGAAGAGCTCAAACAAGGATTCCTAGCTGCTTCATTTGAGAAGAATTTTTTGTTGCTCCCCTTCTCTAATTTCGCCCCCCCCCCTCCTTTGTTTCCAAAAAATGCCTCTACGAGTCGTCCTCATTTAATAAGTAAGCGTTATATAAATGAAAGGCATTAATTATCAGCGGAGCTGATTCTGTTTGATAGACTCATACCAGTGGCGTACCCAGGATTTCGGCTCGGGGGGGGGGGGGGCGTGACAAAATTTTTTTTCTAAAGAAGGTGCGTGGCGTTAGCCACGCACTCCGAAAAAATTTTTGGGGTGCTTCTCAAAACTTTTGCGTGTCCCCGACCCCTAAAATCTGGAAAAAGGGGGCTTGGCGTTAGCCACGCCCCCGGAAAAAATTTTTTTACAAGGCTAATTTGATTTTTTAAAAATTTTTAAAAATTATTTTAATTATTTACAAAAATAAACAAGTCACTTGCACATTTTTATAACCCATATAAGTAACTTTCAAAAATTTCGCGACCCATTCTCGGGGGGGGGGGGCGCGCGCCCCCCCCCCCCCGCCCCCCCCCCCCCTCGGTACGCCACTGACTCATACATAAACAAAATACAATCTAGTCCTTCTCTCCTTCCCTTCATTCTTATGGATAAAGGCAGAGAATTGCTTATAAACCATTTGCTTGACGTCGTCGCCTTCCAGTGTACCATTAACAAGATATGGTGCCTTGCGATGTCGTAAAATGTAATCCCTAGAGGTTTACGAATTCAATCGCAATGCGAGCATGATTCAAAGCTGATGAGTGGGTGTTAGGCAGTTTGTTGCCAAAGCATCGTATTTGTCAGCGAAACTCTGCGAAGCTAAGATAATTCATGCTTGAAATACTGGAAGTTTCTTTCCTTGGCAGATATTTAGCATACTTTCAAAAATCTCTTCTAATGCACTGTGCAATGGTGGTCGAAACAAGCTTCTAGCCTCATTTGATAAATATACACTGTTACATAACCGCACTCAAAACTATGGTTTCGTTTCATTGCATTTACTTTTCTGGCCAAAATTCATGTGCAAATGATGGCGTTTAATCGAGAATTTAGCTAAGCATGTGGTAGAAATTGTCTACATCATGCACTCGAGGACATTTTCTGGGCTCATCTAAGCTGAGATATCGACAAACGCAACGATTACCCCTTAACATGGGTAATCGTTGCGTTTTCTTTAGTCCATGGATTTCTACTCAAAAAAGCAATCACCAAACTTGCTCAATTCTGTAAGCGTAAGGGTAGGCTCCCCTTTTGGCGGTTTTTTGCAAAAATATTCAGCTGTTCACTACGCAAAAAGTTAAAAAGCTCTATATCTGGGACTTTGAGGCCTATGAAGAATGCTATAAAGGATGACCATTTTGCTTTTTAATTCTTTCCTTTTTGCAAATCTTTTTCTTCCAAGCCCTTTCCATCTATAATTACACTATTGGCTTGCGGGTACAAAAAAGGCTATTTATCATTTACGCTAACAAACTTTGAAAGGACTTGTAATTCGTCAAACGAAGATTCAGAAAAAACTTATTTGTGTCCAATCCATTTTTTCTGCCCGTTTATGACATTAGCACGGGTGAACTTGCGCTGCGTTTCGAAAGATTTGCTGCTTGTAATGGTCTGTATAGCATTAAGAAATGTAGATATTTTGTGGAAAGTTATAGTACGTCAAAGTGAGAACTCGCAGAAGGCTCATTATTTTGCCCCAGCCCGATATAATCTTATTGTTCCCTTTGATTCAAGTGGATTGATGGTTGGAAGGCGGGCTTCGTGACCAAAATAGGGCTGGAGAATGATCATGGGGCACGTTCACGAGAGATGCAGATTGCATCGCGGGTGCGGGCAGTTGCTTTCCAGCCGTCAATCTCTTTTAATCAAATGTAAGCCTGGATGACAATGTTTTCTCCAATACAGGAAATTTTGCGCTTGAAAACGCTTTTGATCATTTGAAAACGAAACTGTCTAAACTATGTATCCTCCTTGAAATACTTTACGTTATTGAATCATGGACATTGACAAATAGAGTGGAGAAGAATTTAGTGCAGCTTTTAATGGTTCAGCTTTTTGCCACATCAACCAACAACCATACACACTAAACCGTTTTTGCCACGAGGATGGGACCTCAAACTTGGGTAGAAACCGTGCTCGTTTACTTGTCAAATGAAAATATGATGCATGAATAAGCTGATCACCAGGCGATTTACCTAGGCGCTAAGAAAACGCTACAAAAGCAGAGTCAAATCATCAAAAACGCGCATACAAAGATTGCGGGCGAAAACATGAATGAATATGAAGACCAAAGGTGACATGTTGGGAAAAGACGAATGCCATCGTGGCGACGAAGTATCTTCGTTACGTGACAGTTGCAGCTCAGCTTACAAGATAGGAAGAGACATGGGTTACTGTAATAAGCAAGAGATCGCGCTTCCACAAAAATGAAAGGACATAGAAGCTTTTGCGGAAAGAAATTGGATTTACGCCTGGAAACTCGCTAACAATGTCGATTTGAATGAACAAGTTAACTAGTACAATGGGATCACTTTACACTCGAACAATAGGAAGACCAAGCCGAAATGGAAAGGCGACCTCCAAAGAATATTACGCCTCATGTAGCTGATGAAGCAACAGCAAAAACTTTCTAAAAAATGGATCAAAGTGATTGGATCCCATTTATGTGCAGTGGGTGCGGAAAAAGTACTGCCAAATAAAGTTTAAAAAATTGGCGTAATTCATAGGTTCTTCTGGGAAATTTGGCATAATTCCCAAGATAAGAATATAATCTATCATTTTACAAAAACTAGCCTCAAAATTCTACAATTTTACCCGGCGGCGGATCCCTTTTCGCAACGCATCTCATATCAAATCTTGCAACTTCCCTTTACAAATCTGAAGAAATTTGAAGATTTTTGAGAAATTGTTTTGTTTGTCGCGCGAAATTGAGAAATCCTCTACTGGGCAAGAAATGTGGTAGTGGATACCGAAATATTCTGAAAGTAGCCAGTCAGCAATCGCACTAGAAAAAAAGCTGTGATTTTTTCTAACGAGAAAGTGGCTCGACGCAACAGAGTGCGATCAGAAAACGTGGCACAGAGACTAGGTATAATCGTTTATCGCTCCAAAATCGTGATGTAGACAAAGTCCGATGCTCTTTCATTATTTCTGTTACTTTTTGTTGAAATCTTGAATTTCGAACCATAGTTTGAGTCCGATTCCTTAAGTAAGCGCAGTCCTGACTCGCCTCTTTTTCAAGAATTTTTCCGATTTGCGTATGGTGTAATCTTCCTTATTTGGCCAAAACAAGAGTCACTAATCTATAATTCATCAATAGTGGGTATAGAATATTAGAGAAGGAGTCATGCACTACATAACTGCTTAATTTAAACCTTATATCAATGCTGGTGGTATAGTTACGGTCCAAAATCGCGCTTGCATGCTATCGGCGCATCGTTAATGTTCTTGCGCGGTTATCACTCGTTCAAACGGACAGAAGGGAACATTTTCAAATCAAACTTATCTTCATCTGATCTCAAGGATCTCGCTTACGTGTGGGAATCAAAAAACTACAGATTTACTTCATGTTTGAGGTTTTTCAGGTGCAAACTTGGAGGGACAGTACTTTTTCCGCACCCTATATAGTCTTTGTTACTCCGTACTATCTTTTCACCAGCGCAACAGCCACTTGGGCTTCGCGTCACCTTCGCATACTTATGGGCTTTCAAAATGGGCCCATCATGAGGTCCGCGCGCAAGACCTTCGCGTTGCGGATGCGTATTTCCTGCGTAAAAGAGAGTTTGTCACATTGTACTGCCACATCACGGAAAGCGAATAAATTCAAATCTAGAGCGCCCCCACTATCTGCAACAATTGCTATTCCAAAAGTAGTAGTTCATTCCAAGCCATTTTTTGCTTGTTTGCTTTGCTCAAAGGCAAATCTTGTAGTGTTGATAGTCGAAGGACGTCTCTAAAGCTTTCTAACGCGTAATATTCCAAAAGCAGCACCAAAATCCTCTCAAGCCATGCCATAAACATGAGAATGACGTTTCGTCAAGCAATTTGTCACTCTTGTGACTTGCTTCTTTCTAGCAGAGAAGAAATGGCTGGATGTGGCGACTTGATGTCATCGTTTCCAAAAGCGATGCAAGGACAACATGCTGGAAAAATAAGGTTAAGGCACGCTAAAGCCCCATTTCTTCCCAGCTTCGGTCCCTTCCAGACGTCGCAAGACTTGTTGCATTTTATATATAAAGCTAAATCTCTGTTTATTCTGTATGTGTATGTGTATGTCCCGTATGTGTATGTATGTATGTCTGGGGTCTTTGCATGGCCTCTACAGTTATGAAGTTCAAAATATGCGAAATCTCATAAAAAAACGATGTCTGGAGCCATGTTCTGAAGGCACAGACGACTTACAGTACCTGGGTGGGCGGAGCTTGATGGGGTGGGCGTGACTCGATAGCACTTCTGTGGGTTCCAAGTCCATTTTCTCTATTCGGAGACCACATTGGGGGAGCGAATCAACGCAGATGCCTCTCTACACGGGCCTATTTTCAGCCAGGTACTAACCGGAGGGGTCTAATTTTGCCTGAACGCTGCCTTTAATAGCAGCTAGCTCTCTGTGTCATAAACTTTTGGTAACTGGATAAACTTTTTATACTCCTACGGTAACCACAGTATTTTTGAGTTACTTGTAGATTGAGCCTTCCTTTGTTTCTTTATCTCTATCATGCGTATGCAGATTGAAAAAGCAATGATGGAGAAATGACGCCAACCTTGTCACTTATTGGTGTTCTGAGATTACTGTAGCTCATGGTAAAAGGTGAAGATGGTCGATGTTCTATGACAATTTTCGGTTTTGTCAGCATTGTTAAAGTTGAATTTTTTCGAAAATCATGAAGATAACCTAGAATAATTTGTGAAAATTATCCTTTACCCTTTAACAAAATCGTATGAGATACAGAATGTTCGTGATTCTGCAGGTTCATCTCTCCCTATTATACCCTGTGTATCTTCATGGTTATGCGGTTGCTGTTCCCTGAATTGCAGCCATTCAACTGTTTTCATTTCCTTCTTTCTCGATGTTCGCAGAGTTTTTTGCCTCCATTCATACGCTGGAACATCATTCTGCTCATCAACGTACATCAGCAAGAAAGTCATCATGTGATGTATTCTTGAGCGAATAAAACTTGCATGTGCAACAAAAGTACAGTCTGTCTTTCAAAGATTTTTTTATGCATTATTCTCTGTCTGGAATTCTAGCGAAATTAATAAGCTGTTTTCTTTTTTTGAACAGTAAAATACAAAATCAGCACCAAATTGTCACGAATTAGACTTGTATAAAAATAGGCATTTTGGAAATTTTCATGAGATTATCGAATATATTTCTTCATCCATATGCGAAATGCATAGAAAAGCCGCATCAGAATGAAAGAAGTGAGTTACGAAACAAAATAGGATATGATCAGGGAAAGGTAGCCAATAAAAATAGCATCCCGGGCAAGAGAAAGTAGATCTATCCAAAATTTTGTCAAATTTTTTGGGAAGACTTGGACGATTGATTGTGAGCATATTTTGCTATTGACTTTATTCCCTTATTTTGTAATTTATGCGCTTTACAGATATGGCTGCTCTGTAAATAGTATAAACACATGACACGGAATATCAACACTAGCGTCTGCACTAGCAAAGAAATTATTGGATGATTACGGTATCATTACGGTAGCGGGGAATTTTTGTAAAAAAAATTTAAAAAATTTGAATAAAATCTCTCTCAAAAACAATAAACAAGTAAGATAAGAAAACCATACATACCCCCTAAACGACAACATAGGCATATAAATGTTCATGCTTTTGTTGTGGAGGACTGTGATCTAACCTTCGACAGCCTACCCAAGGTAAGAAACGAGGAACTGAGTGGTGTGGCCCTTAGATTATGCCGTAAATGGCGCTCAACAATTTTAGGCATCATTTCTGGAAAACATTGATTTGTTCCAAGTTTTAGGCCTTAAAAAGAAGCCACCAATTTTTATAACGCTTACTTTTTCACTTCACCAATGTTCTTGCTGTTCTTGCTGTTTTTGCTGTTCTTTCATCTCAACTCTACCGTATCTCTACCGTAAATTTACGAATTCTCTTTATCACTTCCAGATGAGAAGGAAAAACGATAAACTTTTTCCTCGATTGATCGAAGCGATACTCACCGTCTTAAATAAACGCCTTCCTTCCCCCCCCCCCTCCCCCCACCTATTTTGGGTCCCCTCCCCTATTTTTGGCAAAAGTCTCCCTACCTCCTTCGCTTTCTCCATTCACCCCCTGTGACAGGCAATAAATCTTGCAAAGAAATTAATCAGCTTCTAGCCACGCCGAATTGCATTCATTGTTTATCTTTTCTCTTCATTAACGTTATTTGAGGTTTGTTCGACGCTGTAAAGGAGAGAAGGGGGAGAAGTGGGGGGGGGGGGGGGTGTTGGATTAGCTTTTTAAGGTGATATAAATGGACACAAGCAGTGCTTCAACTTTTACCTTTCCCCCCCCCCCCTCCCTTTTGGTAACGTTCATTTCCAAAGCAGGGCTCGGCACGAGGTGGCTTCGAAGTCCCCACTGACTTCCCAAAATTTCACGAAGTCTACTTTGACACTAAAACCATAAACATAAAAAGCCCTCAAAAAAAACGAAATGTTGATTAAAAAACATAATCTAATTCTGTTTTTTTCGGACACAAAAACGATTTCCCCTTTGCATTTTGTCCCAAAGATGATATTCAGCTTGCTTATGAGTCACCTGTGCCGAGCACTCCCAAAGGGAGCGTTTCGCTTTAGTTAACCCCTTCCCTTCTTTTGCTATTTTTGTCTTTTCCTCCCCCCCCCCTCCCTCCCCTTCTCTCTGAGAATTTTATGTTAAGAACTGTGTCCGCTCATGCTCTGCATCTTGCTAGAATGGTCGGCAGAACAATAACTCCATTAAGCTTTTCAACTCAAATTTCAACTTAACACAACTAAGAAGTTTGGTGTTTGTTTGTAGTTTGTGCTAATTTACATTTCGAATAATTTTCCAAGGGAAGAGTAATTGTTGACAGTTGAATAACTCCATTGAATGCCTCAGGAAATTACACTACATTTTAAGCTATTAGTATGTTCAAATTAGCTCACGTGAAAATTTGCGATTAATATGTTTGCTCTTTGCAAAAACGTTTCTACTCACGTATTGTACAATAGCTAAGTACTTTGCTCATTATCCATTTTTCAATAATGAATTGGTGTAGGCCGATAAAGGTAATTTCCTAGTCACAGACACGACAATAAGAGAAATTTTCATGACAGAGCTTTGCAGCCTATTCTTACGCAAGAAGAATTAGAGAGGCTTTTCTAAAGCAACCATAGCTCCTTCTACCCCCCCCCCCACCTCCCTCCCCCGCCCGTCAACATGATTTCGAGAATGGGTCACGAATTGTTCGGATAGTGGTTTATATGGTTCCCAAAATTAAAGGTTTAACTTGAAATTTGCTCGATTTTATAATTCGAATCTTGCAGAAGTATAACGAATTTTATGAGAAAAATTCTACACTACGCCCCCTCCCCCTATCTAAGCATTTTAGGGTCACAAGTTACAAAAATTGTGAAGATTTTCAAAAAGCTTAGGTGGGCGTGGTTATTCCCCAATCTTTTTCATTTAAAATTCTTTTATAGAAATTACAAGTGATAAATCAGAATCAATTATCATGAGTCATAAAATTGGACGATTGATTTTCAAACCGCAGATGGACTGCAGACTGCAGACGTATGAACTTTTTTTTTCATGAAAAATCAATTCTACTCTAAAAAATAATTTGTTTGAGGGGCGGGGAAGGGGAGAGGGGAGAGGGAGGGGGGAGGGGGGATTATTCTATTTTTCTTCTAAATTTCATGATTTTATGTATGCAAAAAATCAGGAAAGATCTCCGAAAAGTTTATCGCTTCGTTTGGAAAAAAAGTCTTTGGCGTTTCCCACAGCATCCTCCTCTCCCGCCCACTCAAAAAAAAAATGCTTTCTTAGAAAAATCGAAGCTGAAAAAAATTGCGCTTTTGATCCTTGCTAATAATCAAAGAATTATAGCTGACAAACTGACGTGGAGGGCAGGTGCAAATGCATCGCATGCGCTATCTGCGCTGCTTTTATCGTTTCCGACGCGCGTCGATCCTTCGACTCGTGGCTCAATAACTCGGCGGCGCTCATCAGCACGCACTCAACGCCACCGCCGCCGCTGCTGCTGCTGCTGTTGCCATTTTTGGACAAATATAATCAACTGCCCGACTGGATTACGATCACCACTTCGTCATGCAAGACGGGGGGGGGGGGCTAGCTGCGTGCACGCACGGCTTCATCCATAATCAAGTAGTGCATTTTCTCGCGCCTGAAACGCGCTAAGATTCTGCGATTTTTCGACGACGATGATGCAGCTCTCTGTGTGTGCGCTCGTTGTTCCTAGGGGGCGAAGACATCGATTCGGTGGGGCTCCGGGAAGGGGGAGAATATGTGCACTCTCGCCTCTCACATCGCTCTCAATGTGTTCGAAATTAGTCGT
This sequence comes from Cylicocyclus nassatus, assembly GCA_958299035.1. Classification (NCBI taxonomy): domain Eukaryota; kingdom Metazoa; phylum Nematoda; class Chromadorea; order Rhabditida; family Strongylidae; genus Cylicocyclus; species Cylicocyclus nassatus. The sequence continues at coordinate 81,712,958 of CATQJL010000112.1, forward strand.
TATTATCGTCGACCATCTGCTCTGCTGCTGCTGGCTGTGCTACTGCATTGCACACACACGCACAGCAGTCCCCCGCTCTCCGTCCCCCCACTCTTCGCCTCTCGACCCCCCTCACCCCCCCCCCTCATTTCTGCCCCCTAATCATCACGGCTCTAGGCTCTCACCATGCTCACCATGGTGCCAGCACATGTTCCGTCGAAGCGGGTTTTTATCGCCTTTCCGGTTGCCTCCTGGCCTGTTTACGTCACATCTGTCCCCCGATGAGGGGTGGCTCGCGTTCAATTTTGTCAAATGAGGCATATTTTGGAGTTTTTCGTTATGAAGCACACTGCCCTCATGTCGTTATTTCTGTACCATATGTTCTGAGTTGACGCTTTATGTGGCTGTTTACATTTTCGAGAACTTGTGTGTAGTAAAATTTTAGGTTGTAAAATTTCATATCTATAAAAACTCGTAAAATTTTTGCCCTTCTATTATTGAATTGCTTTTGAATCGCTGCTCTCTTCATTGGAGAAACAAATAATATCAGCAAAATAATGCTTCGCTTACCAATTCAAAGCTCTTACTGCTCAAATTGTCCGGTCAGAATGATGCGGCGTAGAACACCATAAATCTAGTCGACAGTGAAATTAGTAAAAGCTACCCTCCCAATGCCAGCCTATGCTGCGCTTCGATGCCTCTGAGTCGTAAAATCTGAAAGCAGACCTTGTGGTAGTACTGTAGCCGAAGATTAACAGGTGCAACGTCGTAATTAATACTGTATCATTGCAGTAATTATAGGCTATAACAGCAGTAGGAACGAAACTTTTTTGGAGCAGGGACGACAAAAATTTTTGTAATGAAGAGACGTGACATTAGTCACTTTTTTCAAAATTTTTGGGGATTTTTGAGAATTTTCGCGGGCCCATAACATGAGGTTTCAAAAAATGATAATTTATATTTTGAGAAAATTCAAAAAATGTCTAATTCTACTTTTTTACAATTAACAAGTCACTTGCACACTTCTCCAGCTCATGAAGGCATTTCTAAAAATTCCGCGATCTATTCTCGCTCCCCCCCCCCCCTCTCCCCGCACCCTTCTCGGTCGGCCACTGCTAAAACTTCAGGTGGAGCTCAAGAATTCCGAAGTAGTAAATACACTTGTCTTTTTTGAGAAGGCTCTTATTAAAAAACTTTTACGACTCAGAGGCATTAAACCCGCGTCACTGCAGAACTGGTTTTTACACAATGTCACGTCAGGAATTCTTAAATCTCCATTCCATTACCTTTGCTCTCCAGAGAGCTTGAAAAGCTTCCTTGAGTTTTCCAATTTCCTTTTCTCCAAAATTCACATAAATTATCCTTGCTTATAACCTTACTACATATTTTTCATCCATTCTCTGTTCTCTCCAGTAACAAGTACGCTTGGAAATGCGGTTTATGATATGAGCGTTTTTACGTCGCTTTACAGATTGAAATTTAGATTCGTCATTTGCATCGTAGAAATATGGCCACAATCAAGAACAGCTGTCACTTTCTAAGCCAATATTCATAACTACTAAGGCTGCTAAAAAGTTTTATGAGAGCATTACGGCAGCGATAAACTTTTATGTTTGATCGCATTTTATATATCTTGGTGCTTTACGTGTGCTCTAAATTTGAATTGAAAAAGGTGAACTACGCATCAAATGGTTCAAGTTGACTCCAAAAAAGCCTCATCCTCATCATAATCAATTCATTAAGAATAATGAAATAAGCGCAACATTACAATTTTCAAGCTGCTTATTGCTATTTTTGTATTTGTCACTCGCTTCTTTCATTTATTAGCAGCTAATTAGTGTAAAATAAAAACTACTACAAAATTCAAAACAATTTTTTTCCAAGAGTTGATCACTACGAACTAATCATTCATTATCATCTCTTTCAACTGCTCTATCTATTTCATCATCAGCACTTTTCAGCGGTCGATGCTCTCATTACTCTCTGACAGTAAAAACTAGTGTAACTCATTATAGTCAGTTATAGTCAACTTCAAACCAATGAGGGTGTCTATATAAGCTAAACGCGCGCAGCGCAGCGAGCACGCGCCAGTTTCTCCGCCCATGCGTAACAGTGATTGTAGGCTCTCTAAAGACGTGTGCGCGCCTGCTTCGCAAAGATTAATCAACTATATGTTTTTGACTGACATAATCACAGTAAGATCACGGTACTATCTGTCTTTTTGTACCTACCCCATGGCGTTGCGTTTGAATTTTTAGGGACCATTTTGTCATATGATCGTTACAATTATCCGCTCTTGCTTCGGATATAGAGAAAAAAGTTAGAGAACATTCGATGCAAATAACATCACTGTAGTGTTAAGTGAATTCGAATAAAGTGATGGCCGATACCGTAACATTACAGTAACTACAGCACTCTGATTATCTTAGCCTTCGAATCCACCTGTAGCCCAGTCAGACCAGTATTGTTACTTCGTGAGCGCCGCAAGAATGAATGGGGGAGTGCTATCACTAGCTACACTTCATGATTTTGATCCCCCCCCCCCCTCCTCTCTCCACCATAGTCTGACGAATATGAGGCAAAGTCCAAAAGTATGTTCAAAACCTGAAAAAACTTATCGACATTCTATGAAAATGTTTTTCGCTTTCAAAAATTCAGCTCTCCACTAAAGCCCATTACTGTGAATTTCTTATGGAGATTTCATGCATGTTATCAAGTTCATTCGCGGACAGTTGAAACATTGCGTTCAATGTAGGTAAGTGGTTGTGCAGTTGCACACATTACTGGCGAAACTGCACTACAGCCAATCGCTGGGATTACGGTATCTGCAGCGGCATTGCAAAGGAATTTCCTAAGAATGCGTGGGTGAGGGTTTGGGAGCTTTCCATAAGAGTTTGGGTCATAAAAAGCCCCAGATGTCGTAAATCACTGCTAATCTAGGGTTTATGGGGAAAAGGCGCATAAATCTGGTCATTTTTACTCGAGACAAAACTAGCTCACGTCATCCTCCTACTCGTACTTCATGACCACCGCCGCTCGCCACTTCTTCTTATATTAACGGGAAGAAATCCAAAATGCATGTATACGGAGCCAACGGCTTTTATTGGAATTTCACCGACGTCAGCTTTTGTTGGAGCGCTCGTGTCTTCCAGAATTTAGGCGAATGCATTGCTAGAATTCGCATTTGTTTTCCACACGGTGACGGCGAGCCGTCAGCGACGATGTCGGCGATGTCGACAAAATTGGCAATTGCCGCAGGAACGAAAACATTCGAGCTTCTACCATAAAATCCATTAATCTTTATTTTACACATTTCCGCCAACAAATATCCCACGCATTTTCCACTTCGTTTGCAATGATGTTTTTTGAGTCATTTGTAACTTACTTTGTGTGTGTGCACACGATGCGCTGGAACCGACGACATCCTTCTTGATAACTCCTCAATAAATTCTTTTATAGCCCAGCAATTTACACAATTGTGTACTATTGAGCAATACATACCTCAAACCAAAAAAAATACAAGAAAAGAAGATGAAATCATAAAAAAATAAGCAGATTTCAATCTTACAAATCGTTAAGTAGCGCGCTTGGTGTGCAGTACGCGTATTAGATCACAAATGACGCGACGATATGTCAAGAGATTTGGTAGTGAGTGCACATGTTCCTAAAGATTGTATGACTCACATTCCTCAAAATCCAGAATGTTCTCGAAGATTGTTTAGAGTTTTTTGGAGCACATCTGGGAATCACGTTGTATAGATCGTACATACGCAGGTGTTGCTAGTACTGATAGGTCTGCACTTGCAGAATTGCTTTACTTTTATTGTAACATCAAGATAAAAGTAGTCATAGAGGGAAGCAGATCGTTCATAGTCGCAAAGTGGCCTCGTATGAGGCAGTGGTACACCTTTTATCGTTGGGGCGCATGAGATGTACACTTTAATTTACCGCTCGCGCGTCGCGTGCGCGTGCGCCTCATAAGGTTATCCGCCATCGTCCGGGACCAGCTTTTATCTGCTTTGGTTCTCAATTCACTGATTGTAAGTCGTAAGATCGTATATTCTGCATTTGCGTACCACACTGATGCTGTACACTAAATGAATTTTTATCGCCATCACTTCTGTCTTTACGGTAAAAAGCGAGGAATTTTTTTTTCGCAATCCAATTTCCTCATTGCGGCTGTTTACGAATTTAGCCTACTGAAATTTCATTTCTGTCGAAAAGTAATATTAATACTATTATATTGTACATTATTACCGTTTTATTTTTCCCTAAATTTACCTCGCCTTATCCCTCCACATTTTGTCACTCGTACATCACCTCTAACCGGAAGGAGTGAAAATTAAAACGGATTATTCCTTGTCTTTGAGATATTGTGCAACTGCAGATCTCACTAGTCTTTCTGCTCGGATGCATTTTAGTCTACCTCACTTTTATCCATTCATACAAAAAGTGATTATGCAAACTATTTTGTCTAGGTTATGAGACTATTTTGTCTACTAAAACTACTGTAACAAAACCCATTTTTAAGCGGAAGTCCCCGTGCAAAATTACCTCCCACTTCCTCAACTCTCATCTTTCACCGCCTACTTACTAGACTCAAAACTTTGTGTAGTATTACGTCTGGCTGATGTCATCCACGGAAGAAACGACCACGACAAATTCGATTCCACGAAAATCACCGAGACAGGATGCAGTGCTATGTAATTTGGTTGCTAGAGACTTTTCTTCCTATGTGTAGTGAGTTTCCGGGTTGTCTCTAGGCAATTTATGAAAAACTAGTTGACTTACCCGGCTCCACCCGGCCCTGTCATTATTATATTCGTAATTAGCATGCTCGATTACCCCCCCCCCCCCTGTGCCAAATCCCAGCCCCCTAGCTCAAATTTTGCAAAAAATCGATAAAATCGACATCAATCGATAACGAAAAGTGGACTGTGACACCCGCCGGGGCCCGATGTGTATGTGTGCCAAGTTTGGTTCGGATCGGTTAAGAAATGGAATTTTCTATTCGCAACATACGGCGGAGCCGGGTAAGCCAGCTAGTGAAAAATAAACATTAGCTGCTTCATTCTGAAAAATGGGCCTTACTCGAAAAGCGATTCTTATGCCACACGATTCTTTCAAGTAATACGTAGCACGGTATATGGTCCTTTGGTTTCAAGGTCTTTTGGCAAAAAAAATCTCCCATGGTTCATTACCTGAAAATAGGATGCTACACAGTGTAGGACCGGGGGGGGGGGGCATTTATTTGGAATGTTTTAGAAGAGTTACAAAAAAATCGACTAAAAGGATTGCGATTTTTGTGAAAGTGATCTACTGATGTTATGAAACCTTTTCCTAAACGACTTGATCTTAATGTAAATAACAAAAATAAATAAATATTGTCAGAAATTCGATTAAGCTTCGGAAACAATTCTGCTCTTCTTTGAAATTCCAGGGTATAGGGCAGTCGAACTTTTCAGAAGCGTCCCAACCATTTTTCCGAAAAGCCATGTCCTTTGACTCGAAAAAAACTCCTGCGGCTTTCCTTCCTCTTCTTCCCCTCCCCATCCTGAAAAAATTCCCAGACCGTCGCTGCTACTACTATATTACCGTCAACTAGTGCATTTTGAAGTTTTTTTTGATGAAGGAGCAAATATCTTGGATATGAAAGAGCTTTTTAAAGGAATCCTGCAGCTACGATCCCAACACTTTTTCTGAAGGGGTTGGGGGGAGGGGTTACAATTAATTGAAAGCGGTTTGAAGATATTTCCGTTCTTTCCGGGTAACGACAAATCACCCAAAAAGTCTTTTTTTTTTTGCAAATTCCCCCCTCCCCTCCTATTACCATCCCCTAACCCTGCGTATCCCTCCTCCTTTGTCAAAAATTTTCTCACTAATGCCCTCTTCGGACTCAGCGCATAGCAAACGTTCAAACGTTCCAGCGTATACTTAACATAATAAAAATGCGTTTGGTAGCTTTTATTATTGTTAGAAGATAATAGTAAAGATGTGCATGAGTGAGTCGGGTACTAATTTGTTCAGCCTGCTCTCCTCCACTTATTCTTAGCCACTCGTAAGTCCGCTACTCCAGACATCTACTTCACATCGGAAGCTTGGGGTAAACACTCTGTAAGCTGTCATGCTGAATGAAACGAATGAGTAGAGGGATGGGGGGGGGGAGAGTAAATCCAAGGTAAAAAACTCATATTCTGTTTCTGATTGGAATTCTCATATGTCTCTTATCGTAGTGTCTTCCGTACAAGAACGATTACTTTTAAGTGTTTACATTTAATAATCAGTCGAGATAATCAACTTTTGATTCAACTGGCTTGGCGGCTGGAAGGCAAGGCTTTATGACCTAATTAAGGCCGCTCGCGTCCGCGACACAGTGTGCGTCTCCGTCGCTCTCGTGCTCTCTGATCATTATTTGCCTTAATTAGGTCACGAAGCCTCGCCTTCCAGTTGCCAAGCCAGATCAAAAGGTAGCTATTTTCCCGCCAAAATTGACAACATTCCAAATACAGTCTATGTCAAGCTTATACCCCCTTCTCCATCAGAGTAAGCGCAGTGCCACGGCCATGCGTTGCGACCGGAAGCGGATGCCTTCGTTCAAACTGGCACTATTGATACGCGGCACACAAGATCATTGCGATGCGTCATCCTTGCGAAAGAGGGACTATAACATTGACACGGACCTGTACCAGTACCGATTGTAAGAATTTTTTTTATTGGGGGTAGCGGGGACAGAAGCACATCCTGGTAGTTGATGCTTGAATGCTTGGCTTTAGTGCAACATGTTACAAAAATTATGGAATTTCCAGACCTTCGGGGATCCTATAAGTTCTGGTAACGGGGTGGCTTCGTCCTTGGAATTTCTTGTCGAATTTGAAAAAATTTTTTATAAGGCTTAGTAAATTTTGTGAGCAAATTTTTCCTAGTAACGCGTTCAAGAAAATTTCTAAACTAGTTCGATTTTCTAAATGTAACACTTTCCTAAACACTTAGCCGAATCACTCATATCATAATGTGTGCAATTGCACACTATGAGTTAAATAGTGAATGTAGATTTCATTTGACGTGTGGGTAGGTAAAACAATACTTCCTTCAAGACTCATCCCCTAAAAACCGAAAGAAAACACAGAAAATCGTTGATTAGAAGACCAGCTATTACAAAGTGTGCAATTGCACAACTACTCATCAATGCATGTAGTTTCCTTGTTTTTCCACTTTGCGTTAAGACGATGGCTGTGGAGCATAGTAGCCACTGTCGTAGTAGGTTCAATTAACATGGGATGAAACACTATCCCAAGCGGCTAACGACTCATTTAGTATTCAAGCTATCAAATCGACTGCTCTTTCGGTTTCTCAAATATAACACCACCCACTCATTGCACAACCCTTTTGGATTCTTTAGGAGCAATAATGCTACTCCATTTACTAAATCATCCGTTCTTGTACTTTTATTGCTGTCATTATCGAAAGGCACAGTCTCGAAATAGGATACTTGAAAATTATTACGAAATATATATATCTATCAGTGGCGTACCCAGGATTTTCCTTCGGAGGAGGGGGAAATTTTTTTCTCTGATGGCGGTGCTTCGCGCTAGCCAGGCACTTGAGAAAATTCTTTTTCTTTCTGAAGTTTTCGCTGTCTCATAAGCCCGAAATTTGAGAATAGGTGGCGTGGCGTCAGCCACGCCCCTAAAAAAAATTGTTTATAAGGCTAATTGATTCAAAAAATTTTGAGAATTATTTCAATTATTTACGAGTATAGGCAAGTCACTGACACACTTTTATAACTCATGTAATCTCCAAAAATCTCGCGACCCAGGGGAAGGGGGGGGGGGGAAGGTTCGGTATCTATATACGAACCGGTGGCAGTCACAAAAAACTCTTTCCAGAAAGGAGGGGGGGGGGCATAGTGACAGGTTTTCTCCAGGATCATGGTGTTATTCATCTAGTAAAATAGTCGGCACCCCTCCCCCAAAAGATTTTTTACAAAGCTAGTTCAGCTGCGAAAAGTCATGAATGGAAACCAGTGGGTAGGGGAACGAAAGCCGCCAGTTTGAGCCGCCTTTCGCGGCTAACTGGTCCTTTCGCAACGTTGTTGCATGTCGTTCCAGGACCAGCAGTCCGCGCAGGCGACCAAAGCTGGCGGCTTTCGTTCCCCTACCCGACAGTCAGTTGCTTTTATCATGGAATGGGGCCTTTTGAGAAATAGGCAATACTGGAATTTTTCTTTGAGAATAAATTAGTTCATCAAAAACGTCAATGAAGGTTTTGGTAATAATTGATCTCGTACTGAGCAACTTGGCAAACTCATTTATACAAAGTTTGGCTTCGTCGGCAAAGAAAAAATTCAAAAAAATCGATAATCGATTAGTTGTTGAGTAAGCTAGGCGCTTTCTTGTCTACTCCACAACGCATAAAGTATAATATTTATATGCCAGAGGAGGAAAACAATTTAGAGGGGAGGGGGGGGGGGGAGAAGTAATGCGAGTGAGTCACCTTATGGATAACTGAAATAGCTTGGAGATTGTAACAAAAACTGGAAAAAACTACTTTGGGGGTGTGGCTGGGGCCAATCAATAGTTTGAAGCTTGCAGGAAATTTGACAAGCATCGTAAAGAAAAATGCTCTGGAAGGCGTGGAAATGCCGTCTTCCAGAAAGTTGTAACTCGCTTCAAGAAATGTTCTAGTACTCAGCCCCTCCCCCTCCTTCCTATAAATAGGTTTCTGAACGACATGGGCCACAAATTATGCAAGTGACTTTTTCACTTGCAAGTAGCTTAACCAATTTTTAACGCAGCTAATCATGCCACTTCATTTAGAAAAATTCTGTACCGATTTCCCCCACCTTATGGTACATGCCATTTTTTACCAAATTCCTCCCTCCTTCTTGTCTGAAAGCTGCTCATATTATGTTTGTATTATGGGAGAAATTTTTACAAATTCTCAGTTAATTTAATTCACTGAGATAGATTCTACATCATATGCTGAGGTGTTTCTCTTATTGTTTATTGCTCTTCAGCACTCGCATGCAAATTTTCGTTCCCTTCCATTTTTTTTATTTTCGTGGATACTATGTGTATGTCTGAACGTCACCCGTAATTACCCCCCCCCCCTCGTTATCCCCCCGCCTTTCAATTTGTGGATAGACAGGTGGGGATGCGATGTGTGTATGTGGAAATCCAGAGCAGTGCAGCGGCAGGTGTTTGCCGAGCGTCGTTCGGCGATTCACAGTGAATTGTGCGAATTTCAGTGCGGATCAGATTACGGGTCGCGACTGTCGTAAAATCACAGAACACTTGAGCTTTTCTCATTCACGACCGGTGTGTTCAGCTTACAATGCGCTTGCCCTAAAAAAATGGCAGGGGAAAAAGTGAATGGGGGAAGGGGGACGCAAGAGGGAGGAAGGCGAAAAAAATGCTGTTTTTCCCTCTTGTATGTGTATTTTATTTATAATGTTTGCTTCCAAGCTTCACACCTGCATCACACGCGGCCCACTCGACTTCTCTTACGCTAGTGACAAGCAACTCAAAGCAAACAGAGATATTTTTTCAAAGAAGAAGCCGAATCCCTGGAATTTCCGGGTTTTGTGTAAATCTCATATGGGTTCATGTCCAAGGCCGAACCAAAAAAAAGACTCAATGAACATTCAAATATTTATGTTATGGAGAGGCTGTATAATAAAAGAAGTGTGAAATAAAAGTTCTTGAAGAAGCCAAAAATCACAAAAGCGAGTAGTTGAAAAGTGGCAAACTCCGCCCAATGGACATCATCCCTCCCCCGTACAGCATGAATTTTGGCAATGATTTACATGAACGTATAGATGCATATTTGCAAGTGTGCAGCACATACAACTTACACGCTTGTGGGTGGAGCGCACAGTCCTCGTGGGCGGAGTTTGCCACCTTCAATTGCTTCCAAAGACTTCCTAATGGCAAATTTTCCCAGCGCGTGAGTTGATGCACGTATGGTATACGGTAGCTATAATATCGAATTAGCATTGAAAGTCGGTGGACCCTGGGACGGTAAAGTGGGTCGGGTAGGGAAGTGTCTCTGAATCAATACATTGTTGAATTTACTACAGTTTCTGGCTCTTATAGAAGGTCATAGCTTTGTACAAAAATTTCTGGAGTCGCGGCCGCCGCAACTAAGCCTTTCGGAATTTTTATTGACGCTCCACAATATTGTGAAGTACAATCGGGAATTTTTGCCTCCGCCTCCCCCCTCTCTTCCGAAATCTTAGAAACGCCAGCAAAATCGGCAACCCAGAACTTTTCCAACCTAAGACAAAAAGCTTCTTCAAATTGTTCACAGAGGTTCGCCCCCCCCCCCCCCCCGCCCTCCCCCCTCATCTCTCTATCCTTTCCTCATTCGGTAGAATTATCGGTTAGGCATTGCAGATGCTGTTCAAGCATTAATTTTGACCTGAGCAAATTTCCCTACAATCGTCTTCTTAATAACTCCTTTTGCGAACTTTGTTTGTCCTCAACATAGTCATTGCTATTCTTCAAAGTGTATAATTTACGTGATTTGCTGCTTGGCTCCGCCCATAACCACGCCTCCTTTTTGTTGCAAAATGTTTTCGCGGTTGCAATTCGTTCTAAGTTATCAGTGCCTGCGATTTTTGAAAGATATGCGAAGGGACCGGCGCGACTTGCGGCCGATTCCCGCGCGAGATGCGTACACTGAATTCGGCGGAGCAGTAGCAATTACAATTCATGAACAGGAAAGCTTAAGAAATTGTTGTTCCCTGCGTTTTTACCGTCTTCCATGAAAGAGATGCGAAACGACCGGCGCGACTTGCGGGCGAATTGCGCGCGACATGCGCACTCCAATATCTCAAAAAAGTACGTAGGAACTGCAATTCTTCAGCAGGATTTCGTAGTTCGCAAAACACCAAGTTTAGGTTCTTTTTCCTCGTATTCTTCCCGCGAATTTTCCAACAAATTACGGAATAATGCCTGCTAAAATATCTGCGCAACTTCCGCAAGATTTTGCAACGGAAAATTGTACATGACGGGATAATCTGAGATTCCTCAGCAATCTTCTCATTTATGATTTCTACACGAAATTTTCCATTCACATAGGGGAGCAGAACGAGAGATGCGCGTCGCTATAGTTACGAAATACAGCGTGAAGCGTGGAGATTAGAGAGAATACGGGGGGCCCGGGCGCAGATCAATTGACGCTGCCGGGCACCGGCCACACATAGCCCCCGCCGGCCCGTCTCGGACGGCATCCGAGAGCTCGGCCGAGTGCGAAAGAGAGAGCTACATATAGCTGGTTAGTAATCTACCAACCAGATTTGGTACGAGTTCCCACGACTGTGTTGTCTGTAATCTCTAACCTCATCAAAACCTGGGTGAACTCGTCCATTTGGTTTTGATTTCTTTTTTGCTTTTTCTTATGAGTATTTCTTTCAAGCCGGCTAGTAATCAATCTACCAACTGTACGAGTCGTCTCGTCCATGTCTGTAGAGTCTCTATCACTGTTACGACCTGGGTAAACTCGTCCACTCCACTTGGCTGATGTACTCTCGTCCATTTTGAGATTTCATATTTTTCGCTTTCCTCAAGTAATCCCCGTTTCAAGCTGGCTGGTAATCCATCAACGTAGTCTATGAGCTGTTTGTAGTCTTTATCACTATGGTCTAGTGTAAACTCGTCCACTTGGCAGATTAGTTCTCGTCCATTCTCAAATCCAAGATTTTCTAATTTTTTCAAAAAAATTTCCGTTTCACCTCCGCTGCTTTTGATGCTACTCAGAACGCAATGATGCTGTCGGCTGATGATAAGCACAATTTCTACGGTCTAAGCTTTGATAGCCTAATTTTTTAATGCGGCTTCCCCGTCCCCCCTCCCCCTCCTATCGTGGAAATCCTTGACCAAAATTCCCACCTTTAGGCAGTTTTCACATTATTTTTATATGAACAATGTTTCAATGACGCGTGCAGCACAAAAAAAGTGCAAAAATGCAAAAATTATTGCATAACGCCATACGAACAAACGCATTCTGGAATTGCAATGAATTTCCGTCAGCCTACAATGTTCTCATATTTGTGAATCATATTTGCTCAGGCTAGATGCTCGCTATTTATAGATTGAAAATTTCGTTGTAGAACAGAAGAAAGGGGTTACAAAGAATTAAGGGAAGAGAAAATACTTGGCACAAAAAAGCATTTTTTTTTCAGCAGCAAAACTTCTTCCTACATACAAAATTCTGCTTGGAAGCCCCTACCCTACCCGCAATAAATTTGAAGAATTTTCCAGAAATATTTATGCATTCGCTCCCCTCCCCGCCCCCTGGCTTTGCTTTTTGGGCATTTTTCTCTCGCCAATTCAACTACAAATTAAAAACTTCACAATTCTCATTTACACTTCACAAGGCACTACAGTCACACTTCTACTTGAAATTTGCAAATCGAGAAAAAAACTTGTCACGAAATTTTAGAGGCACTTGCAAGTCACTGTATCCTTAGGAAGCGAAGGAGGGGTGGTTGGCTGGCCTGAAGAGTCCATGCATTTTTATACTTCAAGACTGTTCGCTCATATTTCATGGCATATTCATCATCATATATCATTGGATGCTTTTGAGTCGTAAACTTTTTTTGTGCCAACTAGACAATTTTTTTTATCATCGAAATTTACATTAATTCTTTTGAGGCTTTTGCGATCAATAAACTATTACCCAGTTCGTACTATCAAAATGTACAATTGTGATCCTTACATCCTACTCAGCTCAGAAAGCTTGCAGCTTTTATTCATTCGCGAAGAAGATCTATTTATCTCTCGTAATCTATGCGTCATTATTGTGCAACAAGCAATTCGTCATTTTCGCCGCATTAATTTATTTCTTGGCTGCTGTCAACAATAAGAGATCACTTTGATCCGTGTATATCCACGCTTGTCTTTGCTTGCTCGTTTTCAGGGCCTTTTATATTTTTAGAAAAAGAATTGAAAGTTGATTTTTTCAACAATTTCATAATTTAAGAACTTTCATCTCCCGCTGATTAATCTTAGAATTTGCATGTGGCAATAAAACATTATTTTGAAGCTAAACCCTTGCTTTTCTCAAATTTTTCCCAAGAAACCAAAAAAAAACCGAGGAATCTATAAAACTTTCTTCTTGGTCCGTTACGAAAATTGATTTGTAAGTTCACAAATTGTTTGGTATCTTTCAGTTTTATTCACAACTACCTCAGAAATTCAAAAAAAAAGAATTTCTTTTTTCATTCTGATCAATAATGGTTAAAGACTCTTGAAATGTAAGATTTAGATTGGACGAAGCTGAAAAAAAACTTGTAAGTTGTTACAAAATTCTAAAAAAAATTTCAAAACTTTGAATTTATTCAATTATAACAATTATGGTTATTTTGAAACCTGGGCAATTTCTTTATTAGGGTTGATTCAAAAATTTAGTCAATCGAAAGTCAAGGAAAAGAAGGATTTTGAAAGTATTTAGATTTTCATTAGTAGCAAATTATAACTTTTTTGCTGTTGTGTTCCTATCCTCCAGTCGCATTTGTAATTCCTGCATTTACAAAAAATTTTCCTGTTTCTATTCCACCTACCATTTTTCCCCGTTTCATCTACGCCATTCTATCTATAATGTCATCTACAACTATTTAATTTCCTTGCCCTGCTGTTTTAATAATATTTCCACCATATCTTCCCATACATCCCTCATTACCCATGACATAATAATCATATGAGTGGAAAAGCATCCATATGCGCTTGAAATGTAAACATTTCCGGTTATTTTATCCCTCGTGTTTTTATTCCTGGAATTCTCCCCCGTTTCCTCTATTGCGTTCTACCACCAGTATATGTTGCTGCTGACATCGGCGCTCTATCGCTTCTCGTAGGTTTCGCCAGAAAATTTCATTTGTTCGAGGATTAGCGGCCTAATCGCAGCTGGTAATCCAACGGGGTTTTGGAGCCAATAGGGTGGTGCACTACGGCGCAAGCTGATGACTTTAGAGAGGGGGGGGGGAGGGAAAAAGTATCAGGAAAAGGGAGGGGGAGGAAATTGGGTAATGGGAACATCGAAGGAGTTACCGAAGACGATGCCTCCCGCTAATTCATGACGTCATGGGCCGCTAAATGTTCTGTTGTTGATGTTGTTTTCTGTTTGGGAAAGTCTAGACCTTCTTGTTGACGAGAGGTGGATGGGTGGGGGGGGGGGTTAGAGGAGGATGTAGAAGATTTTACGTTGCCGCCGAAGCCCTGCCTGCACGGACAACTGGTACTGGACTGTTGTGTGTTGAAGTGCATGATTTATGGCAGATGTCCGGGGGCGACAATGGGCGACAACAGGCGACAGTAGGCGAAAAACGTTCTACACCTTAGGAGAAGCTTACGCTAGTTCAGCCAGTTCACTATAAGTCAGGAAAGTGCAGCTAGTGGTTAGTCCTGTAATTTTTCTAGAGAGAAATTAGGCGGGGAGGGGGGGGGGGGGAGAGATAGTAAGAGCAACTGAGGTTTTAGTCTCGAAATCGCATACGTGTGCGTCATCTTATAAGAGCCGTATGTATCCGAGCGAGCGGCGGTGAATGGAGCGCGAGAGAGAGAGCAGCCGAGGAAAAGACGGGGGAGGGCCGCCGGATGGGGCGGCCATGGCAGCGCGGCGAGGCCTCGGCAGCCGAGTGACGGAGGGACACACGCGCGCAACGGAGGCAAATCGGTGGGGGGGGGGGGGGGGAGACACTCTCACACACACTCACAGAGGCCACAGGAGGGCTCTGTGCCACAGAGCGCACACGCGTATGTATCGATCATACATCGACGACGATGACGACGACGCCGCCGTCGACGGAGACGGGACCCCGCGTCCCTCTCCGGCCCCCCGAGCAAGCTCAGTGTGTCCCCTATTCTGGAGCGCGTCCGCATCTGACCGAACGCGAACCCACGCAGTATGTTATACGTCTACGCGCTCCATTGTACCTTTGCAACGCATGCTAATGTCGACAGCCCGTCGAGGCAACTCGTCCAATTCATTGTACTACGCGCCTGTTTACTCGTGTCCTCTGTTCCGTTTCCGGAACCAGCATCTACGTAATAGAGCCACCCACAGTTGACTGATTGCTTTCTTCGTGTCCGGGATCTTCGATCAACCACACTTACCAATCACATGCTTCCAAAATTTTGTTTATTTTACAGTATGCCTACCTGCCCAAGGAACTTTCCCCGTGCGCGACTTGCGCAGCATTTTCGAATAGCTGCTGCTAATTTGTTAGCTCATGTCTTTGGAATCGTTCCTTCTCCTTCCATTTTCTTTCTTTCCCAGTTTTTCAACATTTTCCGCGTAATATGTAAAAAAATTCGCTCATGTCAGGACATTATTTTCTTCATCCTTGCGTCGCTTGTACAAATTCCTCTTCTATAAAAAATGACTTCTTCACAGTATCACTCATTAATAATAATTCTTCCTTCAATTTTTCTTATTACTATCTTGTATATTTATTCTGCCGCCGGAACTAACTTGAAATCGCTTGGAAAAACCCAAAGGACCTATCTAAAAAATTGATTAAACAGTATCTTCAAACATAGGCGCGAATTTCTCAGTGGGACTTTTCTTGTGCGACTAGCGCAGCACTTCCGAGAGGTTCGGAATTCAACAACATGTTAGAGTCTTAATATATGTTGAAAATTTTATACAATGATACTCAATGTGTTTGCACCGAATTTTCAAAATTTGTATTTTTTTGTTCATATGGGAGTAGAGGTAGAAAAGTTTTTGGGTTTTGGCAAACGCGTGGGAGGAGGGAAAGAAGTGAGAGAAAGCAGGGCTTCCGAAGCCCTCTTTTTAACCTCTCATTTCCGGCTTCCCATTCCGGTCCATATGCTTTAGAAGGTATAATCAGAAAAATCCAGAAGCTTATTGTTCTCTTCCTTCGTTTTTTCTCTCTCTTCTCTACTTTTCTCTTCCTCATTTTGAACCTTGCCTCAAAACGTTTCTATTTTTTTGGGGTCAAGGTACAATTTTTCTAAGCATATAGAAATTTCTCCCGAAGCATTTCATTTGCTCGTTGCTCGTCCAGACAAGCCGTGCTGAAAATCTACAAAAACTTCATAAAAAAGTGAATTTAATCATCAGTACGGAGCTTTTGATGGAGTGTAGAGGCGAACGCGACTTTTTCGACAACGACGGGAACACGAAAGCAAATTCGATTTGGAAGATGAATGAAAAGGACGACATTCATGACATAAATGGATGATTACAAAGTGAATGATGAATGAATAGAAGAACGGGAAAATTCATCTTTGTGAATGGACTGCGAGGTCTCGTACTGCGTTCAAAATATCCAGAGATTTTCTAGGGGCGTAGCATGGATAAAAAAGGGGCGTGACTTGCATGTAATTATCTATTCACAAGGACTTATTTCGAGAGATCAATTCTGCAAAACTCATGCGTGCTTCCAAAATAATAAAGTATTTTTTGATTTGTAGGGAGGCGTGTAGGTACAGATACTAGAAATGGGCGTGGCTAGGACGAGGGGGGGGGGCTTGATTGGAGGTTTTTACACATCATCGCGGCAAACACGTTAACGCTTATTCAACGGTAGAGGTTCTAAAAACTTTTTTAGTGGTGGGGGGGGGGAGAGGGGGCAACAGTACATGTTCTCAGATGAAGGGGCGTGCCATTAACCAATTTCAACAAGCTTGAAGCAGCAAATTTTAGCGAAAGATAAGCTCGGATTCAGCCACGTCCAAAATAACATCTAAAAGCTGCTCTGAATTTTTATAGAATTTATAAAACCTGTTTAAAAATTTTGTAACCTCTCTCTCTCCTTCCTCGGTCCTACACTAATATTCGTATTTGAGTCCAATACAATTTCTGCAAAATTTACCACAAAGTTATTTTTTTCAAAAATGGTCCCCTTCTTCCACCTTCGTTTCCCCCTCCCCTTGTGTCTACCTCCATTAATGCGCCCATCTATGAATTCAGCTATTCGCTTTTGTTCTGTCATCCATGAATCAGACCATTCAGCTTTGTTTGCTCAGGCCACATTCGTAAGGCTATTATTTTTTGCTATTGTTATGGATTTCTAAATTGTTTCGTAAAAATTTTTGGGAAATTTTTGTTCCAGCAAGCTACTTCAAATTATAGACTATTTGCTCTGTGGCTATTGATCGTTATCTTATCAGTGCGTTTGCAAATTTGTCCCTTTTTTCGAGTATCAAATTGTGGGGGGGGGGGTGTCTTCTCACTTTTTTTTACTGATTGCAAATCTTGAAGTAATTCAGCTACTCCTACACATCTGTAAATTTTCAAAAGAAACGTTTACTGAGGAAAGTTTGCTGTTTCGAAAATCATTTTTTTAACCATTATTGTCTTCCTAACCAAACTTCAACTGCTAAATGATTTGTTTTTGCGCCAGGCTGAGGGATTAGTGCGGATTAGTCGGGGCATAGTCCTCACTGTTTCTGAAGGTTTCTTTAAAATGTTCTTCTCTTATTGTTTCTTGCTTTGTTTGAAGAAAATATCTCAAAAATATAAAAAAAACTATGAGATTTTCCGGGTTTCGCTTGTACTTAAAACTGAAAAATTCTGAAGTGAATCATCAAAGATTTTTCTGTTTCATCAAATAGTTTTGAAGGATATGGAGGAATTGTTGAGGTTTAGATGAATGTCAACGGTTTTCCGGTTTCATCAGATGTACTTGAGAGTGTAAAAGAAGGGTCGTAGATTTCAATGGAAAGTAAACTTCTAGTCGTTCTCACGTCTACTGTCTCTTGTGTCTCGAACTTTGCTATCATTTTTTTCGCCCCTCCTCCCTCCCTCTCTCTCTTTCGTATCTTCCTAGCGAACTCCTTCTTCCCTCATTCATTTTTGCTATCAACAATAGAATTTGCGAATTTTGCAACCGAAGAGCATAACTTTTCTGAAATCATTTTTCATTCCTAAGTTCTGAAAAATTCCTTGAAATTTTGAGGCGGCGATTCTGAGAAAATCAGAAATTTGACTGCCCATGAGAATATCCTTACTTCTAGAAATTCGGCTTTTCTTTTCGGATTTTCAAGGAAAACTTTTAGAGGCTTTTTTTTGCAATAGTGTTACATATTTGTATATACCTCTTCTGAAAGTCACTTTCAAAGCTTCTATAGTTTGAGTCCACTATCCCCCCTCCTATTTTTCCCTCCTTCTTTTTAATCGTCACCCCGGTGTTTCCGTTTACTCGGTCATTCGAAAAATGTTTATCGACATAAGTGCAGCTTATCTTCTCGATGTCTTAGGACCTCGTTCATTGCTCTCTCTCTCCTTTCTAGGAATGGCTCCTAAATCTCACTTCAAAAAATTTCATTCAATTAAGTGAGGGGTTCCAAGTCCAAGTGAACTGAGCGGCTTTTAAGTTGCTATATTGATTTTCTCTATCTTCAAATTTAGAGTGCATAGTGTAAGGCGAGGGGGGGGGAAGAGAAGAAGCGATGAGAAGTTCCTATCAAAGTAGTAGTTCTGAATAGATTAGGTCTTGTACCCTATGCGCCCCCAAATCCGTTTCCTGCCCGGCCATACTAAGTGGGTTGCCCTAATCTTGCACTAGACGCGCCCCATGATGTACTTAGCATGTCTTCTACTCTCCCTAGTAGTCAATCATGGAAGTCTCCTTCCTTCTTCTTCCTTCATTTTCGAAAATGGTCACCCATGCTATATGTGACAAATTCGACAGAGTCTCATCACTCATATTTGCCCTCCCCTCCCTCCCTCTCGAACTCCTTTTTTGCGGGAGTATGTCCACATTTGCCAGACGTGTGTCTTTTTTATTTCTTTCCTTTGTGCTCTTTCTTTTCATATATCTTGGATTCCCCTCGGGATTAGGATAACTGAAGAATCTGGGAAATAAAAGACAATTTGTCGCCGATGACGCCAGTTGCGGGCAATTAGCACGAAATGTAATATGTTTGCGTGTACGATTTGTGGCAGATGTTCGCGTGGCCGGGCTTGTCGACTCAATTCCTGTATTTGGAGAATCTCTTAGTTGGTGTAGTTACAACGATACAGTACTATTTTTTTCATTTTCTCAAGGGAAGCGAGACATTTTCTGCCTCAGCAATCTTTTTCTTGCTCGCTCTTTCGTTGTTATCGTGCATTTTTGCGAATTTTATCGTGCCCCATGCAGATTTTTTAGAGAAATATGTACACTTTCAGTTTCAATCGGGTTCGGCTGGTGCGGCTTGCTCTCTAGGTGGAGGGTCGTTGTGGTCATTTATCGTCCTTACCGACGTTCTGACATCATCGCCACCCCCACACACAAAAGCAAGCTAGCAGTCGTTAATAGACTCACGTGCCACAACCCGTGTCGCAGCCGCACATCGCACGCATCGCACACACAACCAATAGGAACGCGCGCCGTCAGCGATTGTGTGTGAAGTGACCAGTCACAACCGTTGCCGCCACCGCCGCCCACGCTTTGACACCGCCATCGTCACCATCCACTTACACCAAGCGTAGCGTGTCGCCAACATCGTCACACCAATAAGCCACCATGGGTTGCACCATGTCACAGGAAGAGCGGGCGGCTCTTGAACGTTCCCGAATGATCGAGAAAAATCTCAAAGAAGATGGCATGCAAGCGGCTAAGGTACGCCTATACAACAACACTTTTCCAAAAATCAACTTATCGATTTTTCTTTCAGGATATTAAATTGCTACTTTTGGGTGCTGGAGAGTCAGGAAAATCCACAATTGTGAAGCAGATGAAGTGAGCATTTTTTCTCGGTCTCACATTCTGCTTATCTCTGTTCTCTCTACCAAGCCCAGACCAAACAGTACTTTTCCGAAACGGCAGCCATTTGAGTACGGTAGCGTAACGGTTGAGTACGGTTTGGGTTGGATTTTGAAGGCGTATCTCTCGGCTGCCAATGATTCATATGAGCTACCCTTGGGCCAATGGTTTACTTGGGTTCCCCAACCACTTCAATAAGAATCTTTTCTCTTTTTTACCCCCCCCCCCCCCCTCCCTCCATCGTTTCTCACGGTGAGAAACTCGATATCATCAGTATTGCTTGCTTTTTTAATGGTCGATGAAGTAACATGGAGCCGCGACAGCGACTAGCATAACGCGATGACAATTTTTCTCTTTGAAAAATTTACGAGCCGCATTTATTGCCATGACGATTACGGTAATGTGCTCGATTCCATCTTACTGACAGAATTGGTGTGCATTAGCTGAACGAACGCTACTGCATCGCGCTTGATTGACATGAGATGCTGCACATTTTGTGCACAAAATGACGCCAAAGACGAGCAATGAAAACGTCTTTGAGATTTTCCTTTTTAAAGGAATGGTTAATTTACATTGGGGTTTTCAAAATTTACGATAAGCGAAATGGACACGAAAAATCAGCATTTGATTTGTTCAAACAGGTTCTTTTCTCGAAAAAGAGCGCACTGACATGTTAAAAATCTACGAAAATGCCTAGCGAACAAGAAAAATCAACTTCTGACTTGTTTAACAAGTTCTTTTCCGACCTACTAAAGAATACTATAAATTGTCATCCATCCCATTGAATTTCTTCTCTCCCCCCCCCCCCCCCCTCCCCCCCCCTTATTTTTCTCCCGAAAAAACGAAACGAAACGTTTTTATTCTGTTTGACAAGTGGTTGAGTGTCCCATGATTGTAAACTCATAAATGTGTGTAAACTCAGTCGCTGCTGTTACATTTTTTGTCTGGAGAGAATATTTTGTCGCAGATGGTGTTTGTTCTGCATTTGCAGAAAGTAGGTTTTTATCTGCGTCGATACGTTCAGGATTCTGACTTCGTGGAAGCATAATTTTGTTTTCGAAACATATTGCATAGTTAAGTTTAACTTTAGCAATGAACGCAGATCGCGCGTAACCTGCGGTCACGGTAACTGTCTGCGTCTCTCTCACCTACGTTTTCTCTCGTTCATGAGTGTCGGCTCAGATACGCGCACGCAGCGTCCGTAGTTTCTCCGCGTCGATAACCCAACTATGAACTGGAAATGTACTTTTAATTACGACTGATAAAACTTGACATTAAATTTGTATTTTCTTGATAGGCAAATGAGACGTCAGCAAATTATGACGTTGGTGGTACCGCGCTGGGAATTTTGTAGTTTCGTACTCGACCAAATGAGAATAATTGGTCTTTACCCTTTTCGGAGAGATTGCAGGAAAAATTGGAAATAAGAAATTTTTCAGGATTATTCACGAGTCCGGATTTACAGCCGAAGACTATAAACAGTATAAACCTGTTGTCTACAGTAATACTGTACAATCATTAGTCGCTATTCTACGAGCTATGGCCAATTTATCGGTGCCATTTGGTGCATCGGAACGAGAGGTGAGCGATTTTTTTGTATTTTTGACCTACAAATTTTCAATTTATCTTTGTTTTTGATTTTTGTTTCTCGTTTTGTGGCATTTGAAGGGGGAAGTTCGGCGAATCTAAATTCTCGCTTTGTAGCGCTAATTTGCATGTGTTGCTTGCGAAGTGCGAACGGCGTAGGCGTCAGTAGAATAGACGGGGAGGGGGGGAGAGAGTTAGCGAGAACGGGGAAGGAAATGTGCTAACGAAGTCATTTTTCATGAATATGTGGTTGTTAAAGTTGATTTGTGGAAAAAAGCGTTGTAGCAGTTCAAAAGACTTCGATTTTCGCACGCTCCCCCCCCCCCCCTCTCCCCTCGCCCTCTCCCGCGCCTACCCTAACCCTCAAAGAAAGCATCTCAGTGGACAAGATGATAAGATTTCTGGGCAAGTTGAAATAAGATCTGAAAAGACGCGAGTGGTGCTGGGTCAAGAGGAGGGGGTACTGTAAGGTTACGGTAATGACCGAAATAATTTATTGTAGCTTTGGGGTTGCAATAATGGAAATGCCGAGGGTCAACTGGACTCAATGTTGTGCTCAAGATCAAAGAGTAGAAGGATGAAGAAATATGTTTTATTTTTTTATTTTTCAAATTTTGTGAAACTGTTTGTTTCTGCGTGAATTACTGTAAAGACGACTTTTTCCGTCTAAATGAGGGGGAATATGAGAGCCATTATGCCAAAATTCTAGAATATTTCTATTGACGGGTAGAGGCGGTACATCACCGTTAGCTCTTCTGCGCGGACAAGTGGTACGAGTTGTGATATCTTAAGGATGCAGGGTTTGTGGCAGATTTCCTCAAGCTAATTTTGCATGGTTCGTGGCAGATTTCCTCGAGCTAATCTTTTGATGATTTAAGGCTTTCACCCATTAAGTTCATATGCCTGGCAATTTAAAGTCGATTCCTTTCCATACGCTTTAGGCCCCGGGCAGACTTCACGCGATTTGATCGTCGCGACTGAATCGCGAGGAGACAACTGTTACA
The DNA here is from genome assembly GCA_958299035.1 of Cylicocyclus nassatus. Taxonomy (NCBI): domain Eukaryota; kingdom Metazoa; phylum Nematoda; class Chromadorea; order Rhabditida; family Strongylidae; genus Cylicocyclus; species Cylicocyclus nassatus. The sequence continues at coordinate 81,735,248 of CATQJL010000112.1, forward strand.
ACATCATTCCATGCAGATCAACTTGCAATCGGTTGTGATACTTTTCCAGACCGAAATTTTTGAATGTGAAATGAAAATGAATGGAAATCTTGGCGATTTGGTCGCGACGATTAAGTCGCGTGAAGTCTGACCGGGGCCTTACGGTGAAACTAGAGTACCCCTATTTTATTCGATTTTTTAGAATTTTGACCTTTGCGAATGTTTTTTCAATCTAATGCATGTCTAGTACGTCTACAATCCTGCGAAAATGATCTACACCACTGTCACACGGAATTTTGCACTTAAACGGAATTATAGCAGCTGGTGACGTGATACGCGCTATGATGCCCTAATGGGAAGGGGGGGGGGAGTCTTAGAGCAGCGTGTGAGCGCAGAGAGCGTTCAGTGAAGCGGAGAACCTTGTCATCGGACGGCACATACATGCTGCTCTAAGCGGAGGGTGCAGAGGGGGCCGGGGGCCCCGTCTCCGGCCGGCCGACCGCTGCCGTCGTCGGCGGCCCGAAACACCTCACCGCACGATCGATGCTGAGAGGTCGGCCCGAGAGCCGACGACGATGTGCTGTGTCGTCAACGTCCGAGTCGTTCGGACCTCGGCCTAGCAATGGTTATCGTGTGGGAAGGGGACAGGATGAGGGGGGCGGAGGGAAGGAGAGGTGGAGAAAGTCCAGCTTATCCAAGCGTTTTGAGGAAAAAATGATTTGGAAAGGGAGAGGCTTGGTGAAAAAGATGCTGTGTTGGTTCATAAGTCTTGCTCGAAGACTGTAAAAAATCTGCTAAAAAACTGCTTAAGAATGTTCCAGTCTATATTTCAAAATTTTTGTGATATATAGTAAGTACTATTATACATTATATTGATTTGACACAAAACCAAAATTAGGGATAAAAGAAGCTTAAATTATATGTAGAAATCTTTTTAGCAGAACCTTAATCGAAAGAAGTAGGTCGTAAAGCTACACCAAAAACTATAATTTGATTTTATTGAACCTTTGTTTCTTGCAACCAAAATTTTGAGAAAAAATTGTAGGTCTTTCCTTATCGACTTGCGTCGCCTCGATATGTTTACGTGAACATTTTTATTTTAGTTCTGCCAGAAACTGCAAATTTATTTCGCCATAGAGAATATTATGTAGTGATATATGAATCTGAGAAAATCGCTCAGAGGAAATTACAACTTTCCAAAGAAATTGCTGGCGCAACACTTGTAAACAAACCTAAGAACAGCATATTTTTTTCTGATGAGTTTTCACATCAAAATTTTCCGTTTTAGGTCGATGCCAAACTTGTCATGGATGTTGTCGCCCGGATGGAGGACACAGAACCGTTCAGGTGGGCGGGAGTGTTGTTTTTTTTTGCATACATTTTGTACATTTTCAAATTGATTTCCTTCCGTTATTATTGTTGCTGTAATACCAAATTTTTAACTTTTGTAAAATCCTAGAGAAAGTTAAAGCTCGATTGTCAATTAATCTTGGCATAGTCCATATAACTTTGGTATGATATTTGAGCAGTGGCCAAGATTGGTATCGATCTTTATTTCTCGGCTAACGTTTCGGAGTACAACTCCTTCTTCGGAGCCTGAAAGATCAAAAACTATGCGAAACTGTTCCTCTAAGCACTCAGTCACCTAACAGATACCGTTCAACACAAGGTAGTTACAAGATGAAGATAGAGACCGTAACTAAGCTATGCTTACCTCAATAGCCAGCAATGGAGACTAAGAGCAGGCCACCTAATGGATAGCGCCGTTACTGTGTACTGCTATACCACTATTTATACAGCCCAGATGACCTGACCTGACCCAGACCCGTAGGTCAAAAGCCACAAAGAGCTTGATACGGTGCTAATTCGGTAGTCACGGCAATGCACTCTTCTTTGCGGTTTATTTTTGGAGTTTTTGATGCTATCCAAAATGCCTCCAACGTCTTTCGCGCTACTGTATCAGGCTCCTGCGATAAGATGGTGACAGCTACGTCATAGTGTTGATCGTCATGGCGTTGCCTGCGGTGGGCACCTAGAGGGGTAGACAACTTCGATTTTTCGAGCCCGTCTAGGTGCTCCTTGACCCGTACGCACAAGGGCCTCCCGGTTTCCCCTACATACTGATCTCCACATGTCCGGCACGTAATCAGATACACTACGCCAGACTCCATACAATCCCCCTGCTTCCCAAACGGACAAATGACGCAATTCGGAATCGTACATAACCGGTCGTAGGCACGATTTCGTATAAGTTGTTTCCTAAGGTTGGGGGGTGGTATGTCCACGACTCTTACGTCATTTGCGAGCCCCGCGTGCTGCAGACTTTTCCTGATTGCTCTGCTAAATTCGTCGCAAATGAAGGGAACGCTGAAAGGAATTTTTGGAGGCTGCTCAAGTGTGCGCGATCTACGGCCTGGCAAATGATGGCTAATGGCAAACCTAGAGAAAGTGTTTTTCTAAAAATTTCAGCGATGAAGATATCAGGAGCTTTGGAATTTTTCCTCCAAAATTCCTAAAAATTATTTTTGAAGATAATTTGATTGGAGAAAATGTTTGTCGTTTTCATTCTGTAGAAAACAAAATTGCGTTTTACTGAATTACATGGAAATGCGGCAAATTCAAGAGTTTTTCAAAAACTTTTTCGAAATTCTGTTTTGCGTGTAGAACCTATCTGTCGTAAGTTTGCCTCCCAAATTCTAAGTGAAAAATCGATGAGAGGAAATAAATTTGTTTCCTGTTCCCTTCTGAACTTTCATGTGCAAATTTCCTACGAGTTCATAAAATCAAAATGCAAAAATGGTTATTAAATTGAGATTTTTCATATAAAAATTTGTTGAAACAACTTATAATGTAATCTAATCCAATAACTTTTTCTTCATTTTCATGGTGATACATCATTTCTCTTTTTCACCTTACATATTTCAGTTACTTACGATAGCAGTTAACTGAAATTACATTTGATTATTTGATTTTACACGTCGTTAGGAAAGCCGTTATAGAAGAAATTTATTATATCGATAGTAATTTGCAAATCACATCATGCATTGCTTTTTTTGCAGAAATTTCAATCTCATTTCAATCGGCCGTAATTTAAATGACATCATATGCAAATTTAAGATTCAGCAGAATTGAAACAGGCTTATACACGTTTTGACGAGTGTAGCGTACCGTAACCATAGCAAAAAAGACGTGGCAATAAATGTGGATGTGCAACAGCAAATTATATGTACGTGCAAATTATTTCTTTTTTGAAGCTACTTATTATTACGCGTGCGTTTTTGCACATCGCACGCTTTTTCCACGCCTAGAAGTTACCGTAATACTGCGTAAGATAGACGTACACAATTGCTTTACGCAAAAGGTTTGTACTCTTCTGCTTATCCTTTTGTTTACTGATATTTACGCAAAAGTTGCGGAAATATCGCGAAAGGACTTAATGACAAAGGAAAAAAAGAGGAATCAGGATTTACGCATATTCAGCTGGTAAACAAGGATATCAAACAGTAAAAAAAGCTTCTTTGCGGCTTATACGAACTTTACGACGTATAATAGTGCAACTGCACATCATCAGTCTAAAAAAGGGAACGGCCGTTTTGCACACCGCTATTTAATAGCCACCATGCTTGACTTGTCTTAGCGCGTCGCGCGTGCAACAGAACTGTCGCAGAGTCTTGTGCGATAGGTCCTGTATGGAATTTCTCTAGCATTGAAAATGGAGCGCGCTTTTGCATTGTAGCTTTTGCAATCTATCTCAAAACTTTGTACTTTCCCCTATTTGATGCATGTCATGCGGCTCGAGCTTGTGCACGACAGGAGCTAGAATGACAAATTACTTACACTTCAATAAGTACAAGAATATGTCAATCAGTAAGTCAGCAAAAGAGGATATAAGGAGAAGGGAATGATGGATAGCATGACAAAATGGTCAAGGCCTTGTAGATTGCAGAGTTAAAGTAGTGATGTAGAGTAAACAGGTGGTTGTTTTTGGCTAGTGGCCAATGAAATCGTGATGGGACCGTGGGTGCTTGTTAGAAAGTGATATTATAGAGTCAAATGTTGTGATAATGTGCTCGATATGCCCAATCAGGGGATAACCTGTTAGAACCGGTTGAGCAAGACCTGCGCGCTAAACTGCGAAAATTTGGCATGTGGTGTCATGTCGGAGAATATTAACGAGACCATAGTGGCAGTGAAATCTTTTTTTTAATTCAAAAAACTAGTAATTATTTACTGCTTGGAGATACTTTTTGTTGTTAATATGTACGACATTCTTGAATTGTTCGTACGCGACACCAAATACCGAATGCGCGTCATTTAGCGCCACATTCTGTTTACAACAACTTGGCGCCTCATAGTATAAAAATAGAACTGAAGTATTAAAAAAAATTTCTTTGCCTTTAGCTTATTCTGCACAGGACCAGCTGATTCCCGCCCGTTAGTTTGATAGCATAATACGCAAAATATCTAGTAAAGATTTCTGCCTGTATTGGCGCACTTTGTGCAGATACACAATTTATGGGTATTAATGCTTGAATAAATAAAACCACGGTTTTTTTTGTCTATTTTTGATCTGATCGATGAAATGGTTTTTTGTTAAATAATTAACAATAACGACATACGGCGGAAAATTTTTTTTAGTGAAGAATTACTGTCAGCAATGAAAAGGCTATGGGCGGATAGCGGAGTACAAGAATGCTTTGCACGAAGCAACGAATATCAACTCAACGATTCTGCCAAATAGTGAGTAGCCCCCTAAATTTTTCGGATTTTGCCCCCCCCCCCTCCTCCTCCTAACTCAACAAATGCCTTTTTTCAGTTTCCTAGATGATCTAGAACGATTAGGTGAAGCAAGTTATCAGCCAACTGAACAAGATATACTACGTACTCGTGTAAAGACTACTGGTATTGTTGAAGTTCATTTCACCTTCAAAAACCTCAACTTCAAGTGAGTTCAAGCTTTTTTTTTCAGCTGTTTGATGATTTTTCTTGGAGTTTATCGCCAGAATTGCATTACGTTTTGTGCTTTCTAGATTATTTGATGTGGGTGGTCAACGATCAGAACGGAAAAAATGGATTCACTGTTTTGAAGATGTAACAGCGATCATTTTCTGTGTTGCCATGTCCGAATACGATCAAGTATTGCACGAGGACGAAACTACGGTTGGTTTGGTTTTGTTTTTGCAGATAAGACGGGGGGGGGGGTTGGAAGTAGGTGAAGAGAAGTAAATTCCTCGGCGCTATACGTTTTAGAGTCTGAGTTGTAACTTTTGCTTGGGTGAAAATTCGCTATTTGAGACACTTCTGTTGATTTTTCATTGCAAAATATTCTATTCACAGCTCGGGTTTTTGTTTGGAGATATACCCTTTGTTTCAACCAGGTTGGCTGCTGGAAGGCGGGGCTTCATGACCTATGTTCGACTGCTCGTGTCTGCGACGCAGCCTGCGCCTCCCTCGTGAACACGCTCTCTGATCATTTTCTAGCCTTAATTAGGTCACGAAGCCCCGCCTTCCCACCGCCGATCTGGTTGAAGCAAAGAGTACTCACTCTCAAAAGAAAAATGATCGGCTCTCTCACTATCCATTTTAGGCAAAATATTGGTAAAGATGTATGACTTCAGAGGAAGTAGCATCTTCATCATTGACTATAGACACGCATAAGGTGTGCAATTACACATAGTCGCATTTTTTGCTGCGCAACTATGGCTATCTTCCATTGTTGGCTGTAAAACTTATTGATTTTACGCATGTTTTCAGCAAGTCAAAACTTGTACTCTACTTCAAAGCTAAATTCATTTATTTTCTGACTAAGAGACTCGAAACCGCTTCGCATGCATTGTCAGGACATTCTTGATCTTTTGTAAACAAATTTACACTTGTATCCAACACATAGAATATTTACTATTTGAAAACAGGAAAGAACAAGTTCAACCTTGTTTAGACAAGGTGTGCAGAGCGATTTGGGTCTCCTAGTCGCAAAATAAATAATAGATCCTGTATCCATTGTCCTCGAAGTGTAATGGGAAAAGAACAGAAAATTTACTGGTGCAAGGTACTGACTGGTATGGTCCTTTTTCACTCTGAAAAAATGTTTGAAGTATTTTATTGAGATATGTCACAGGCGCTGGCAGGCATTCGTAGTCACATAGGAGCTCATCTGAGTGCAAGGGGGGGGGGTTGTAGGAAAGAGTAGTTATGAACGCTTTAAGTATTTTATCATCACGAGAGTACCAGTTTAGCAATTTATTGTTGTGAGTTTACTCTTTAGAATTCTAGGGCGGGCAGGTACAGTCGAGTAGATTTCCTGCTTAATATGGTGTCCCTGCAGACGCGACAACGCTGGGGCGTCAATAATTGCCTGACGAGTTCCAGAGCTAGTGTTTTCCAGGTTTTTCTTTGCTTATTTCATGCTTTTAGGTGATTCGTTGCTGATAAAGAAGAAAAGGGTAAGTTAGAGAGTAGTTTCTGTTTTTTGAGAAGTTCTATCATCGCATATTCAAAGATATCCACGTGGAAGCAGTTCGCGTCAGCTTCTTGTCTATTTTTTTGTCACTTCATGTCTCTTTCTTCTTGTGAGGTACTTCTTTGAACGCTAGTGGGTTTTTGCGATTGACTTATTGTCTTTATCACATAAAATACTTGATTAAAATGCTATTTCTTATGGATGAAAGCAGAAGTTGCTGCAAGACAAGCCAACTAGCGTTCAAAGAAACGCTTTACAAGAAGGAGGAGGTTTGAAGGAAGAAGAAGAGAAACAGAAGAGAAAGAAATGACAAAAAAATAGATAAGAAGCTGACACGAAATGCTTCCACGTGGATATCTGTGAATATGCGATGATAGAACTTCTCAGAAAACAGAAACTGCTCTCTAAGTTACCCTTTTCCTCTTTATCAGCAACGAATCAACAAAAAAAGCATGAAATAAGCAAAGAAAAACCTGGAAAACCCTAGCTCGGGAACTCGTCAGGCAATTATTGACGCCCCAGCGTTGTCGCGTCTGCAGGGACACTATATTAAGCAGGAAATCTACTCGACTGTATACTTTCAATTTTGCAAATTATTGATTTCTTCCTAGCATCACTCATCGCTTAGCGGAGCGGCAACGCAGCATGTATCGCTAACTTTTTATCATTAGATGCAAAAGAGGAACTTATAGCGTATTTTTAGAATTTATTACCTGCGATAAAATTACCTGACCGAAAAAAATTTAGGTCCTAGAATTTAAACCTAAGAATCACATTTGGAAGTTGATAAACATACTTCTTCTAGTGACTAGTGAACCAGTAATCGTAAAGGTGCTAAATTTGCAGGCGTATTCGCCGCGGGAGCCGCGCGATTTCACGCAGTTTCACCTTTTTTTGAATAGGCGCAGCAATTCTTCATATACAGATAAATTTCTTGGCTTCACGTTATGATGCCTTCTCTGAGTTTTCTTCTATTGCTTCTCCTGTTATCATCTCAAGATCCTGCAAAAATCTAAGCCCCTTTGACAAAACAACATCAAATCCTCTTCCTTTTTCTCTCTTCCTTTTGCGTAATTTAAAAGGTGTTTTCTTTCAAGACGTACTAAAAATGGCTAGCCACATGGTGCGAATATCCTTCAATCTTACCATAAGCACATTCAGTGGTTTTGCACTTTTGTTAGATAAGATGCAGGCAGCACATCAGTCACGGGTCGTTTATCAAAACCATCTGCCAGCTTAGAATAGCTTTCGCAAACCCATTCGACGAAGAATTGCACAAAAACCTTCTATACAGTTGTAGGACATCGAGTTATACGACATGTGTTTAAATCTGAAAAAATGTGTTTGTTTTCAGAATCGAATGCATGAATCTCTGAAATTGTTTGATTCGATCTGTAACAATAAATGGTTCACCGACACGTCGATTATTTTATTTTTGAACAAGAAAGATCTCTTCGAGGAGAAAATCAAGAAAAGTCCACTTACTATTTGTTTCCCGGAGTATTCAGGTAAGTCATCTTAGGAATGAGAAAATTTTTTTCAAAACGTTTATTTCTTTAATTTAGGTCGGCAAGATTATCATGAAGCGTCTGCATATATACAAGCACAATTTGAAGCAAAGAACAAGTCAGCTAATAAGGTTTGTGACGTAATCATTTTTTTCAAAATTCTCATTTCACAATTTTTACCATATAGTGAGAGGGCCAGATGCCTCTGAGTCGCGGCGCGCAAGCAAGGCCATGTAGTTCAATTATTGATTTTTTGTAAGCATAGAAAGGCGCGCAGCCAAGAAATATTGCCTTAGCACAAACAGACAAAAGAAGCAGTAAGGGGGTAAAAGCAACAATTGTTGTTGCGTTCGACTCATAGGCATCGCTGTCGCTACAATCACTTACCGCTTCGTGCAAGCTCAAAATTGATAAAAGCCACAAATTTTGCGCCTATGCAGCAGTTTGTGCTGTCACGACAGAAAATCAATCAATGCAGACAAGCTTAAGCGCTGCGACTCATAGGCATCATAGCGCAGCTACATTGCCTTGTTTTTGATTGCAATTTGTACTCCATGTTGGGTATAAAAATTATTATATTTTAGGAAATCTATTGTCACATGACGTGTGCTACAGACACGACGAACATCCAATTTGTGTTCGACGCGGTCACCGATGTGATCATCGCCAACAACCTTCGCGGCTGCGGTCTATACTAAGACGCGCGTGGTCGCGCGTGCAAAGCGTGTCCGCCAGCTTCGCTTGAGGTGTGCCGTCGCCGTTCGGAAGCGATTTGTAAATCTCTTTGCAGCTCGGCGGTTGGCGGTTGCCATATCCAGCCGCGCAGTCCCCCATTCTTGACACACCCCCAATTAGGCAACTCGATTTTCTCGTTCTTTTACAGTTGTGTGCAATTATGTGTAAGATCTTCTCCGCCCATCATTTTCTCCGAAAGATCGTTTTCTCGTTATGCTATTAGAAATCGTCATATACGCATACAGTGATCTTTTTCATTTGAACGGCTCTGCGCAGTTTTTCGTTTTCGCTCCTGCCCCGCCCTCACTTCCCGCTTATTTCGAACTTTCCCGCGTTAGTCAACCGGGAACTGAGGGCCACACCCCTTCCCGCTCGTGCTACTCACATTTCCCCGCGCAGGAGCTGTTTTCTCTCATTTCCCTTTATTTTTTGTACACAGGACCGATGACGCGTGAGAAGGCAGTAGATCTGTTGGCTGTTGTCACTGTCATTGCCTTTCCTTAAGTATCAGTTTTCATTTCGAGTCTCGAATTCTCTTCTCTTTTTCTTTTTCATCTCTTTTCGATTGTGAGCCAATCTGTTTATGTGTAAAGTAGTTTTCTCAGTAGAACTGCCGCTTTTCAACAGTTACCGACAATTTCTTTGGTTTTCTAGTTGATTTACGTCTAGTCACAAGCCATTACCAAATCGGTTCTGTACACCCTATCACATACACACCACACTCTCATTGCACACTCTTGCGACTCACTCTTCTCTCGTTTCTGTTTTTTTTTCTCTTGTATTGCTGCTCCGCTCAATGGCGGATGTTATCATATTTTATTATATTATTTAATAAGTTTTTATTGCGATAAACTATTGAATGATGAATGCCTAATGCACAAACCAGATGTTTATTGGTGTAGAGACAGATAGATCAAGAATGCATATATTCGGTGCTTGAAGCAACAGTTTTGAACTTCGCGCCAGAAAGGGACGCTCCGCCTCCATTTTTGGCGTTAAAAACAGAGGTTGGGGCCTTGGAAGCGGTCTCGGCACAATAACGCTAATGCATTTTGCAAGTATTCAATTTTATTGTGCTTTCGGGTACGCTTTCGTGGTTAGGCGAGATAAACTGCTATAATCTTCATATACATAAAACTTCAAGTTTTACCCTTTGCTTCAACCAGATCAGCTGCTTGAGGGCGGGGCTTCATGACCTAGGAGGCGACTGCTCGCGTCCACGGCACAGTCTACGCCTCCCTCGCGAACATGCTCTCTGATCATATATTAGCCTTAATTAGGTCACGGAGCCCCGCCTTCCAACCGCCGATCTGCTCGAAGCAAAGGGTAAGTATATTGGTAAAGGCTACTGCATGACAAAGGCGCAGAAGCAGTATTAGTTGAGCGGGCGCGAACACGGCGCGCGCCTGCCCTCACCGTTGCAAATCCTGCGCCTCTTGCGCTCTACTGCTAGTAAAGACGCGTTCGCGCGCAAAGATATTGCGCCTTCGTCATGCAGCAGCCTATAAATGCGCATGTGTTTTACAGATTTCGTTGTGTATTGACCAATTGAGCTGACCGCGGCGGTGACCACAGACTATTTTTTGTGGCGTATCGCTGGGTTCTTCTATCAAGTTATTGAATTGCTTACATATATTTAGGTAAATGGAAGCTCATCATGTTCTAACCATTTATTCATAGTCATGTAATCGGGGGCGATAATGCTCATTTCAGTCTTGGGATCACGAAGATGCGGTGAACTGGAGTTGAGTTCCTAGGTAAGCGCGTGCATAACATGAGGAAGGGGGTCTCGCAGTGTAGTAAATACGCTGGCGGCCAGAACAGCATTTACCCTATCGCCAGTGAACAATGGCTCGTACGGACCGGAAAAGCCAGCTAGTAATCTTCAAAAATGATTTCACGTAAATTAAGAAGTGACGAAAACTGGACCAAATTGGAGCGTGTGCGCCTATTCTTGAGCTATGAGAAAATAGTAGATTGGAGATTATCGGATCTAGTTATGTCAGGTTGCTCTAGTTATTCGTTTTATCCGTTTCACATTTGGACGCAGAAAACAATGTCTAAGAAAATGCCATAATTCTTCAGTTGATTTTCTTTCGATGTGGTGTCCATTCAATTATCAGCAATGAAGATGGAGTGATCCGATTAAATAATCAATTCCAAACCGGAAATTCAGATTGTTGTCTGATCGCTACTTAACTATTAGAAGAACGCTCGGCACCTCCTCATAAGGATCATTTTTGTTCTGAGACATTCTTCTACTCCTTTTGCTTTGCGCACAAATAATTAAGCTAGTTTAAACACATGGAATGGGATTTTGAGCATACACATAAATTTCGCTGTAGAAGACATAATGCATTTCCTGACGATACTTGAACGACCTTACTACTGATTTTCATATTGGGTATTGCATACTGTTTCTTGCCATTTATCTAGAAGGAGACATGTGATATTCAAGAGTGTAGTTTGCCGAAATTGATTTGGAGAGTAACGAAATATGTGCAAAGCTATCAAGAGGAAGAAAGAGACGAATAATCAGAATTTTTCCTCATAAGGACATCTTTGGAATGCAAACCCTTGTAGAAGCTTGTCATTATTTTCATAGTGCAGCGCTTAGAAAATACAGGGTGCTTTGAAGTTTTTGGGGTCACCTTTGCAGCACCGCCATGATGAATCTACGAGTCTTGTGTCATTTAACACGTTTCGGACCGCTCGCGCGCGGCGAAAAAGAGTGTAACTTCAGCCGCTGGCCTACAAAGAGACCTTATTAAGCAGACTGTGGGCCGCATCTGTAATCAGCATGTCAATTAAGCTCCATACTCAAAATTCTGAGTGAATTCGAAGTGTTTGAATTTTGTTGCCTGAGAGGGATTTTTGTGCTTTCTTGAAAGATAGGAGTAAGAACTCAGTTTCAAATAGTATGCAAAATTATGTATGTTATGCACAGTACACATCATTATTGAAACTACGGTTTTTCTCTCTGAAATCGAAGCAGGGAAAAGTTGCGACGTCGCACGCATCGTTCGCGTTGCCGCAGTTGCAACTGTTGTTCGATTTGTGCTCATATCTCCTAAATAAATATCGGTGGCAGAACTCTACAGAGCCATTTGAAAAGTAGAAGCTTAGGCCTTTAACTTGATAACCTTGGACTAAAAGAAAACCTCCTGTAAACGTCAAAAAGATCCTTCAAAACAGGGTGCTGCACCATGTGCAGCACCGGTCCGAAACGTGTTAAAATCGTCAAAGCGTGTGTTTGTATGTTATATAATGTTAAGCTTTCCAAGATTGGTAGATCCTTCCTTTATTGTCAATACAGTCAACAGTCAGTACGGTCTACGGTTTTCTGAATCTTGGCATAATTGACATTATGCCAAGATTCAGAGATAGCCGGGCGTGGAATATCATGTATGCTGGTAATGTTCAAGCATTATTCAAGAATCCAAAAATATTCGTTGATCTGCGAGAACCGGGTTAGTGATCATAGAAGAGAAACTGAAAATGTTCGTTTAAAATTCGATACTATCCATACAAACGGTTTTGGTGCACACATCCAGACACCATTATCGTGTAGGGTTGTGAAATTTTGAACGATCTTTTGATATAGTGTGTTTTCGAAGTGGAGAACTTAGTTTTAGATACCTTACGCGGGTAATTGAACCTTTATTGTAAGGGCATGTAACTGCAAGGGTAGAGCAGTGCAAGCATGAATTACTGAGACTGTAAATTCATAAAGCTGTAGAGGTAATGATGAAAAGCAAATATAATGGTGTTATCATAAAGTCAGTCACAAATGTGTTAGTCACAAATGCTAATTGTGACTGTGGAAAATAAACTGAGCAATAACAGAGAACTCATGCGCTGATGCTCGCTCACCTGCCTTTCGACTTGACATACCGTGCACGAAGCTTGAGTGGTTAAACATTCATCGCGAAGTAAGGTCAACTAGTGTTACGACTACTATAAGAATACACAGACAACATACAAGCAGTTCTAAGCAGGGCCCGGCACGAGGTGGGCAAATGACAGGCTGGAAATCGTTTTGGGGCCTAAAAGCAAAGGGGATATCGTTTTTGCGGGATCCGAAGCGGAGCCCCGAAAGAAGATTCCAAGAGCAAGCAAAAGTTCGAATCATGCTTACCTTATACATCTAATTCATTGGGAAATAGTTTTCAAACCTCAACGCACAGCAGAGTTCGCGCGCGCTACGCCGCGTTGCCGCTGATTGCCGCGTGCGCGACGTCGCATGAGCGATGCCGATGAACAGCATGATTACATGGTCAGTTCTCAATGCAAGCGTAACGATATAGCACCAAATTATGTAAGCGGAGGAAGAGAGGCTAGTAGAAACAAAGTGTGAAATACTATGAAAAACTTATGTGAATGGGAGGAGTAATAAGCATTTTTTCCAAAAAATTTGCAAAAGTGGTAAATGAAGATGTGAATTCAAATGGCTCGTTTGCAGCGCACAGATGACCATACGGTATGAAACTTGGTAAGTACATGCACACGGGCTTGCAGGGCTCTACTGAGGAGTTTCATTGAAAAATTATGTGACTGAAGGTTGTGGCAAGCTTTTTTCTGAAAATTTCCCATTATCAAGAAAATGGAAAAATGGCTCGTTTGCAGCGTAGAGAAAACGAAATCGCGCGAGACTTGGTGTGTATACGCGCAGTAGGACTAAGGAACAATGTATGAAAAATTATGAAAAACTTATGTGAATGAAGAGCGTGCTCAACTTTTTTCCAAATTAGGTGGGCAATTGCCCACCTAATGCCCACGTGAGGTGGGCAAAACTTTTAATTCACATAATTTTTTCAAAATTTTTACATAAATCTGTTGTGCACCTAAGCTTTACTACATGGTGAGATTTTGGTTCCGAAACTCCTCCTCTTGCCTTTGTTAGAGCCCAAAATCGCATCAGCAGCATAGCTTTCTAAGATGGAAAGCGCGCCCCAGTCAATCGATACGCGCGGGAACGGCGTGTCTCACTTCTATGACTGCGCTACTGTGATAATATTCATTCCTCATCATTTCTCTTGCTTATTCTTCTTCCTGTTTTCTATCTTGATACAGGTGAGGAGTAATTAGAGGAATTTGAACATTTTGGGCGCCTTTGAGCGCGTTTAGGCAAAGTGTAACCGGTGCTCTCGTTGCACAAGCACAAAGCGTCATTTTTGTGCTCAAGGGGATATTCGTAAAAACTGTTGGGATCAAAGGAGAATTCGTTTTGGAAAACCCCGTTTGCCCACCTCGTGCCGGGCCCTGGTTCTAAGAGTTCTATAATCCTGTGAGTTATTGTGAAGGGATATGTGACAGGAGTGTGAGTTCTTTTTGAGAAAACTCTAATTACCCTAATTTCAGGAGTACAAGGCGCGGAAGATTTTTTCACAAAATCGCTCAAAAGACTTCGCAACCAAAGGACCCTTTACCATGCTGTATATAGCTTTAAAAAATCATAAGGACTGCTGTCCGAGATACAGAGGAGCGGCTAAGCGGCTCGCTTGAAAAATCGAGTGAAGAGCGAATTACACGCATGAAACTTAGTACGCTAAACAAACCGACAAATATCATAAAGGCAGAATACCAGACGAAGAGATAAAAGCGTTACAAGCATGGCACTCGCTATGCTATGCTAACTGTCATTCATTCTATGACTAGGAGACTCTAGAGCGCATTGCACACATTGTCTAAACCAACTTAATCGTGTACTTAGCAAGTTTGAATGTCTTATTTTTCTTGTGCAGGTTTATTCACTCTTTAGAAACAGGGAAGAACAAACTCCAACTTGTTAAGACAATGTCCGCAAGGGTCTCGCGTCTCCTAGTCATAGAATAGATTATACTTATACATGCAGCCGATATCAACAGAATAAAAGCAAACATGAGAAATCTATCATTGAACTACCGAAAAAATCAGTATGCAGGAAACCTTCGTGCCTTGGTCAAAGTTTGCCCCCGCAAATTTCTCGAGATGAAATACGATAAGCGGTGAGTTTGCATATTCCTGCAGATAAGCTGATAATAAATGTACGTGTTTGATGGAGTGTCGTTGTTTAACTTTATTGGTTATTCCTGATTAAAGAAAAACGATACGAACGCACAAGGTTCGTGTAAAATTTGCATAATCCATAAATTTGTTGTAATGCGACGGGAATAGACAAGCACTCTAATGTAATGATGATTCGATGCCGCGGACATTTTGAACACAATGAATATGCACAACTTTCCGATCACATTTCAATGTAGACGGGTGCAATTCTCCGATTCATGCATATTGAAGCGAATGGGGGCATTTGCCATCGTGGCATTTCGACACTCAGCGTTACGCGATAAGCGTAATCGATTCCGATAATACTTCTTATTACAAGCATTTGCTTCAAATACATGTCAGTGATTATGCAACATCTTCGATTTTTTCCATTTGTATTACTGTTTCTCACGTCTTTCGCTGCATTTCCTTTCACAGTTTTGCTTCCGACGGCATTAGTCATTGACCAATCGTTTCTGTAACAATATTCTATTGCACAGTCTCTTTTTATTTCCACACCATTAAACCATGATTTATTACTCTTTGCACGTGTTCCTTTACTGTATGACTGCATTTGATTAACGGCTTGATCGTGCGTGCATAGACTGTCTCCTGTCCATAATGAACAAAATGAATCCAGTTACTTTATATAGTCCTCATTCCGAATCTTCACATTCCGCACGCATGAAGCGAATACGTTTATTCGAAAGATTTGCACAAATGTTGCCTGACATCCATTAAGATATTAATCATGAAATATAGGATCTTTTGACATTGAATTGAAATATTGAATTTTATTATGGAATTTTGTTACTAATTTATCGTCAAATATCATTCGGTAAGAAGGAAACGGAAAAGAAGTATTTGAAAAACAAATTCTGTTGTTTCAAAGGAAATGCATGTCAACCTGATCTAACTTCTGATGCTTTCATATCTGCACCACTCTGTTATTTTTGTTCCCGGCAACGATGTATTTGTTATTATTGTTCCCACCAAGTTGTCTGCGTTTCTGATCATCCTTCTAAATAGAATATTCCTAAACATGAACAAAATGATTGCGAACGAAAAAAAAGTAAGAAGAAAAACGCCTTTCTCACTGCTTTGCTCTGAGTATTCTCGACAATCGCAAGCAGCAAAATACCTTACTTAGGTCTTACCCTGTAGTTTCAGTATTTTTTGGAACGTTGTTCGAGAAATTACGAGTGATTTTCTTCTGCTTTGCTTTGTTTGCTTCTAACACTGGCATTTTCACACTAATTCACGGCAGAGATGCTATAGTGATGCGCATAAGCTCGGCTTTCAAACCAAATTACATAGTATTTCTCTGCCTTGAGATGCCAGTTTGAGTAATTTTTTAGTATCCTTCTGGTCCACTCATATTGATACACTTGAAATGTATGTTGTGAAACAATTTGATTTCTGCTTGCGCCCAAAAAAATTCCAAGGACTTTCTAGCGGAATGCAGAGATATTATGAACTTTTGTTGACAACTTCCGAACCAACTTTCCGACCGATCTGATATCTGCGTCATGAGACGGCTAACACTGGCAGGATACTTGGTAACCGTAGCGCTTTCTGATGAGACACATGTCACTAGGTGCGTCTTAAAATGCTGATACCAAATGTGTTTTTGATATCTGCTAAGCGATTGTTTGATTTAAGTTATGGGGGTTTTATGAAATTTTGCACCGTTTTGTTTATTTATTTATTGTAGTACACTCAAGGTGTGCCGTTAGCAACATGACCAGCTACAAAGTGACAGTGTAGTCAAGCGAAAAGCCAGCTAATCAATAACATAAAGTTTACTTGTTTTTGCGGAATTCAAAGCTAGCTGATCTTTTCAGCAAGGCATGGTACATCTAAACTAGAAAACTCCGCGATCATATGAAAATTAGGCTTCATTTTGATTTGCAGGCGAGCAATAAGGGCGGAAACTAGCTGACTATATCCCAAAGACAGAGTATCTGAAACAACAAATGACCTAAAATAGGTTGCTTGCGAAAATATGCAAGCGCACACGTGATGAGAGTCGTTGGAAGAGTATTGCAATCAGAACGGTCCTTGAATACCATAGGAAAGCGGATTAAATTTCAAAACATTTCTTGAAATCGACTTGCTAGATTAGTTGGCTGATCGCGAGCTAAAAGTATGTAAAAAGAAAGTAATACGGTAGAATATTCTCCTACGTAATAGTACTAAGTAAGTGTGGTGGCCGAATAAAGATTGTCGCGAGATAGTAGACTTTCTGGTAAGAATCGATCATGATGGTATCGATTACAGTCAGGCAAGGGCTCAAAATGTTGGAATCAGCTCAGCATCTAAATAATCAACGTCAGCGAAATAAAGCAACCGCACTAAACAGAGCTTCCATTGAAAGAAGACTAAGAAATGCTAAATCTGTTAGGTTGTCGGTTAATTTCTGTTACACTTTTTATTTTAATTCTTAAAAATCTCCGAAGCTTTGGAAAGATCCCACGTTCACGCAGGGTTAAAAGGCCCATACAAATGTACCTCGCATCCGCGATCCGTGCTTAAAACACCCACTTTGTGGCTGAAAATCCGTTCCTTCCCATTTTTATAAATGAGCTAACGTTCTCTCAGGTGAGCGATAGACCGGACAATGTGGTAATCAGGTAGGGCATAGCCTGTAGCGTTTAGCTAACGTGGGGGAATACGCAGACATGTCTGCACACGTTTTTCTGAGCGGTTTAAATCTCAGTGTGCACCATCTTTGCAACCACTGGAATTTTTACGAAGAAAACGTCTCCAAAAAATTTCAAAAAATCATTTTTATGCTTTCTGTGTTCATTTCCCGATGCACGTAAAAAGAAATTTAGGAAAGTTTTTGAATTTTTTAAATATTTTTTTCACCCCTCGTTTGTGAAACGCTAGAGGCACCGGAATGCCTCCATGTAAGAGACAATGCCAAAATAAGTTCTAAAAAAATTGTGGAAGAGGAAAAGCGCAAACAGGTGCAGAGAAAAAGATCACACAAAAACTGAAAAACTTGACTGCTTTTGCAAAACTGCCGTAAACTTGTTGGTCACTAGGGCACTTGCGGCGTCAATCATGCTGGTGGGTGGGCCCTGCTATGTCCTAAGCATGTTGCAAATTTGGGGTTTTCAGAAAACTTCTGAAATTTCCTAGAAATTTTAGAAAAAAGTGTAACAAAATTGACCGACAACCTAATAATTATACTAGCCAATAAGATACTGCAAATCAACCTTCCTCAATCTTAGGAAAGCCGCGCTGTTATTTGATTGAAGAGCATCGGCAGCCAAACCTTAATCATCATGCTCCGTGGTGAAACAAATTGTTGAAGGCTAGCAAGAATCTTATTCGTCTTACTGGGGGTAACGCATCTTTGAGAAGTAGGACGACTACCAGGCATGAAGACTCAATCAGAGGTGCGATAGTCGGAGCCGAGTCTTCGCCTACCTTCACTTTTGAGCTGGTACCGGGTGACCACCTTCACTTTTGGGTTTAAAAATTTTTTTTGCTGAAGCTTAAAAGAAGGAAAATAAGCAAAAGGAACGCAAAAGAAAGTATTGAGAGCATATATCTATGTAGTTGGTCAATCTAGGTAGTAACCGCAGAGAACCAGTATTTCGAATGACAAAATAGCGAAAAATCATGCAAAATTTTTTACTGTTATAAATCTGGTGGTTGAAGATGTCAGCAATTGCGACTTCATGATTTTTGAAGAGTAAATGGTGCTTTATCAGATAGTGAAAAAATTGGGTCGATTTGAGCAGTGGCCGCCGAGAACGAGAATTTTAAAAACGTAAGCGATTTTAGGTTACTTAGTGACAGCTGACAATTAAACTCATACAAATCTTGAATGTGAAGGTGTGCAATGTTGCGACTTCATAGGTTTTGTAGAGTAAGAATAGCTCTAACGGACTGTGCTTTAGCCGTACCGATCCACTGAGATACCGCCGAGATCCAGGCTTTTGAAAAAACAGGTAAAAAACCGCTTTTTGAATTTCAACAGCTCATAACTTCTTCCGAATTGCATGAACAATGCTGCGACTTCATAGGTTGGATTCTCCTCATCAAGGGCTTTCAGATGATATATAATTTGTGAGGGTTTCTCACGGCATATGCCCGGGGGTGGAGGCTTTTCACCCCAAAGTCTCCATTGGCGGTCTCCGGCCAATACATCAACATGGGCGAGGTGGAGACTTTGGGGTGAAAAGTCTCCACCCTGGGTTAGAGCCGCAAAAATCACTGAACTCCCCACATATTATATATCATCTGAAAGCTCTTGATGAGGAGAATCCAACCTATGAAGTCGCAACATGATTCATGCAATTCTGAAGAAGTTATGAGCTGTTGAATTTCAAAAAGCGGTTTTTTATTTGTTTTTTCAAGAGCCTGGATCTCGGCGGTATCTCAATGGATCGGTACGACTAAGGAATAGTCCGTTAGGGCTATTCTTACTTTACAAAACCTATGAAATCGCAACATTTTACACCTTCACATTCAAGATTTGTATGAGTTTAATTGTCAGCTGTCACTAAGTAACCTAAAATCGCTTACGTTTTTAAAATTCTCGTTCTCGGCGGCCACTGCTCAAGTCGAACTAATTCTTTCACTGTCTGGTAGAACAATACTTGCCCTTCAAAACCTATGAAGTCGCAATTGCTGACATCTTCAGCTACCAGATATATAACAGTGGAAATTTCGCATGATTTTGCGTTATTTTATTATTCGAAATTCTGGTTCTCGGTGGTTACTGCCTGGATCGACCTACTTTATTCGCAGTACGTTATAACGTTATAATTTACTTAATGAAGTACGTAAAGTCTAGCTGAGTTTTACTTACAAATACACCATTTGGTAAGAACTTTATTTTAGGTATTTATGCCGCTGTATACATAAGAATATGCTTTCAATGATCTCTTTTGCATTTGTTTTGCTTATTTTCTGCGCACTGGCGGCAACGATCTGGAGGATAGGCTCAGTCGACGCTAACGCTCCCCCCCCTCGATTTTGGGAGGTGAGTGTCCGGCACTACCACCTTCACTTTTGGCCGGCCAGTGGTAGCTGGAACCACCTTCACTTTTGGGGGCCCGGCTCCACCTATCGCACCCCTGGACTCAATGCCTGCTAACTTCGGAGTTGAATTCATCTTAACCAAGGCAAAAAATGGCGTGTCAGACAACTTTCGGCGGTGCTCTAAGTTTCTTATACCGTACAATGTTAGACATTTCTGTAGGAGGAAATCCTTGAGGTCTTGTTTTTTGAGCATCTGATATACCGAACGCGTAAAAATTTGTTGTACTGGTCTTTTGAAGTCTTTCTTACGATATAGTTTCCATATTTGAAACAATAACTGGATAGTGTCTACTACTGAATATGGTGTGTAGAACATTGTGAGCCTGCTTGGCTATGTAGTTTATGTGTTCCGAAAAAATGAAGCAAGGATCTAAAATTATTCCCAAATCTTTGGCTAGATAGCACCCGATGAATCCCGATGTGCATGATGGACATTTAATTGAGCAAAATCATAAGCATTGCCCAGTTCTCTTCGTCCTCTCCTTGCAACAACATTTGAAAAAGAGCGTAGTTATTTTGAATTTAGTCAACCTGTCTTAATTACATTTATTCTCAAATAGCTTATAAGGGAAGAGTCAGAAGTTGCAGGTGACCTTCTGATATGAAATAGCTATCGTCTAAAGCAGCTTAAAACGCTGTTCTCGAAACAGCCTTTCTTAGCTGCACAATGAATCTGGGCCGGGAGTTATTGAATTTGATTTGCGAGATTGTACGAGCAGCCAAAATCCGAGCTAGTGGACTTAGACTTAGATGAGATAGTTTACCAATGCTTAATGTAATTCTACTCCTTCTTCAATGTCATGCTGCAGTGCTTGATAAGCATTCGAACGATTTCCTTGATTACAGGGTACTCTAAACAATGTAAAATTTGATGATTAAAATGCCCATAACCTTGCACTAGACTTGTTGTGCAGGAAACCTGTTTTGGAGCCAGCTTTTCAATCTGCTTATGATACTTATTTCATGTCAAACATTCACTGCGACACTTCCCTTGTCAAAAACAATAATTCTGATCATATTTCAATGTGTAAACATTACGCGGAAAAGCTTCCAACTTACTTTAGGCAATCGCATGGCTTAGCGAATGCACATCGAAAGCACATTTGAAATTAGCATTTCAAGATGCATTCAGTGATATGTGTCTCATTACAAATAGCCACCATCACCAAGTATCCTTCCCATGTAAGTGCACTGACAATGTCGCTGACGTTGAAAATTCACTCTTAACGAGATAAATCGCAAAACGCACGACTCTCTGCGCAATACTTGAGAGCGTTGTGGTTCTCATGGGAATCCAACAGTATTTGTGAAATTCTGAGACTCCTTTGTTGTCCGAAACATAGATGCGAGAGAGGGAGCCGGGTGAGGGGGAGCAGGGCTCTCCCTAGGCGAAGAAGGGAGGGGGGGGGGGGGGGTTCTGTTGTTTCTGACCTTCCAGGTTGAAGGGAGTATGTGAGCCTGGGGGGGGGGGGGGGAGGAAGAGAGAAAAAGTAAAAAAACGTGGTATGAAGAGCTATAATTTGTACCGTATTCAAGTCATGCTTGCGATGAGGCAGAATAAGGAGGACGCGTTACAAATTTATCTGAACAAACTTTGTCATGTGTTAGCAATATGTTGCGCCAACGTATCTTACATAAGTGAAGTTTGAATATTGTGACTTTGTGAAGATCTGTGCTCTTGTTTCATTGCATCAACAAAAAAAACGAAAGCAATAAGGTTTATCCCAAAAGATGTGCAAGTTAGGAAACAACTTACAATTCCTGCACATCATCATCAACAAACTATCGCTAACGTCAGAGACAAGAAGTTCGCTGCTTGAAAAATCTTCTTCTTCCTCCAAAAGGTCATCGGAGTAGAAGTAGAATTGCGTGAAAAAGCGTTCTGAGCCGAAAATGGATATGAAACGTTCCTCCTCTTCTGAGCGCTTTTGTGATTTTTTTCCTGGCCTTCTGGTAGCACCAGGAAAGTCAGTAGGTAGGTGACCAGTTTCTTCATACCATCTTTTAGGATATTTCAAAAAGTCATGCGGTGGAAACCTGTTTGGACCACTTATAGCAATCCTTTAAATGAAGTTTTTAGATAACAATATGTTTAGTAGAAGGTTGACAAGCCTTAGGTGATTGCTCAGATGCTCCACCGTTGTACGACTTCTGCGTTGTGTTCTGATAATAGAGTAGACAGAAAATCCCCTCTCCACCTCTGCCGTGCTAGTAATGGAAACTAGCTTTGCTAGTAAGCCCATCAGATTTTTGTAATTGGGAAAGAGCCAAATCGCATATGCTTTCGCTTTATGCTTTAGATACTATGCTGCGCTTTGGTTTTTTTTTTTCAATATCATAGGTCGTAATGTCACAAGGCGAAAATCTTCCAGCAGCATAAAGCACAAAGTTATGTTCGTACTCCAGTCGGGATCTAAGAGCAGTAGCTATGCTTTGTACTAACACCTTCCTTTTGTTCATATCCATGTTCGTGAATTTAGCAGGCACCTTGAAATCTTCAGCAACCTGAAGATCAACAATGGACTTCTTGGACATTTCCTCATTGAAACTAGGCAATCTGCTTAGATTTCTGATGTACGAAATCAGAGAGTTTCGCTCAATTGTCAACTCTGTATCAATGTCGACAACATTTTCGTCGGCGTAAAATTCTCCTTCTGCGTCGCTGTGGAACTGGAACACATGCGAGTCATCTGCGATTTTGTGAAGTATTCTGCCCGCCCTTTCTTCCTCAGACTGCCAAGCTTTCCAAAACCTTGAAGGATATTTCAATAACATGTTTTTTTTCTGAAGGCCTCAAAGTTTTTGATTCATAAAACCAACCATTCTCTACAATTAGGTGAGTCTAGGGCGTTTTCACGAAAGTGACCTGCAGCACTAGGTTTACAGAGTATGGATTCCAGAAGGGGGGGGGGTTGTCTGAGGGTGTGGAAATCCACCAATTTCCCATAGTTTTTTGAGTGCGCCGTCGAGGTCAGTTTGAGCTTTCCAGAATGTTGATGATTCGTCTTAGAAAAGCAAAAAATCACAGGAATTACAGTCTTAGTGGAGGGCACACCTGTTTATTTCTTGACAATGTGCAGATCTCTCCTAGCACTTGTAACTGGAATGCAATGTATTTGTAGAACTTCAGAGATTTGATGACGTGCAATAACGCTGCTGCTTTCAAGCGGCAAGCCACTGTGCATGCAGCCACTGTCATTATCAGCCGCTGTGCTGATAATGATGGCATACTGTCTCAAAAGCGCATTTTTTACTAGAAAAAACTTACTTTTTCACTTACTAAAAAACATAAACCTATAACAACGATAAGCGTGCTTAAATAGACGCATTCGCTCACATTCCCGTTAGTGCTGACGATGTCAATCCACAGCACATTTTTTACTTTAGCTTGCTCCACCTCGCTCTTACAATGTGTTGGCTTTTGGTCACCGGAGCAAGTGCTTTTTAGAGCCGGGAAGCAAAAAAGCCCTAACATGCTTTATACCATTCGAAAGCTGAGATCATGGAGAATCGAAGTAGACCGTCGGCTTTTTTCTAGGTCTTCTGTGCCGCGAGATATGAGGATATTATGTACCTCATAACTGACTTTCTTCCTCACTTTCTGCTCTCCAAATGAATGCTACGAGTATGTCAACGGTTTACATTTGTTAATGAAGACTTGCTCTGTAACATGGACAGATAATCAGCAGTGATTATGCCTCCGTTTGGCAGAAATCTGCTGTTGATTAATTTTCATGGAACTGTAACGCTTAGGGAACGGAAAGAGTTTATTCTTCTGTAGATGCTTTTTCTGATCTTAGCCCAGGTGAAAGGGGTCATCCGGAGTTTGGCCTCAAAGTGAAGGAGGCAAGATCCATCACTCCCCCTATCGCAACTATGGTCCGAAATGAGGTTATTTGAGGAAGGTTGCTGCCAGTTTTAGGAAGATTTTGCAGAAATTTGCATGTAGCAAGAAAACAAACGCAATTCTTCTTATTACTTGTTACACTTGCTTCACTGACGATCGTTTCTGATTTAGTTGTCAAGGATGTGCCTTTTTGTAGCTCAAAGTGCAGGCTACTAAAGCACAAGACTCTGTAATTCGAGGGTGTGGGTTGCTTGCATCTCTGGAGTGGGCCAGAGAAGCAAGCGACCAACTCTCGATATATAGAGCTTGAATGAGCAGAACTTTGCCGAAAAATAAGCCTACCAGAAATCAAAGCCTTAACCATCGCCAAATTCGGAAGCAGGATTGATCTCGTCATGCTTGCACAAAAGATAGCTAGTGAAATCCAATTTCCGATTGGAGTTGTGTTAATTCGCAAGAAGGTGCGAACGTTCGAATCATGTATTTGAGTGTTAGTTACTCATCGCAGATGTGGTACCTTCATTCGTACATGATCAGAAAAGTGCAAGTATACAAACACACACTATCTGGGGAAATTGATTAGGCCGTTTAGAATGGAAATAGAACCAAAAAAGTCAAGCTGCATACACAGAAACCGGTGAGGGAAATTGGATCAATAAGTTGACGATTGTCTGGTTCGATTTTGGCTGACCATGTTGTTGCTGACGCAGTTCAATTTCTTGGTCTTCAGATACGACTATATTTCTAGCTCACCGCGCATACCCCACGATTGCAGTCGTTTATGACGTGCCCTGGTCAGCTCTTCGCCGAATTTCCCCAAAAAATTCAGTTCATAAGATGACAAAAATTCTCTATGGGCCTGTTTCTAAGCCGATGGAATACTTCATGAGTAATCTTCTTTCTTCTCAACTTTCGTTATTGGACGTCAAATGAATAATTGTTTCCTCCTTCAGTGATTTTATTTTGCCGTTATCCCATTGATGACGACTCATTCACTATCAGTGTCTGTCAATCGATATATACCCAAATGCTTATGAGGAAAATTTTTCAGGATGTGTATCCTCATTTTACTACCTCTAATTTCGTGTTCTCATGCTCTCAGCAGGCATTCCTCCATTGGAAATGTGTCAGAGGTCTCACGAAGTATTGTAATGAATCTCGACGCTCGAATGACATGTTTATATGAGACACTTGAAAAGAATATGACACTGAGTGTGAGCCTTAGCGTGAGTTGCTTCATTGATGAAATAGTATCCTATACGATATTGCTCAAATTCAGCCAATGCTAGATCCATTTCCGATGTCATTACGGTTGACGTCACCTTCAGGACAGTTCTCTGAGTGGGAAAATGGCAATGATGAAGTGTACATGCACCATAATGTTACTGAAGACGGTATGCTAATTGATTTGCAAACGCTCGTTTTTTAGCGTTCAAAATAGTTTGCACAGTTTTGGAACAAGACAAGCGGAGGTACATTCCGGGCCCAGTTTTTTGGAATAACTTCATTAAATAGGTGCTACAGGCTAAAAAATTTGGATCATATAAAGACTTCTGCCTGTCATGTGTCATGGTAAAAATTACCTTATTAATTCTAGTATGACATGTCTTAAAATATCCGGTGAGGTACAGCAGCATCTGAAATGACTCAAAAACGTTTTACATAGCGTGACTGCAAGATTTTTATTCAGCATTCTGATCTCTTTCAGCAATACTCTAAAAAATTCTTCTTCTTTGAATTTTACGATATGCGAATTAGCTGGGAAAGAATAGAAGTGATGGTTTGCCATACTTAACTACCGTTCGTTTCGCTGCTTTGATGATGTTAGAACAATAGCTGACTTTTCTGTTTTGGACAAATCTCGTGTTCATTGGACGCAGGATATTATTTTCAATTTGTTTGTGTTCATTTTCAGACTTTCAAGTAAAAATGGGGTTACTACTGCTTGAGAAACAGTCTGAATTTACATGGTAGATAGGTTAAATCTTGGTAAAACCTGTTAAACGTGTGGATGACATGTTGATTTTTTGACACGTGACAGAAAGTTGACATTCCTTGCTGTGAAGTTATGACTAAATTTGATATAGGGAAAGATGCAATATCCTTTTTCGGAAAAAATGGGTCCGGATAAGAAAGTGCTCAAGCAGCATATCTCGAATTGCTCTCCATCTTGCAAAAAATGGCCGTAGTAAAGCTCGGTCACGGGAGATGATCTCCCCTGAGGCCCTCATATGAGGCTTTGTCGGGTGAAATGAGGACTGTCTACTTTTCCGTGGTATAAGTATGCAAGGTCACCCTACAGGTGAGCTTCAGATGAAGCCCGGCAGGGAGATCAGCACCCGACCGAGCCATCGGAGATGAGCCGGGCGACGACATAGGATAGATACTGTGCTAAAGAGGAGAGCACAGAGAAAATCTCCTTAAGTTGCTCCCGAGTAACTTACGAAACACCGCAGCTGACGTTTGCGGTGCAAACTCCCAAAACTGCACAATTTCGGACGCCTAAGTGAGTGAGGATCGATGAATAGCTGATTGCGCGACGAAATCGGAAAAAAGGTTTTTTTTGCATTATTCTTGCGGTTTTGCTTGTTTTGTTAAAGAAGCGCTTCAGATGCCAAAAATGTAGATTTACCTTTCTTTTCATTTTTCGCCAAGTGTAATTTTCCTCGTATAAATGCCAAAACAATGTGTATTTGTTTTATTTGTTGTTTGCTAGGTGAAATCCCTGATAGCTGCTATCATCGATTTTTCGATAACGGCCGCTGTCAAAGGTCGCCAGGCCAAGTAGCAAACGGCTCTGCCGCTTGAAATGCATTAGTCTTATCCATTCGACTAGTAATGCACAAAAGGAAGGAACGTTCCACCGTTGAAAACGCGATCGTCCAGTAAGTGATCTGCTCAAATCAGGCGCGATGAGATCAACTCCGGTCCGCCTCAAGAGAGATGCCCTGATGGGGTATACTTGGGTAATTCGATAATTTTTCATCGAATGAATGAATATCGAATAAATTCGAAAATAAAAAATCTCGAATAAACGAATATCGAATAAATGCGGAAAATCAAAAATATCGAATGAATGAATTTCGAATAAATTCGGAAAATCAAAAATATCGAATGAATGAATTTCGAATAAATTCGGAAAATCAAAAATATCGAATGAATGAATATCGAATATATTCGAACATTGGAAGTCGAATTTTGAATAAATATTCGAATGATTTATCGAATAACTAAAGCAATCACATCTCAAACTTGCCGACATATCTGGCTAAAGCCGATCCAATTATAATCAGCCCCCTAGTATCCCCTATACCAACTCCTAACTCAAGATTTTTCAAAAGTCGGTGAAATCGATGGTAAATTTTATTTTTAATCAGCGCCTTCATTTACCCCTCTACCAACTTCCAGCCCCGCAGCTCAAACTTCTCCAAAAATCGATAAAATCGATAAAGTAAGTTTTTATCCATAATCCGTGAAGGTGCACCAGCCAGCTTTGAGCGGTCGCGCGCGTCGTGTAAGCGGCTGCACTTCGTTATCCTTGCGCGTTATGCACCGCACGGGTAAGAACCGCATTTATACACCTTGATCCTGCGGCTTTGTTCGACAGCAGACCTTATTTGTCAGGCTTCCACTGGATTTCAAAGACGTTTTTAGCAAAGTAAAAATAAAATTGGCTGGAGCTAAAATCTAAAAATGAGAAACATTGCAACTTGGTGTAAGCACCTAACGAGCTGTTCGGATTCATAGCGCTAGGTGTGCGATCTCTTGAAGCAATAAGGTGGCCATATATGCACTCAAATTCCACAAATGCTACGATACATTGCCTGTTCATCGGAGACTTTCGTCTTGTGTGTTATACGCTAGTCGTAGACGAAGGCATGTGGTTTCCTCCGCGAAGCGAGCGCGAATGTCCCTATAACCCCGGGCATACTGCAAGCATTTCAGTGGCGACGTGGTATGGCAATACTCAAGTTGTCCAAAACCTATTCTGAAAGTACAGAATGCAGGGCATCTATCATTTTAGTATGTTGTACACGCTAAACATTTGTGGTAAACTGCCCTTACATCTGAAGATATCTCGTAACTGGCAAATCGCGTACGGCGATCTAAACCGTCTAATCCTGCACTACAACTGCGATGTCCTTTACTCAATATACACCAATTCGCAAAAAACTCCAAGGTAACGAATAGGCAGTTTTGAAATGATTTATGCGAGCAATAGTGCTTACTGGTGTGGGCTTTGCTTACCGCAAGCATGAGAAATGCAAAAAAAGAAGAACAGCCATTTCAATTCAGTATGAACTCAGAACAAGAGCTTGAATTTGATA
Organism: Cylicocyclus nassatus; assembly: GCA_958299035.1. Taxonomy (NCBI): domain Eukaryota; kingdom Metazoa; phylum Nematoda; class Chromadorea; order Rhabditida; family Strongylidae; genus Cylicocyclus; species Cylicocyclus nassatus. The sequence goes on from CATQJL010000112.1 coordinate 81,763,193, forward strand.
TCTTCTTTGCTGATTTGGTGCCAATAGCAGTGCGAACAATCTCACTGATCGAAAAAACATCAATTAAACTTATGATTTTTTTGCTGTCGCAAGCAGTTGGAAGAATGCGACTCTCCATACAGTTCAAAAGTATACCGGTTATAAAAGATGCATTACCAAGTTTTGCGAAAAAAAACGCGGACGAAGTGAGCTTGATACTCAGCATTTGTCTCTGCAACAAAGTCGAATAATCTGAATACGGAGTACATTCGAATACGAATTCGAAAAACATTCGAATAAAACATTCGAATAAAATCTATTCGAAACCCCGTTTTTTGATTATTCGAGTTTTCGAATAATATTCGAAACCTCGTTTTTTGATTATTCGAGTTTTCGAATAATATTCGAAACCCTGTTTTTGGATTATTCGAGTTTCGAATATTATTCGAAAATGGAATAACTCCGAATATCGAATTTCGAATACGAATATATTCGAATGTTTTATTCGAATGATCGACTTTCTATTCGATTCGGACCCAAGTATATGATGGGGGTTTACTAATATGTTAATATATGCCAATATGTTCGAGTTGCAAATTTACAACCATCGGGCCTTTAAAATATGAAAGATCTCTTCAAGACATGTGAGACGGTGATTGTAGCTTATTAGCTAACTAGTGCGTCACCTCTGCTTCGCAAAGGCTCGCACTGGCTCTTCAATCTATGTGCCTTACTCATTCTCGTAAAATCATGGCACTGGAACTTACCGCGCTATGCCGACTACCACGAATAAAATTTAAACAACTACTCATTTAGAAAGATTTTTCACGCGAAATTGGTTATTCTGCATGGATGAAACTTTTTGCAAAAGAACAAACGCCGATTTTAATAAGTTCCTGAATTTTCCATTGTTTTGGTAGTCATTAGAGCAGTAATGACCATGAGCTACAACTTTGTGCAAAAATCTTGTCAAATGCTCAGGTAAACTTTGGCAAATTAACCATTTACGCAACCCACTTCTTTTAGCGCCGTTTTTGTAAAGTAGAAGGCTTTTGATCACTTTCTTGGGCCTAAGTTCATGGTTTGCACATTTACTTGCCATAAACATCCACGAGCCTGCAAAAAGTGGAATTACGGACCCAATTTTGGGGACGAAAAGCCAGGTGGGTCCGATTGACGCGCATTTTTGAGGGATCCGCTAAACGGATCCGCTCAAGCTTTGATATAGTGGACTCTCATGTTGGTAGCATGCGCTGTGCAAAATTTGGGCTTAAGATGCTGGCAACCGTTCTATGAATTTCGTGACAGACAGACACACACACACACACACAAAAACACGTAAACATCCTTAGCCCGTTATTATAAGTTATGATAGTTATGTGCGGACTGTAAGTATCTTGTACTTCAGTTTATCTATAGCATCTCTTACCCCACGCAAATTCAGTTGCTTCATAGTTATTTGCGGACTGTTATGAGCGCTCATAATTCTTCGCAACGCGATTGCAAGAGGAAAACTTAGCATTTCTGCATCAGCTACTTTACGATGTCTTTATGCATTCAAAAAACGCGCGTTTGGGTTCTTTGGGTTGATTCTATGGGTTTGTAAGCACCTGGCAAATTGACAGATCGCGTGGCGACGACGATTTCCCGAATTGGTTGAGGTATGACCGATGCCTAGAAAACTTCAGTAAAGTTTATAAACTTATGATAAATTTCTTTCCCACGCTTCCAGTAAAAGTGACTCACAGAAATTAAAGACTTTATTTGCTAAAACCACTGAGTACGCATGCATCAAGCAGGAAAGTGCAATCTATGCATTCAGCCCATACTAAACCTCAGCTTATGACACAACTAGATTCTTCATTCTAAAGTATATGTATGAAGTCCATTCGAAAACACCTAGTTAGCTAGGAGAATTTTTGTGTTCACAACTATTCAGTCGAGTGAATTAAAGCTGCTCAAGATTGCATGAAATCCCGTAATTGCTGAACGAAAAGTTTGATCATATACGGATGATGTCTGCCACGTAAAACATGGCTTGTTCTAAGTCGCACGCATCTACACTTCCGTTTTCCTGCCTTGCAGGCACAGCTCCACAGTCCTGCATAAGCGCAAACGTCTGCGAATGCATAAGCATGCATGAACGTGTAGCCAGTCACGTTGTAGACGCTTCCAACGTACATTCTTCCGCCTGAAATCGACTCTCGTTACAGTAAAATCTGATGTGAGGTTGGCTGGAACATGCTCCACGAATTTCGTAACCCACACACACACACACACACACACACACACACACACACACACACACACACACACACACACACACACACACACACACACACACACACACACACACACACACACACACACACACACACACACACACACACACACACACACACACACACACACACACACACACACACACACACACACACACACACACACACACACACACACACACACACACACACACACACACACACACACACACACACACACACACACACACACACACACACACACACACACACACACACACACACACACACACACACACACACACACACACACACACACACACACACACACACACACACACACACACACACACACACACACACACACACACACACACACACACACACACACACACACACACACACACACACACACACACACACACACACACACACACCCAAGTAACTTGATGCCAGCTCTTGTGATTCCTTAAAAAGGCAAGCAGAAGATAAAACGCACCACCCTTACGGTGAATGGTTGTTTAGAGGAAACGCAAAGGCCGTCAGATATCCATTTTGGGCATGGAGTCAAACGCTCCAACTTCTTCTTCTTGCTAGCAACGCATTTGCGCCGCTATTCCTTCTTCATGTAGCGGCCATTTGTACGTTGAAGCGCCGAATTTCTCCATCTCGCTATCTATCCCTATCCCCTAGTTTCTTGATTAATTGTAAACTCAGTAATTTCTGAAAATCTCGCTCTAATAAAATGAAAGCCTTGGGAATTGTTAATATGTACTCTATCGCATATCACTGCAACATTTTCAAAGTTTAATTAGTTTATCTTTAGGAGACTATGAGATTTGTGCTGTCACATCAAAGCCTATGCAGGTGGCTTTGGACATATTCTTCCACGATCCAAAGAAGTTTCAGGAAGCTCTTAACGACCAAATGGAAGTACATAAAATTAATGAAAATTTGAAGGTAAGCTTTCATATGAAGCAAACTTGACTTGTTTGGGCTTTTTGATGATTCTGATTTATCTCAGAACACAGTGCGCGAGATGGGTAAACGTAATTTTCACATGTATATGGCTATCAGAGGCTACAACAAGGCATGCATATCTTATTTTTACGAACTGACTTGTATAACGATGTTACCATTTCAGCGTGTAGTCCGGGACCAAGCAATGCAACAGTCCAACTCAGATTATATCAAACTTTACGTCATTATTTTCTGCATAACTAACATCGTCGTTGGAGTCCTCCAAGTAGTTATCATTCACAGGATGTTTTTCGTAGATCCAAGGAAAATCCGTGTATGAGGAGCCTTTCGAATGATCTCTGAGCGATAGTTTGTAACTTTACGGGAACTAGGGGATAGGGATAGATAGCGAGATGGAGAAATTCGGCGCTTCAACGTACAAATGGCCGCTACATGAAGAAGGAATAGCGGCGCAAATGCGTTGCTAGCAAGAAGAAGAAGTTGGAGCGTTTGACTCCATGCCCAAAATGGATATCTGACGGCCTTTGCGTTTCCTCTAAACAACCATTCACCGTAAGGGTGGTGCGTTTTATCTTCTGCTTGCCTTTTTAAGGAATCACAAGAGCTGGCATCAAGTTACTTGGGTGTCAAAGTGTTAAGTATCCCAAGTGCACTTCCTTGATACAAGTCAAACTGCATCGCTGAGGTGATCATTGAGAGATATCAGACTTGCCTAATTTAGTTAATTTTTTCAAGTAATCAGTTCCCCTCAATATATGCAGCACGACTAGACCAAGGAGGCGCACATGGAGAGCACATATTTTAAATTCTGCACAATCACAATACCTCATCAGCTTAATGATTAATTGTTATGTTTTGGGTTGCATATTTATTCATCGTTATCCTGTGTAAGTACATAAATATGATGATGGTTTTATAGAAAAAAAGCCGCATTGCTATCTGGAATTGAAATATGTAGAAACAACTAGAATTAGTACGCAAAATTTATAGCGTGAAAGGTAGCGCGCCAGATTCATTAGAAACTAGTTGTCTTCATCGGTCCAGCCCGGGTTATTGTTCAGAGGGGACAAAGTAGACACAACAGTTACCAGCAGGATTATCGCAATTCAAAAGCCTTCTCTCTCCCCCCCCCCCCACCTCATTTTCTCTATTATGGATACTTACCTTGCAGCATTATCCTGGGGTGGAAATAAGCTTCACCGTCCTCCTTTACATGCCATGGGAAAATATTTGGTTAAACATGATAAGCCTTCTTCTTCTCAGAAAAACGTAAACAAATCAATAAATCGATAGAGGAACCAACAAATAGCCGCAAAAAGTGGCCTATCATCTGCACAGAGGTCGAAAACATGTATGTGCAAATTATAGCTGAATCGGTTGAGCGGCGCGCGTTTCTATAATGCACATAGCCTCTGAAATGACATTTTGAGTTTTATTAATATATAGATGAGAAGATGTAGTCGAGCATGAGTATAGGTAGCATATATTATGATTCTGAGATACGAATAAAAATGTAAGGGATTAGACGGGCAACTGGAATAGCGCGTTGCTAAGTTTCCCCCGTTTTCAACCCTGTTTGCAGAATTTCAAAGAAACCGTCCATTAGTTTTTGTTAGACCGTTTGCTGGCTTCGCTTTCACTCTAACTTTTCGCAGATAGATCGCAGCTTTTTGGCGAAGGGTAGTAATTAGCTAACGCATAAACTCGTTATCGTTTTCTTGAAACACTAAGTGTGGAAAAGTCAATCATTTGTATTTCTAAAAAAGAACACTATCTCAAACAAAGCCAGGGATAGTTTTGGGAAGGTGTTCTCTTTTACATGTTTACTAAAGCGCCAAAAATCTCATTGATTTTCTGGTCTAAACATTGTCTACACTGTGTGAAGCAGCAGTATAATTGATGTCATAAAACCAGCCGGTTTAAGAATGGCCATGAGCCCGCACAAGAAATGAACCTCATCGGGTTTTACCCTATGTCACTAGACTCTGAAGGGTTTGTGGGCTACCTTGATGCAAAGGAGCCCACATATGATTTAACAAGTATGAACGTTCCATATAATCGGCATGCGTGCGAACTGATATACAACAAAGGTTTTAAAACTGCTTTTAAAAATTGCCTCCATTTAACTGGCGACTGTGAACTTATGATAATTTACGGATTGAAGAATGTTGTTGCCAGCGACATCCGCTATAAGAATTAATTCTATGATGACTACATTTAGCTACTAACTTAAGCACAGACGATTTTTAGCATGCATGCAAAGACTGTGGACGTATCGGCTTCTCTTAGATCGAGCGCTTTTTCGTTTCTCTTACCATCTGCTGTCTCTCCCATGCCAAACTATCTTGGCCGGACGCAACCACTCCCAGTCTTTGCGGGTCATGAATCGTGTATATATCAGATAAAATATAACAAATAGGCACATGAGGTTAATTTGAAAAAACGTCCGCATGCTTGTGTACAGTGCAGCAGAAATAAAGCGAAGGACGTGTTCAAGGAGGAAGTAGATAAATGATCCGCTTGATAGTATGGAAAGCAAGAATGTATCAAGCTAACCAAAAAAGGGTTACTTCAAAGCATCCAAATCTTGAAAATTATAACAGTTCCATATTACTAGCTGAGATGCGAGAAGCGTCTTTCGAAGCCGAACAAATAAAATCTAAATAGCTTAGAAGCCAACACGCCGCTCAGTAGTCATCGCTTACGGCTCTATGAAAATGCTGAATTACAAGTTGGGGTCTCGATTTCATCCTGCGAGCCCGCCCTTGCTTGCAAAATTTTGAAGCCCTTTTGTATCAGCGCCGAAAGCTCAGAAATGAACGGAAAGGAAGAGTGCATTGCGATAAGCAGCGACTCGCCCATATCAGGACCTTTGCGGGTTCTGTGGCAAGAGGCGTCACCTTATTACTATAAAGAAGGCGGAAGTACAGGGTCCCCAAAAAGCATGCTCACTCTTCGTTGATATCGTTGATAACCTGCTTTGATGTCTTTCGCCCTAAAAACCATTCTGTATAGATAAGCTATTCCAGGTATACCGTAACAACTATTTTTCCAAACTTTGTAAATTGAATACACCATTGAGATCGCTCAAAAAGCTCTGTGTTGAAATCAGCTTGCCCAGAACCCTCCTACACTAATCCAGATTTTTGAAAAAGAATTAATTAGATGGCCCTTTCCATCACGGTTCACATGCCGAAAGTTCCCCCCGTAATCCTACAGCGACAAAGATCTAGTATTTTGCTTCCTACTGTTAATCTAAGTTGAAGCCAGCTGTACAGAAGGTAAAACTATTGTTCGGCGAAAAACTCAAAGCAAGAAAAAGATTAACGATCAAACAGTGTGCACATTTTTTTGACCTGTATGATATTTCCATAGTTGCCTCCTACACTACAATTGAGGGAAGCTTTGATTATCCGTGCCTCTGGGTTTGTCTTGTGCTTGTTCGCTAACTGAGAGTTTTTTGTTTCCTGTATTCAACTTTCTAAGCTCTGACAAGGGTGATAGCGCCGAAACGTCGGCCGAAGATAATAGAAAGATTACGATCTTAATTCTTTGCTCAGGAACATGTACGAGATATCTACACACCAGTGGCGTACCGAGGGGGGGGGGCGCGCCCCCCCCCCCCCCCGAGAATGGGTCGCGAAATTTTTGAAGGTTACTTAGATGTGCTATAAAAATGTGCAAAGGACTTGTTTACACTTGTATATAATTAAAATAATTTTTAAAATTTTTTGAAAATTCAAATTAGCCTAGTAAAAAAGTTTTTTTGCCCGGAAAAATTTTGGGAAACATCCCAAAAAAATTATTCGGAGTGCGTGGCTAACGCCACGCACCTTTATAGAAAAAAATTTTTTGTCGCCCCCCCCCCCCCGAGCCGAAGTCCTGGATACGCCACTGCTACACACTAACATCAGAAACGGTTCAGAGACTTACTAGACTAAGCTAATCTTATATATAAAGCTGAATGTCTGTTTGTCTGTCTGTCTGTATGTCTGTCTGTCTGTCTGTCTGTCTGTCTGTCTGTCTGTACGTATGTTCCGAATAGAAAATTCCATTTCTGAACCGATCCGGACCAAACTTGGCACACATACACTACGCCCCGGCGGGTGTCATAGGCTACTTTTCGTCATCGATCGATATCGATTTTATCGATTTTATCGATTTTTTTTGCAAAGTTTGAGCCACGGGGCTGGGAGTTGGCACAGGGGGGTAATCGAGCATGGGGATTCCGAATACAATATTGGTTTTCAGGATTATCGATTACTTTTATCGATTTTATCGATTTTTTTGCAAAGTTTGAGCTACGGGGCTGGGAGTTCGCACAGGGGGTAATCGAGCATGGGGATTCCGAATACAACATTGGTTTTCAGGATTATCGATTACTTTTATCGATTTTATCGATTTTTTTGCAAAGTTTGAGCTACGGGGCTGGGAGTTCGCACAGGGGGGTAATCGAGCATGGGGATTCCGAATACAATATTGGTTTTTAGGATTATCGATTACTTTTATCGATTTTATCGATTTTTTTGCAAAGTTTGAGCTACGGGGCTGGGAGTTCGCACAGGGGGGTAATCGAGCATGGGGATTCCGAATACAATATTGGTTTTCGGGTTATCGATAAAAGTAATGGACGATCTTGAAAACTAATATTGTGTTCTTAATCAGCATGCTCGATTACCCCCCTGTGCAAAATCCCAGCCTCGCATGTCAAAATTTACAAAAAATCGATAAAATCAATAAAAGTAATCGATAATTTTGAAAACTAATATTGTATTCGGAATCCCCATGCTTACTTCCCCCCTGTGCCAACTCCTAGCCCTGTAGGTGAACTCTGCAAAAAAATCGATAAAAATCGGTAAAATCGACATCGATCGATAACGAAAAGTGGACTGTGACACCCGCCGGGGCCCGAAGTGTATGTGTGCCAAGTTTGGTCCGGATACGGCGGAGCCGGGTAAGCCAGCTAGTATTTTATAATTGCAAACAAGCAGAAAATTCTCAAGATAAGAGCTTTTCTAAGAAATTATTTTGACTTTCTTTGCATCCAAGATAACCCTGCAAAATTGTACTGACTTCCACAAAATTTGAAGAGTGTGATCAAAAATACTGAGAAGAATTTTTGAACCGGTAAGTGATGTGGTGTAAAAGAAAAAGACAGGAGTAAACGCTCGTACGAAAAAGGACAGGAATCACCCGTCATGTGAAAATGTTGGCAGAAGCTACAAGGTTTAATAGCTTCATAACATAAGCAAGTATACCACATATCTTGATGGGAATCAGTTGTAATTTGATACCTTCAAAGAAGTGGTACAGTTGCGTTAAGCCACAGATGTGCTTCAAAACTACTAGGATTCCCACTTATTTATCGGAGAGGAATACTTTCACGATTCAAAATTGGAAGTGAACAAGCATGATGTATCAGGACTAGGAGAAACTTGAACAGTTTGATTTTGAAACAGAACAAGTTTGCCTACATATCATCAATTTTCCATCTCTATGCTACAAAGTCTAATACCTTTCATTCGTATCTCGCCGTAGAATATGAAGTCTGCACCAAAAATGTCAGTACATTAATCGTTTAGATGCTAATACTTATTCTAATATTATGCATAGCTACTTATTCTGAAGCACTGACGAGGAAATACAGTCTTGGAGAAGAGGTACAGCTTGGCAGATTCATAACGATGGAATTGGACTCACGACTTACTTGTATGTACGAGACTCTGGAAAAGAATATGCTTTTGAAGTTGAATCTAAGTGTAAGTATTTAGCAATTGTGATTGAAAAATGAGAACAAACTTTCAGCCTGCATTTCAATCACGCTTTCCGATGTCTCTACGCTTAACGTCGCCATCGGGAGAATTTTCTGAATGGGCAGAAGGTGAGGGGGAAGCATACATGAAGCACAATACCACAGAAGATGGAGACTACGAAATTTGCTTGAATGCTCCTCGTCCAGTAAAAGTCAACCTCAACATCTTCTTTCATAATCCAGAAAGAATGGAAAAGTCACTGGATCGCTATCTCAAGGTACATGAAATGAAGGACAATGTTAAGGTGAGTAATGTTACAGGCTTAAAGGCAGCGTCCACCCGGAATTTGGCCCCCCATGTTTTCGTCATTCTGGGGCCTTTCCGTGGCCCTGATTACAGTTCCGAACATCGAACTCTTTTGCGGAAACAAGGCATAGTCGTGAGCAGCAAGATTTCCTGCGAGTATGTCACGGCCGTGCTTTCTTTACTTTGGGACTTACTACGGGGGCTAACTTCTGAGCCATATTTTCACGCTAACATCGTTGAAGAAGTCCCCAGTTTTCGTCTCAAGCTACACCAAAACCTCAGTACTCAAATTTTGGACAAAGATTGCTTCATATGTAAGCGGTTGTGTAGCGTCAAGATTGCACATTTCTAGCACCAGTCAACCAAGCACACAACGTTTCGCTACCATGAATTTAAGAGTTGATTTTTTCGTCCTTACTTACGATTAGATTTCGCCTTTTTTCAAGCAAATCAGAAAAATGCTTGATATCCTGACCCAACACCATACTGACGGCTTTTAGGCCTGTGAAGACGGGTGTAGCTCAATTGTTAGGCACTAGAATGCATCATAGTAACACTGTGTGGCAATGGAATATCACCAAAGTTTTATTGAAAAAAATGGATATCCAAAAGAAATGACCTGTGATATAATTTTGGTTGTTGAACATTTTTCGGAGCAACCAAAGACAATTCGTTACAGAATTCTCTCACGGCTATAACGGAACGATTATATAGTACGCTATATTCAATCAAATTTTACAACAAGGTAAACGTTTATCTTGCTTGTACCAAGAACCTACAACTGTTTTCTCAGATATCAGTACGCGATGAAGCAATGCAACACTCAAACTCAGACTACATCAAAGGCTACGTCACATTATTTTGTATTAGCAATGTCATAATTGCTGTCGCACAAGTTGTTATTGTTCGTGGTATGTTCAAAGTAGATAATTCACGAATTCGTATTTAGTTCACTTTGATGTACACATTATTGTATTGAACAAGCTGTGACTTACCGCGTTCCTCCCTCTACTCAGAGACTTGACTCGTTTCTACTTATAATGTGCTCAATCTGTACAATACATCTTTGTCAAAAAGACGATGCATACAGTTGGAAGAAGATCGTAATGTATTTTATGTAACTGAAATCTCCGTAATCTTATCTTCCTTTTCTTTTTCTTTCTCGTATTCTTAAGATGTTGACGATCACTGGTGAAAGATATCTTGCTTCATTCTACCTCTGCCTTTTTCTTTCTTATCGAAGGCCAAACAACCTCAATTCCAAAATCGTCTACTTCTTTCATACCTTGTTACGAAAGTGACTTATCTCAGTACCTCTAGCTACTAAAATAAAAGAAGCAATAAAAAAGTTGAAAGACGAATTTGGGAATCACTTTGTGTGTGGTTTCATCCGATTAGACCATTGGCAATAACTGAGACAAGCGATTGAATAAGTACTGCAACTTGTACCAACTAACAACTTAAATTCTCATATCTATTCATTATTCCCGAGCGATAAGAACGAACGAAATCTGAGAAGCTGGGTATGTGTTATCGAGCGTTAAGCAATAAATTACATTTTTCTCATGGTTTGATCTTGTTTGTAAAGAACAAATTGTAACAGAAGAACTGCAAACTTTGATGTGACACTCGATTAAATTTCGACACACGCGGATATATGCAGAAAATAGATCACTGACACTGCTGGAACACAAGGACTTCATTTCAACGAAGCACATCCAAAACCTCTTCAGGATTTAATTTAGTCGGGGGGGGGGGGGACGTTAGTTGCTCGAGGGAGTGGTCATCGAACTTTTCTTCAGAATTTACGAGTTAGCGGTGCCACATAGTTCACACTTTGCCTTTCATAATCTCAAAGAATGTAAGTAAGCAGAATTATAAGATTAAACATAGCCCAGGAGCTTCAGAATGATTTCTTACACAAGGACACTAGACAACTTGTACGTGGAAATGAAGCAAATGCCTCGATTATATATGGGTGCATTAGTCATGGGACATATAGTACGGCATCGCACGATGCAACATGCTGTCGACTTCTATCGTGACCATTCTGCTTCTTCTATCTGGAGCTGCTTCCGAAGAAAATGAGGTCGAAATGTACGTGGATAGATCGATAACTATGGACTTCGATTCGAAAATGACATGTTTCTACGAGGCTTTAAAAGCAAATGTAACGCTATACCTGAATTTGATGGTGAGATTTTTTATTCCACACTGTACACCCTATATCGCTATGGAATCAAACAAATCTGATATCTGCTGATTTATTTGCTAATTTCAGCCACAAAATGTACTCGACCATAATATTTCACTGCGTTTGACATCGCCATCAGGGGATCTACTAGAGTGGTCGCATGGCATGGAAGAAGTGAACATGGAGTATAATTTGACAGAAAATGGTCAGTAATTTTATTTGTTGTCAGATTTCTACCTTACCATCCTTTTTATAACTACACAGTGTTGAACAGCGTAAGAAAATGTGTTATAAAAATGTGCAAGCGACTTGTTTTTACTTGTAAATAATTGAAATAATATTCAAAAATTTTTAAAAATTCAAATAGCCTTGTAAAAAAATTTTTTTCGGGGGCGTGGCTACCGCCCGTCCCCTTTTTCTGAAATTTTGGGGTTAGGGGACCGCAAAAAATTTGGAAAGCACCCCAAAAAAATTTTCGGAGTGCGTGGCTAACTCCACGCACCTTCATCCGAAAAAAAATTTTGTCCCTCCCCCCCCCCCCCCGAGCGAAATCATGGGTACGCCACTGCTGACTACCTATATTCAGAATATACGCTAAATTAACCCAGTCACTGTCGAACTGTGGCGAACACTGATAATCCTCTCTATTACAAACACCAAAAAAAATTATGAGAAGTGCTCTTGCGTTAATACACATTTCATCCTCTATTTTTTTTCTTAAGTGAACAAAAGACTTTTGAATTTCAGTCTCATATTGCATTGCCATCAAGCTAAACGATCGATGCTAAATGCATTTGATGGTCTACATTACAAATTCCCTATCACCCGCACAGCACCCTACGTCTTCTCCAACAGTCTCACATTGAAATGCCTCTCGAAAGGTCTGGAAGAGGATAGAATTTCCCACAGAAAGCTTTTCAAGCTGTTAAAATTTAGTCAACATTTTATTTACTCGCTCAGTCACTTACGAAAATAATTATATAAGATGCAAGATATGTGAAACGAATGTCACAAAAGACGTACCTAATTCTGCGACTTAGCGCTAAGTGAGCTTGGACATGGATCTTTAAAAATCAGTTTCCAGTTCCAGTTGCGAAATTCTCGACTCTCACGGATCACAGTTAGACATACCAAAAACCAGCTTTTTTGTCTAGTGATTCTTAGCCCCCGCAATGATCGTAAACATTTGAAAAGTTGTTAACAATTCATTCTATCAGAGACAAAAGTGAAGAACGCTGAACTTGAATCACCTAATAACATCCGCATTTCTTACAAATCTTCGTTTTCTGTAAAAGAAACGGGAGTTGTTTTGCGCTAAACTCTACCACCGACTGAACTGCATATTTACCTGTATTAAGCATCAATATGAGATAGTCAACATATTTATTTATTTATTTTATTTTATTTACTTATTTATTTATTTATTTATTTATTTATTTATTTATTTATTTATTTATTTATTTATGCATTCAATGATGCGCCTGGAACGTATTAGTTCGACAAGACTGCTAATTTGCAATAAATGACGAGATAAAGGATAATTGCTGGTTTTTCGAAAAATCAAACTGTGCTGCGAAAATAAAATTATAGCTCACTCTTAATAGGTATAAGTGCAAGCGAAGAAGAATGTGTAGTCATGCTGCAATCATAATGTGAATAGCCTTTGAGCTATCAAACTCATATCTACGCTTAATTTATTAGCCCAAAGTTATAACCGCACTTTAAGGAGACTATGAGATATGCGTAGTGCTCAAAAAGCCGCTGCGGGCGACGCTAAGCATCTATGCCGAAGTTCCTGTGAATTGGTTGGTGTCGCTGACAAAAATCGGTCAACTTGCACAAGTTGCAACTGAAGTTTTGGTAAGTAAAAAATGAGAAGCTTTGTAGTTCTGAGACATTTCTCTGTTACCATTCCAACAATCGCTACCCATGTATATGAATGTCTAGTATATCTACGCATATGTAAGCCTAGCCGGATCAAGGTGCAAAGCCCAACGGCGACAACGTATTTCGTCAGCCGTAGGATTTACAAGCGCGTCGCTTTCGCGCTCATTTAACTGATGTTGTTGCGCCTTCGTCCGACAAAAGAACTTGTGTATGCAGGCTCCAGTTATTGTAAAAGGGCACTTACCTTTCCTCAGGTCCCTTCTTTTCTATTGTTCTTCAGGTCGTTCAAAAGTAAATTGACTCTTCAAGGTTCTGAGCCACACGTTGTTAGATGGTCTTTACTTATCCAATCACGGCCTAACGTTTCGACACTTTCGTCTTCCTCAGAGGCCTGGAAGTGGTTCAAAACGTCATCCGTGACTCTAAGCAGCAAACCCTACCCTAGTCCGGCTAGTTCTCAACCTTCGCTCAGCTTTCCTACAATAAAATTGTCAGGACAGAAGATGAGCCTACCGAAAGACCACCGCTATATATGGCATTCCGCACCGGAAATGATGGTCGCGGAGGAAGAATAAGCTATGCCATAAATGACAATCGAATGTAATTCATAGATCGCATAACGATACGAAAGAAAGTCAGAGGTTATCGACAAGCACTCATTCTTGTTGTTCATTTCTGGTTTCTTTGCAGAGATTCAGAAAGCCTCCAATGCTTTCCTAGTCAAGGTTTTCTTTTCACAAGCTAAGATCTTACACTTGATATCAAAGTCTTCTTCATTAGGCGTCTCGCGTCTACGCCTGCCTAAAGCTGAATACAATGTTTACGCTTTTTATCTGCTAGGTGTTCTTTAATACAAGTACTAAATGCTCTTCCAGTTTCCCCAATATCAAGCGTGTTGCAATTAAGACATTCTGTTTGATTAACTACTCCCACTTTTGCACAATCACCTAATTTAAATTTACCATACGGCCAGACTACACAACGTTCTGTTATACAGTATCGGTCGTATAGTCTTTTCGAACCAATTGCTTTTGATATTGTCATTCGAAACGTCCGTCCACCGTCCAATATCGTCCTGCAATTGCGCACGTAAAATGCATTTTCGAAGGGCGGCGCTGATACTATCCGATATTCTCTTATTCAAGTTTGTATTCCAGTCATTAAGATTTGCTCCCCTCAGATGAGTGCAACCGCTCATGTCTTCTCAGCCCCACAACAACAAAGCCTCTGTAGGCCAATTTCATAAAATTTCCCCAAGCTTGTTCTGTTTACTATGAGGCAAATTAACCATTACAATCAATTGCAGGAGACAGCTACAAAGTTACTTTCAACTCTATTTAAAGTTGCGATATCTCTCAAACATTCGAATACGGTACGTGATAGCAAGCTTCGATGAGGGTCCTAAGTATTTGAAAGTTTCAGATTACATCTCGTGATGAAGCAATGCAAAACTCCAATTCCTTCTACATCAAAATGTATGTATGCGTATTCTGCATAACTGCTATCATCGTCGCCATTGTGCAAGTCAACATTGTGCAGAGAATGTTTTATGTGGATTACCAGAGACTTCGTGTCTGATTGTTAACCAGGAACGACTATGAAAAGACAAGTTCCCTCTACTTCACATAAATCTTTTGTAAAACTAGCTTACAAATTCATTGACTTCCACCACTATGTGATAAACAAGTGCGTAAAAAACAAACTCAAAACCAAATGATTATAGTCAGATCCTTATCCAACTTTTGCGTGATATCATGTGACTCGAACTACCGTACGTACACCAGGGTGGAGGAATGAACACTTCATTTAGGCTCCGCCTCCGCGGACTACTGGTGCTAGCACAATGCACAACAGCAGAACGAAAGCACCAGCAGCCCGCGGAGACGGTGCTCAATTGAGGTGGTTGTGTCCGTTCCTCTACCTCGTACACCACACCTCAAACTGGATTGAGTAAACCCTTACCTCTTTCACAAGCAATGTACAGACAACGAATAAGTTGAGCAAAATAATGAGCAAGATTTTGATACGCAATAAATATTGAAGGTTACGAACAGTTTCTCAATATAAATTTTCCTACGAAATTCCTATAAAGCTTGCAACTTGTCAAAAACTTTAATTGTGATAAGACACCAGCAAGCAACACAGGAGCGCATAGATTTGCTTTTTACATAAAAGAGAAATTGGGAAGTTACTCAATCACTTAATTACTCTTAGAATAAGAGAAGATGAAGTTGGCGACGCCAAGTCGAACAACCACACTGTGTTACCTAGGTTATCATCTTTCGCAATGCTGAAAAACCGCCGCGAAAAGCACCCTTTCTGAAGTGAACATACCCATCAACAGCTTTGACCAATAATCGATTGTAGATCGTGAGTTACTGTTTGGAGCAATACAAAAGCTATGCTATACGATACACGCTTATACAGAAACTCAGTTATTTTCATAGATTGCTACCGAAAAAAGTATATTTTTATGTTGAAGCGTAGTAAAACGAGAAGGTTAGAACTAACCTGCTTTTGAAGGTGGCAATATATTAGGTTGCTGCATAAGTTCTGTCCGATTTGAATTTTTTGATTTCAAAACGTCGTAACTTCTCTCACAGTCAACTTTTTTCCAAGACCTTTCTTTCTATGTATTGAGCAGTTCCTTGGCTATGAAAAACATATTGAGGTCTGCTCAAATTCTTGTTAAATGCAGTGTCCGGGCAAAAACTCGATTTTGAGAGTTTGTGCTTACCCGAGCCTAGTCGCTATCTTGAGTCCGAAAATCCACATTAAAGAGCGCGGAAACGACGAAAAAGGGCTCTAATACTGGAGGAAAATCAGCAAGTGGGCGGGGTCTTCCCCACGGTGAATTCATGCTCCCAGCTTCGGGGGCGATCTTTTGATTCCGGCTTTAAGTCATCCGTTTGCACTTGATCAGTAATGATGTCAGGGCGGCTAACGGATTGAGAAAATTGCTCTGGAAGCTGGAAGCGTGAATTCACAGTGGGGAAGATCCCGCCCACTTGCTGATTTCCTTCTAGTGTCAGAGCCCTTTTTCGCCGTTTTCGAAAATGTGGATTTTCGGATTCAGCATAGCGAATAGGCCCGGGTAAGCACAAAATTTCAAAATCGAGTTTTTGCCCGGACACTGCCTTTAAGGAAGGAAGCAAGAACTCAAAAACTTTACAGCGTTTCTCTTCAAACCTGTCTTTTTGACATGGCGACGCTCCCTTATGAAAATTGATAATCATCTTATCCAACAACGGATAGACAGAGCAAACTTCCAAGATTATTTCGCAACATAAAAGAGCCCATAGGGTCTGCGCTGCCGAGAGATTTCTTTGAACAAGCAAAAAAGAAGCCACTTTTTGACCTCGCTTCAGCACATGTGTGCATGCCTATTTACGAATTACGAAAACTTTACAACTGACGTGAGCCCCGAAAAGGAACTGGGGATGGACCCTGCTAGCTCTTGCTTTGCCCTAGCATCTCCAACTTTGAGCTTATCGATTACTTCTATTTGCAGAAAGTTATTACTTGCAAAACATCTATACAAAAAATTAGTGTTCTACAATAAATTTCACTAGCAAAACGTTTTCTTCATAGAACCGAAATTCTGCATATACTTGGCTTGCACACCCTTATTCCTCAGACAATGAAAGAACTTGACTTGAAGGGCGCATTGTGACGATTTTTTCGCAAGAACATATTTCTAGAGTGAGAACGTACCTCGGCCACTTAGAGATTTTAGGCCTTTATCTCCGTACACTAAGAAATTTATTAAAATCTGATATGCGTTAGAAAGAGCAAGGAAAGCACTTTTTACAGATACTACATAACACTACCGCATTAGAAATAAAATGCTGTTAGAACAGCTGCTTCAAACATAAGGCAAAAAAATTTGGACAGAACTTATGCAGCAACCTAGTACATTGTACATTCAACTAGGAAGACATCGTGGGTCGTTTATATATGTTATACCACAGGGGGCGCAAGAGGCACAAGAAGGAATGCAGTCTGCAGTGATTGTTAAGACCATGTACGAACCCAGCAAAGGTCGCATAAGCGCTTACGATTAGCTACAAGGCTCCTAAATTGCAGAGTCGTTCGCACCAGCGGTCGCGCGACCGCGCCGCGCCCTGGCATCAATGGCGCCGCCTCGATCGATGGCGTCGGCGTCGACAAAATGCCCGGGCGCGACGCGGTCGCGCGACCGCTGGTGCAAACGACTCTGCGATTTAGGAGTCCCGTACAACGCAAAATGTTCGTGTGCTCAGGACATTACTATGAACCCCAGCAAACAAGATAAAACAATAAGCGAACGGCACTTTTCCACATTTATTGACACCAAACATTTCAAATCGTGTCCGCAAAAACTCCTCGGAGTTTTTGGCACTCTCGTAAGAATATCATGCTGATTTCGGTAGATCCGTGGGGTTATAGGCATAAGGTCAAGATAAAAAACTTGCATTAACTTAGTTTCGGAGGTCTCTTCACTCGCACCGTTATGGTTTATGCCCCAGAGGGTTTCCCGTAGGTACTACTTCCCACTCAGCTCACTGCTTTCCGCTCCTTCTCCTTCCCGATCAGCTCAGCTGGTGCGTAAGTTTCAATTAATCTGGAAAAGAGTTTGCACAACTTTTATTCATATCAATTTTTATAAGATCTAAAACGTAATTCGACGTTTTTCAAGCGCATGCAGATCAAATTTGCAAACAAGGGAACTGGGGCACAATTTTGAATTCCAGCGCTGTGCGAAGTGGTGCTAGAGCATGCAGTGTAGCTTGGTCTCAAATCCGGACTGATAAGGGGTCGAAAGAGCAATCTTTGACAGAGTTGCATCTGACGTAGATATCAGCAGTTTTTTCTAACACAAAGAAATCACATCCCCTCCTTATTTTCTGCAAGACACCATTGCCAGCCGTTCCTAGCCCCCCATCTATTAGGTCGTTCCATAAGTTCGTAGAGTTTTCATTCTCGGTCTCACTTCTTTGAGAAGCGGTTGATTGCGGCAAGATGCGCATATCATTGGGAAAGCTGATCATGCTCTTCAAATGAACTAGTTACTTTCGATGAAAAGCTGATTTGCTTTGATTCCTCAGCTTCCAAAGAGGGAATTCTCGAAAGGCAAAAGAGAGCATTTTTGGCACTTGCTCAGTTTTCCTCATGAAAAATGCAATTTCGCAGATTTTTTTGCCGATTTTGGACGTTTTCTTGTCAATATGAGACAAAAGGGATTGGAGTGCTTCAAAAGACAAAGAAATTGCAGGGTGTCTCCTGAGCAAGATTTTTTGCAGGTAATGCTTGAGCTTCTGCACTGAAAATTGCTAGGCAACAGCAGACGGTCCCCATACCGTACGCAACCCGACTGCACAGTCTAAACGAATTCCTACCGCAGAAAAGGCCTAAAACAGGTCCAATGAGCTTTTTTGGGCGATAAATGGTCCCCTCGGCAACCGTCGTCATAGTTGTCCTGCAAGACTTGACCGGAAGGTACATTAATATTCAATGTCCTCCTGAGGTTTCACTTCAGCATATTATCGTCTGTTTCAGTCTCAAACAAATCATATGAACGGCGGCTGTTTTATTAGGTTGTAATAGAATTAATGCGGGTTTTTCGCGCACCTTTCTCGAAATGCTGGTCTAGAGCGGTAATTGTGTTTTCTCAGAGAGTTTTGCATATCATTTAAAAGCTCTTTTCTTCTAATTTCTTATGCATTCTTTCGTTTCAGTGGAATTGAAATTTGTCTAGAAGTTCTGAGCCCATGAATTTAAGGAATTAAATCTCGAAATTCTTCCTTTTAATATATCTGGCTCTAAAACCACCATTTACATAGTATTTTTGAGTGACTATGTTACAAAATGCACTTTGAATCACGAATTCTGAAAATATCTGAGCCGAGAAGTTTCAAAGCAAAATTCAACGGCCGCCGTGGTCCGTCTGCCTTATATAAAAAACCTCAGCGCGAAGCGACTGCGGAGCTTCCGCTTTGTATAGGAAGAAAAGGTTTTAGATATTTATGGCTGAAAAAATCGGGAGCCGTTCTCTCTTCAGCTTTGAAAAAATTCGAAAGTTTCAGAAAAGCGATTTTTCAAATTCTCAGAAAAGTCGAAGAAATGAGTACTTTCAGAATTTTTCAAATATCCTCTCGCAAAGAATTCTTTTTCAATTCCGAATTTAGCGCTGCTGTACAACCGGACATAGGCTACACAGTGAGTTATATTTGCGCTGTTTTACTACATTTGATAGCAAATTTTGGTTTCTCAAAGTGAAGGTTCTCCGAAAAAATTCTTGGCAGAATTCTAGCTATAAGATTTTCCTCAGTGAAGCTACAACAACATCATAATGCATACTGAGTTGAAAAAGGTCTGCGATTACAACAATTTTTGTTGCACACGAAAAGACTATTTGTGTAAAAAGTTATAATGATCCAAACATAAAATTCAGAAAACCTGCATTATTTCTGTTACAATCTGAAGACGATATCAGGCGCTGCTTAGACGATTTTTTTGGACCAGTTATTCTTGCCATCACCTCGCGGGGCAGGGTCGGCGGGTTGCATTGGGATTTCCATTTGGCTCGATCGGCTGTTTCTAGTGGTGTTTTTCCACTGTTTTGAATTGTCTTCGAACAACGTTGCTTCGGCAGAATGCGAGGTCGTCTTCCCTTTGAATCTAATAGAAATGCCATTCTTGTTCTGTATGGTCATCAATCCGCGAAATGTGACCATACCATCCTAACCCTGCTACACGCGTTTATCCGCAATCGCAGCAACTCCAAAAATGTGCCGCACATCGGCGTCCAAAACATAGCCTCTTCGCCAATTTCCACCTTATCATACGTATCTCCCGACGTGCTTAGGATCTGCTCGTGCCTCTTCGTTGCTGGCCAACACTCTGTTCCGTTCAAAGCGACTGATCGCGCCATTGTTCGAAAAACTTCTGATATGAAATACACTGGGATTCGACGACCGCACAATACTTCTTTATTACCTCAATATTTCGAAATAAATTAGACCCAGATGAACAATCACAGTAACTGCCAACAGCATAGATCTCATTTCCATGTGCACAGGAAAGAAAGGTATGAAATGATACAAGGAAATACTCGAAGATATAAACCCAAACACCCTGACAAAGGCTTGCACAAACACACAAAATCGCGACATTCAACAGTACTAAAAACTAAGATTCAACATAGCAATTTAGAGAATCTTACTAATTGCCCATTATAAGAAGGCACTTGAATGACTCGGGAAGGGCTTATAGAGGTTAGTGAGAGTGACCGTGTCCATGTCCATTGTGTGAATGGCCGTGGTCATTACTTTGCGATTTTCGTTCACGAACGATTGTCGTACCACGAAGCACCTAAAAATGGTGATATGCTATGAAAAATCAAATAAAGGAAGAAAACTTCCTCACATTATGGCCAAAACGATATGACGGGCAAAGCTGCTGGATCCGATGCATAAAGAAGTCCTTTTCGACTTGCACAGAGCACTGCGTAGCTCCCGCTGCTCTCAGTTGTGCAGCAACCTGCGAAATGGAAACATCAATGTGAAAAGCTGCAAAAAATTCGCAGACCTTATGTCGAATGAGCTGCGCATTTGCTTCAGAAGCAGCTTGTATATGAACAGAAGCGACATTAAGATCGCTCTTTAGCTGCCAGAAGTGGGGTTTTGAATACGACTGCACTCCTTCCACCTAAAAAAACAACCAGTGAAAACAGGGCATGATATACGTAAATCTCTGATTTTCCATTAAAAAAAGTGACCACCGCCATTGCGAAAGCAGAGAGAGATTTCCCACAATGGCCAAGCCATTAACGTAAAATATGCCTACCTCCAACGCTTCACATAGATGATGTTCAAACTCTTCTTCATCAGGAATGTCCTTAAGAAAACATTATTTTTTATTTATCCACTTATAAACAACAAGGGATTGCTGAAGAATTGCCTCTCAACATAGAGCAAATTGAAAGTAATCAGTCGCGTACCTGTAACAGTGTATTCGTGCTACTGGTCAGCAGAGGGTACACAGAGCTGAGGATCAAGATTGAGAGGATCAAGGAGCAAAGCGGATCTACCCATGTCCAGCCAAACCACTGGATAAGCAGCGTTGATATGATAACAAAAACTGATCCAAGAGTATCGGCCAAAACGTGCAGAAACACGCCTGAAACAATATTACTGTTCAATTATTTGAGAAACACGAAAAAGGTTCTCCGAAGACAAAGAACAATTGATCAAGGAACAGAAGGCGCGCTTTCAGAGTAAGTTTGCTAATCCATTTAACTCAAAATTATTTCCTAACCTTCCATGTTGGCATTCGAATGCGAATGTCCATGGGAACCGCCGCCATGTGAATGTCCGTGCCCATGATCGTCGCCACCATGGAAAGAGTACATACCAAAAAGATTGACGAGAAGTCCAGATATGGCAACAAACTGAAAAAAAATTTTTATACTTATGGAAATCCTTGAAAAAGGACAAATCTCACTAAAAGTCTATCGGTGTTGATATTTGGCGGATCAAACAACCTTTCCAAGGCCTCTATCAAAATGAAGAGAGCGATCACACACAAAAAGAGGGCATTGATGAACCCAGATAATACCTAGACAGAAGAAGATGATAGAGTATACATAAAGTAAACGATAAGTTTCTGTGATATCAGACCTCGACTCTTCCATATCCATAACTGAAGCGGCGAGTAGCTGGCCAACGCGACATCACAGCAGCCACCAAGCCCATGACCTAAACACATAGAAGAGAGTTGTTGAATGGGAATATAAAGGTAAGATGTTCATACCAGCGCAGAGCAATCAAACAACATATGGAATCCATCGGAGATGAGTCCAAGACTGTTGGTCCAAAACCCGTATAGAAATTCCACGCCACAAAATGCTAGATTCACGCAGAGGAAGTAAAAAATCCGCCGAGAATCGCTGTTGGCGAGAATTTCTCGAAGAGTTTCCTCAAAAAATTTTTTGACATTTGCGGATATGCTATTCAATTCTAGTCTCCTAGGGTGACCATGTTCACCTTTGAGTCTCCTAGGGTGAAAAGGCAAAAAAAGCAAAGTGGACTCTATTCTAATATTCAAAGATATATTGTCAGAATATTGTCAAAAAAAAAAGAAGAATATGCTCAATTTACCTGCACGAACAGCATCAAGGATCGTCCGGTTTTTTGCAAGAATGCTTCTTTGTATGTGAAGAGTGGAACTCCAGTATCTGACATTCCAATCAACTCACCACCGCGATGTTTCGGAGCACTCGAAGACGTCAACGATACGGAGGCTTGAATAGTGGTCCTTAAAGCGATATCCAAAGTAATGTGAGCATCAATCTTACCCAAAATAAACGCCACAACGGTGATTATGACTCCATAAGTGACTCCATGTTCTGCTAGTCCTTGCCGGGCATACCACAACCATGACAACCCCAACGCACAGGTGAACATGGTCACCGGCGACCAACGAGCAGCGGCCATTACCGGGTCAGCAACGTGCTAGAACTCTCGTTCCGCGATTATTTCTAATGACTGTGAAAAAAAAACCCACCTGGAAGCAAACGCTTTCTGCATAGAAGTCTAGAACTTGAACGAATATAGCGGCAACTACTAGCAAGATCAAGAACTCCGGCAGAGACTGGATGTGTGACTGAAACACAAAAACGGCTTGAGCCCCCTTTCCATGAAAAACTCATGAGGTCAGAAAGGAAAGCACTAATTCTAGCGGTATTACTGCCTAGCGATGCTTTTCGTAGAATATTATCAATATTACAATCTTAATTATGGAATAACAACAACGATATTACAGAAAGGGTATAACGAATGAAAATGAACAGTTAAACACATACCGTAGTCATTGTGATGGAAAGAACAGCAACGGGTGTAAGGATTAATGCAGAGCATGTTGATACGAGAGAGTATAGGCGTTTTGGACCACCGATCTCAACCGCCAGGTGACGGAATGAACTGTCGTAGCCTAAAAGGAGCATTATGCGGGTTACCATAAGGATGTTACAAATAAAATATAATTTTTGGCTACAACTAGATAGAAAAATTCGGTGAATTTTACGCAGGAAACTGAACTATAAGAATCTACTTGACGTAGATCAAATAAGATTTTCTTGCAAGCGCAAAATAAACAAAAGTCAGCTGGCTCGGGAAAATTTCGACTGCGGCCTTTTCACGACTACATGACCTTCTGGACCAGCTGAATCCGGTACTGCGCTTGAAAGGTCAAAAAATTGCTTTTTTGGCGTTTCCGGGTCTTGGAGATTGCTAGAGGGGCGGAGCAAGGGATTCACCCCAAAAAGAGCAACTGGCTGCTGGAACTGTAACTCTACCTATTGTGGCAGCAATTGGTTGATCAGCCTAGGCACCCATCGCCATACAGTTTGCCGCACAAACAGGTGGAGTTACAGACTCCTGCAGCCGGTTGCTCATTTTGGGGCGAATCCCTCGCCCCGCCTCCCCAGCAATCTCCAAGGCCGGAAACGCCAAAAAAGCACTTTTCTTGACTTTTTAAGCGCAGTACCGAACTCAGCCGGTCCAGAAGGTCATGTAGTCGTGAAAAGCCCGCAGTCGCAATTTTTCTTAGCCATTGCCTTTAACTGAAAATGATGCTATGCAACTCCTGAATATCAGTTGCTTGAACAAGTGCGACTCAAAACGTAATTTTGCGCCTTTGCTTTCGCAAGTAGCTGCGCCCCTCTTTCAAAATTTGGGGCTTAGAGCCGCAAAAAAATTCAGAAGCATGATATTTCAAAAAAAGGTGTACATGCCCCTTATTCGAAGACAGAGTTACCTATTCCCCCGAATATAACTGTCGCCGTGAGTCAATGATGGCAGTCCCAATCTACAGGATTTATAGATATTGATCATGAGTATAGCTAACCTAGACCACTTCTAATTATCGAAGCTATCACGGGTGAACAGATCAAATTGATAAGTTTGTTTTTCTGCTCACTTAGTTACTTACCAATGCGGAGTAGTAACGCCAGAAAAAGAATAAGAATCCCTCCTTGATGGTCGGACACACCGAACATTTGGATAAGATGGTAGAAAAGATGATTTAAACCACTATGGTGTCCGTGTGTCACATCTAAGCAAACATGTATACGACCAAGAAGTAGATGAAGTTTTGTATGACTTACCATGTGCATGTTCAATTGTTATATCACGATCCATGAGCATAAGTATAACAAAACCTATCACTAAGAAAAATGTACCCCTACTTTTTGCCGTTGTAGAACTTCCCTAAAAAACTTGGCTACGGCATATAACTACAAACAGTATGGTGATCTATACCTTGATCAACGACAGTATCACCACTAAAAGAACAGAGGGGCTCAACTCGAAAACAAGCACTGACCTAGAATTTCAGAGTCAGAAAAAATATCAGAAAGGAATCACGTACCTCAAAGGCCCACAGAACGTAATGCCATAGAACCATAATATTTCTATCACTGAGTTTGCTAACGATAACTTCCCAATTCGCATAAGCTACAAGGATAAATTTACAGAAAACAAAACGAAGTTACAAAAAACGACTGAAAAGAGAAAATGTTTTACCGTATGCTTTCTCAAAGACTTCCCTTGACTAAGCGGTTTTTGAATGGGCAACAATATGAAGGATGCACTGAAATGCAGTAGTGGAGCAATACTTTTAGATAACTGGAAAGCTTGAACAATACTTACACAACTTTAACAAGCCATAACAGGCTAACAATATGAACGCTCTTTGCGAGAATGTCAATAAAGTAGATGCCAATACATCGCAGAATCTTTGTCATAACCAAGACGCAGAAATACCATGCTGACCTAAAAAGTCGTAATTATCGAGTAATAATCTCTTGAATGTATCAACTAAAAAAATTTTTGGATGGCCACAATGGTGGTATTTGTAATCGTAACACAGATCTTACTACTCATTTATTCATTTATTTCAGTCAACAATCATTCAAACAAGTAATATCTTTTATTATAGGGTTGAGCGAACGTGCAATCACAATGATTGTTCAAAGCATTGCCGCTCAACTCTAACGGTCAGACTTTCACAAGCTACGAGCTAACCTGTTGAAATTTGATATGCAGAGATGAGTGGATATGTCGATAACAAAAGAAATGAGGAAAGTATTCTATAATCGCCCAACAATTTCTTGATTTCTGCATATTTCATCTGGATATGCCAGAGTTGGCGCATAGAATTTAGCCGACAAACAAATTTCTTAGATATCGCTTACTAAGACATGGACTGCTTTGATTTCGAAATTGATTAAGAAAAAAAAATCGGAGAATGTAAACATCGTAGGCATCCTTCCACCAAAAACTTTTTCCTTTTGAAAAAGCATGTCACAAAACCAAGACAGAAAAACATTTTCCGTACCGATTAGAGAAATTTGAAAAAAAAACAGACCTGGATGACGACGTCGGTTTGAACGTACGATCATCGTTCTTCAAAAAGTCGTGTGCAAGCATATTAGCAGTTGCTGGTGGTGATATATAGGTGTGCGCTACAACTCCATTATAGACTCACAAAATAAAACTGGAAATGAATTTTGTGAAAAGACATCCACGAGCTGCTCACAGCATTCGCAACAACCCGAGTTCATGAGGAACAAGGAACCGTAAGGAAGAAGTTCTATAGCTCGCGCCGGTGATAATATAGGCTAACGCAAAATCTTGGTGGGATGAGTGCAACTGCACCAACGCAACACTCAATTACTACAAAGCTAATTGTAGAATACTCAAGTCATGAAAAGTGAACAGACATCCAGTCATAAATAAAACGCGGTTAGACATTAAAACACCCACAATTTCACATTCGGTATTTCAACAAGTCAAGTGTAGATACATGAGGAATAGTATGATTGCATGATCCGAGACGGATCAGGTGTAAATAAGTATAAACATGAAAGTATTTCCACAAGAGCGCATATATTATGCGTTTAGCTCTCTATAAAGCCCGTGATAAAATAAAATCGAGCTTTTTCTTGAGACCTTAGCGGTGCTTGTATGATCGGCTCCGAGATTCGTGTGAAGGCGGGTTGGACTTCCTTGATTATAAAAATAAACTTGAGAGAGAGTACCGAATGCTGAATGCGGAGGTTCTAACAAGTTCATCCTTAAATTCAGGGAATTTCCGCAACCCGCCTCCATAGGAATTTGGGAGCCAGTGATATTCTAACAGCGAACTGCGATTTAGAAACGTTTTGCCCAGCTGTTCAACTCAAAAGTGCAAATAGCAAAAAAATAAATAAAATGAGATAAAAACCACCACCTCCGCTGAATCCGGCAGCAACTCCTCCTTGACATCAAAGGTCGGAAGTATTCTATCTTTACATTAGTTTAGTTACTACCCTTGAAACTTAAAACAATCTGCTCCTACAACAGACTGTTGCAAATCCGGTTCGCATTCAAAAGTCCGCAAAACTCGTCGTAAGTTGCGCGAAGAAGCATGACCAAGGTAAGCCGGTTCATGCAACCTTTACGATTGTTCAGACAAATGAAGAGGAACGTAAAAGAAACAAAAAGCGTAGCAAAACCGCAATTGATGTGACTTGCAGCCTGTTGCCGAGTAATTTTAATCGTACGCAATTGTGCGTTGGTGTGGCGGCGTGGACGCACATCTGCAACGACGTCCGTCGCCGCTCTGCTTGACGTCGTCGTTCAGCTGGAGTTCATCTACGATGACGATGCTGCCAAAACGGCCATTAGTTGCACTTCTCCTATGCAGCTGTTTAGCCTCAGCTACCAAAGTCGACGACAGTGTTCATTATATGATCACTTTCGAGCGAGCTGACAACTTGGAAGGAAGCCAACTGCTGGAGGACAACGAAAAGGCGCTCAAAGACGAGAATCATATGCGAATATCCACGCAGAACAATGAAAACTACATCTGCAAGATCCCTGAAGCTCAGTCTGAAGTGGGTTGTTTCTTCTACCTATTTGATTGATTTGTTTCCATTAGGTTACGCCTCCGGCAGAGTTCGCGCGATTTCATCGTCGCGATCCATCGCGATAGGACAACTGTTCCAAGTTCATTGCCAAGTTCTTCTTGTATTCGGGTGTGATCGTTAGTCACGATTTTTCGTGTTGGAAAACTACCACAACCGAATGCAAGATCGACAGCAATGATATCATTAGTCTTGTCGCGATAAATCGCAGCGATGAAATCGCGTGAACTCTGCCCGAGGCCTTAATGTTCCTCAGTTGTTAGCTTTTTGTGATTTTTTGTTTTGTTTTATTATACATAATCTGCAAATTTGAATATGTAAAGGCGAGGCAGAGACAGTGCTTTTTGCGAACTTTGCCGATGTCCCTCTGATCATGCACACTTCCTTACTCTTACCGTCTGCTCTCTAAAAGCGAACTCTTTTAGTCATCAACAATGCGCTCGGTCTATACGTGCGATGACTAGTGTGTAGTCTGTTTGCACGGCTAGGATTCACTCTTGGCTGCCTTCTATTTCGTCAGATCAGATAGTCGTTAATTTTCTTCGTCTTCGTCGAAAAGCATAGTAGTGTTCTGCTCAGAACACTTAATTCATTCTCACTCGTACATTTGCCGAAAACGACCCGTGAAAAACTTTTTCTTGCGGAATTTCTGGTTTTTCCTAGCTATAGTTCATTCGCAGAGATATATCACATCCGCTCCGCGACAGGCTATTGCTGCCTCCGAGACGTTGCGCTTGAGACAACAAACAGATTTAGAACTATATTGCGTTGCAACTGCTTTGTTGTTCTTTGTGGTGTACTCTGAATTAGTGCACGAACTGATCGTTGTTCCATCTGTTCATTGCGAGAGCTTTTATACCTAGATATCTTGATCTTTATACTTCTGTAGCAGAATTTTTTTTTCAGAAGTATGAAGAAGCGGCCAACTACAGGGGCCCAACTCCAGCTGAACTACTAGCTCCTGTCTATAAGGAGAAGGTTTGCTCATACAGAGTGGAGCCATACTGGTCCTATGAGCTTTGCCATGGCCGATACATCGTGCAGTATCATGAGGAAAAAGACGTCAGAGGCGTTGGACGGACTGCAGAGTATTATCTTGGGAATCTTCATGTAGATTATACCACTATGGTGAGTGCAGTATTTTTCAAGAAAACTGAATATTCAACTGCAATTTTTTTTGTATGTGCTTATGATTTCCTCTTCTAATCATTGCCCTACATCAACAATTGCGAGAATTTTTCGAATCCCTCCTGGACTCTTCACAGTTCTAATATTGCCCATGTTTTTGAAAGGCCACAGTCACCATATCAATATTCTTACAAACTATAAACGCATTTGATGAGATATGTTATAAGCCACGCAGGTTTGTTAAGTTCTTTATTCCGGTCTAACGCTTCGGCAGCCTTCTTTAGAGACCTGAAAGAAAGCCTCGCAGTTGTTTTTTCACCCTGTACTGTCAAATCTCTCTTCTGAACTAGCTCAGTTCGATGCCATAGGAGCAAACTCGCTGAGACAATACACTGTAAGTAGCCCCCGAAGCAACATCAAGCGACAGCTGGTGCGTAATCGTTTATACGATGCAGCCTGTATTACGAGGGATTGCGTCATTTGCCTTTACGGAAGGATGGGAGACTGTACCAAGTTCGGCATTATCTACGAAATTGATTGTCTAGAATGCCATGCCACCTACGTAGGGGAAACTGGTCGTCAGCTCAGCGAGCGAATTAATGAACACTTGTCTAGTAATAGACGGGAAAGCATGTCAAGTCCGCTAGGGAAACACAGAAAGGTAGATCATCACGGCAGTGACTTCAGTATCAAGTGCATCATCCTAGGTCACGAGTCGAAAATTGCTGCTCGCAAAACGCTTGAAGCGGCATACATTCTTTCGCGCGAACCTAAGCTAAACGGAAAGAATGAGCAACTCTCCATCACAGGTGACTTGATGCCATTTCTGTCATATTGTCACTTATAGATAACACATCCACTACTACTCAAGCTGTCTATATCGGTCAGTTCTAGTCTGTTACCACCAGTGGATCTCAAACATCTGTTGTTGCCTGATTGGTGGAGATCTTGGTACGCTACTTACAATCAGTGGCGTACCGAGGGGGGAGGAGCGGGGGGAGGGGCCGAGAATGGGTCGCGAAATTTTTGAAAGTTACTTATATGGATTATAAAAATGTGCAAGTAACTTGTTTATAATTGTAAATAATTGAAATAATTTTTAAAAATTTTTGAAAATTTAGTTTAGCCTTGTAAAAAAATTTTTCGGGGGCGTGGCGTAAGATTTTCCAGATTTTAGGGGTTGGGGACCCGCGAAAATTTTGAAAAGCACGCCGAAATTTTTTTCGGAGTCCATGGCTAAAGCCACGCACCTTCATTCGAAAAAAATTTTTGTCGCCCCCCCCCCCCTTCGAGCGGAAATCCTGGGTACGCCACTGCTTACAATGTATTGTCTCAGCGTGTTTGCTCCTAGGGCATCGAACTGAGCTAGTTCAGAAGAGAGATTTGACAGTACAGAGTGAAAAAAACAACTGCGAGGCTTTCTTTCAGGTCTCCGAGGAAGGCATTTTGCCGAAACGTTAGACCGAAATAAAGAACTTAACAAACCTGCGTGGCTTACAACACATCTCATGAATTCAAACAATGCCCAGGTTTCATGATCAGAGAACGTATAAAATATAAACGCATTTGTTTTTTTTTTTTTGAGCGGAGAATTACCACAACTGCCAGCCATAGTAAGCATCCATTAGTTACTCATGACCATTGTGATTCTTATTGAACCTCAAGTGAATGTTCAGAACTTTTGTTGAAAGTTTTCTATCGTTCTCAGTTTGAGAAACTTCATGTAAATAACACAACTTTCTTATATTTATTGCAATGCCTCTGAAACTCTCGCCACAATTTCCCCAAAGTTTGGGTTTTCACAGAATATTGAATTTGTCTTCATTACTATAAAACTAGTTGCCTGCGCAATTTCAGCACTCATCCAGATCGCTTTCGAATTTTTTTCGAGCTCATTCCCTATACTTCCCTACCCATCAATAATGTACTCGTTCCCTAACAGTTATAATTTGTCTTGCAGTCTAATTGCTTTTTCGCTCCAATTAATCCGATTGCTTGTTCCAGGCAGCGACCATAGATTACAATAACCCGCCCAAAAGGGTTATTGATGGCGAAGAATTTGCTTATTACCCTGTTTTTTATACTCAAGGAACCACTTGCGATATCACTGGTAAACCGAGAACCACTACTGTTATGTATATATGTGTTGAGGTACGTTGTCCGGTTTATGATATTCATTTAGTGCAGTATTCTAAAATTTTACTTTGTTTGTTTTTCGAGATACCCTGCTAAAATTTAATGAAACTATGTTTGTGAGCTTACTGTCCAACATAGTTTACAGTGCTCTCACTACAATCTGTGTAGACACGCATTGTCAATTGAACGCAATGTATAGAAAGTTCGGGAATATAGCAATGGCTTATGCTCTATCGAAAACAAGTTTTGACTCTAGCGTCAATTTCAGCGCAATTCTCTATAGCATGTACACTGTTTATTTATTCATCCCAGTTCAGCTGACTTTCATTGATTGCCATGAAAAATGTGGCGATTTGAAACGATCCAATTTTCTGAGGGATAGAACGGAGGACGGGGTGCGGGAAAATGTCGTTTTTCTCAAAGGGCATAAATAAAATGCAGAAATACTTACATCTAGCATTACTTATTGTAACAAACTAGCCTGCAAAATCTCATAATTCAAACATCACTGAAAGCTTGCAGTCTACATAAAACTAGAATCCTATTTGGTTTCAGAATGCCCGCAATCAAATCCACTCACTCAGTGAAGTTTCATCTTGCAACTACGAAGTTGTAGTATTATCAAGCAGACTTTGCACCCATCCGGCCTACCGACCGAAGTCTCAGCATAGTCATGAGATTGTTTGCTATAATATAGACAATAATGAAAACTCAAAGCCCATGTCTTTGCTTCAAATGGAAAATTACCGGAGAGAAGCCTACAAAAAGGTAGGAAATTTGTACTCTGAACAAAGATTTCAACTTAATCTCAAAATATCCTTTCAGGACTACTCTGTGAGCGACCAACAACAACAAGTAACGCATGAAGAGGATTATGACGAAGAGGAGAAAGAAGAACCGGAAGTAGAAGATCCCGCGAAAGAGAAGACGCTAAGGTTGGCTGGCAGGAAAAGGTAGGGTAGCATGTTGCGAACAGATCTTTTTCTCCCATAAAAGCATTCAGAGGAAGTTACTTAGGTATGAGGGCGTGGATTCACTAGCTAACAATCGATTGATAGTTGAAGATACGGTAAATCGGATACTTTCTGGCAGAGAATGTATCTATGGCGGGGAGGGATGGTGGAAGTACGAGTTTTGTTATGGCAAAAGCGTAAGTCATAGTAATCGCTTTTTGATGTTGCATATTCTTTTTTTTTTTCAGGTACTACAATACCACATATCACAGAATGGGCAAAGAACAGAAATAATGCTAGGCGTTTTTGATGAAAAAATTCATAAAGCGTGGGTCGATGAGGATCATAAACATCGATCACCTCGAAAGGTAAAGCATTTTGAGTGAAAAATTTTCAAACATAAAACTGAATGGTTCCAGTACAATGGGCAAATAACACAGGTTTCTCATATCTACGTTAAAGGAGATATATGTCATGAAATTCAAGCTCACAGGTACGTTTTTGTGGAATTTGTTTTTGGTTTTTTTTTCAATCGATATATAGATAGAGTATTCATTGTTTTTCACTTTGTTCATCTTCACGATAGATTCATTTTAACAACCGCCTTTTGGTTTCTCAGTATAATGGAAAAAAAGATTTTTCAGAAGTGTAGAAGTTCGACTTCGATGCAAAACTGCCGAGGGCAGTCCGTTGGCAATATCTCTTTCATTGTCGGAACCGAGACTATGTCAATATATCCTCACACTTGAGAGTGAAAGGTAAGGAAGAGCTGGTTTTCAGAATGAGTCCCAAACACTTTTTTTTTTCAGATTTTGTGAACCATTACAATATGTAGACGAATACGGTCTCATTGCTTTGGAACCGGAAGAAGATGCAGCAACACGACAAGGACCAGGACCTCAATAACAGTACTCATAACCAAATTTTAATATTTTATTTGTTGCCAGTCAAAACGGGGTCATTTTAACATTTCACTGAGCTTTGTACAAGTATTAACACATGCTAGGAGATAAATGTGATATCATGCATTATGATTCGGTAAAAAATAAACAAAATCAACAATCCTAAGAATTCAGAACTAGCGATGAGTTACAGAAGAATCTATGTATGATGATCAGTACCAGTATGTTGGTTTCGGAGGCTTGAAATCTTTGATGCCCATCTCAGCGGCAATTTCTTCTTCAAATGAGGCCAATTTTGGAACATAAGTGCGTTCTAAGACTAGATTCGGCGGTGTATCTTTATCCTCTACTTCTAAACAAAGACAAATTTGGAAAAAAAAATAGATTTATGTCATGGACTAACCTATGTACTTTTCTGGTTGCAGGTATTCATAGGTTACTTTCGCTTGGCTAGGTATGGGGATCTCAAAACCTGATCGTTCAGAAATTCGTATATATTCGTCGCCAGCGGTGTTTAGAGTCCATCTAGAATTTAATGGGGTTGAAAAGTGGTAAAAATGTATAAACACTGACGACCTACTTCGCTTCGCAAGGCTCGTTATCGTTGGGATCCACAAGCTTCACCTGTTCTTTGTCCACCCTTAGTGGCTGCTCTTTCCACCTGGTACAACAATTTTCTATTTAAAGAATATGCTTGGGAATACGCTTACCTTAGGGTCTCATCAATTCCCAGCTTCTTTACTCCTTCTACTTCGACCTCAAGTTTGCAATGCATTCCTTCAACTAGAACCTCGTTGGTATCACGTGATATCGACATGACGGTCCCTTGCTTTCCCTTGTCCTTGCCGACCATGACCTATACGAAAGGCCTTTGGGTACAATACGCTCAAGCGCCAGCCCAGACCATACTCAGTCTGCAGTGGCGTACCCAGGATTTCGGGGGGGGGGGAGGGAGACAAAGTTTTTCTAGAAATTCACTCCGAAAGATTTTTTGGGATGTTTCCCCAAAATTCCGGGCCCGCCCCAAAATTTCAGAAAAAGGGGGCGTGGCTGCCGCCACGCCCCCGAAAATTTTTTTTGCAAGGCTAATTTGAATTTCAAAAATTTTTAAAAATTATTTTCAAGTCCTCTGCGCATTTTTATAACCATTTGAGTAACCTTCAAAGAGTTCGCGACCCATTCTCGGAGCGGGGGGGGGGGGGGGGCCGCTCCACCCCTCGGTACGCCACTGTCAGTCTGTAAAACTCAAAACCGCCTGAACAAATACGGCCCACTAAATCACGGACTTTTGTCAATTGGCATCGCGTAAGCGGAAGTTGCCTGAATTGGATCAATCGCCGACGAGAAACGAGACGACAGTCTTTTAGTGCGCCGCATTTGCTCTCAGTAGATTTACAAAATAGATAGATAACGCCTGCTTACTGAAAAGTAGAGACACAAGACAAAACGCAGAAAATCTATACCTGAACTAAGTCTCCGGGGAAAAACGTCCACTCCTCGTCTTTTATTCTAGGCACATTATTTTGCCGGAAAGGGAAAAATTTGTTGTTCATCCTGAAGCAACAACACTTTAAGACTTCAGAGTTGAAACAAACAAAGTCTTACATTGCTTGGTGATATTCATGAGCTCTTTCGGTAGCTTTTGAAAGCTCATCGTTGGTCCAAGGTCTTTCAAAAGTAGGTACGTAATCGTCGGGATGAAGTACCCACCGAGTGATATCAGGTGCACCAAATCTGCAATGATCGAGCTAGGACCGATGAAGCTCTCTCTCATCTTCTTGAGCCATTTTGGTATGGCGTCTATTTCCAGATCAATGGCAGTATCACGCCAGATTTTCTACTTTATATGTCTTTATATATCATGTATCTTTAAGGCTGTTGAGTCCAAACTAAAAGTGTCAAAATGCCTTTGTTTTGAAAACGGTAGGCATCTTGGGCAGTAAGTCAATCGTCATTTATTGACGACACGCCCCTCATGCAAATGGCAAATGGCTTATTGGTTTCGACATCTTCGCATGCCAAGCATTTCTCGGTCAAAGTAAGCAATGCTGACATTTTTCAGGTTTTGCAACAATCTGGACTCAGCATTCTTCAGGGAGTCCACAGAGAAAAGAACATTCACAAGAACACCCACATTCAGAGACCTCATTTCTGCCCTTACATGCAAGGAAGTGGAAAAATCGTAAACGCTTGTAATGGCTCTGTTAACCAATTTTAATTGTGCAATGATTGATGATTGTCGTCTAAGTCTAGGAACAAAGTTACTGTTGCTAAATTTCTCTCATCAATAGTTGATTTCTACGGATTTCCGGTATACAACGTAATGCGACTCAAAGCTTCAAAAGAACCATTGCGCAGGAAAGACGAATTGCAACACATCCTCATTCTAAACTTAATTCCTTAACCATATTTATTTTTTAAACTTGTTCAGAAGCTTGGAATATCCTGTATTCATAAAACAAGATACGTTCCAAGTCCAAAAGAGCATTCGTATGATTTCTAATCTCCCTTAAGACGTATGCATGACCGATCACAATCTATAGCGCCTATTGTTGTTTACACATATCACCAATGCGCGCGGCGATTGTATGCCAGCTGTTCCGATTATCATTGAAAATGCCTATAGAGCAATGAACTGAACATCGACCGATTTTTGGTTGTAATGTCTCTCCAAAAGTGGGCAAAATAGACAAGAGCGAATAACGCAGTTAGATTATAATACTTCATTATGTAAAAAAAGCAATGAATATTGCAAAATGCAATCTACTTACCTTCCACTGTAAACTTTCCGCGGAATTGTTCTTTTCATCCTTTCTACATATTCTTTAGGCATATGACGAGCATAATCTAATTCTTTGAAAGGTTTTCGAGGAAACCGTAACAGCTTTGTAAGATGCATCGCACCTATAGAGGATTAAAAAATATCTACGCAAAATGTAAGCTGCATGTAAATCATCATGTCTGCCTCTGAGTCATAGACAAAAAAGCTCACAAGAAGAATGCACGATAATTGTGCAAGATTTCATCAAACAAAAATATTTTTAGAAAATTACTTCGCACAACAACAACCTTTGCAAAAACGAATCGAATGTTTATGCATAAAGTACTCGAACCAAACCATATATGGCACTGATTCTGGAATTGCACATTTCTCACAATTCTGTACTGTTAGTCCAAAGCCTATCCCGTGATTTGAAACGGCAATCGAGGTGGATGCGGTTAAATGGAATTCAGCTATAAGGCGAAGGGAACGTATACGCATAGATCTGATTAAAGTCATACAATATCACAGTACTATAAACTTTCAATAGAAAGAAAAAGAAATACCAAGATAACCCACATACACAATACACCGCTATACAATAATTATGCTTCCCAGAAGCTCAAGAGCTTACATCTGTGGAATTATATATGATAAAAATAAAGTGATCTGATAGTTTCAAAATGGAAAGAAAAGCTGCAGGACGATAATAGGAAGGAAACTGCCTCATGCAGATCAAATCTGTGAGGTTTGTAATATTATTTTTTGCGCAACAATTATGACAACAAAACATGACAACAACATAATAACCGAAATATCATGAGAAGGAATCGAAGTCATTTGAACGAGATTAGCATAAGAATCTCCAATACAAGGCGGTTATAGTTCTGCGTGATATTTGAGAAGCTATCCGCGTTGTCCAACCCACACCTAACTTTACCGAATTTAAGAGTCATCCAATCCGACATCCATGCACATCATCACTAGGAATCCTATGATGCACGCGATGGAGGCCAGCTTGCCATTTCCACTCCGTTGTGCTTCGGGAATGATGTCGTCAACAACTACGTAGATCATAGCTCCAGCTGCAAACGCGAGGGCGTAGGGCAGGAGCGGTTCCATGAGGATGATCGCAGCAGCGCCCAAGACGGCGGCAATGGGTTCCACCATTCCTGACAACTGGCCATAGAAGAAAGCCTTAAAAAATTTCCACTGAAAATCAAGAATAATCCAGTAGGAACCAGATTTACTAAAAATCAGATTGAATGAGATTTATCAGCTAAAAACTGTTAGGTGCGGAAACTTTTGGCTGAATTTGTTAAAGTCTATGAAATTCCTAAAACTATTTTTTTTCGGTGAGATCATGAATCTGCTTCCCCACATTAACCCAGACCCTTAAAAAGACTGTTAGATTCATTATTTTTTATAAAGCTTCTAACGCTTTTTTTTGCTAGATCCAATTCGTTTTCTTGCAGTAATATTGCACAAAAGCTCGTTTTCATTGAAATCCGTAGAACTCCTACCGCTTTTTTGCGGATTTATTGATTTCCTTCCCGCAATAGTATTCATCTAAGACTGATATTTCGCCAAAGCAATCTTCACGACTGAATTTTCCCTGCTTCTCAACAGTCGCAATTCTTGCTATTTCAATTGCTCAGCAAAGAATTCCAGAAGAGCATATATTCCCCCCCCCCCGCCTTATCACGCGCACGAATTCCTGATCAAAACAAAGTTCTCTGTTATACGTTTATCATGTGTTCTTTGAAGAGGCAACATATGCGCGCATTGTCACATGCAAAATACTGCAGATTCGTGACGATGAATGAGGGCGACAGGAGACATCCGCAAGTTTCTAGCAGGTCTGCAAGTGTTGCACACCTGCTAGAAAAGCTTGATTTTTGACCAAAAACGTTCTGCGTCAGGACGCCACAGAATTTGCAGAATCAAAAACTGTTATTCTTTGATCACGATTGGCATGCAAGTACAAGCGAACCGAAACAAAGATAAGATAAAGGTGCAAGGTGCAAACAATTACCTTCAATTTTGAATGTCCAAATGCAGCCAAAGGCAGTGAGACTGCCAAACCTTCGGGAAAGTTTTGTAGACCGATTCCGACGGCAAGATTAAAGGCCGTTTCGAATTTGGCAGCTTCGGCTTTTCCCACCGAGCCAAATCCGACACCAACCGCAAGTCCCTAGATGTCGAAAGCATCCTTAAACTGACCAACAGAATGCCAATGATAAACATACCTCTGGAATATTATGTACAGTGACAGCAAGAATCAGAAGCATAATTCTTCTCCAAGACGATTTATATTCTTCTTCAAGCCTTCTTCGTACTTCTTTGTCGAGTTCTGTAGCTGTATCGGTCTCCTCGGTCTCGTTTTCATGAGCTTCATGAGCCTCGCGCGCGGATCTGTAATAGTCAAGAAGAGAGTAAGTCGAAAGCGGTGATAAACAAAGCATGCATGCTCACATAGATAGAACAAAGGAAAAAAATAGGTTAAACACAAGCGATGTAAAGGCACGTATTGTAAATGACATTTCAAACAAAGGTAAAACCACCGCCCGAGAACATAGACCAGTTTGACACTGAAGTCAGAGCGTGCAAAGATTATACAGTACGACGTTCACCGATGTTCTCGAACCAAGCAGCACAGCTGTTTTTTAATTTTAAGCAGGTGAAGAGATGTGTCTGAGCCATAAGGTGGTGACAGGGCGGTGGCTCACCTATTTGTCAAGCCACGATGACGCAAACCATTAGCTTTGTCGCTAGAGTCGTACCGTAGAGCCGGAGTGTCAAGGCCGTTCCCGGATACAAGCGTGAGCTGAGTTTCGGTTTTCGCAGGCGCCAGATACTCCAGAACTGCTGTATCGCCCATTACACAACTAAAATAGCTTATTCGGGATGTCATGATAGATAACTGAGTTTCCGATCAGGCGAAACTTAGAAGGAATTTCGTAAATCCCTCGATAAGACACCAGAGGAGAAGATTGATAAGTTAAGACATGGCAGAAGAACCGATTATTAAACAAGTGTTTTTTATATACCACGTGATTCGAGCCACTAATCTAGAGTATTTCATCATGGAGATAGCGAAAAGTTTCAAGCGTCTAGCAGATCTAGCAGCCCCCAATGATAACAGAAAAAGGCCTTTAGCCAAAGAAACAATAAGTTAAGGCTGCATCATACAGGAGAACGAACACAGGTAAATATAGAAAGGAAAGTAGATAAACATAAGCTGAAAAAATAGCAAACTCACCTTGGAAGCAAGCGATCAGCGAAATGCACAAAAGCCGCACCGACGGCGAATCCGACTGCCACCGGTATGAAAGCAAGCGATCCCATTGTTTTCTCTGATATCTCGATAGCTGGAGCAAGCAGGGACCAAAACGAAGCTGCCGTCATGACGCCGGCAGCAAAACCCAAACTAAGGTCTGAAAAAGAAAGATGGAGGATTTCGAAATTACGGGGTGTTGATTTAGTTCCCTGGAAGCTAATGCTCATGATGTTTCCTTGCCAACTGTTTTTACCCAAAAGTTACACGTGGCAGACAATCAGCCTCTTTCCTATTTCTAGAATTAGTAACAGTCAGGAAAAGGGGCAAGTCATAAGTTGAAATACTGATGACAGAAAATCTACTCAATTTCTCTTTTGGATTCCCATCAAAGTCTTTGCTATAAACTGGGGCTTTCAGAAGATGATGAGTTGAAAAGTAACAAGTCATCATTACATGAAATTGAAGACCTTAACGAAACCTTTTTCTTTTAACAAAATTACTAGAAAAGATTCATGGTATTCATAAGATGAAACGCAAGTTACTGATCAAGCTGAAGAATAAAAACGTTCAGAAGTTTACTTTGAGTTTAGATCAAAATCAAACTTTCAAAAAAAAAGAAAGGAAGACCTTACCTAGCAATTTCCGATTTTGATGCTTCATGATAAACACCAAAGCCGCGCCTAAGGCTGTAACTCCCCACGTGAAGCAGCCGGCTATCAACGCTTGCCAAACAGGGTTTATCGATCTGATCATGCTATCCTGAATATTGAATTATAATTTGAAAAAAGGACGAAAAAGACATAAGTGTGAGGAGAGCAGAAAAGGTTCCGGAAGAGCAAAAGTAAAAAGGTGACGCGATAACGCGATTGCAAGCAATGAAATATTGCCTACGCCAACAGCGTGTTTAGCCCGTGATGTGACGCGCGACACACGAGAAGCGGCGCTAAATTGCAGACATGTCCACGATTATTTGGAAGGGTGGAAAGATTGCTGATGTTATCTCGTGCTCTGGCATTATAACAGACCAGAAGTGTGCAGTATTCAAGGCTGACAACAGACTAACTGAATTAGACATCCAAAAATAGATCTGGCATTTTCATAGGACCACCTTCGCTATCTTGGCATGAGCACTAGAGCTTAAGAAAGAAAGGCAAAAATGAAGTAAACGTTATGCACCAATGAAATGTTCCAGTAATAACCCATTGATAGTTGCAGAGTTGGAAAAATCTTGTAAACTCTACTGTAGTGGTCTTGCACCAATACGCGCAACTTATGACTATAATTCACACTATACGCAGTGTCTGGCGGCTACGGCGCAAGCGGCCTCGTTCTTAGTGGAAAACTATCAAAAAAAAAGATTGTTTCCGCTACCTCACGCGCTGCCACTGGCAACGATTTAATGCCGGCGCGCAGTTGTGCAAATACATATGACACAGTGGCGGTCCCAGGTCTTCGTTCGGAGGGGCGGGGGCTAATAATTTTAGAAAAAGGTGCGTGATCATCCACACACTCCGAAAGGTTTCTTGGGGAT
Source organism: Cylicocyclus nassatus (assembly GCA_958299035.1). Classification (NCBI taxonomy): domain Eukaryota; kingdom Metazoa; phylum Nematoda; class Chromadorea; order Rhabditida; family Strongylidae; genus Cylicocyclus; species Cylicocyclus nassatus. The sequence continues at coordinate 81,803,193 of CATQJL010000112.1, forward strand.
CCTTTCCAGAACCTTTGAGGTTCATAACCTTGAGATTATAGGCCTCGGGCAGAGTTCACGCGACTTCATTGTCGCGATTGATCTCGACAAGACAATTGTAACAATATCATTACATGCCGATCTTCTTGCATTTCGGTTGTGATAGTTTTCCAGCATGACTAATCATGAGTAACTATCACAAGCGAAATACAAGAAGGTCAACATAACACTTGTAGCGATGAATCGTGACGACTAAATCGCGTGAATTCTGTCCGAGCCCATAGAGGAAAGGAGTGGCAACAGGCACGTCCTCTTCCCATAAAATCTGGTCGCACCCCCGACAGAAAAATTTTTTCAGGCAGTTTGAGCTTTTAAAGTTCTCAAAGGTTAACTTGTTCACAAGTATAAACAAGTTGCTTGCACATTAATGAACATAGGGCCCCACAACGGCTTCGAGTCTCTAGCCTTGGCGGGCTCTGCTTCATGCATTCAGATTCAAGCTTAAAGACCCTGGAGAAAAACTCAGTCTTGACATTTTTGCGCTCTCCAAGTATTGTGGAGTCGTCAAATGCACTGACTGGCCTTGGATTACGCAGCGCGGCTCAGGTAAAATGCCAGAAGAGCACGACTAGTGTGTATTTGCACTGGTGAAAGCGTGAACGCGCGGCGCGTGTTTCGCAATCTAGGTCGGTCGTGCAGGCGAACGACTCTACGACACTTTTTCGGAATACCAGACAGTGGAGCAAGGTAAGGAGGTGCCCTATATGGCCCTCCCCAACAAAGGCAGGGACCGTAATCATGCTGTTCGTGCTGGGACCCCAGCGCGCTTTTCTCACCTCCTTTCAGCTTTCATCTCCCGCCCGTCTCAGTGAATCAGGCGTGCGCGAATTCCTAACTTTTGCTATACTAGCAGATGGAAATATTTGCCATCAGCTGACGTCTTGAAGATTCGAAGAAGGAAATATTCGCGCTGTATGTAGGAAGAGGCGTCGTTTGAATGCTTGTGGTTTTGCAAGCCCTATTTGACGCGCATTTTTACTTCACTAGTTGGGTTGAATTATACATGCTTTGACTTTTCTTTTTCTGGATGCCATAAATTATGGTTGATAGATATACCTTGTGGATTTTGCTTCTTAAAATGTTGTTTCCGTGTCAAGTCAGAATATCAAAGAAGCTATCACGTCAAAGAAGCTTGATTTCGCAAATTTTTCGCGCATTATCAATATATATCTTTGCTTCACTTAGCTTGTTGTAGTTATGGAGCAAAAACGCTATCGCCGGATATATGCAGACAAGTCAGATTGATTTCTGAGGAAATAGAATCTTTCCTAATTTATCTTTAGTTGTTGTGACTCTCAAACAAAAACGTATGCATTTCAAGGTTTGTTTGCCTTACTGTACATCCGCGGAAGTATCCTCAGCCCCTTAGCTCATTACTCAGACTGTAGCTCATATGATTTATTTGCAGCCGGGAGGTTGTAAATCCAGCCCTGTCATACTCAGAAACGCTGTGGCCTGCTAGGAGCTTTGAGATTAGATTCGATTTTCTTGGCCACGAGCAAGATTACTTGATGTCACTAAAGAAGTACGCAGCCCGATTTGCCTAAACACAGGAGGATCCGCTATGATATGCCGGTCAAACTTCCGTGCGCTCTCATGGTTTGGAACTAGACTCATGCACACGTTCTTTCCTTACAATTCTAGCTAGGACTTCATTTCTTACTCGCTCAATTATAAGAGATATCACATTGAAAAGATGTTGATAAATAAATTGCGAGAAGATACTATTGCATACAAGGAGGCAATCTAAGTCAGACTGAACATCTGATCATGAAGGTGCATTTTTTATGGTAGTGGACAATGGTAACCCGTATCAAAACGCATAATGCACGCAAAGTGGACGTTTGATGATTATCTTGTTTTTAGTAGTGACCATATGCTGTATAGACCATGACTGGTTCGTCTGGTTCATTCTTCGTAGTATGCGCTCAATTTTGACATAAGGGAGATCACTTTGAAGTGCTGCATTTGGCCAAAACTTTCCCCTCCACGAGCATAGTGAGAATGAAAAACTGTGATCGTAACGGTGCCACACCAAGGCGCTTACTCAAGTTAGACTTTGAGCAGCGATTGTCGTTTCATGTTCTCCTATGAAAACTATTTCTTTCAAGAGACAGTCACGATTGCTTGAACCGACTTGTCACACTATGCGATATGCTTGAAATCACAAAAGCAAACTTCGGACTATTGAAAATTCAGCTGTTGAGTACGGCACTAGTGGGCTCTTTATTATAATCCCTTATTTCAGGACTAGAAAAATGCAGTTGTGTGATATCAGGACGTAAAGAATCTTGACCGCGCACCTGAATCACAGAAACGGGAAATGAAAGTTTAAAGGACAGTGAAAAGCGCACTCGGGTCCAGCACGAACAGTCTAATTACGGTCCCTGCCTTTGTTGGGGAGGGCCATATAGGGTACCTCCAAGGTAAGCTGAAAACTTTGCTGTCGAGGTTTCGCAGGGACGCTGGATCTAAATGCACCGCCTAGCTAGATTACTCTTCCCCAAACTCCGCGGCTGAATTTTCTTCCCCAAACCTGATATCGTGGTGGACGCGACAAACTGTCTCACGTTTTCCTAAAACGCCAGGAGAGCCTCTGCAAACACCGGCCTACACGCGCTTCTCGTAGCTGCAGAATACATCAAGTACTGCGCAAAATGAAGACCAGGAATAAAGACTGCGACAGTTGACTGATGGGGCTTTCCCCATTCGTGGAGAGAAAATTTCCGAGACATTTGGAGGGCTTTGTCCACTCATCTATCGTCCATCATGTCGATTCGCATAAGCACCCACCACCTTCACTAGCCATCCTAGGTCTACGACCTTCATCAGAAGCGCATCAGCATCATCAGCTACTCCCGAACATCAGCAGCTGACTGATCAAAACTGGATGTTCTTAAGAAAACCAGCGTGAAAATCGGGATGCCTATTAAAGAATATGGAGTGGGAAATTTGGATATGGGCTAACGAAAACGGAAACCGTCTTGTGGGGTATTATCCCGCCGCACAACTTTTCCATGGAAATTCCATCTTTACGAGAATGACAACGCTGATGACATGGTAATCGCCCCAGGCAGCGCACGCAGAGACGACCACATCTTCACCAGTCGGAGAACCTATGTTATAGTGTTCCAACCACCAGCGGCCCCGACCACAGCCTTTTTTGAGTGAAAGGACTAGTCATAAGCTGGAAAAAAAGATCTACCATAGCGCCGCACGAAGGAAGAAAGTCGTTTATGACGGTGACAGGCTGGAGGAGCTCAAGTTGTGTCGGCCTATCGAGGGTGGCCCAACGACGGATTTTTGAAAAATCGCAAGACTGCGGAAAATGTGCACTGAGAAAAACTTGGAACGCATTCGAAAGACCATCAAGAGGTTTTCCGAAGACGAAGAGTTGAGACAGGATCCGATTGCAAGCCACCTCAAGCCATTGCTTGCGGACGGAGCTGCATAACAGTTTGGAGGTGGATCCTTAGAGGTAGAGACAAGCGAAAATGCGGGGTACATCAGAAGGAAGACGAATTATTGAGAAGTGCTGAAGGGATCCTTGTGAATGTCACGTATCGCCGGCAGCGCTATTGAACAAGTACCCCATTCTTTCCAGCAAAAGATGAAATTTATCGCAAAGAACTTTCACACCTTTCACACCTCTTCCGCTCAGTAACGCCCATGCCGATGCCGTTGTTCGCAGTGAAGTCCACGGCTTTAGAACTAGACCACCTCACTGAACGTTTGTGAGAGGGACGATGAGGTCAGACGATTCTCGTGTTGCATTTAGACCTTACCTCCAGAAGAAAAGGACCTCTGTCTACAGAAAACCTCAAAGACCGCTCTTCACTTTGGAAAGGACGAACGGGAGTGTCCTAGAAGCACCACTGCATGCGGAGACGTCTTCTTACGTATATCTTAAACTGCAATGAACATCGAGAACGATTTGTGGGAAGAACTTAACAAAGGAGAGCAGTGTGGACCGCCTTCAGGCCTACGAAGGAAGCCACCGACCAGCTACGGATCCGGAGCTTCGAGCACACCTGTTGGTTCTCATTTTCCAGCGCCGCACATCGGAAGCTTTATGAACTAGCTACAAAGCGCCTGAGCGCACTCTTCTGGAGATTACCCAATCAGGCAAGATCTCGTCAGATTTTGCAGTATACAAGAAGGTTGTGCCTCTTTGTGATCCGGCGGAATACGTCGCGAAAGTGAAACACTGATGGGCGGGCCGGTACATTGTGAGAAGAACAGACGATGGATGGACACTAAGAACATCTGAGTGGATTCTCACAAGCAGAACATGACCATCACGACAGCCACCGAGGACCAAGATAAGACGTTCACCAAGAAGACTGGATGTCAGAACCAAAGGACAGGGAACAGCGGAAACACTGTGCTAGGGTCCGCACGCCACGTGGTAGGGTCCGCACGCCACGTGGTACCCAAGTATCCAACAAGGGAAGCATGGTTAGTCGAAGTGGCCTTTTTAGATGGGATGTATACCATACTGAAGAGCATACAGTTTGCCCCAATCGGTCTCAGGCCGAACCGTCGGCTGAATTTGCGCGCTTACAGCGCTAGGGGTTTGCGCTCCATATGCGCGTTGTCGCAGAGAGCGACGGGATGGAGGAGAGAGAGCAGACTAGCTAGCCGCAAAAGTGGCGCGAAAACCTCTCGACGCGGACTCCTGCCGTGCCAATTTTGGCCTGGCTAGGATTGGAGCAAATTGTAAAGCGCTAATTTCAAATCTCCTTCCTTATCTGCGGAACTTTCATAAAAGGGGAGTCACCCTTTGCTCCGGCGGCGTAGCAGGAGGAACCAAAAGGCAGTGCCGCCATATCCGCAGGAGATAATCAAGAGTGCGAGCACTGCGGAGAAGATTTGGCAATGATCCAAAACTATCTGGCAAAGAAACTTATAAACTTGTAGTAACAAGTCCCCATTTCTAAGAAAATGTTCGAGAAATAATAGAAACAGTTCTGGATTCCGCTTTTCAAGACCTTCACTAGTATAAAAAATAAGAACAAAATTCAAAAACCGAAAGTTTCAACACGAAAAGACTTCTTTTATTTGAAAAATCGCTAGAAATTTGGAAGGCAAACTTAAAGCTTGCAACTGAAAAGCTGGAATACGCCTATCGGGCAAGCGAAGATATGGTTGTTACAGTTGCTGGAGAATTCGGATATAAAATATCAATAATAGCCCAGAAATTCTGAGATTTGATCTGATAGCTTACGGAAATACGTTCTGGCAAGGCCCAGCATTTTTCAATTATTTTTGAAATTGTGCTTCTACTACGGTAAGGCAAAAATTGAGATGAGATTCATTTTTTTACATCAGTGTAAGATTTTCTTAGGGGTTCCAAATTTGCCTAAACTTCCAAACGATGAGCTCGACGTTTGCAAATTAAACAAGATTTGTTAAACATAAACCATTCGATTCCTACGCTGCGTGCACGTAACATAAGAAATCTAGTTGGAACTTGCGATTTACTATTGCATGTCAAAGTTTTGAAAATTATTTTGGCCTTAAGAAAAGTGCAAAATAATCTTAATTTATTTCCAAAAAGACATGCTGTCATAGCCCTTTAGTAGCCCTTTAGTTGAGCGACGATGCGGGGACTTGGTTTTATTGATATCCAAAGGTTAATCAAAATCGGTTTTCAAACATTCACTCTTGATCGACATTGCAAAACTTGAGCATGAGGCGTTTCTTCGAAGTATGTTTTCTAGCAAAGTTTTTGAGAAATTGAAATATAATCTTTCTAATCAAGAACTAATATTATTTAGCATCTAATTACCTCCTAAAAGAATGCGCCATGAAACGCCGATTTTAAAGGTTAATCAAAATTGCCTCACTTTTCTTTTGAACACTTTCCCAAGCAAAGTTACAAGGGTTTACTTTCTTAGGCTTTTCTCTTGATTTCTTTGCCTAGTTCTCCTGGAACCTTGCCATCTTCTCCCAGTGCTCGCGCTCTTGATTATCTCCTGCGGATACAGGCGGTTGGGCGTTTGGTTCCTCCTGAGCGTCCTCCCTTTGCTCCAAATGGCTTGACGGCTGGCGGGGCTTCGTGACCTAATTAAGGTTAGATAAGAACCAGATACGCTTGATCGCGGGCGCGAGCGGCCTTTACTAGGTCACAAAGCCCCGCCATCCAGCCGCCAAGCCAGTCAGATCAAATGTTATAGAAAAGTGAACGTGTCTAGGATTAAATGAGTTGCTAAAATCTTCCTAGCCCTTAAATGAAGCAGCGCTGGAAATTTTTTTTAATCCCACCTGCACATGTAAATTCATGCTTCAATAATGCTTTTCGCTTCGCTCATGGCTCCTCGTCTATAAACATTTCGCAGACAGGGAATGCAGAATTGAAATCAGTGTTTTATGCTCTTCAGTATTGTGTAACATCCCATCTGAAAGGCCGCTTCGATTAAAAAGGCTTCCATTGTAAGCGGCAAACTACTTGTCCATCCAAACAACGGATCGTTTTGATTGGTCTTTGTTCTTGCTGCATTTGCAAGATATTGTGGTTGCTGATTAGGGTTTTCTAGTTAGCAACATTCAATACTTAGCTGATATCACCGTTTCATAGCACTGACATTAAACCGAAAGTAACAGGATGGTACTCTAGATCAACGAAGCTCTCACGTTTTTTAGACGAAAATATGCGTAAAACTTCTATTTCGCAGCTAGAAAGGTCAAGAATTTGAAATATTTGCAGTATTCAATGCTATACGGTATGCCATGCTGACTCAAAATTTTTGCGCTGCCGAGGAGTAGGAATGTCAACGATTGAAATCACCTAAAGTTAATTTGTAGAAATAATGCCTTCATGTCGGAATGATGATCAAATTCAAAAAGGTTCGAATTTTGAATTATGCGAAAGGTAAATCATCAATAAGCACATGAATTTGGAAGAAGATTTGCATTGTTTTCAGACAAACATACACGATGAATCGGCGACATGGACAGCGTGTCGGTGAATAAAACAAAACATCTTTGCACGAGAGTGATACTGTTTGTGGTATGTAAATAATTTATTCTAAATTTTTTACAAATTCAGTACTGTGAATTCTGGAAGATTTTGGTGCTCAAAGTATAACCCAGTGATAAAAATTTTGACAAAACAGTGCAACCTATCTCAAAAGATTATGGTGTTTTAATTTTTTTCCCGAAGGTTTCTGAAAATCTAAGAAGGAAAATTTTGATCTAGCTCGTTGTTCATCGAAAAATTTCTCATTTCTGTTGCAATTGCCTGCATAGAGAAATTGCTGCCCTACCTACAGCATGTGAAGAAAAATCCCGTAATTTCTCGAGGTGACTTGTATCAGCAAAAAGATATTCTTAATTTTTTGCATGGTGCTCAAAAATATTTCAAAGAGAAAAAAAATTAAAATTGGAAAAATTAGTCCCATGCATAATTAGTCCCTTAGAAAAATTAGTCCCATACCCTCCGATAGTCTAGAGACAGAGCGTCAAAAGTAAAGGCTGTTTAAACATCTCCCCTCATAAAAAGTGAAGGTTGTTCATAGAAACATAGTGAGGAAAAACGATGCAAAACAGCTCGCAAAAGAGAAAGAAACTTTTAGAAACCGGATAAAAATGCTGTAATAAGTTTGAAATCTTTCGTTTGGCGGCATTTTGAAGTGTAGGTGTTCGCTCCAGGACCAGGCATCCACTACATGGGGGAAAACAAGGAAAAGCGGATTTCTTCTACCATTTGATTCAAATGGCTTGACGGCTGGAAGGCGGGGCTTCGTGACCTAATTAAGGTAGATAAAAATCAGATGCGCCTGACAGAGACGAAGGCTGCGTCGCGGGCGCGAGCGGCCTCAATTAGGTCACAAAGTTCCGCCTTTCTTGAGTCAAGCTAGTTGAATCAAAGGTTACGTGACTGTTACAAAAGTAGTCATGTTTCGCAAGTGGTGATTATCAAGAAGAAGATAAAAGAAAAGAAACATTCATGAAAACGCAAGGTTTCTTTTTTACTAAGTTGGAATGCACGTTAAAGCCAAATCTGGTTTGTGATGCGTCCTTTGGATTTTTAGCCTCGCGTTAACGTTCCTGTTTACATTGGTTTGGATTGTTGCGCTCATTACTCAAAGCAATAATCCCCAAGTTGGAAGAAACTGCTGCGAAACCGCTGAAACAGAACAAAGTAAAGAAAAACGCACTTTTCACGATCTTGCAAAAAAAACCGCCATAATCGAAGAAGTAAACGTTGGATCGTCGTCTACATAATGGACAGAAGCAAGTTCTATAGAATGCACAAAAAAACTGCGTGAAAAGAGTTGAACTAGGGGAAAAACAAAACGTTTCTGAAAACATGGCTTTTGCTGGATTTTCACTCAAATCAAAAAAGGTTTCTGAGACGTTGTCAGCATAAAAGTAAAGATCAAGAGCTTCAATATGACATATAGTTTGCTAAAATGGGTTTGAACAACTAAGAAAAGGGTACCAGAGCCAAATGTCCCGCGCTTCAGTTTGGAGGAGCGAGGTAGCGCGCAACGCGCGGAGACGCAGACGAGCAGCGGAGACAGATCAGAGCCGACGGAACATTTGGCTCCGGTCGTTGATCTCCGCGGTGTCTCTTAACGAACCCTGCAACATTATATATCATTCTGATCGTCATGACACGACGAATAGCACTGACAACGTTCCAAGTGCTGATAATACTCACTAACGAGATAGACCAGCATTTTCGTGCCGGACTCTCAGCGCAAAATTTAAGCGCTGTTTCTCGTTTTTATTGAATTCCAACAGCTTTCGTGAACTTCTGAAACATCATCATATTTTAAAAAGACGTTAAGTGAGAAAGCTCTGCATTCTGGGAAAATTCTCACAAAACCTTTTTTGTAGCCTGAAAAGGCTATAAAACGCAATGTTTCGGTTTCGACTTGACTCTGACTATTTTTGAGATAGTATCCCACTACGCTTGTTTCATTCACATTCATTTCAATATAATATAGTTATGATGTTAACATCCGGAACTTCGCCTCGGATCACTTCTTTTTTTTAGGTGAAGGTTGTATTTATTTATCTCGCGCGTGAAGGTTATCGAAATATATGGCTCTATGTATCGAGGGTATGATTAGCTCATCAACCTCGAAATAATTTCGATGACATTTTGTGATTCAAATGGCTGCGAAAATGGGAACGACTTTTATGTAATGACAGTATAAACAAAGATATTAACAATATTATAATAAAATCGATACCGTAGAAGCCTACAAAATTGTATTATTTCGCTTCACGCTTTCTTCATAATGCAATGTTTAAATTTAGAGGAAAATTCCAACACCAGTGAACCTCTATTTGCCTTTTAAAAGGAATTGTTTTGCTAGGCTTCAAATAACGGTAACTCACCTTGGGAAAACCAATATAGGCGGAATAGTGCATTTTGTAGCCTCAGGAGAGTAGATTAGAATTGTTGTGTTTTATTTGGCTGCCGAAGGGTAGCAAAGATGTTCTCGCCAATATTGCCTAAACAAATCGATAAAGGGCAAAAAAAATCGCTATCAGACACAAAGACGTTTCGGAGAAGCTTGCGATAAGAAACTGTGAGAGATGAGAAATAGAAACGAACTGAGACAATCGAGAAGGGGATGTCAAGAAGCAGACGAGACCATAGGGGAGACTTAAACGGCCCAGAAGTGATGCAACACACGTATTGTTTGTGCTTTCAACACGTAGCCAGACTGATAATTTTTTTCTGCTGTCAAATACGGTTCGAGACGATAAATGAGAAGAACAAGCAACGGGTCTGACAAGCAATTTTTTCACCCATGTATTTATATCGATAAAGATAAATATTGGGTTGTGACATAAGTTTGTTACACTTTCTTCGTTCCCTAAAAAACTCTGGAAACTTTGGCAAAGTCTCATATATGGCCTATACGAAGAAGGGAAAGAGGGCTATCCATTGGCATACTGAAGAACTTTCTTATTGTGATTATCTATTGAGGAAATTATGTAAATGCACTTCAGACTCTATTTTTTCTCTTTCTCAAAAATTTTTTCGCATGCTTCCTATACATTTTCAGATTTTTTTATAGAATACAGGGAGCATTTGTGGTAACGTGAAGGTAGTGCGCAAGTTTAAGCTCGTCATTTCGAGTTGGAAATGTGTCAAAAATAACTAAAAAAATTCAAAAAATTCGAAAATTCATTTTCTAATGTGCGACTGTTTATATCTATCAAAAAACTACATTCCGCCCGAGCAATTCGAAGATGAAAAAAATTATTTTGAAGGAGCTATGGGGAATCTTTTGATTTATTATAGTCACTTCAATAAAACATAAGATAATCGGAAAATGGATAGGAAATAAGTGTTGAAGCAGAGCAAAATCGATTGAAGTCCACTACAGGGGGGGGGGGGGGGGAACAAGGAACACTGATACGAAATCAGCACTTGCGCTGCTCTGATCATTCTGACCTATACTGCAAAAATAGACAGGTTAAATTTGAAAGCCAAGCGCTTTTTTGTTTGAAATTGAAAATTTCCAGAATCACAAACTGCTTCTTTTCCCAGTGAATGTTTTTGTAAACATAACTTGGTAAATTCAATTTGTTAGTGATGAAAAAGGCACCTTTGAGAAGAAAGTCCTTCAGTTCCGTTTCGCAGGTGAAGTTCGACAAATTTGTGAACTTTCTGTTTTTTGGATGGATATAGCAGCAATAAAGGAAAACATTATTTTTTACAGTAGGTTCCGCCTTCGCCGACATCTATCACATCTCATGCATCTTGATATATTATAGCCAGTACCAGTTGCCCGCGCAAGCTTAAAGGCAGCGTCCCGGCAAGATAATGACTGGGATTTTACAGCGTTGCAATGGCAGACCCCTTCCCCCCCCCCCCCCAAGTAAACTACACTAAAGTCTGGAAGATCTTCCAGACGTGCAAAAACACGCCTGGAAGATCTAAAATCACTCTAAGTTTTCTCGACCCCGCCCACTTCAGGCATTTTCCAGCGAATGAGGATATGGAGCACTTCGAAAGAAGCTCATTTTCGCCGTTTTCATGCGCAGCAAAGCTCCGGATATGGGTTTAGCAAAACTGGAGAACGAGATTTAGCCAGGGTACTGCCTTAACGCGTCAAGTGGCCCAAGCGACGCGGCTCTCGAGGACACGAGCCGCATCAATTGCGACACTCAGATTGGAACCTCCTGTATACGGATGACGTAAAACGATCAGCATGTTATGCTAGATAGTCAAATTAGGTGATGTGAGCACGATGTGGCGGGCAAATGAAGGCAGATGATCGGTAAGCGAAAATTAGCGAAACTCATAAAACTTTCAACTTTTGTAATGTTTTGTCTGTTTCGAATCATTTCTCACTTATGCAGTTTCTCTGTTTATTATTAACGCTCCTGTTAGTCATGTGCTTTTCGATTTTGTCCAGGAAATTCATTTAGTAATCATAACAAGGTGACTTATTGAGAGAAATGCTATGTTCGGTTTTAAGACATCTAAATTGCCAGATGTTTATGTGCTAAACAGAGAAGCATACTGCGCTGGCATGAATATTCTTCACAAGATTAATGCATTCTGTGCGAATTTGTGATCTAAACACGTCCGCATATTTAAATTTTTATAACTAATATAGATGAAACTGCGCATAAAAACTAGTTGAATGTTTCAAGCTTTGACACCATAAGGTAAATTTCATACTCTATCAGTAGATAAGGTAGCATACTTTAGCATAGAGCGAGCTTTATATCACCATAGTTGGCAGACCCGGCTCCGCCCGGCCCTGTCAATAATTTCGTCAGCATGCTCACTTACCACCCTATGCCGACCCTCAACCTTGTAGGTGGTGGCAAAAAATTGATAAATTCGATATCGATTAATGACGAAAAGTAGCCTACGACACCCCCCCCCCCCCAACCCTCCCCCCTCCCGTCCAGAATTGTATATGTGGCAAGTTTGGACCGGATCGGTTCAGCATAAAAGTTCTATTCGGAACACATGTAAAGGCTGCTGCATGACGAAGGCGCAGAAGCACTATAAGTTGAGCGGGCGCGAACGCGTCGCGCGCGTATTCTCACCGTTGTAAATTCTGCGCCTCATGCGCTCTGCGGCTAATAAAGCGCGTTCGCAAATTATTATCTTTCGGTATGTTTTTTTATTTTTTTCGCATTTTTCCAGCATAACCTGCGTTCTTTTTTATGTCAAATTTCAATGCGACATTCTGTAATAATTTGAAACCTGTACATGTTAGCTACTGGAAGTAAGAAACTCTGTAATAGACGTTTATAAAACAGCAACTCATATATACGTTTTCCCTATAGATTTAGTGGTTTATGACTACGATCTTTGGCTTCTCAACAAAATGAAAACTAGTTTGGCAGATGATCCCAATATAACGGGATAAAGGGAAGATTTTAAGTGGGGATAAAAAAAGTTCCACCTCAGTTTGGAGTTTTGCAGCACCAAATAAGCGAAGATTTAGACAATAAAACTAGATTTTTGCGAATAGAGTATTCGTTTGTTGACTTTTTGGATAGAACCACTCAATAATATTTTTAGAATTGTTTGACGTGCCTTTGTCATCATTTTTAACCATTTGAAAAAATTGAGGTTAGAAATGCGCAAGCTGTAAAATTGTAGGGATCAGCTGGCCAAAGCCCTTTTGAGAGCTTAGACTGTCAGGGGCGAACCCTGATCACATTGGTCATAGCGCTTGATATCTTTACACCACATGTTCTATTTTTATATAGATAAAAACTGCAGTTACCCACAACATGAAAGCTCACCTTACATACCCCAATTTTCGTATGTTTTTACGGTAATTTGAAGGTTGTAGTTTGAGCATGACGCTCATTGCCAGAAAAAATCAGATGAATATGTGAGTAAAAGTATGTGAGTTATCCTCATCAAAAATAAGTTATGGTGGTGAAAAAAAAAACTCTGAAAAAGAAGAAAACTGAGAAAGCAAATCGCAGATTTAGAGCAGCATTACCTCTTTCTTATGATAAGCATCTAGAATCGTACGAAGATTTTGGAGACAAAGCTGAGAATGGGTTCACCAAATATGCTAGCACAGAATAAAATGGTACGGTTCGAAAACGGTTTTGAAGCGGTTCCTGCCAACCTTTGAATGACTTAGGCCAGGTCGACAAAAATAAGTGATGTGAATTAATAACAAGTAGGTATCACCCACAAATAATCGATTTTCAACAATGGCTCGAGAAATTCTATTTGGGGGAGAAACGCGAAGGAAATTTTTACTTGGAAGAAGAGAGGCGTTAGCCATGATCTCCGGAAAGCTTTCGGTTGCCTACCGGAATTTACGAACCAGAACCACGAGATTTTGAAAAAAGACTTGTAACGCCCCCAGAATTCTTCCCACAGAATTGAAGAATATTTTAGTTTTCAAAAAATAAAAAGACTATTTTAATTATCAACAAGTGAAAACAGATCACTCGCACAGTTTCATAACCCATGTAATTTCCAAAAAAATTCGCCCCCATTTAGCCGCTTCGCCTTCAGTCCGCTACGTTTTTTAGTGCAGTAACATATGGGCGTACAGTTTCTAAAATGGTTGGACATTAGTCAAGTTCAAAAGAATTTTGGGAAGTTGCTAATTTTTGCAAATTCTTATAGCCCTCACATTTTGAGAGGGTGCGGTTATCAACTTTTATTCACCATTTCACTATAGACTGGTTTGATTACGTAACCCAAATAATGCATGAACTCCTCTCTAAGATTGTGTCAAAATTCCAGAACCGTTTAGGGGAATGGGGTGGGACCCCGAAACACGCCATTGTCACAAAGATAAACTGAGAATACTACATTTCTCGTGATGAGTTACCGTCCCGCGTTTATAGTTGACTGGAAGGAAATTTGTTCATTGTAAAGAATGATGTGAACCTAAGTGCACAAGTGAGAAAAAATACAAAAAAAACAGAACATCTTGAATCAAGAAAACAATCGAGAAGAAATTAAACATAAAAATGGTTATCTCAGACACATTTTCTCACATGAAACAGTCTGAGATTTATTGCTTGCAAATTCTCTAAAATAAATAATTACTGAAGAATTTATTCAAGCAGCGACCAAATTCGGATGGGAAATTACAAAATCGCATTCTGCACTAAACCTCCATGGCAATGAATGCGACGACAACATAATGGCATGCGCATTACAGAATAGCATTCAAATAAACGCGGTGGGGGTGCCGACATGCAGGGGTGGAGGAAAAAAATCGAAATGAAAATTAGAATGTTTCTTTTGAGATGGGCAGAACACTACACTTGAATTTTAGAAAAATGTGCTGAAAATTTTCATCTAGAAGGTGCGCGAAGATAATCGCATAGAATTGAGTAGCTTATTGTAAGTTTATGACAAAACACTCTGCAGCCAATCACAAAGCAAAACCTAGCACACGATTCTTCTAAAATCTAGTAAGGGGGTTGGTGCAAAAAAGAAATAGGGGGGGGGGGGGGGTATTTTGTACGGAAATGAAATTTCTGTAGAAAACATTGAAGAAATGATCCAAGATTGAGTGGTGTCATTTTTTTCAAACTTTTCTGACGCAAGCGTCGATGATGAGAACTGAAAATGCGAGAAGCTGAACGCAAAAACCTGGCTATTGATTTTGTCGCTACACGGGACCTCTGCTGCAGCGCGCATGCGCAGCGCGGCAGTTTTGAACTGCCATAAATCGTTATAGCTAATGTTTTCCGATATCCACTGGGAAAGAGCCAAATGGATATAAGGATACATTTTGCGAAAAAAATTAAAAATTTGCAACGAAAACAAAAAAAAAAGAAATCACAATATCTAATTGTCAAATGCTTGGCTCAAAGGCTTGACAAATTGAGAATTTTTTTAAAGTAAAATACTCATATCAAGGCGGAAAACTGACAACGGTACAGAAATTAACTAACAACTAAAGCAACTAAGAATTTATTATTGATTTTATCGATGAATTGGATGCAGGCGCTGCAGGCATGAGCAACGCGGTTCTACGTTCACGCTTCGCAAAAGAACATCAATTACGAAATAAAAAATATTTCCTGCTTGTTTTAGTGAAACATTCTTGATAAAATCGACTAAAAAAAAGTTTTTAGTTTGCCGGGTGGAAGAAGTGATAACACGAATAGCACCAACCTATCCAAATATAATGGATGTTTGCACAGTTGCGGCAATTTATGACCAGAATAATGAATGCTGAATGGATTTCCATATGGAAGCGGCTCTAGTCGCCAATGCACTTTGGTAACCTTGCTTTGTACGCAAGTTCTGCATCGAAATTCGATTTTGAGAGTATGAAAATACGGCCGGTAAACAGGGTCGCGATCCTCAGCGGCGTAGAGTATGTCGCGGTTGATTGAGTAAGTAGAGCGGTTCGTCCTCAGCGGTGCACAAACAACGAGATTTCATGGACTTTTTTGGACAGAATATAAATTTGCGAAACAACGGCAAGTTGAGGGAGCAGGTTTTGATTCAGAGATAGCAGCACTGTATGGAAAACGAGTTACAAATAGTTGCTTTTTTACTAAAAACGTAAAAACACCAACTGGTCTGCAAATGAAAAAATGTTCACCCACCAAAGAAGGACAGTGAATTGGGTTGCTCTATATGTCATTGATTTACACACGGATACAAAAAACATTAAAAGTGTGGCAATTTTCACGTTTTCGATGGTCTAGTGTCGGAGGCACAAAAACTGGTAAGAGTGGGTTACCCGAAGTAAACAATCACCATCTACGAACACCTCGATGTGTTGAGGTGAGGGTTTACTCAAGGTTACCAGTCGAAAATCTGGCAATCCGAATCCCAAGGGGAAAAATTTTCCAACTTAGGATGAGACAGAGGAGGGAATCAGGAGGGGTGGCTTCCGTAGACTACTGGTCCTTTCGCACTGCTACTGCATACCGTGGGAGGACCAGTAGTCCACGGATGCGGTGCTGAGTAGAGAAATCGTTTGTGCACCCAGGTGGAGCTTTTGTTAATGTGAATGAGTTCCAGCTAGGTATAAGACACTGAACTTCAAACGAGCGGGAAGATAAAATTAGGTAAAAGAAATCGCTGATAATCACTGTGGGAAATGGCGGTCCCACAATTTTTTATGGAGAGAGGAGGGTCGGGATGTTGGAATGAAAGGTGGACTAGAGTGACTTTTTACTAAAGAATTTGGAATACTTCTTAAAATTCTCTGGGTTTGTAAACCTAAAATTTTTGAGGAAAGGGGAATTGACGATAGTAGTTGAAGTAGTTTGATTGTTTCAAAATTTACGGAATTATTCAAGCTATTCACAACCGAAAAGAGACTAGTTTTTTCAAATGAGTAGACATTTGAAATAATTTTGAGCGCTAATATATTATCTCCAGCGAGCGAGCATAGTCTTTTATTCTTCAAGACATAAACCATGGAAAAGATATCGCTAAACCATAATCCCGCCTGTCTTAACATCAAAAAGTTTCGAAATTCTTTCAAATCCCTTTTTTGCATTTTGCACCTTCCCATGATGGAAAGATCATTCATTCAGTGTTGGTGTAACGTTGGAGCATGACAACAATGCAGTGCAATGTGATTAAATTAAAACATTACACTGCGCACTGATTTTCACGTGGCCGAAAAATTAACAGAGAATTTTCAAGCAATGATGAAACTCAATTCTATATGCTCTTTTGATTTTTTTTTATTTATTTATTTATTTATTCATGCACTCACAGGTGCGCCAAAAAATGTAAATAAAAACGAGAAGTACACTGTTGCTGGCTTAACTAGTTTCTGCAGAAAAAGTAGAGAAGGACATGTCTCATGCATAGGTGGTCAGGTCGTTCTCCTTCTACAGAACGTGAGAAGCCATTAACCGACATCCTTGTCCCCTATCCAGACGCGTGTTTGTAACAGTGCACCAGGGCTTGGTTAACCAACTTAACCCTAGCAAGAGGCGAAGGGACCCTGGGCGAATGGACAAGGGGGGACCTCAAGGTAAAATGGTCACCGAACCTTGAATTCCTCGAACGGCTATTCCTGTAGAAGAGACCGCGAGCACTACAGAAACCGTGATAACAAAAAGCCGTAGACAGATCAAAGACAGCAAAAGAAACAATAAAAGAACCCAAAAAAAAACACACAACAGAAAACGAAGAGAACACTTCAACTTTTCAATGTATCGCTTGAATAGGACTAGGAGGATGCACTAATAGTCTGAGCTCGATTGACCAGCGGTGATGATGTAGACAGTTGAAACAGCTCTAAAAGTCTGCAATATTCAAGGTTTGTAGAACATCAATTTGGGCCAGTCTCTTGCGAAAAACCAAGGAGTTTTCACTGGAAGTAATCTCTTTCGGTAAGAGATTGAGCCACCTTGACGTTCGGCATACAAAAGAATTGAAGGCTATTGAAAGGATTCTGTTATTTAATTTGCGATAGCGCACATTCAGCCTACCTGTACGAGTTCCGCAATGCCTAAATATCCAAAACTTACTCGCTCTTAATCTTGTTTCTAAACGTATTATGCGGAAGGCAAATACCAAGTCATTGAATACTCTTCTGTATTTTAAGCTGCGTAAGTTCAAGGCGGATAACCTCAATCTGTACGTGGGTAAAGATTGAGGATAGTCGGGGGTGGGAAAACAGCGATAGAAAACAATTCTTGTAAATATTTTTTGGACCCTTTCAATCGATTCAATATCTTTTTTCAAAAAGGGGTTCCACACCGGTGAGGCATATTCTAGATGCGGTAGAACATACATTTTATAAAGTTTTACTAACAGCACCGGGTCATTACAGTGGATATTACGTAAAAGAAGGAAAAGACTTGAAAGTGCTTTTTTAATAGCTGCGTCATAATGGTGCGTGAATCTTAACTGATTATCTACTAAAACACCAAGATCTCTAGTAGTGCTACAGGATTCTAAAGTGATCCCTTCATACTCATAAGTTGGGCACGGAGAACTACCAAGGTGCATCATTTTAGATTTGAGGGCATTGACAGGCAGATTCCAATCTCTGGACCACAAAGTCATTTTTTGGATCGATAAGGAAATTGCCTCAAATGCTTCATTATATTGGTCCTCATCATAGCATAGATATATTTTAATGTCGTCAGCAAACATTTGAATTTTCATATTGGTATGTGTTTTGAGTATTGCGGGCAAATCTGCTGTATAGGCAAGAAAGAGGAGTGGCGATAATATGCCACCTTGAGGTACGCCGCTGAGGCAGCTGTGTCTTTTGGAAAAACAGTTACCAACTCGAACAGTCATTCCCCTTTCTTGCAAGTATGAGGTAAGCCAAGAAAGAAGTTGACCTCGAATACCGTAATTTTCTAGTTTGAGGAGTAGCTTTCTATGGTCAACCCTATCAAATGCTTTCGAAAGATCAAAAAATATGATATCCACTGATTTGCCATGGTTAAGGGCAACCATCCAATCATGGACTGAATCACAAAGCAGCGCCGTGGTCGAGCCACCTCGCAGAAAGCCATATTGCTCCGAAGGAATAATATTGTTGTGTTCAAACCAGTCAAGAAGCTTATTCTTGATAATTTTTTCAAGAATTTTGCCGGATGGCGGCGTAATACTAATGGGTCGGAAATTGCTAATGGCATTTGCTTGGTCGCACTTAGGTATGGCAGTGACCAGTGCCTCTTTCCAGATGTTAGGGACCTTGCCTTGTGCCAAGGAAGCGCTGAAAATAAGAGAAAGGGGTAGGCAGAGGGCGCTAGCACATTTCCGGTAAACAATTTGAGGAATACCGTCGTAAGAAGCACTGGCTGTTGCATCGAGTTTCTTGAGGATATCATAGACTTTGGCTGGGTTTACATGTAATTCCGAACAAGAAGCAGGTACTCGATCAAGCTGTAAGGTGATATTGGAAATTTCATCAGAAGAGACTGTCATGAAAAAGCTAGCGAAATGATTGCCCAATGCTTCTGATTTTTCACTATCGCGAGTGTAGATATTTCCATAGTCGTCAAAAAAATTGGGCAGTTTTTGTTGGCCTTTACTTTGGTGTCTAAGATATCGGTAGAGCTCCTTCGCATTGGTTCTGGACAATCGACGCTCTCTATTGCTCAAATATTTCCTTATATGATAGTTGATGTCTTTACAAATTTTCCTGTAAAAGTGGTTATTCAAGGGGTCAGGCAATCGAGAGAAAAGCTTATTTTTCTGTTCTAGAAGGTTTTGGATTTGAATAGGATACTTTTTGAGTCGAGAGTGGTCGAAACGAAGAGGTACATACTGACCCAGAATAGAATATAGTATTATACAAAAATGATAGTAAAGATTGTCAACAGATTCATCGCGTAGCACACTAAACCAGTCAATATTGAGAAGAGCTCTACTGATATCTGTAAAGTCTGCTTTACTGAAATCAGGATACGGGAGAAAAGTGGCTTTATGAGGATAAAAAGCTATTTGGAAGCTGATAATGTTGTGATCAGATGTCCCAAAGGGAGCAATGGATTCGACGTTTGTGATTTCTCTGCCACTAGATAAAATCAGATCGATGGCCGCCTTCCCTCTAGTGGGGAAGTTGACGTGCTGATAAAGATTACTTTCAAAAAGAAAGGAGTAGAGCTGAGAATTGCGAGGGAATGATGGCGATAATACATCGATGTTGAAATCACCGACAACGATAGTATTAAAAGGAAGAGAACAAAGGTCATATAAAGCATCAGCTAGTTTTGCATCGTCGCTTGAACTAGAAGATGGGGGGCGGTAGATAACAATTACTCTGAGAGGCAAAGAAGACCGAACTGACCAGATATTCGCAACAAGAATGTCAGATAAAAGATCACTGATGAAACGAACTCGCTCTACGGCATAATCTTCTTTGACTAAAAGACATACCCCACCACCTTTGCATTGAGTCCTATCCGTGCGATATATAGAGTAAGGAAAACTAGAGGTTAATTCAGAATTTTTGATTTTGGGGCTGAGCCAGGTTTCCGTAACACAGAGTAGGTCAGGAGAATGACAATTCAAGAAGGCATGAAGGAGATGTATCTTGTTGACGAGGCTTCGGGAGTTGAAAAGATAACAATTTAGCTGATCGTATGGACCGGGCAAGTTCATGCGTTTTCCGGAAAACGGCGGTTTGGAAGCTCTGAAATCCGTCTCAGTTCTCCCTTATAAACAACCCATTCCTTTACATTTTTGCCCCTGTTTCTCTCCTTTGCTTGCTGCCTCAATTCGTATTCCTGCGCCCTCTCGGAAGCCGTCATGCTTCTGCGGATAAAAATGTTGGAAAATTCGGACTGCCGCAGAAGGTGTGCATTGGCGAGGACCTGGCTCCACTGAGCTTTAGACGGAAAAACTAATTTTACTAAACGAGGCCTAGTTCCGTCGAACTTTCCCATACGGAAAATCTCGGTGGGAAAACAGTCAACTTTCAAGGTCTCCAGAATATCCGCTACGCCTTTTTCGAGTTCAGACTTTCTTTCGAGAAGCGTCTTGCCGGATTCCGACTCTTGCAATCCCGCGATTACGACACTGCGCTGTCTCTTCTCCGCTTCTACATCAGCGGGGATCTTTGACTGGAGAGCAAGCAGCATTTTTTCCATCAATGGGTCCGTATTTTTATTCAAGAGGGAAACCACAAGTTCGCTCGCCGTCATATTAGCAAAATCCTCAGTGTTGCCATCGGAAACTGCTAGAGGCTGAGAGAGACTTTTAGAAGTTGTTCTTCTAGTCACGCGTGAGGACACAGGTTGAGTGCTTGACCTCCCAGAACGTGCGGGCATGGCGGATTATTGATTGGAGGAAGAAGGAAAAGATAAGGAAATGATAGAAAGGAAGAGAAAAAAGGCTGTGACACCGAAACCGTAAAGGAATGAAAGCTAAGCGGACAAAAAATTCTTAGGCTACAAAAAATGAGTTTTGGAAGTGATAGGAATGAGTGAAAAGTCAGAAATGAAGGTGATGATAAGAGCTGGAAAAAAAAAGCGACCACTCAGGGCGCGCGCAGATGAGGAATTCAAAAATTTTCCAAAAATTCTCAACATGGCACTTGCAGATCATGAAGTTTCAATACTTTCATTAACTACTTTCACGGCAGCTCTGATTTCTAGCCATAATTTGAGCTCAAAATATGCGCAATTTATAGTTTTGCCAGAACGTACTTGAATGTAGCTAAGAAAAATTTCCTCATTTCAGCTTCAGTGTAAATGGGCGGGGGAAGAAGCCGTAGAGGGAGGGGGAGGGAAGGAAGGAAACGTTACCAGGATAGCATAATCGAAAAGTTTGAAATAGTATAGGTCTTCCAAAAACATTTTATGTGACTTTTTTTGCTTTTTTTCAAAATATTGCCTACATAGCCATAATCAGCGTAGGAGCGGAGCATCATAGCGTTTCGGAAACATTTCGATATCGCATCTCCCAATTAATCGAGCAACATGCACTTTATCCCAATTTTTTTTGAAAAGCATTTTTATAGCCATAGTGCAATTATGGCCATGTGATGCAGAAGGGTATTGTTGACTTTGAAAAGGCGAAATAGGTTGTGTCTTTTCAAGGAAAAGTACCAAATTCCTCAGAAGGGAAGAGCGAAAAAAACGAGAAAGGCAAAAACAAGGACAAGGATTCCGGCAGAAACGGAAGGTCAGCAAATTATTGAAGGGCTATTTTTTACATTTGATATCTCCGAAAAAACCTTGAAAAATTATATGTTAAGAGAGGAAGAAAGCTCTTTTCTGCGACAACAAACATTGAAATACAGGTGGAAATAACTCAATCTGGAAGAGAAGAAAATAAAAAACATAGATGTGGTCAAATGGGACTTTGACCGCCGACCAATGTAAATCCGTTTGAGAAAAAATAATCTGTACTTGCCCAGATTTTCGATAGTTACCATTTGGAATCTTACTTCATGTATTGATTTTCTGGCGGCTTTCTTCACTATAACTTTTGCATGTTCTACATATTTGAGAACTTTCTGTTTAAGGGCACATCTGTTTTGGCCATGGCACTGTTTGTCTTCCAACTCACACCAGAATCTTCAATAACAAAGCAACATTTAGTAAATTATGCATTACAAGCTAGAGTACTTCAGTATATTATGCATGAAAAGCATTTTAGGCTAGAATTTGCTATGAAAAAATCGACTTTCGATTGTTATATTTGTTATTAACGAGTACAGGAATATATTCAACTATAAATTGTTTTCGCAAGTGGTTTATATTCGAAAACTTCGTGATGACTTGTTTTAATCCGTAAATCTTTGTAATATTTTGGAATGTCGTAAATCAAAAGCTTTTTGCAAAATTACAAGAAAGCTCGCTAAAGATGTTGGAAAGTCACATTGGGCGTGGCTGCCTTCATTTGGGAGAAATTTTCAGTCTCACTTTTCTCCCCAAAGCTGTCAAGAGATTCTCCGGAACCTCACTGGTAATGTCGTATTTTCTCATTTGAAATTTAGTGAAAACTTGAGGTAACTTTGATTCAGCTGGCTTGGCGGCTGGAAGGCGGGGCTTTGTGACCTAATTAAGGTCACCCGCGTCCGCAGCGCAGTCTGCGTCTCTCCCGCGCGCGTGCTCTCTGATCACTATTACTTAGCCTCAATTAGGTCACGAAACCCCGCCTTCTAGCCGCCAAACCATTTGAATCAAAAGGTAGAAATGTTTGCGGTCCTGAGATCAGGCGATTTCTTCAAAATTGATGCTGAAATGACATACTTTGTGCAGAAACGTAACAAAAACATCATAAAGTCCTCACCTTCGAAGACGATCGCTCAAACTGATGAAAAGCTTTCTTCATCTGCCCAAAATAGTCCGAGAAAGCTCCAATCCTCCTTCCACCACTCGCTCCCCCCCCCCCTTGGCCTATTCACAACATCTATTTTTTCTTCCACTATGATTTCTGCACCTATCGTATTATTACACTGTTGATTACAACAGCAGCAATGGGTGTCCATGTATCAGTCGGCCGGGTGTTGTTGTGCCCCTCAGCCGAAGGGATTCCCCGGACTTTGTGCCTGACACTTCCGCATTGCACTTGTACTATAGTCAACAAGTAGGTGTTTTGATAAAGGGATGTTTTTGGAATGTGAATGGAGCGCATTAAATGGCTAAAAATAGGTCCATAAACATTTTTCAGGCAAATTGTGCCAAAATTTCTCCTGTGAAAGTGGCAGCTCATATGATTCATTCGCAGCCAGGTAGTCCAAAACTAGTTCTCGCCCACTACCATACTCTCTACCGTAGTCGGTTCAGTGTGTTTACGGTATGGGAGAGAGTTTGGAATCGTATTTCTCGGCCTCAACGGATTATATGTATGTTGCTTGGACAATAGCTTAATCAAGATTCCCCACTCAGTTTCCCCACCCCATAGGAAACAAATATACCCACATTCGCCTGGATAGTGCCTCCCAGGAAGAGTCGTGCAGATGATGACAGCCCCTCTGCCGTGGACCACCATTTTCTCCACCTCCCGTCTCCCTTCCACCATTCCTTGTTATGAAAATTTTCCCGTAAAGGCCATTCTAGGAAATCTCTTCTTTTCTTATCGCGTAAATAAAAGCCGGTTTTTTACAGCACAAAAAAATCTGCGCTCTGGCCAACTTTAAAGTTGACGAGAATGACATGAGCGATCACTTCCGTTACGGTATCATACGCAAAATTCCGTTCTCTGATATAATTCAACGCAAATCATTCGATAGACTTCGTTCTACTTGGTAGTTAGGTTTTTGCCCCTCCCCACCCCCCCCCTCACCTCTCCTGTATCTGAAACAGTTTTTCTTTATTGGGTCACTTGAGCTTTGTTCTGCGGCATTCACTAACTGAGATTTCTTCGAGCAAAGTTTATTACAAAATAAGGGAGGAAGTATTATTTCTTCACAAAGTCTCAACGGACTTTTGCCCCCTCCCCTACCCCTGTAAAGTTTTCTACCCTTTCTCCATACCTTTTTTGGATTAAGGAGCTTATGGGGGGAGGAAGGATTTCAATGTTTGATCGCAAAGTTCTTCAGGGCTAGCCAGTTTTTCTTACTAGCCTGTCATTTTCAAGGATTTCCTATCCCCCCCTCCCTTCCCCACCAAGCCCCTAGGTGTTTCTCTTCTCTTCTGCGTGCCAATGCGAGGACGTGCGAAGCTGTACGGCCCCGTCACATGCATTTCTCTTCGCTATCGCTAGCTTGTTCATCACAAAAGCCGATTGCGACTGGTTTACGATAAAATTGCTTCAATTGTCCCTACTGTTCCCCTTCCCCCTTTCTCTTCTCCCCCTATTCCTGCTCATGTGACTATTCCACACCCTGCAAACTCTCACTAAAATTTCTCAAAATATCTTTGCACCACCTCCGAACTCCCAAGTGCAAAAAGTCGCATGACCCCCCTCCCCCCGCGCAAATGACATTCGTGCGTTCGGCTGCCCTTACACCGAGCGGCCGGCCGCGTGCTGTTCCATTCCAGCAGTGTCCGAGTCGAGTCGAGAGAGTTCCGTTGGGGTAGCCCCTTTCGCCGGGATCCACGTGCGGTTCCCATGCTCGATGGGGTCGGCAGAGACCGTGTCGACCACGGAGAGCGGCGCTAGTCGTCGTAAACGCGGCCGGAGATAGCGCACAGCGCCACGGAGAGTGGAGACGTTGACCTCGCAGATTGCAACGGTCAGCTGATGTGATTCGCTTTGGACCAGCGTTGCACTTCTATAGCATTGTATCTTGGGTCCCGATTTGGTAGATCAAACCCTGAAGGAGGGGGGGGGGCAGTAGAAGCTGATCAAAAAAATGAGTGGAGAATCTTCTTCTACTAAATGTTTTACTTATAAGAAAGATTCTCCCATTTTTCCATAACTGAACAAAAAATATTTTCCTCGAAACTAATGTAACTTTCTTCTCATTGCGTTTTCCTCGTAATTTTCGAGACCTTCAAGCCATCCATTTTCTTTTTCAGCAGATTGAATCTGCCACTTCTGATTTATCTATACAATCATCAAGTACTCGAAAATCTGGTCCTTTGAAGCGCACCCCTCAAAAAGTAGGCAGACCAGCAGTCACTCCACCTAGCATCGAGTATCAATATAAACGAATCTCACTTTGCTAATGTGCAGAATAATTAAATGACTTCAAATTCTAGTATCTGCGATATTTTGAAATTTCAAATAATTACCGCGGATTTATTTTTTGTATCTAATTAACATTCCATGGATATGAACTCAATTTTATTGCGTATAAATAATTTCTATTATATTTTTGTAATGAAGTTTTTCCTTTGACAATAATTTTATTCGTTTCAAATTGGTATAATGGTTTCCTTACTGAGTTGCACGAAATTTTTTGGTCTTCAACCACTCAGTCCTCTGCACCTAAAAATCCAGTCCTTTGAATTATACTAATCAAAAAGTAGACAACCCAGAAAATCTAGCTAGCACTCCTCCGCCCCCACCCTCTTCCAGCTTCTCAGATTATTTCCATCAAAAATTCTCATACGAACTCATTCAAAGGGACACCAGAGACATGATGTCCCAAACTTCCCATTTGGATCATACTTTTTGTTTTTTATCGTTTTGTTATCTTCGTAACATTCCACGTAATCTTTTTACAAAAACAACTTTGTTTACCATTCTTTTTTTGTTCATTATTTTCTATCCCCGCTTTTATCAAGGTCACAATACATTTTATGGCGCTTAGAATTGCCAGGTAAATAGTAAGCAAGTAAAAAATAAAATAAAAGTTATTAACAAGCAACTAATAATAAGTATGTCAACAAAGCTGTGAATGAAACAGATCAGAGTAATTTTTTTATGTGCTTCTGTATTTTTTTCGAAGAAGGCTATTGTGCAAATCATACTCTAGATTTTTCAGATTATTTCAATTTTTCGAGCTAATTCCATTCCTGGTGATATTTTTGATATATTTTGGTTATTCTTAGAGAGTGTTGCTGTGAGGAATAAATTGTATCCATTTCTTTTTTTCCTGAAATTATTTTCCATTTTCGTTTTTGGTCAATATTCTTCAGTTCGGTTCTTGTACTTGCTTGATACAAAATTGCATGATGGTGTTTCTTCCTGTACCAAATCTGTTTATTTCACAGCCCTGTGCAAAATGAACATGGTTTTTTTAAAATTTTTTCATCGACCCCGTCAAGGAAGTGAATTTTCGCTCTAATGCTAGCTGTTTCGAGAATCACGTTTTCTACTTCCCTTATCGGGGCCGTGCACAGCCGCGTTGCGCTCCCCCTATCGTTAGCTGAACTTTATCAATACCACAATGTTGCTGAATTACAAACATAAAAACGCTATAGAAGCGCAAAAAGCGTTTTGCGAAGTCGTATGATCGGTTTTTGCCCGGATCTGACAACTGACATTCATTGTGCTTCTTTAAAGTGTGCTGACAAGGCTCCGTAATCGCTCGAAGAACACTCGAAGAGCCCCCTGTCATTTGGGCCCCCAACTGTCCAGTACATTCCCCTTATTGACGTGCTGTTATCAGCGCTCAGAGCTCGAGAACCCTTTGTACCTGTTATTTTCAATGTTGTTTACCACGCAACAGTCATCTGTCATTCGAATGGGGGATTCCCCCAACAAAAAACGACAAAAATAATTGCGTTTTCTGCCAAAGATCGGACGACGACGACGCAATCGGCCGAGTGAAGAAGGCCCATTGTTTGATGTTTTCTCTTTTGCTAATCCTGACTCGATTACAATGAATGGACGGCAGACCATGGCATGACAGTAGAAAACATCAACACTGAGGGCATCCCCCCCCCCCCCTCCACAAACCACACATACTATTCAGCTCCAACAACCGTCCTTCGAACAATAACATCTGCCGTCTAGCGGTATAGGGTTCCGGTGAACTGTGACCCGGGTCCAATGGGTTGCCATGGGTTAGTGGAACCTTTATGTACCCTTTGATTCAACTGACTTGGCGGCTGGAAGGCGGGGCTTCGTGACCTAAATAAGGCCGCTCGCGCCCGCGACGCAGTCTACGTCTCTCTCTCGCGCGCGCTCTCTGAACATTCCCTAGCCTTAACTAGGTCACGAAGCCCCGCCTTCCAGTTGCCATTCCGTTGGATCAGAGGGTACCTCTTGTCGCTCTGATATTCGTTAGCCTCAATTATGCCAACTTCATCTGTCTTCAGTTTGAACGCTGTGGCTTTAGTACAATTTCTTTGCTTATCTTGCGGATATCAATCTCTTTTTTCTCCAATTTTCTTCCATTTTTGCAAAATTCAGAGTCTAGATTTTGTGCACGCTCATAAAACTGTTACAGATGAAAAGGGAGAGTCAAAAAAGCCTTTAACTATTTGAATTGCTAGAATTTCTTCATTTCCTTTTATGCAATGTTTCTTTTTTAATTCATACTTATGGAACTATCCAGAACAGAGTGTAGACTACACAAAGTACAAGAAAACTGGAGAGAACCAAAATGCTTTTAGCTGTTTGTATTCTGAAACCGCAGAAGCCTTTGAGACTGGATACGGGCAATTACGCAAGCCTGATACATAGGCTTCCTAGTGGGAAAAAACTCAAATCTTGCTAAACCATCACCCAAGCCGTAGTTCACATAATTTATTTGTGGACGAAAAACTCAACTCTAAACTCTCCCCAGTACCGTACTCACACCATAATTGAAGAATCGCGGTACGGGCGAACTATTATAATTCATATGAGCTGTCGCTTGGACGTGGCTTTCTAAGCCTTCTAAACAATATTGACCTCATTTGATACTTCAAAGATAACTCGCCTGTGGCAAATTTTTTAAAATTTTGTAGTCGCGTCTTCCTTATCCTTACTGCCCTTTAACGAGCATTTTTTACTCAAACCATAACCTTGACAAACATTGCTATTATCTCGTAGGCTTATGTGCAGTTACCGTATTTTGAATGAGATCACCGTAATACCGTAATACCACGTGTTTAGGAACTATCAAAGGACTTAACCTTTGATTCATCTAGCTTGGCGGCTGGAAGGCGGGGCTTTGTGATCTAATTGAGGCCGCTCGCGCCTGCAACGCAGTCTACGTCTCTGTCGCGCACGTGCTCTCTGATCATTGCCTAGCCTTAATTAGGTCACAAAGCCCCGCCTTCCAGCTGCCAAGCCAGATGAATCAAAGCGTACTTCAATAATGCATAAGCATACAGCATACAGCATACAGTCTCATACAGTGTACCCACGAAAAAAAACACAAGTCACGCTCCTAACTCCTTATCGGCAAAATCAGCCAAAAATATGAAAGCTGTCCAAGGTCTTATGAATTTTAGGGCAACATTCGTAATCTCTTCATATTGACAGAAGTCACGCGTAAATTATTCTTAGCAAGGGCTTCCCCAACATAAAAAGTGCTAGCGATAAGGGAGTAGTCCATTTTTGGACTCGTTATCAATCTGCCTTCGTGTGTACTATAACTCCATCAAGTAAACAGATTCAGTTAATCCCTTCTTAATTTTGCGGCACAAATTTTTAATTCATTTATCATTTTATCAACAGCACTGTAGAACTGTCAGTTTCGCTTTGCTTACTTTTTACGCGGTCCTTTTGTACGAATTGGTGACAGGCTTTGCGGCCGTTACCGGCTCGTCTTTTTCTCGGAATTTCTTTTGCGTCTGGCGCAGCACACATTACAGCCCTCGTGACCGTTTCGATCAGTCTAAATGCACTTTTTGCAAATATGTTACACATCCTCGTAAATTTAGCGGTTCGTGCGTGTCATGTGACGAAAAGGGCGAAAGTGGGAGGACGGGGGGGGGGAAGCCCCGTCCTAGCAATGAACTGAGTTCATTTGCGTCGCGGCGCACGTAGTGTCTTAACGTCAAGTGCCAGCAATGGTGATAAGAAACGAGTCTTTTGTCTCGGCCGTGATACGCTACATTGACGTTAGCGCTGGTTCATTGACTGGGACGTACAGCAGATGCATATATGGTTTTCACATAAAAGAAGTGGAAATTTGATAAAAGGTTGCACTGATGTGGTAAATTGCGCAAAATCCCCAAGAAGGTGTAGCTACAGAGACGAGAGGAATTTGCAAAAATGCAGGCAGATTTATACTCAGTTCTGCGCTACTAATCCACATATCGTGTCGGGACTCACACTACCCAATCACAGCTCTTCTTGCCGCCAAGGCTGCAGATGAACCGTTTTGGGAGCGGATTTTGAACTGAATGCCTTTTACGCCGCAAAGCCTCAAAAAATTATAAGAAAATCTGCGCAAGTTTTCGTTGCAGGACCATATGACGCCAAAAACTCCAAGAATGCAAACACATTGACAAATCGGGACCCATGTGACGAATCATAGCGCTCTGCCGCCAGCGCTGCACCGTTTTGGGCGCGATTTTCAAATTATTTGTTCGCGCCACAACGCTCAAGGGTCATAGGGGAATCTGCAAGTTTTCGTTGCAGGACCAGGACAACCTTTACATCTAGAAACTCGTCCGGGAGCATGCTGATATAAAATTTATAGACAGTAGGTGCAGAGCATTCTTCACCAACATTCTTGAACCGAAAATCCAGGGTACATTAAACCCGGTTCTGTGCCATTTTCATCGTAAATCATGTCGGGACCCATATAGACCAATCACAGTCTTTCTGCAGCTAGCGCCAAAGATAAGGCTTTTGAGCGCAAATTTTGAGCATGTCTTTAACGCTGTAAGGTGCTCGAAGTTCGTTGAAAAATTTACTCCAGGCTTTCGTCTCAGGACCACAGCTGCTAATCGAGCAGGGCATTCGGGCTCTCCTCTTAATTATGTTTTTTATTTCTTTTTTCGTTTTGACCCATATTTGGACTGCAACAACATTCCAAACGCGCGAAATCTGAAAAGAAATGTTTTAAGCAAAGCCTCAAGAATATTTCAATATTTTGAGTAAATCGCTTGTTCCTTGTCAGACTTTACCCCAAGAGATCGCAATATAGACATCACAACGATCAAACGCTAACTCTGTCAATAACAGTTCCTGGTTTACGACAACTTTTTAGCACAGCTGATTTTCCATCTTATCTAGTGCAAGTTTTTTTGTGGTTTTGTGTTTATGTGGTACACGGAGGCTTAATAATAGGCGGAGCATATAAAGGGCAGCCTTCAGCCCTTCAGTCGTTCATTCTTCCTTTCTGCAAGTCGTTATTGGCTTGATGTCCTTCCTGGCTTCAATTCCAAACCTTGAAGAATTTCTACCTTTGCAAAACTAGGTGTGTACTCTTGGGGCCAAAAACCAAGATTAAATCAAGAATTGGGTAGAAGTTTCATTTTTTATAATAGAAAAATCTAGTGTCATGCAAATTCAGCTATTCAACTAACAAGACACTTGTAAGACATTCTGTACACAACTAGATAGTAATTTGTTCCCTCCTCCCCCCCCCCTTTTCCCGCTGAATAGGCGGAAGTGAAGTGGTGCTTGTCCACAGACTATTGTTTATGCTGTTTGTTTTCGATGTTTACGTGATCAGACGGGTTTGCTAGACTAGTTGATAAACAACTTCTTGCTCTGATGATAAGTATATTAAGTAAAACAGTTATAGAGATACGTTCTACCTTTCTAACTCCACTGAGCGCGCTCCGCCCTCAAAACATGCTCCGCCCTATTCTCGAGTCAGTAAATTGGAACATATCGTCCCTTAGTTTTCTAGAATTTGTCTTCAATAAAAAATCCTTCATTTTTTCATATTTGTTGTGCTAATGTAAGACGTATCTGGTAAAATCTAGATACCTATCAGTGCTCTCAAAAATTTTGATTTACGGTATCCTATGTAGTAACTGAAATATGATATTTCCCTGGTTTTCTTTTCTGCAGAGGGAGTTCACTTCAGTTAAAATTTCATTTATGCGTATTTATCCCTACAATTCTCGCATCACTAAAATATTTTTGATGACGTCATATTTCCGCTTCTCTTATTGCTAATGAAGTCCCAAAGATAGAAATCTCTCCATCTTTGTTGTCAGCGCAAGAGCTGAAAACAATCGGAAGGACGCACTGTCGGTGATAACCATGAAATTGGGCAAAGTTCGTGTTTGTTGCAAATCGTCACATGTAGATTAGATTAGTTCCAGCAATTTCCAATTCACGGCCGAGTAGACAGCACATTCATTTTGGCGGAATAGAGAAGTTGCTGAGATCAGAAATCAGCTGTTTCAAATTTTTAGCTGAATTTCTAGCTAAACATAGTGAGCTCATACTTACAGGAAGGGATAGTGCAAAAAATAGAGGAGAGAGGAGAAAGATGAGAGAAGAATTTTGTAAGACGTTGATCTACCGCACCTTTTCTTTTAGAGATACATCGACTAACCCTCATTTTTTGGCGATACCTTCTTGACTCCCCTGCGGTCCCAAAAAATGGTCTCGGAGAGAAACATACAGTTCCTCTGCGGTTTTTGGAAACTTTCTAAGTTTTCCGCAAGCTTATTACACTAAAATTTTGATAAAAAGGAGTACAGTAACCATGTCGCAAAACGATTTGCACGACTGATTTGATTTTGCTATAGAAGTCTTGTTTCTGTGAATTTTACTTATGTGGAAGCTTTGTATTTTTTCTATAAATTGATTAATTCAGAAAAAATCATTTGCATATTTTTCAAATCACATGCACCACACTCAAAAATTTCTAGGCTTATCTTCGGTCCCCCCCCCTCCGCCTATAAATACCGAAAGAGTTAGGGTTTTGACTACTTTATTAAGCCCTACCATATTTTATTGATCTAAACCCTATCAACTACCCACGCACTTTTACTGGAGCAAAATCAGTCAGTAAGTTCCTGTGGCTAGCTCCACCCATCGGGAGAGCCCCGCCTATCGCGCACAGCTCCTATTTTCCGCAGACGATATATGGTACTTTTTAAGGATATTCATACCATGAACTGTGATCGCTGCACTACTTGGGCGTCATTCCCGTCTGAATCTGCCCTGAGAGGGCATCGAACACTGCTCTAGCCAAAATGGCTTTGTTCATTGTCAAAGGAGTTCTCTTATCTAATACGACTTAAAACAGGGCTCGGCAGTTCATTCCAGACCCGCCTGAATTGAGTGGAACGCTTATCAATCTTTCGTTTTCGTCATATAGCTCGCGCTAGTGCGGCAAAATCTTTCTCTGGCAAAAAATTGCCGTTTCAACTAGTTTAAGATGCATCTACTTTGGTGACCCTTTTTATCTCGTACACTTTTCAAGTCGAATCGCCTCGCAAATGATTCGCAGAGAGACATTATGAACTCTTCATAGGGTTCACGAGCGCCCCCATATGTGTGTAAATCGCGTGATGTAACCTTCTGATTCGATTAGACAGGGTTAGCGCCCAAGTGGAGCAAAGCGGACGTTTTCCCTTCCCCCTTCTAATAAGAATGCAGAAATGTTTCAAATAATGTATACTTATGTAGACTTCATCCCCTTTTATAGCGGGCCGAACAAGATCTTGGAAATAAATTAGCTTGTTCGTTTCATGTTTTCGTGGTTTCATAGTATACTTTTCTCAGTATGTGAGTATATTTGCTTTCAAACCCTATTTTATAAATCTTCAACCTGTATTTCCACAAAGTCCCTTAATAAATTTCTCTATAAAGTCTAACTCTCAGGCAATTCTCCGTAACTTCCGCAAGGCACACAAAATTTGCAGCGGTTCCGCAGGATTTTGTTTACCATTGCAAAAGCGGGAACGTTGAAAATGGGAACTTCCGCAGGATTTTCACGTCAGAGATGAAAACGGGAACTTCCGTAGGGCTTTATACAAAGCGCTGCGGAACTTCCGAAAAATGCCAGCGGCTCCGCAGCACTTTGACATGCCAGTACTTCCGCAGGTTTTGAATGTGTTGTCTAATATGATGCTGCCTCGCCAACAACTAGAGTGCATTATCGAACATGTCCGTAGTGCAGAGATAGTAGGTAAGTCTCACAGTCAATAAAGTTCAAATCTCGCGGTGTTTTCTTTTGCTGTTGTGGTTCGCATTCTTCGGAACTTCCGCAGCACGTTTACGGAACTTCCGCAGCTGACAAGGCGGAACTTTCCCAAACGTTTGGCGGAAGTTCCGGTCAGTTGTCTGAGCTCAGACGACTCATCGGAACTTCCGCAAGACAAGTAAAACTTGCAGCGGTTCCGCAGGATTTTGTTTTCTACTGCAAAAGTGGAATCGTTAAAAAAGAGAACTTCCGCAGGATTTTCAGTTAGACTGGTTGCAAACGGGAACTTCCGGGGCCTTTTACAAAATGCTCTGGAATTTCCGGAAAATGCCGGCTGTCGCTTCACTTTGACTTGCCAGTACTCCCGCAGTAGCTCAAATATGCTGCCTCTTACCATGCTGTCTCGCCAATAATTAGAATGCATTGTTTAACATGTCTTGCGTAGTGCAGAGAATAAGTGTCTCACAGTCAATAGAGCAACGTTCAAATCTCCCTAAGGTGTTCTCTTTTACTGTTGTGGTTCGTATTTTTGGAACTTCCGCAGCACATCATTTGGGAACTCAGCACGTTTACGGAACTTCCGCAGGTTACCCGGCGGAACTTTTCTAAATGCTCTGCTGAAGTCTGAGAAAGTCAGGTTGTTTGGAGTTCGAATCGCGAAGTTGTAGATAAATTTGCTTGTAGATATCTTTCATAGTTCCCTTCTAGATGCAATCTTACAAGGGACAGATACTTGGTGATTGTGGCCAATCCCAATAAGACACATATCACTGAACGCGCCTTAGAAATCTGACTTCAAATCTGCTTTCATTATCTGCTAAACGATTATGTAAAATAAGTTATGGGGTTTTTTTTGCAGAATCTTTCATACTAGCGCATAGTCAGATTCCTTAATGTTGAGTTTTTTGAGGGTAAACGCAACTGAGCTGGTTATCCAAAATTCAAGAAATTGAGCTCTTCTTCAAACGTTGTTCCGAGGAGCGAAACAGGAAATCAGAGCGATTCTTATAGCTTTGCTCAACTGAAACAGTACAAATTATTATAGAAAAGACGTTCATAGCTTATTTCGACAGTCGCTTAGCAGATGGCTTAAAGAGATTGAAATCAGCGCTAGAACACTCATTTTATGAATTTTGTAAGTGTTACATTACGAACGGCCAGCGTCACTAAGGATCCTTCTCTTGTTAGATTTTTCAGAAAAAAATTTGCTGAGATTTTAGGGCCTGCTGCATTGTCATTCATCTTCTGACTTCCTTCAATTTCCTGATCAAGAATGGTATTTCTTTCCCTCCCTCTACTCTTTTGCAGACTGCAAACTTACACAATTATTTTTAATTCTTACGCATCCAGGAGTTGGAAAACTTGAGGTTGAGTAGCAGCAAGATACATTTCCTTCCCTTCCATCCCACTTATGTTTTCTTGAGCTAATTTGAAGCATCATTTCAGCTGAGACATCTGGGCACTTTTGCGCTCTCAAATATCTTCAAATTTGGGTGCACAAGCCACGCCCCCATGCTGTATGTAACTCGCATTTTCTTCGCGAGTGTTCTTACCGTTAGGTGTTCATTTATTATAGTTATGTACAAGGGACTCGTGTTCTTGAGCAAATCCATCTTGCTACCCTATGAAATAACACGAAAATTTTGGATAATGCAAGCTGTATATATGCATGTTGTCAATTTCGTCTCCTCTCTCTCCTTCCTCATCTTGGATGCTCTTGGTTCTTCATTGAAAGGCGTCTGATATTGTGTATATTGTATATTGTGCTTGGAGTAGAATGTACTTTTGCTATTCCACGGCTTCCTGGACCAAGGCGTTCTTCACTGTCCCATATATGTGAGGTAAGAGCGGTCAAAATGACGGACCAGTCGGAGGGAGGGCAAAGGATGGACCCTTTGGGTGCCTTGTAATGAAATTATGATGATAGGCAGGTTTTTACATCCGTATTCCTTGTCATTCTGTCCTAATTATGCTAGGAATCTCTTACTAATTTTAGATGCATCAAACCAAAGACTACATTCTTATCGCTACGTTATGTATTCAATTCCACCAAAAATCTATTTTATTGCATTTGATGAATTTTATGACACTGTCAAAAGACCATCGTTACTTTTTGGCTAAAACTACAAAATACAAAACTGCTGACCACAGAATTTTGATTTTAACACGGCTATAAAAGAGTAACGTTTTCCAATTGCATTCGATATGAACCTCTTCTCGCTTATGACACGAACCGTTCGTTCTCTAAATCTACATAGAAGATTATAATGTTCTACAGATTACAGATGATTGCGCTCAAGTCTGCTCAGCGCCTTCCACGAGGTCTAACTGTAGAATGGATGGATGGGATGCGAGCACAATTTTCAAATGTTTGGCTAAGAGATAATAGCCTACACATGCGACCATCGTTGGTCCACCTTGACTTGAATCCTTGTCCACAGGTAATTTCGCCCTGAATATTTACTTTTGGAAGACACTCAAAGCTTGTTTAGAAAGTTGATCTATCCGGAACTTCCGTCTCCGTAGAGTGGCCGCCTTTTTTACGCGCCGAATTTCCAAGTGACTTCCTCCGATCACACAGCACCGTTCAACCGGGCACCAATCTCTGTAAAAATCCCAACAAAATGGTGTGTCATCATTTGTGTTATCCGTAAAAGACAATGACCATTTAATGGTTGTTTCAGATTTTGACGAAACCATGGCGAATTCAGCAGAAGCCATGTACAGTTGACATGCGCCATATTGGTGCAATGATTTGGAAGGAACCACTTGTAATCAACGGTACTGTGTGGCCACATCTTGAAAAGGTGAATTCAACTTTTCGTACTATAACAAAAAATTGAAAACAGCTTTTTTTATACCTTTGGCATCTTGTTTCATGAGTGAAGAGCCTATCGAACAAACGCGTACCTCTATAAGCTTTGCGGGGTCAGCCGGTTACTAAGAAAGTGTTCTGTAATTCAGGTTACCTTTGGTACCAATCTCCCGCCCTCTGATCGTAGAGGGGGGCACTGTCCGCTTAGGGTGGGAATAGAGTCTTAATCTTATTGCTCATAGCGGCGCCTCATACCATTACGCCACAGTTTCGCCTAAAGTAGAAAACAGGCAATATCGCCGAATTTTGCGTCTTGTGTAATTCTCTCGTCATTATCTTCTCTGCCGTTACCTGCTGTTCTTTTTGAGGACCATACTCTGCAAGTTTCCAGTGGAGGCTGGAAGTACATAACTGCGCCTATCACACGCGTTTTGAATACCTGATAAGTTCAGCAGTGATTAATGGGAGCAGAAGTGCAACACAAATAGACAAGAATTTTTGACTTTCGCATCATTTAATGACCATATCTGTCTTGAGATTTTGATTCAGATCTAACCGTTACTATCGCTAACCACCAACTTCTAGATTCCCTCGGTGGTTACGGTAGAAACGCGACACAATGGAGCTCGCATAAGTCTTGTCGATGCGGTCGCGGCACTGAAGCGATTAGCTGAAGAACAACCACAGTATTTCCGATTTATGATCGAAAATCCTATCGAATATCAGCACGCATTCTTCAAAGCTTCTCATAAACTGGCAAACATCGATGGAAATGTGATCGTTTCGGTAAGTGGAGCATTGAGACCATTTATGGCTACAGTTCTTACGAGTGCTTTGCAGGGTGTGTTCAATAACGATTATCGATCTAGCCAAATGACGACAGAGAATCTGGACTTGTTCTACCGTAGCTTGAAGTCTTTCTACAAGATCTGTTGCGAAGAACAACAAGAAGTCTATATAAATTCGGACGAGTTATTGGTTGTGGACAACTCCCAAATGCTCATTGGAGCCCCTGCACAATGGGGTCGCGAAATGAAAGTTCGCATTTTTGCGTAAATTACGGAGGCCTTTTTGCTTTATTGCTTATCGTCGTAGCTGGACATTAAACGGCCTCATCTGCGCTCAAACCTTGACGCTATCCGACTTGCACCTTTCAAAGTCGAGCAAGCATCATCTGTAATTAATAGTTTGATTGAGTTGTTTCCATATGTTCTATCTTGCACCACGACTCTATAATTGTTTTCACTCAATGCTCACAGAACTGGTCCTATGTTATCTGATACATCAGCGAGTTGTTTTACTCAGGAATCCTTTTTTCTCACCGTCAACGTGTAAATACTTCTCTAGTGTGATCTGCAAGAACTGTAAATAGCAGTAGCACATCATCCATTGCTAATATGTTCCTGCCATTCTTTTATTTCCTCATTTTGTCTCCCTTAGAAGGTCAAGCCAACTCCGAATGTGCATTGTGAATAAAGCATGAGCTCTTCATGAATGCATGAGAAAATGTTTAGGGAAGGGGGCCAAGTGAGGGCGGAGAAAGTGGGGCCAAATGGGGGTGGAAGACCCAGTTGGTAACTCTATACCTTCATGATGTCTTCATGGTGTCGCTAGGACCTCGTCAGTCAGTTGTTTGGAGTGTTGTCAACGATCAGACGTAAAATCTTTCAACTGCATATCAGGATATGTGTAAAAATGTAAAGGTCGTTAATACTTCAGATAAACTGCCAGCGCTACTATTTTCAAGCAGCCATTTGAGGCTGCAATAATAAGATACGAGCACGTAGTAGCACATCTCTGAAATAATTCGTCAAAGTTCTTATGCAGCATCATAATACAAGGTAATTTAGCAATGCAGCACAAAAGCAGAAGCGTGTCCTGCACAGTTCTCACACTGCAAATCATTCACATATGTTGACATAATCTTCAACTTTCTCTCGTACTCTTCACGCAAAACCGACAAATCTGCAACTTACTTTCTTCATCTTTATCCCTCGAAGGGTATGAGGACATCGGCTTCCAAATGTTGATTAACAAAACACCTCCACATGAATCTTCCACCTGGACTTGTCGTTTCCTAACTGTACATTGATATCAACCATAAGCATCAAGAGAAGAGAATCAGCGTCAAAGAAGGAAATTTGAAATATATAGAACAAATGCTTGAACCAGAATAACAATCGGCAAATCGAGTGCATAAACGAGGTTGTGCGGCACGTTTGCGGTGCAAAGGTTGGGCCAGACTGCGCCGGGATAGCGGATAACGCAGGCTGCATACGCTCCTATGATGAAAAACCGAGCGTACGCTGTGTAAGCCGCGCAGTCTGGCCCAACCCTAAGGATGTGCGGCACTCCTGAGAACTATTACACATACCGTGGCAGGACCACTTAGTCGAGATCTCTGCCTACTGTGGCCCGCTCAAATCCCATGAGTGGAGGAACGAACACCTCAATTAGGCACCGCCTCCGCGGACCACTGGTCCCAACACGATGCACAATAGTAGGACGAAAGGACTAGCAGCCCGCGGAGGCTTTGCCCAATTGAGGCGTTCGTTCCTCTACCCAAATCCCATAATTTTTGCTTGTCTATAGCGTGGGTCGCGAATCGCCACGTTTCGCACTATCAGACTCAGATTAGTTTCATTTTCTTTTCATTGCTTTTCTCGCTCTTCATCTATTCGTGTCATTATAATAAGCCGCTTACTTGTCGGTCTGTAAGTCTGTCTGTTACGAAAATACAGTGGAATGATTTACAATTCTTTGGAGCATGTGAGGTTCTGATAGCGAGTATGGTTCATTTTTAATTAGGACTTTCTCACCGCAGTCAACCTGGCATTAATCTAAAAGAAAGCCTTCACATCGTAAGTTTACCATCGTTTCTTGATGGCCAGTGCGAGCCTCTGCTAAGCAGAGATGAAGAACTGGTTCGTGTTTAAATTACCAGTGCGTCTCACCTCTGCTTCGCAAAGGCTCGCACTGGCCCTACTTTCTGCATGCCTTACTCATTCCCGCAGAATAATGGTATTGATTGAAACTCACCGCGCTATGCAGGCTATCACGACTAAATTGTAAACAGCTACTCATTGCGAGAGCTTTTTTGTGTGAGATCGGTACTTTCGAGTAGATGAACTTTTCCGAGAAGAATAAATGCAAATTTGAATCGACTTTTGGACTTTTTGTGGTTTGGTAGTCGCCATAACGACGATGATCACCGCTGGCTACATCTTGGTGCAAAAATCTTCTCAAATGATCAGGGAGAATCTTGGCCAAGTGGGTCCGTTTGAAGAGCAATTTTTGGGGGGTCCACTCAACGGATCCGCTCGTGCTTTTGCATAGCGGACTTTCATGCTGCTAGCATGCGCCAAAATTTGGGCTCTGGACGTTGGCTGGAACACGCTCCTCGAAACTAACGGACAGACAAACACACACTCACAAAAAAACCTAAATATCCTTAGCCCGTTGTTATAAGTTATGATTTTGTTTTCAACTGCTTGTTGACCGTTTGGTATGTTTATATTGGCTATCCGTAGAGTTTCGTTACTCTTTCATTGTGCTGCTAATGAAGCAGTACTGACATCCGTGAACTGTTGAAGCTGCAAGGTACAATGCAAGTCAATATTAGTAAGGTTGCCTCACTATTTTGACCAAATTTCTTCCTCCAATCTCCATTAGGCTCCCGCCAGAGTGCCAAAGTTATGCCAGCGCTACGCCAGCATTTCGATCGATACACGTGTATTTCGTTGGGGCGGGGCTAGCTCAGCAGGTAGATGTCCCCAACGAAATACACGTGTATCGATCGAAATGCTGGCGTAGCGCTGGCATAACTTCGGCACTCTGGCGGGAGCCTTAGGAATCGTTCAGACTGCGCCGGTACCCGTCCAAACCCACCCGAATGCGCCCACGCCTGAATGCCGAAATTGTCAAAGCGCAGCAGATATGCGTGCAAATTGGTATATTGGAGCACTCCGGAATACTGAGCGCGTAGCGCATATATCTCAGTCACTGCAGAAGGATCCGCAAATTAAGGATTACATATACCAGGCCCATACGTACAAACCAAACCACCTACACACATACAGTGACACATACTCACACTTCCGCACACACACACACTCACACACATTCACACACATTCTCATAAGCACTCATTACACACATATTTTCATACAATACATACATATTTCATACAAACAACGCAGAAATTTCCTCTGCAATAATTGGAAACAGAAGAAATTGCGAAATTCAATAAAAAGGAGTTGACGCCACAGCGATGGCGTAAAGACAAAGAGTGTTCGGATACATGAAATTGTAAGAAGGCGGAATACCACGCCAGATCCTTGTAATATTAGTGTAGTTGCAAATGAAGATCGGTATGTAACGTCGAGCTACGCGGAACTAACAAGGGATGGATCTTGATCAAGGTGGCGTTTCTATACAAAATGTACACTGTTTTATAGAGCATGGAACAGAGTTCAAACCTACTTTCGGTATCTGCAAAGCGCTTCAGGAAGGGAGTAGAAATTTTTCGATGCAAAAATTTGAAAGCGCCGCTACAATAAAATCATTCGAAACCGTAGTCTTTGAGTTCAAGTATGGCCATGATTAGTATAAGGGCGTTTTATGGAACAAGACCTTCAGTCCAATAAACTCATGTCAGTCATTACTCCTTCTAAGCGCCGAAAAGATCTCAACACCTATTTTTATCTTAGCCAAATCATTTAATTTCTACCCCAAAAAATTCCCATAATTCCCCTCCCAGAAGCGCTTTGCAGGTACCGAAAACAGATCTGGAATCAGCGTTCAGTGCTCTATAAATTATTATACATCCCATATGGAAACGCCACTTCGACCAAGTATCCTTTCCTTGTAAGGTATATGCGCCACGCGGGCAGTATTCCATGCGTGCTCCAATATGCCAATTTGCGCGCATATCTGCTGCGGTTTGGCAAAACGGCGTGCAGGATGGTTCGAGCCGATTTGGCGGATTCGGACGGGTTCAGGCGGGTTCGGGCCGATTTGGGCAGATTTGGACGTATTCGGGCAGATTCGGACGTATCGAGCGGGACGGGTACCGGCGCGGTCTGAGCGATCCCTTATTGGTAGAATTGCAAATGCCATGAGAGGTGAGCGGTGGCGGGAAATACTTGGTACATGTGCGAACATTCAACTCTGAAGCAAACCAGCGCTTTCGTCAAAGAAACAGTTCGATTTATTCGCAGTGCTAATTTTTAGCTCACAAACGTTTCGGTATGGTGTTCACGGTTGAGCCATGCGAGCGGCCCTCTGCTGGGCAGTGTTGTAAAGAGAGACATAGGCCAAAGCTTCCGCTCTACCGCAAGAAGTGAAGCCTTTTAACCTGCAGACAATGTGCATACCCAGTAGGTAGGCAATACCGGTATCTGCTAACAGAGTATATTTTCACACATGTGAACGTAAACGATACATGCATGAGGCACGGCACAGTGTTAAGGATCGGTGATGCTTCGTCGCCACACGATTTCTAATTGTGACGATCGTCCACAATCTTCCGTAGGCGCATACTCTATAAGCAAAATTCGACTTGTACGCATAAGCTCACAAAAGCTATAGACCTATGCATATGAAATTCACCGCGGAGGATTGCAGACATCTGGCAGGTTGCCGGATCGAGTATCCCGCAACTTTGGAGAAATCGCGCAAGGTATATGTGAGTGCTTGACGCCCATACTCGATCAACAAGATTCAGATAGCCTATTGGGTTGATCAATTATGATCAAGAAGGAGGGCTTGAGCTTAATTCGATGAAGGTTGGGCCAACTTTGTCGGGGATCAATTTTGATCGAGTGCAGAGGCGGTTGATTTGATCAAGGTGCTTGGAGAGGATGATTTTTGCTCGAATGAATGCTATCAAGCCTCACTCGCACCAACAGCAAGTGAAATGCCCTTTTTCTGTCGCTGTAATGTTTAAACATTTAGCGAGGCCTTACGGTTCTTATCACGCCTAAGCCTTCAGATGGATATGTGGTATTTTGAGTCATCACCACAGTGTTTTCAACAGAGCTTCATTGTGCGAGTTGGTAGATGCATTTAGAACATTTAGATGAAACCAGTACGAGCCTTCGCGAATGTAAAACACGTCAGAAATAGGCTGCTATTTGTTCTCGAAAGTAAAAGCTCAGGAAATCAGTGCTTTCATGGGTCTCTAATACTGACGAACCATTTGGGTCCGCTAACACGATCATTCCTTGTGTTCTTGTTACAGGAAGTGGTCAAAGGGTACGGGTTGCTTACACGAAATCCAAAGCATTTCTGTTGCTGTTTCATTACAACGCAGTGTATGCGGTGCAATGTACCTTAATCACTCAATCATTTGGCTTTTCCCATGTTCTATCTTTTTCTATCCTCCGATCTGTTCATACCGACAACCCATTGATATTGAAGCGTTTATATAAAGCGTACGTTTTGCCTCACCTCGAATACTGTTCTGTGATATGGAATCCTTTTTCAAAAAGAGACATTTTGAGGTTAGAAAAAGTTCAACAAACATTTACTCGCATTTTGTTTCTGAGATGTCGTAAAAGATTAGCTTTCGATGAAATGCCTAAATATGAAGAACGCCTTAAGTCTTTGGCAATGAAGAGTCTGGAATTTAGACGAACTTATCCAGATCTTATTTTCGCTTTTCGCCTCCTTCGTAAGGAAATTAGGCTTAGCGCAAGTAAGTACTGGATTTTCAGACCTAGTAGTAGGACGGGTGGGTTTAACATTCATTACCCACGTATTTATAGGAAACGCTTTCTACGAACATTCAATACTCTTTTTTACAGAACACCTAGATGGCTTAGCAGGCTTCCACTTTCGACGTTATCATCTGTTGAATCAGCTGCTTTTAAACGTAGATTAGCGCAAGTTGACCTATTACAAGTTAAGGGTTTTCATAACTACTGAAACTATTTTCGCTTCCCGGTTTTTTTTTCAGGAATGTCGCGTCCCTTTTTTCTGTCGTCCTCCAACACGACACATAATTCCACATAGTTTTTTGTTTGTTTGTAAAGTGTGGTGTTACTGACGTTTGATGTATATTATTATTTACGTTTTA
Source organism: Cylicocyclus nassatus (assembly GCA_958299035.1). Lineage (NCBI taxonomy): Eukaryota > Metazoa > Nematoda > Chromadorea > Rhabditida > Strongylidae > Cylicocyclus > Cylicocyclus nassatus. The sequence continues at coordinate 81,845,890 of CATQJL010000112.1, forward strand.
GTTTTTTTCCTGTCACTAACCCCGGTTTTCTGGCCGACCACACACCGCTATGTTCGTCGTCCTGAAATTGACTTGAGAGTTTTCTTGGAGAACTTGACGTTCATGGACCACATGCTCCATGTCTGAGGAAATTGCTTCATACATACATACATACATACATACATACGCGTCTGGCTTTTCCCCTGCTACTGTACTGGGTGTGTGGTCGATTGGTTATCTGCTGTGTTTTCTGCTCTTTTTTGGCGCACTTCTAAGTGCATTTAAATAAATAAATAAATAAAATAAATGTTAATTCCTTGCGAAGCTCTTTCTCTATCTGATGAATAATTTTTACTTTTTCGACAGTGGGTAATAAAAGCATCCGTCCGCTCAATGGAGATCCTGCCTAATAACATCATAAAAAGGCAAAATTTTTGATTAACTGAGCGCGTCACATCGCGCCCTACATAGTCTTCACTACCATTTGCATTTCTTCATTCCTAGAGTGAAAAGCGACGTTCATAGCCTTCTTCTGTCGAACATACCTAGGCAAAGTAGTCGTACTAAGGGTATCCAAAACCTGGTATAGGTAGCATAGATACATAAAGCCATGTACTCTGTAACCTTTGAGGGTCATGAGAGGGCACAGCATTTTCCGCAAAAAAACCGGATCATCCAGGATCGCTCCCGGATGTCATCATCATGACCAAATCTAAATAAATGTGGATAAAGCAGCATAGAAAATATTATATTTGGAATATCCCAAAACAGAAACCCTTTTCTAGCCTTTTTTTGTGCTACAAACGATTTTTCGTGTGAATTTCCACGGTATATAGAACAACATATTCACTTAATCTCTTTTCAGACTACAGTTGAGTGTCAGAAATTCAGAAAAGCTGTTGGAGTCAATAAAAGTGTAAATTGCGCTCAAATCTTGTGCAGAAAGTCGCGCACGAAAATGCTGGTTTATAGGGTTAATGAGTGATTAGGACGTTGGGACACTTGAGACATTGTCAGTGCTCCTGTTCGTGTCTTGAGGATCACACCGATATATAATGAATGGGTGTATGTAGGGTTATGTGTATATTGCGGGGTTCCGTTTAGACCCCGTCGAGATCTACGACCAGAGCCAAATGCCCCGTCAGCTCTGGTCTTTCTCCGCTCGTCTGCGTCTCCGCGCACTGCGCGCTATTTCGCTACCTCAAATGCGCGGCACGGGGCATTTGGCTCTGGTCTCCTTTTCTTCGTTGTTTTGAACCCAATTCTAGGTGTTAAAGTTCTTCTACTTTCACGTTGACAGCGTCCCAAAACCCCATTTTTCTAATTTGAAGGAGAAATCTGGCAAGTCGTGTTTTCGAAAATTTCTTTTTTTCTCTAGTTCACCTCTTTTCATGCGGTTTTTTCGTGCATTCGATAGATCTTGCTTCCGTCAATGATGTGGACAACCTCTCATAGCTTACTTCTTCCATTATACTGGATTTCCTCGTGAAATCTGTGAAAAGTGCGTTTTTCTCTACCTTCTTCTCTTTCAGTGTTTTTGCAGCAATTTTTTTCCAGCTTGCGCGATTATTGCTCAGAACAGTAAGCGCACTAATCCAGACAACGTCCCAGGAAACAGGAACTTCAGTGGGGGGGGGATAAAAATTCAAGAAACGCACAAAAACTACCTTTCGCTTTGATGTTGCGTGCGTTTCGACTCAGTAAAATGAAATTTTGTGTTTTCATAATTAATTTCTTCCTCGTTTATCTTCTTTTTGATAAGCAATACTTTCGAAACATGGTTCTTTATGAAAGAATCACAAAAAGGAATTAGCTTTTCCTCGTTTCCCCCAGTGCTGCGAATTACTGGTCTTTGAGCGAAAACCTGCACTTTGAAAAGCCGCCAAATGAAAGATTTTAAACTCATTGCAAAGTTTTTATCCGCTTTTTAGCAGTATCTTTTGCTGATATCTGTTTTGCGTCTTTCTTCTTCTCTGATCCATAAACAACGTTCACTTTTTGTGAAGATTTGCCGCCCTCTAGACCATCGCAGGTATGATAGAAAGTGTGGATGTGGAACACTGGTGGTCGCAGGATTTCGTTCAGCGAAAGGGGATAATAAATTTCTAGAAGCCACGTGCTCCTGAATTTTTCAGAATGCTCCTCAAAGTTTTTGTGGGTCCGCACGCCTCCAAAATATTTTTTACAAGGCTTAATTGAATTTTTAAAATTGTTGAATGTTGTCTCAATTATTTACAATGTCTTTACAATTATGTGTGAATTATTAGTATAAGTCACTTGCACATCTGTATAAGCCAATTGTAATTGAGATGCAAAATTTCGCGAAGCCCCGCGTCCTCGGTTCGCCGCTGGTATCAAATCGTGGCTACGTAAGGAAGGCACGTGGTGACCAACCAAACCAAGTCACATCTTGGGCACGTCTTTATCAAAGCAATAAACACAATGGCACTTTCAACACCTCACCAAAATTTTATACAGCTGTAACTTGTGTGAATCTAAGATATTAAGTAAGCAGGAGCAAAGCTTCCAGCACTTGCATCAATAAAATCACACAAAATATCAAGAGAAAGTTGAAAAAATACCAACGAAGCTATAACACAACTTATTACACAGTCTGATAAACTCAGTATAGCACCACGAGTTAAGCGATAAGGCTTAGGTTGCGAAGAGTCCGTCGTACCTTGTCAGTCTTTCGAACAAATGTGACAATGATTTTTGCTGCTGAACTAAACCTCAGTAGCTGCTTGTTACATTATACCGATAATCGCTCCCTTTGGTTCTCTTCAAATGAGTTGGGCGATTTGAGTCCGACAGTGCAGCATCACACTGAGCTTGATTTGATGACGCAAACAACTTCATAGCAAATTTCAAATAATCTCAATATTTGTATATAATTACTTACGCTTAAAAAGCATTGCATTTTCTAAGCTCTTCTTGTGAATGAATGCAAGATTGGAGTGAACTTGTTCGCACAAATTTATTGCCAGTGAGAAAGCAGAAGTTTGACTAATATGGTTGGCAATTTTAACAAAGCATTTCTGGTTACAGACTACCAAGGGAAGCGAAAATTTACATCAGGCTACTTAGCACACAGTTTTAACACGTTTCGGACCGGTGCTGCACTTGATGCAGCACGCTGCTTCGAAGGATCTTTCTGAAGTTTACAGGAGGGTTTCTTTTAGTCCAAAGTTGTTAAGTCAAAGGTCTGAGCTCCTACTTCTCAAATGACTCTGTAGAGCTGTGCCGCTCATATTTGTTTAGGAGATATGAGCACAAATCGAACAACAGTTGCAACGAAGTGCGGCAACGCGAACGACGCGTGCGACGTCGCAGCTTCTCTTTGCTTCAATATCAAAGAGAAAAACCGTAGTTTTAATACTGATGTGTACAGTGTACAACATAGATACTTTTGGATACTATTAGGAAGTGAGTCCTTGTTCCTATCTTTCAGGAAAGCGCAGAAGTCCTTCTCAAGTGGCAAAATTCAAACGCTTCGAATTCACTCAGAACTTTGGGTATGGAGCTTATATGACATGCTGATTACAGATGTAACCCACAGGCTGCGAAATAAGGTCCCCTTGTAGGCTAACGGTTGAAAGTACACTGTTTTTCGCCGCGCGCGATTTCGCGGTCCGAAACGTGTTGAAGAGAAAATAGAATGCAGATAAAATTTGCGTAAACACTCAAGCATTACAAAGTACTAGTATCACTACAAACTACGATTTGGTAGGCAGTATCTTCGATATCACGTAAAGTTTGTGGTCAGTCAGACTTCTGGAAAAGTGATAATGGGAATAAGGAGGTGATGCTCACATCAAGGCCACACGCCATATTAGGATAGGATATGTGCTTCAGACGTGAAGAATTTGTGATGTGGCGATGTTGTTTTATTACATGGAAAAATGACAAATCAGTGATATCTTTTTTGTTTTGCCGCGGATGAAGCGGATGAAGTGGATAAGCAAATCGTATGCCAGGGCTAGCAAGTATAGCTTTGTTGACGTAGAGTTAGTAGCTGTCATCACCAAGAAGTATGTGATCTGTTCACTAGGAGTCGCCTTTCGTGCCACTTTTGTTCAGCGTGATAAGTTCCTGGAGGCGATCTCGCTATCTTTCGCCCTTTTTGTACTGGATTCTTATAAGAAACATTATTTCCGGATAGATCGTCCTCGCTCTAGATGTAGATGTATGCAGAGAACTCAACATAAGACCTTTGAAAGTGTCTAAAGCTTACTACGAAACTAGCGGTAAATTATGAAGTTGTTGAAAAAGTGCATATGGTATAAACTACTATTTTTTGATAATGGGGTACGAGGCTTGTAAGGAATCAGAGGATGATTAAGACTTTCAACAAGCTTGGCGGAATTCAAATGGTAAAATATTATTGGGTTGGAGTACATATTCTTCTGGCATGACTAGCATAGCATGACTCTTTGATTCCATCAGTTCACGAAAGCCGTTCATGCGCTGCGAAAAACCTCCTATCTCGCTGTAAAAGATGACTACCTGAGCGAGGAATTGCTCCGTTAGAGGGAATAAAAGTACATTCAGTTAAAACCTCAGTCTGCTCGTATGTGTGTCTTAACATTAGAGACCAGCACTTAAAACTCATCCATGATATGTACCATAAATCACGTTTTTTTGCAAAGCCGCTTGTTGTTTTTTCATTTCGACGAAAAAAAAAACAGCAATCTTTCTGCAAAAAGTTGGAGCGAAAAAAGGATCAACAGCGGCATCACAAAAAGTTCCTCTTTACTTTACTGGAGTGCGGAAAGTCACCAATGCGCACTTTACTGTGACCCAGCCCCGTCAATGTCTGGTATGTGCTGAAAAGAACTCGTCCACATTTATTGTGAAGTGTGCTGAAGGTGAACCTTACGCCATAGCTCATGTTAGATTCAGTGCTCCAAAATTCAGAAATGAAGGGATTCAAATTTAGGAATGTGCGTGGACAAGCTTTTACAAAAAGAGTCTGCCAGGTAGAAGTTGATATGCGATTTACGGTAGACACACAAGATGTCGTCTATCATTCATCCTAGGGAAAAATAATTTAGAACGACTAGGCAAATATGCATTGGGCTGTGTTATTCGATATTCTCCGTGGCTCACTTCTTGCGTATGCTTTATGCTTACTGTGCACATAGCTAACCAAATTTGTCAGCAATCCATTAATGAAAGTCTCATGTCCTACTCAGTAATTGAAAGTCTCATGTCCTACTCAATATATTCCTTGACGCGGGTAGATCTTAACAGTGAACTTTGAGCTGAAGGTTACCTAAAATTTGAGAATTGCTGCTGACAGTCTGTTTATAAACTCACTAGAGGGGGAGTTGCATTCCCTAGTGTGATCTATCTGCTAGATTTTTTCTGAAATAAAGGGCTGTGTCTGTTGGTCATCTTGAATGTTTCAATGTATGTTGCTGTAGTCCTCTTCTGTAAGTATTATATATCATAAAAGAGGCCTTAGGTAATACTGATCATACGGGTTACACCATGTGTTGTCCGCTTTTCATATTTCATATTTCATCTCGATACACCTATCTAAGAATAAATAAGATGCAGATGGAACAAGAGAAAGAAGAGGAACAAGCTTCCATTGTCACGGAAACAAGGACGCTACATTGCGTTGACGCTGTGAGTCTTAAATATTAAAAGCCATGTCAGTGTGACACTAGGAAAGGCTAGATAGAAGATATTTCGCTACCTGGTCCTACGGGAAAGGAGATATCGTGCAAAGTGAGTTCGTTCACTTTGCAGCGAGATTGTTGTCGTCTCATAAGGCTAGATAACTTCATAAAGGCTAAGGGTTAGACGAAGAGATGATGGGCGCAATCAATGGCATAACTTTTCGTAAAAAACATTGCTCCAAACAAAATTCTTGAAGACATGTGAGTGGGGTGTCCGACCGTGCATGAACGCGATAAAATGGAAAAGGAAATTCTCTGTGAATGTATGGTTCCACAAAGAAAGAGCTCCGTCTTTACACCGTTGTTCAGCAATGAAATGTTGAACTCCAAATAAAAATAAACGAAAACTTTATTTAAAGTTTGACGTATATATACACAAAATATTGAGCATACTACTAGAAAAATAAAATCGTTCACATGTTTCGCTACGCTTGTGATCATACCCGATATCGAATTACGAATAAGCGAGTGTTCTTTAGCTCTTTTTGACTAGAATGCGGAGATATGAATAGAGCGAGGCAACGACTGAGCACCCCTCGCATGGCAGTGCGTGGGAGAACAGGTGGGAAAGGATATTCAGTTACTTATTTGAATGCATTATGGTGAAAATGCAGTTATGCCAGAGTGAAAGATGAATAGGAAAATATATCAATAATGTGTTAATAATTTGTTTTAAAATCATGTGATTGTCTCCTTTTCCTACACCAAATATAGCAAATCAGTATACACATCAACGAGAATGTAGCGATAGCAAAGAGTAAGCTGTATATCAATATAAGAGTTTCTCGCGACCAGTCGATGTTTAAGCGGGGAAGTAGTGTGGTACTACCAATTTCTGGGGTGATTTTTTTGGGCTCCACAGGCTCTACTGACACTGCCTGATCCATGTCTTCGTCCGTACCATCGAACTCATCGTCTCCACGATCAGTCATCAATGTGACACCTGGAGATTTCGTATGAATGCAAATGCGAATGTCAAAAGCTTACCGTATTCTGCGCTTTGAGTCACATCGTTCCATTCATGAATCCTTTTCACTGCCACTTCACCACGGAGCATTGGGGTTATTGTGGACATTACTTCCGATGCGGAAGTAGTCAAAGCTTCAGATGCAGAAGTAGTCGATATAATTCTAAGAGAACCACACATTGAAAGTACTCAAGAAATCTTCAAAATTACTTCTTTTTGATTGAATCATACTGATCTCCAAGCAACTGTATTAGCCTCCTTGAAGGCGGTGCCCGGGCAAGAACTCAATTTTGAGATTTTGTGCTTATACGGGGGGCCTATTCACTATGAATCCGAAAATCCACACTGAAAAGCGCGAAAACGGCAAAAAAGGCTCTAACGCAGAAGAGGCAGAGGTGGGCGGGGTCTTCCCCGCTGTAAACTCACGCTCTCGGCTTCCGGGGCAATTTCTCGCTTTCAAGCCACGAGTTCGCGGTTGACCTATGACGATGTTAGGGCGGAGAGTGAAAGAGAGAAGATCGCTCGCTGAGAGCGTGAATTCACGATGAGGAGGGCCCCGCCCACTGAAAAATTCCCCTCCTGCCTTGAAGCCCTTTTTCATCATTCTCGCGCTCTGCGGTCGGATCTTCCGATTTAAATAGCGAATAGGTCTGGGTAAGACTAATTTCCGGACAAGGTGAGGGTTTTGGGATATCAGTGGTATGTGCGAAAGTTGCTCCTTCTGACGTGTCATCGCGCAGGTGCAAGGCCATAAGGTCTGATAGCAAGCAAGAAATATGGTCGAAAACCTGGGAAAGTAATGCTGGCGGGACTCTCCACTATACTTTGGAAATTCGAAATTTTTTTTTGAATGTTTGAATATCGAATAATATTCGAAGATTGAAGATTTCGAATACTCGACTATCGAATTTTGTTGGAAAATGGAAGTTTTCGAATCGAATAGTATTCGAATATCGAATAGCATTCGATATTCGAATTTCGAATATTTTATTAGGTCGTTCCGAAAGTAATGTCGCTTTTTTGAATGAACGCCACTATTCGTGAAATCAACATTTTCAAGAGATCTTAGAAGCATTCGATGCAGCATTTCATCCTCTTTTTAATAGTTCTAATTTCACTGCATAATGTTCAGTGAGCTCTCGAAAATTTACCAAAATCTGCGACTCATGCTTTTTGCCATAGTCAAGTTCGGCTATTTCTCTAAATTTTTGTACCCAATCTCCGAGATAGTACAAGTGGCAAGTAGATAAAGCAAACACTATAGAACACAAAGTAATTTTTTCTTTTCCTTAGCTTGCTTCTCATAGTTTCTATTAGGTTGTCCGGAAATTGATGCCCGTTTTAAATTCCAACCGCGCTAAGTCATATACTTCTCATCTCTAAATGGGTTGCAAAGTACCATTCGATAGAGCAAAGCAAGCTCTACAAAATGGCAATCTTGCTTTAGCAACAACTCTGATCCACCACGAGTTTCGAGCCAAAAACTAAAAAGATTCAACTGTCCGAAAAATTGAGAAAAGTCGTAACTCAGTTCATAAAAATCCTACAAGAATTCTAATTTGCTCGCGTAAACACTATCCACATAAGACATCAATATACGCCGTTGCCGTATTTTTTCTCTGTTAGAAACCAAGAAAACGGAAATTTTCGTGCATTTTCCAAAGTGATGCTGTGCCGTCTCCACATCGGTAGTTGTATACCACAGGCCTGAAAAAGTATAGACTTAAATTTTCAGCTCTCCACAAGCTTTAGTTCTCGAGAAATTTGAATTTTAGCTTGGACACACCTAACTAGGGAAAGCTATATTCGGTATTTCTCGAGAACTAAAGCTTGTAGAGAGCTGGAAATTTAAGTCTGTACTTCTACAGAATTGTGGTATACAACTACCTATGTGGGGACGGCACAGCATCACTTTGGCAAATGCACGAAAATTTCCGTTTCCTTGGTTTCTAACAGAGAAAAAAATACGGCAACGGCATATATTGATGTCTTATGTGGATAGTGTTTACGCGAGCAAATTAGAATTTTTGTAGAATTTTTATGAAATGAGTAACGATTTTTTTCGATTTTTCGGGCTGCTGAGTCTTTTTAGTTTTTGGCTCGAAACTCGAGATGGATCAAAGCTGTTGCAAAAGCAAGATGGCCATCTTGTAGAGCTTGCTTTGCTCTATCGAACGGTACTTTGCTATCCATTTAGAAGTGAAGAGTGTACGACTTATTGCGGATGAAATTCAAAACGGGCATTAATTTCCGGACAACCTAATACAATCAATTTCTCCATGCCATCAAATTCCATATTTAGTCAAGTCAAACCTCACAGAACAACAACCGGCAAGCGACTCGGGAGTCATTCGATGCAGCTTTTTTCCTCTTTCTAGCGGTTGTTTTTTGTTTCCGATTCATCAAGTTTTCTGGGATAAAATCATCATATTTCAACTTTTTCAAGGCACCTCATGGTGTACCCGAAATTTTCGAAAGTTGCTAAACCGAAGCGGTTAATGCTCGTTTGGTTTGTAAAATTGTTGCCAAACCATAATCCATCTTTGTAAGTTTCAAAATCCGAAGACTTGTTGGCGTTTGATGCACTTGTGTCTGAGACGAGACTGCTAAAATTCGGTGGTTCCATCAAAAAATCTGTACGAAAATTGTGACGAGCTCTGGAAAGTAGAAAAAAGTTGTGCTGTTTTCTGTAGGGTTTGCTCCATCCATCCATTACTTGGACTCCTTCTGAGGTTTGTTATAAATTTGTAGAAAAATTGTGAAACTTGACCATTTCAAAAAGCATAGGTCGCAGATCTTGACTCTTTTGTGGAAGCTCATTGATTGTATTGCAACAGCTTCATGACCATTAGAAAGAGAATGAAATGCCGCCCAAATGCTACCAGAATATCTTACACATCTTTGTTCCACGAGATGTGGCATACTTTTGAAAAAAGCGACATTACTTTCGGAACGACCTAATATATCATTCGATATTCAATTTTCGGATATCATTCGATTTTCGAATACTATTGGAATAATTTATGTCAGTGAAACTACCCATGAAAGACCAAAACATCTAAGAATAAATTTTTTCAAGTAAGTATTAAGAAAAGACCCTTTTTTATGTTAGAATTTACGATGAAAAAACGGTTTAATGATGACGTGAAAAGACTTAAGAAGTACGGTAACGGTATTGAAGAAATTTTTCGAACTTCAAAGAAGATTATTTACCTTCATTGAGAGTTGTGAATTGACATACAGGGGTCCCAACAGTATGTGGTTCTGTGGGCTGACATCAACTTACTAACAGTATGGAGCGATTTATCGATCGCTTTTCAGTGTTGTAAATCTGCCGTATTAAAATTGAGGAAGGTTGTGAGACATCAAGACCCGTCCACCCAAGAAAGGGAATCAAAAAGGCTGATCTCACACTAGAATTTCAAAGACACTCATTATATGAAGAACTTGCACTCAGCCGTAATGCTTTTTTCACAACTTATGCCAGGTATACCGTAACAGATGTTTTCCAGTGTTTTTTAAAAACGTGACTGCACATTTGAAAAGTTTGAAAACTTGCGCGTAGTTAAATTAGCATACTAAAAACCTGCTACATAGAGTCAAATCTTTTTTTTTTGGGGAAATTGTTTTGGATGCCTCATTTCGCAGTTTCTTTATGTGCTGGAAGTTCCTGCCGCGACAACACAACAATAGAAACATGGGTGATTCGCTTTCTGCTGTATTTGTAAGCTGAAGACGTCCATACAGGATGTTACTTAGAGGTGAACAAAAAACTTTGTGAGAGGTACTAGCGATCAAACAGTGTGTGGGTACTCTTGGGACACTCCGTATATGTTGTGGATATCGAATTTTTGAACATTCGAAGCTTATTTGAATAGTTGCTTATTGAGTTTTCGAATATTCGATGGACATGGGATGATCGAATTAATGACTATCGAATAATATTCGAAAGTTGAGATTTTCGAATATTCGACTTCCGCTAATATTCGGGAACAAAAATGTTTGAATATTCGACTACTGCATATCTATATACTGCATACTATTTTATTCATGAAGTTGATTTTGACTAATTTTCTTCCAGACGACTTTCTTGACATCGCTCGTACAGTGTTACCGTTTGCCTGCCGAATCTTCCCTACACCCACTACTACGTGTGTCGCGGGCCTACTTCAGTACCCTGTAACCGACCAACTCTGTCAGTCTGTCACTCATCGGGCAGAAAGTCTTCCAGTGATAGCTTTCGCAAGTACCAAACTTGTGATCAGTGGACCTTCACGTCACTCACTGTTCCGATATTTACTTTATCCACACATAGTTCGGGTCCGGTTCACTCACTTTCGTTGTTATTTGGGAACCAGTGCTTCACCTCTGCTTCGCAGAGGTTCGCACTGGAATCGTGAACCGTGGTAAACTCACTTTCTGAGAGCTTGCCTCTCAAATCATTGTTCGGTTTATTGCAACGTGAGCCGTAGTTAAAAATGAACCATACTCGCTATCTTAACCTCACATGATGTTTAGTATCGTAAATCATTCCTCACTGTAATTTCGTAACGGACAAACTCCACACAACTTCAGATTAAGCCGCTTATTATAAGTCATGATAGCTTGTCTGACCTGACATCTTTTTTGCCTCACAAACTTTTGTCTCGGAGTTCTGCTCCCTCCCCCGAATCAGCCGGGCAAATTTCTCTTATTACATCTATTCCCCGCATTATAATTGCTTAAGTTGAATACTTTAAGAGCACTTTTGCTACAAGCAGGGGGCATGGGACAGACTCCGCCGAGCATCTGCACTGATATTCATACACGGTCTACAGGCTTAACCTCCTTTTACTCACGGAGCTGGACTTGAGCTTTTGGGGATGTTTTGTTATTTTTTACTGTTCATGCTCTACGTATTTTGCTCTTTGTTCCAATTATGGCACGCTTTGTGCGTATTGAATAAATAAATAAATAAATAAATATCATTCAAAATCTCAGATCTTCGAATATTCGAATTTTTGAATCATTTGCATTTGAACGATTTATTCGAATAATCGAATAACCTCGATTCGGTCGAAAGTATACTCTTTCCACTCTGCGACAGAGTCGCACACCGCCAGAGCTAATGTCGTAGGGTCCCGCAGCGACTCTGCGTCTCAGCCTTGAAAGGAACCGTCCTAATTCGAATAGTAAGGCTTCAGAAAACGCATGCTTTCGCCCTTTCCGCGCCTTTTTCAATGTGGGTTTTCGGATTCAGCATTGCGGATAACCCCAAAAGAGCGAATTTACTAAAAGTCGAGTTCTTGTCCGAGCACTTTTGCCTTTAAAGGCAGCGTCCAGGCAGATCTGGACCTATGAGGATTTTACGTGGGAAGTACTTTTGGGGCCCTAGCTAAGGCACTGTCCAAGCGGCAGCGCAGGTAGTGCTTCAACGGCTGAGATATTCCCTTCGAAACTGCACCCCGAGATCGTACGCGCATGGATTCATGGCAGTTTCGCGCCACGATCCACACATTGCGCCACGAATCCATGCGAAATACGATCGCGGGATCTAGTTTCGAGGGGGATATCTCAGCCGTTAGAGCACTACCTGCGCTGCCGTTTAGAGAGTGCCTTAGTTAGGGCCCCAAAAGTACTTTCCACGTGAGATCCCCATGTGTCCAGACTTGCCTGGACACTGCCTTTAAGCCCGTTTGTGCTATTGTGCTCAACATGATCAACAGGAAAAGAAGCCATGTAAATAGTTGAATTGAATGATAAAATTGCAGTTGTAAATAAATTGAATTGATCAAATTGAATTCAAATAAAACTGACTTTTCTGTGGTTGGCATTTCCGTAGTTGACGTTGTCGCAACGCTGACTCTTTGTGTCACATATATCGGACCTCGCTGCGATTCCTTTGCTGGACGCGATGCGAAACGCACTGACGCTTTGACAGCATTCTCAGCTTTTCGCACATCAACTTTTTTCAGCGAGTCCTTTCTATTGTCAGCGTATGGGCGTGTTGACGTTCTCCTGTCAGTTTCTTCGCCCTCTTCTTCTTTGTCACCATCATCCATACCAAAGAGTGTACTCGTATCAATATTCAGTGGTGTCACGCCTCCATTTCTAAATTTCATTCATAGCTCCACTAGGATCTGCAAACGTACTATAACGTACGGATATCGCATTGATGAGTAGCCAAAGTTGGGCGGAGGCTGCTCCCAGCTGTCATCAGAGAATAGTCGGCGAGTAGTAGTAGTTGACATACGTGGGGTTTCAGTCACTGGAAATCATATATTTGTTGAAAAAGACGCTATGTTTACGTTACCAAATTTCTAATGATGTTCATTGCCTTTACTAATGATAACACAGTGTCTTTCGACACAAATATTCTATTCGTGATGACTTACCATGCAAAATGAATATTTGGGTATTGTTTTCTAGCTCTTTTCTCACATTCAGAGAAGCTTTTATCAATGGCTGAGCAATCGAAGTTCTACTCGTTTAGATCACTCTTGAGCTACACAGCGCTTCACACCCAACATCCCATCATTCCAAGATGCAGTATCATCGAAACAAGGAAAGGTGTAAGACAAGGCAATAATTTATTCCCGAAATCATTGAGGAATGCATACTCTAAAATGGAGTGTGTAAGAGTGGATAATCGGCAACTACAGCATTCCCGCTTTGCTAAGGATATCGTTTCGATAAAACAAGCATCATGCAGGCAAGAATGTTGACGATTACTTGCGCGGAAGGATCGGTTTACTTCTAAAACTAACAAAGATGCTCATAAAATCAGGAAGTCAATGATGCTTTTTTCAAGTTTCACAGAGTGAGCATCACTAATGTTAAGCTAGAGCTACAGCTACCTTCAGGAAATCAGTACGATGTACACTCAGCTGTTGCTGGGCAGGAGGAAATGAGCAGCATTTAAGACAACTGAGGAAGTAACCAAAAAGATCAAAGCCATCCGGCTCCGCGCAAACATGTTCGCTCGCAGTTTTGGCGTAGACTTCAGAATCATATAATAACGAGGCAGCATAAAAACGGAATGGACAACTGAAAGCTGAAGCCCGGATAAAAGATAACAGCCCAAACAGAGGACATATAATGACAAATGCTTTTAAGGTAAGAAAGTTTATAACTCAGATTACCTTCTTGTTTCCTTTCCGCCGTTTGTATCGAAACCACTTCAACTGAAATATTCTCTGGTTTTTCATCATGGTAGTCCTCTTCTTTTTCATCCTCGTATTCTTCCTCTTCACTGCCATTTCCGTCATCGGAATGCGTACTTGTAATCACTTCATCAGTAGAAGTAGTGATCACGGTGGAATCGAGACTAGTAATTATCTTATCCGTAGATGTGGTAATTACGGCAGTATCAGGGCTTGTGCTTTCTGTGTATTGTTTCGTTGCGGAAGAGTGTACATCATCTGTTGTGGAGAGGAGAGAGCTCGTCCTTGATGCAGTAGAAGAGGTCGGAGAAGTGGATTTGGTAGGCAATGTTTTTAGTGAAGGTGAAGACCAGCTGTCTTTCTCTGGCGTAGGCTTGATAAGCGAAGAAGCTGTTGGTTCTGTAGACTCGTCAAGGAGTTCTTTAATGAGCGTTGTAAATTCCTGAAACATTCATTTTGAGCTTGTGATGGATTGTTATGTTCATGGATTTCCTCTTAAGGCACCCGCCATACTCATTCACTTTACCGCATTGGAAATATTGAGTCGTTTCATAAGTTCGTAGCGTTTTCATTTTCATAATCATATCTTTAAGAACGGCTGATTTGCCGCAAGGTGCGTATATCATTCGGAAGAGCTGAGTGTGCTCTTTGAAATATGTCTACTGACTCCGATGGAAAGCCGATACACTCGGATTTCGTAGCTTTCAAAGATGGAGAACTTGAAAGGCAAAAAGGAGCAATTTCGACATTTGCGCATTTTTCCTTATGAAAAGAAGCGCTTTTGCACAGATTTTTCTGTCGATTATGCAGCATGGCGCTCGCACATCGGTATGAGACAGAAAAGGACTGGATTGCTACAAAAGATCAGGAGCTGAGCGGGGTGTCCCTGAACAAGACTTCCTGGGGGAAAGTCCTGCACTGAAAATCGCTATACAAGTAGGCGTTGATCAATCACACCGTAAGCAATCCAACTGCACCGTCTAAACCAGGTCCTACCCAGAAAAAGCCTAAGAGATAAATCCAGTGAGTTTTTCTGCACGACGAAACATGGCCTCATACGGTAAACGCCGTCAAAACTGTCCTGCACGGTTTGACTGGAAGGTACTTCAGTACCCATCGTACCCTCCAAATCTCGCTCTATCAAACTATCATTTGCTCCGCTTTCTAACAAATCTCATAAATGGTACATGTCTCGATTTCAGTAAGTAGTTTGAGCGCTGGTTAGGAGACTTTCTTGGGAGTCGGCGCGCCGACATTTGAAAAATTGAGATCGAGAAAGTAATAGGAATGTGCCAAGAGGTCGTGCGCTACAACGAGGAATATAACTTTGGTTGATTTTTATTGTAAATTGATAATTTTATTGGTTTTATAAACGCTACAAGCTTATGGATTGGCCTAATAAAATGCAATATCATAAACGTAGCTTCGGATGAAGTACAGAGATATCGCGTGTGCCTGATGTCATTCGTGTGGTATTACCGTTCTGTCCGTGAATGTAGTTACTGTCGTTCTTGGCCTTCTCGTTTCCTCCTCAGTCTCGAAGTCATTTATGACTGTGGTCAACTCCTTAATTGGCGCTACTATTAATTCAACGAAAACAGACAGACATCAAAAGTGGTCTAAGTCAACTTTCGGTTTTCTTCTTTCAGTTGGGCTAACACCCTATAAAAGGCTCTTGGTCTTTGGCTTCAAATTTGATTATTGCCTCACTGTTGCTTTCTTTTTCTCCTCTATAGTTTGTGCTTGTAATGCCCCCACCTACCCCACCATTCATGTTCAATCTTTGATTACTTTAGCAGTCCGTTTAATTGCTTATTTGCCGTTCCCTGCCTTACGTTTTCTATTGCAGGTGAACCTTGCAGCGGATTGCTGGGAGTTTACCTGACTTCAAAAAATCTGCTGCTACTCTACCCATAATGTCATGTGTGGTGACATTCCCCTCTGTCATTCACCCGCTGATTGGTTTCTTTAGTTGCAGAATATTCTTGAGAATGTAAATCCAATGAGGCAACCTTTAGCGTTAGAAGAATTAGGGTGGGCCGGGTACTACCAACTTTCTGCAATATGTTGACTAACTAGCTAGTGTCTTTTGTTTTTGGCACATCTTGAATGTAAAGTTGATTAAATAATCAAACATGTGAGTAATGTTTTGATAGAGAGAAGGGCAAAAGATCGCCTTTGTTAACTTCAAGAGATGCTTAGTAAATGGATGAAGAAAGATTCTGACATGCCTGTATGAAAACAAAATTGTGTAGAGTCTTATATATAAAGCTGAATGTCTGTCTGTCTGTCTGTACGTATGTGCGGAATAGAAATTTTTATTTCTGAACCGATTTGGACCAAACTTGGCACACATATACTTCGGGGCAGGGAGCGTGTCATAGGCTACTTTTCGTTATCGATCGATATCGATTTTATCGATTTTTTGCAAAATTTGAGCTACAGGGCTGGGAGTTGACATAGGGGGTAATCAAGCATGCTGTTTACAAATATATTATTCACAGGCCCGAGCGGAGCCGGGTTTGCCAACTAGTATTATATATTACAGATAGATAGAGTGTAGAATCCAAGCATATGAGTAAACGATAGTTCATTTGCACTATTGCTTACTAGCAAATGCTGATTCTATTGAAAGTTCCATTTTCATTCTAATTCAAAATTTTCATTTTCCATTTTTAGGTAGGGAAATGTAAACTGAAAGATGTAAAAAACAGGAAATATATTAGTTAATAACGGTAACATGTTTAACAAAGTTACCTCTTCATCAACTTCTTTTTCGATCTTCTTCCTATTTTTCTTGGCAAAATCATACAACTGACATGCATCCAAATCCTCATCGTCAAACAATGTGTCATTTGTAGGAAGAACGAAGCTAAGAAAGTAGTCCCTAAATAGATACTTGTGAGAACAGCTACAGAGTCAGCGGTCATAACTTGTTCACCTGTAGTTGAGTCTTCTGAAGATTTTCTTAGCATTAGCACAGTACATTCTCACGGTGTTTTCCAAACATAATGTATTCAAGTGAAGATATCTGCAAGCGGTGCCCATTTTTATAATATCTCTATGAAAAAATTCCTTTTTTTGCTGGTGCATTACTTTGAAAAAAATGAAAAATGAAATAAAACTAAGAATAAGAAGGGGAGGGGGTTATATACGTCCTGAAAGCGCTTAAATTTGGTTCCCTATACAAACCCTCGGGTGAAAGAGGCACGGCGGGGACTGAGGATTGTGGGCGGAGGGGCAAATGCATGACTCAACTCCATAAGTAAAATTGCTAGTACTGGCGAGAGCTAATTTATGTACTGCATTACATCTCGCTGCGAAGTCATTTCGCGAAAATTTCGCGCAAACTGTGAGTCATGACCCGTTCCCCTACTCCTTGCTTTTTGTAGCTTCTTGGTCGTGGAGCAACTGTGCTTCGATAAGGGAATACACCTCGCGCGATTTTTCAAAATCGCGGCGATACGCGTTCTGGCAATCTGCCAGAAGTCTGCAAAACGCGTATGGAATCCATATGCAGAGCTTTTATAAACTTATGCGTACATGCCAGATCTTGCTTGCAGAGTTCGCGCCTACGGAAGATTATGAACAATTGTCGCAATTAGAAATCGCGCGGCGAGGGTATGCCCTATCCTTAAAGCGTGTCCCATACAATTCTACTCGCGATGTTTGTTTTTTTTTTGCTGGTTGTACGAAATTTATTCATGCTTATCTCTTGTCTTTCAATTTGCCGTTAGTCTATGGCCGTTTCGTAGCTTCTACTTCAAAAGACTCCGAAAAGTATTGAGAGGGTCTCCAAAGGTCGAAGGAAACTTCGTAAGAATTCAGCAAAAACAAAGGAAACTTCTTAAACGCAACTTTCTCACTCAGCTCATGCCACCCCCTGGTACTAGTTTATCGTTGTCCCACGGTAGAGGGCTTTCCCTTTGATTTCAACGGTCATATTGGCGTTTCAAAAGACCACACTAGTAGTCCATTATTTGAAACCTGAAGGAGAGAATTTCAAGACCTGCAGGTTTCCTGACTTGGTGTATATGCAGGATCTGTCTTCGATTTCAGTCGTTCAGCCTCTTTGAGAAAAGTCGAGCATCGAACTTCTATGAATGAATGATAGCGACTTATACATGCGAGTGCGTTTTCCATTCCTGAGTTAAGAATTGAAGAATTTTCTGGAGTTTTAGAGAAACTGTCTTATTCATCACTCAAGATACCTCTCAACGCAAATCTACACTTGCTCCTGATATACTTCGCAAACTTCTCATGCTCTGGTGCGTCACCACCGCAGTGCTTCATGCAGTCGAGATGATCATAGACTCTCCTAGAACGTTTACATCATAAGGCAGACAGCTGACAAATGATGAATGAATGAATGAATGAATGAATGGAATGAATGAATGAATGAATGAATGAATGAATGGATGGAATGAATGAATGAATGAATGAATGAATGAATGAATGAATGAATGGAATGAATGAATGAATGAATGAATGAATGAATGAATGAATGGAATGAATGAATGAATGAATGAATGAATGAATGAATGGAATGAATGAATGAATGAATGAATGAATGAATGGAATGAATGAATGAATGAATGAATGAATGAATGAATGAATGAATGAATGGATGAATGAATGAATGAATGAATGAATGAATGAATGAATGAATGAATGAATGAATGAATGAATGAATGAATGAATGAATGAATGAATGGAATGAATGAATGAATGAATGAATGAATGAATGAATGAATGAATGAATGAATGAATGGATGAATGAATGAATGAATGAATGAATGAATGAATGAATGGAATGAATGAATGAATGGAATGAATGGAATGAATGAATGAATGAATGAATGAATGAATGAATGAATGAATGAATGAATGAATGAATGAATGAATGAATGAATGAATGAATGAATGAATGAATGAATGAATGAATGAATGAATGAATGAATGAATGAATGAATGAATGAATGAATGAATGAATGAATGAATGAATGAATGAATGGAATGAATGAATGAATGAATGAATGAATGAATGAATGAATGGAATGAATGAATGAATGAATGAATGAATGAATGAATGAATGAATGAATGAATGAATGAATGAATGAATGAATGAATGAATGAATGAATGAATGAATGAATGAATGATTAGATAGCTGCAATTTTATAATAAATGGAAATCTTACCAGCACATATCCTTCAAAGTTCCCAATGGCCTTTGCCTATCCAGTAGATTTTCTAATTTGTCATCATCGAAACCGGGTCGAGCAAGGGAACGTTGATAGATTCGATTACATCTCTGATCGCAAGCATTCTAAAAATGAATATTGAAAGTAGTCGGTAGCAAGAAAAAATAGCTCCTTTACCTCTGCCAGCACAGAAGTCACGAACAAAATTGCCCACATGTTATTTTCGGTCGGCGATCGCTACATTCCGAGCCGATGCTCGACTGTCTGAATAAGTCATTGCTTACTAAGCAAAAGAGATTAGCAAATTGAGCACAAATTCACGCCTAGCATTGCTAGCAGTGAAATAGCCTGTTGACATTGAAGAGCATGATTGTTACTGAGGAATATCGTATAGTGAACAGAAGCACTAGGTAGTAATAAGTAAGATCAAATTACTTCGTGGAGGTGGAGGTGTCAAAATCTTTGTTAGGAGGTGACAATAGAGTCTGTTTTCAGAAATCGTAGCAAAGGCTGCACAGAAGTGGAACAAAAGCTTCGTAGGGAAGGACAATTTGCTAAAGTTCCGCGGAACTTCCAGCAAATGTTTGAGCTAGAGCTGCAAGCATTTTGTAGACTTGGAAGACTAAAACATGAACATAGCTATTGGTAGAGACACAGAGTGAAGGTTCTAAGAATAATAGCGTGAGGAAGTTGAAAAAAAAATAACTGCATAATTATACAATTTTGTAAATTGCATTTCTCATTAATCTACACCTTTTCTTTCTTCATAATTAGCCATATGCTTACTCACGGACTGATAGCAGCGAGACAGCCTAAACGATATCCAAATAAGAGAGACTTTTTTACCGTTGCTCTTTTTTTTTTCAAAAACAAAAATTCTCCCATTTACATGGGCAGGGCTATTCTTAGCTTTTATTTGAGATAATTTGTGTGCCATTTTGATGTGTGTTGATATATGAGGATAAATTTCGTCACCAAAATCAAACAAAATGAGCATATCATATTTAGACTCTGATGCTATATAACAACACGAAAGCCTAGCAGAACCTAGCAGATAGTGCATAAAAAATTTCCAGATTTTCATAGAGCCTAAAACTGGTTTATTGGACCAGATCCTCTGAAGTTGACTTTTCCAAAGACGACAAATATCTCGAGCTCATCTGGATTTTTTCGTGGGTATATGTAGCTTATAGGGTAGAAAATTTAGTGAGTAGTCTCAGTTGTTTACTAATTTCAAGTCAGCATTACTACGACACATATGGTGTTTACAAAAATAGCTATTTTCTTTTACTCCTTCAAAAGATCATTATATCGTACAATCTTTTCTCCAACTATTCTATAAAAAAATAATGCGTTCTGTTCCTTCCAACTAGCCACAAACATACACGAAAGGAACATAATAATAAGCTCAGCTGGTGACCGACGTCTATAAGAAAGCTGTCAGGAAGACACGTTGACTCCATTTTTCAACTTCGGGTTTCTCGAATTACTTTTTCCATACCCCGAGGGTACGATCAATCATGACATCAGGAGGTTTACTTGTATAACGAGCCTTGAGACCAAGCTGCGGAATCTTTCAAAAAGCTTGAAGAACTTGGGATTATATAGGGTGTCATTTTAAAAAACAAACAAAATCCTTTCCGGGAGGGGGGGGGGGGAATGCAACTTCAATCTATGCCTGCTACTCCTCAGGTTGAAGATCCTGCGAGTAGGGCTAGCCATTTCTGAAAAGTCTTTGCTGAACATGAAGTACACAAGTCCAGCAATGTAAGTAGGCGACCCCCCCCCCCCCTGTTTTTAGCTAAATTTTCAAGAAGGTCTACATGACTAATAAAGCATCGTTTCATGAATTTAAAGACAATTCGTGAGAATGAATTTCGGGCCTGTTGCGCCCTACCCCTTTCCCCCTTCCTCCCCCATCTTTGGGTACATTTATATGAGGTATGTCTTACTTTATAAAGAGCTTGAAATCTAAGCGTTTGTCGAAGTATGATTGCTTCAACTGTAATTATGATATTTTTGAGACATCGAAATGAGTTTAATCAAATTAGTTAAAATCAAAAGAGTTTGAAGCCTTTTTAGAAAAAGAGTCCAAAAAACTGCGGAATTTTTAATATGTAGATAATCGACTCTGTTTTTGATGTTTTGTGTGCCCCACCTCAGCCCTTTCCTATATATTCCCCCCCCCCCCCCTCAAGCGATCGTAATAGTACTTGTTATTGTGATGCACAACTTGAGTGACTCAAAGCTGAACGACAATTTATTTGCCCCCGTCAGGGCTGCTCAGCATGGTCAGCTGTCAGTGACAACTACTTACTTGATTCGATGCTCTGACTCAAGCTAAACATTCCTTTGGGACGCGGGAAGCACAACTATCGTAGAGTTATGCGATTGTGATCGCTGAGATTGACGAAGGGTGTCACATCAAAAGAGCTTGGCACATAAAGCTGGCAGTGCGGCAGATGTCAGGGGGCCATTTGAGCTTCGAAATGCGCAAGTGAATGAGATAGCGACAAACTCGAAATGCATGCAGTCTGGCAAAAAAGTCGGAACTTCCGAAGTCACGAGATTTTGAAAAAGATGTGACTGACATGACCCAAGAATACGCTTTTAGAAGAGGGTTGGGAGGAAGAATAATGGTAAAAGCGCGCTGAGTTGTTTGAAAATTTTGATATTAAAAAAAATTATGTATAATTACAAGTTGCCGAAAATGAGAGAGATGGATTACTGTAAAATTCTGAAAACCACATTAGAATTTTTTAAAATAGACAAAGTTTGATTTCTAGAACTTTTGATACTTTGCTGAAAACGGTTTAATCCCAAAAAATGACTTTTTTGTGCTTGACATAAATTTCATCATTTTTAACAACCTTCTTCTAAGATGGAAAAAACTTCCTGGATTGAATTTTTCATTAGTTGTAATGCTAACAATCTCACCTGACAAAAAAGTCCCGCTTGGAGGGTGGGGGGGGGGGGGGGAATTTTTCTAAAGAAATTTCATTTTTGTCAATGTTTTTAAAATTTTCCTGATACTAGTGAACCAGTAATCCAAAGGTGCTACTTGGAAGAGCGTTCACTTCAGGACCCAAAGCTATTTCCCTTGGTTTTTGAATTGAGCTAACGATTCTTTGTATATTAGATATTCTTCAGAGAGATACAGCTCGCAAATTTATAAGCCATACGAAGGCCATCTCGAAAAATTCGAGATTTTTTTGACCTATTTGGATGAGAAAAGGAAACCTGCGTCAGCTACTGCTACTGTCATCAGTCTTACTCAAAGTGAAAAAATGTCGCAAAAGTTTGTAACCCAAAAATAGCGCTGTCCTTCACCGTAGCTGAAAAAGGAACATTTGACAAGTACACTACCAGAGCCTTCAGCAATGGAAAGAAAAAATTCTACACGAGTATGGTTGAGTGATTGATATGTACTTCCATTTGATGAGATGCCATAAAAATGTGATGCTCCACTAAAAAGCTGCGGAAAATGTAGCTGAAGAAACGATAGTGCGGCCAATAGACACGCACAATACACAGAAGAAATGGCACGACTGAAAGCGACAGGTGCTTTTTGGAAAAAAATTGCGAAGAATGCATCTGTGCAGGGCACTGCGATATGTTTTCTTTTTCTAAATTTTCACTAGTGCTCTGTGTGGTTATTGCACTTTGGACAGCTTCCATTTGATTCATAGCGGTGGGGCACGAGAAAATTGAAAAAAAAATACAGCTGGCCAAAGATATATGAGCGACCACTTCGGAAAATAAAATGTTGGAAGTGGGTAAGAGGAAAAGGCACGGAGGTAATGCTAACATTCATAAATTGCCACTTTGATCGGCGTAAATGCTAATAAAAGTATATAGTTGAAAAACAGACTCGTGGAAGATCACTTTAAAGGCTATGGGGAGAGGAGGCGGGGAAGAAACTGGAGAATTTGCAGTAGAGCGGATAAAGGAGAAGAGGTACGAAAGCGAGAGTTATGGCTCTTATCAAGTAAAAAAAAGAGCGCGAAACAGAAAATTTGCTATAAAAACTCATCAAAGAAAAATGTAGAAAAATACAACGAAATTTCATAATTGTTGCGTTTATGAAGTATCTGTTCCAATTTTCCGGGATTTGAAGTTATTAATATTTTTATGCATCAATTTCACCAATATCGCTATGTTAGTACAAAATTTTCCGTTCCAAGTTCATTAGCAAATTTCTTTGCAAGTAATGGTGCTGCGGTTTTCAGCAGCGGCAGGGTAACGTTTGTTATATTAGGTTGGTGCAAAAGTAATGCGCGTTTTGCGAGCTCTCACTTTAACGTGTTATAACTCTCAAAAAAATCTACATTTTTCAATGCGGTAAAGAACATTAGAGGCACCAAGCCTTTCACAATACAACGCACAACACCCTATACTCATATCTTCAACGGGCAGAAAAATATGGATTGATAAGCAGAAAAATTTTTTTTCTGAAACCTTGTCTTCAAGTGATCATAACTTTCTTCAAAATTTGTTAGTATTGATAGTAAATAGACTATATTGTAGGCGGAAGCCAGTAATACAAAAAAAG
This sequence comes from Cylicocyclus nassatus, assembly GCA_958299035.1. Lineage (NCBI taxonomy): Eukaryota > Metazoa > Nematoda > Chromadorea > Rhabditida > Strongylidae > Cylicocyclus > Cylicocyclus nassatus. Next base: position 81,869,419 of record CATQJL010000112.1, read on the forward strand.
TTGAAAAGGGCCAAGCAGAGGGGATTTTGCCAAAAGGAAAAAATTAAAATCCAAAATTGCTCGCTTTTTTGAACATTTTTCGCAGGCCTAAAAATCCCAAAATATGGAGTTTTTTTGATTTTCTGCGTAATGAACAGCTACACAGTTCTGGAAAAACTGTCAATAGGAGGCCCATCCTTACTCTTACAGAAGTGAGCAAAGCTTAGGCGATTGCCCTCTTCACAGGAAATTTATGGGTCCTAGAATGATCAAAATAACTGTTCATGTTGAGGCGTCGAAATCTCAGTCTAAGCAATTTCTGAGAAATTGTTAAAATACGCATAATGTAGGCAATTTCAATCAAATACAGTAGCTAGAGTTTCAAAAGTTTGCCTTTATTCGGGCTTGATTTCTGGCCAGAAACGTAAATGCAATTCAAATTCTGGTTTCGAGCGCGGTTGTGTGCAGCTCTATTATTTTTTAACTAATGAAGCTAGAGACCATTTCAACCACCATTGGATAGAGGATGAAAGAACCTTTTTGGCATTGTGCTAAGTTTTTTTCAAAGAAGAAAGTTTGATGGAGGAAAGTTGTCTCAAAACAAGGGCTAGAAAGACGCGCATTACTTTTGCACCAATAATAGTACAGTGCGGGAGCAACAGTTGAGAAGTAGACATTTTTTATTCGTTTTTTATCTTGATGCAATACACGCATAGTGCACAAAAATAATTAAAAGAGACAATTTTAGTAGATTATTCACTGGCAAGTAAAAAGTGAAATTTCCCAGATTTTTCATGACCAAGACCAATCCATTTATGAAATACTTTCACAAAAATATTCTGAGGCATATAAGTAAATTACAGAAGGCTAGGCGAATAGTGCAGACGCCCGCAGCAATGCGCGCACGCTGCGTACAGTGCTGCGTTGCGGCTCTGTGCCGACCCTAGAGACCGGCTTGGGTGGATGATGCACGAACATCTGGATCGGCGCCGCCCTCATGACGGAATTCATAGGAGTGCGAAGGTGACTAAACATATTTTGTGTAAAAATGCGTTTATAAAACTTTTGCGTTAACAAAGCGGAACAACTCATGCAAAACAAACATCAAATCCTCGGACCTTTTTCAGGTTTTGTGTCATCATAACAAGGAAGTAAAGAAAAAGGTAAAATGAGAAGATCTCGCTCAAAGGGTGAAATTCAGCATGCACTTACCCCAAACTATGAGTCAAGCCCCTAACAACTGTTCAGGTTTTTACATATGGTAGCTCTTTGCTCCATTACTTCAAGCATGCATTATCATGCAGGCGCAAAGAAACCGGGGAGTGTGAATATTGCGAAAGCTGAGTGGTGTAGGCGTAGATTTATGTGTATAGGCTGTCAAAACTGCAGAGTTCTTATGAATTTCTAATAAATCTTTCGTATGCTCGTCATTCCAGCAGATTTCGCCTGGGGTGCTAAATAAAACTAGCTTTCTAAATTTTTTGAGGCGTGGAGAAAAAAGGCAGGGACAGATATTTTTGAAGGAAAGGAGAGTTGCGTTAGCCATGCCTTCAAAAATTTTTTTTAAAACGTTCCCCCTCCGCATTCGAGCAGAATTATAGTCCTAGTAGTCCTACTGTTCAGAAAAAAAGGCGTATTTCTCATCATTCGATTTTAAAATTTTTATTACAAAAGCTAATTTGATTTGGCTGGATCGGTGGCTGGAGGCCGGGGCTTTGTATTGAGGCCGCTCGCTCCCGTGACCTAGTCTGCGTCTCTCTCGCACGCATGATCTCCGACCATTCTCTAGCCTCAACTAGGTCACGAAGCCCCGCCTTCCAGTTGCCATTTTAGTCGAATCAAAGGATAGTTTGTGAAATTTGAATCTAAAAGTTTGCAGATAAGAACAATTACAAACGACAGAATGCCCGATTCTTAGCTAATGCAGAGTATTTTCATCTGAAAAAAATTCCAGGCAAGACGTGGGCCACCAGTGATTCATAGCGCTCTCAGAGAGCTTTCAGAATTTATATTTTTCCATAGACACAGCAAATGAATGCGTTTTTCAACCAACAACAAAAAATGTGACTTTCGAACTAATACTATTAGCCGAAAAAATATGGTGGCCAAAATTATGAAAATGCAATGCTTTAGAAACAGGGCTCGGTACGAGATGGCACACCAGAGAAATAAAACGACAACCCTTTTGATCTTGAAAATTTCGTACGGAGTCCCCTTTGATCCTAAACCCTGAACGTAAAAAAAATTCTTGAAAAAACGAAACGTTGGCTGAAAAAGACGTAGCAATTTTTGTGTCTTTTCGGCCACAAAGCGATATTCCCTTTGCTTTTGTCTCAAAAACGATGTCCAGCTTGACGCCAGCTGAGCAGAGCCTGTTTGAAGGCAGTGTAGAATCTCTGGTCTTCTAGGCAAAGTCAGTTTTGAAAAAAAATTTAAGAATGCATGCAAAATGCAATGCAAAATAATATTTCTATAAGTCTATGCGGTAACTCTCAAGAAATGGCGAAGAGGAAAGGTTTTGAATATTTGAGAGTTGCAAATATCTCATTCAGAATGAAGAAGCTTCAGAAAGAAATGAAAAATACATGGGACCAGCTCTGCCGCTTCTGCATAGGCGATTGCTAACGGCAACCATCTCTTTTTGCGACTTTGCATGCGAAAATTGTAAAGCGTCGTTGTCGCCACATGTCCTGGAACTGACATCTAGCCGAGATGTCATGTTGACGCAGAGGAATTTTTTGTTTTTCATCCTCTTGTCACTCGCACCTTTCGTCTTTGTAAATTTTACGAAATTCCACAAAATCAGAGCCGAGAAGTCGAAAAACTGTGAAATTTGAATGGAATGTCAACAATTTCCTCTTCGTTCTCAAATTTTGCGGGTGTCAACAATTTTCTGTTTCAGTAAAGGTCCATAAGAGAGCCTTCCCTACCAAGATAGTTTTGACACTGCTTGTTCAGAAAGAGTGCTATAAAGTCGCATTTTCTAGAATTTGATGCGATCTAAAATTGTTGTTGGGTTGTGTGTAATTGCACAAGTTTTTAAATTTGTACTGCAAAACAGTTTTTAAAGCATGACATCTTTTTTTACGTGGCTTTGTACTACTTCTTCTCACTTTTCAACAATGATGGATTCTACTACTGCCAGGTTGCTCGTTGCAAAGTTGAAAATGGTGCAATTACACAAACTTTAGCAGTAGGGCGACGTAATGGGAAAAAGGGGAGTTGTGACTTTGCAGCTGCACACAAGAATACAGGTTCCTTCTGTTCTTTCTTCTTCACTCATCCCCACCTTCCCCCTCCCCTCCTCCCCCCCCCCATAGGGGACTATTTTAGTATAGAAAGTAGAATCTCTTCACATCAAGGAAATGACAACTAATCCCCAAAGCTTTGCTCTAAGGAATTTGAAAGCTGTGAAATTCCAAATTCCAATCAAACGAGGGTTTTAGAAAACCGAGGTCAATCTAAAATTCAGTGTTGCCCGATTGATACCTACTAGATAGAACTCTAATTCTCACTAAGACACTAATATAGAAAAAGAAGAAGCAATCACGAAGAATAGCGAACTGAGATCAACCTCCAAAGGACGGGAAATTCAAGGGGTATAAAAAGGGCAGGGAAAAATTAGCTACAAAATCTACGACAATCTCTTCGATCTGATCAAAATCTCTCAAAAAACGCAAAAGTAGGGGACTCTATGACCCAATAAGACATCTCCTTTTTGTTCTGGGCGTAATACAAAATCTCAAATGCCCAAGTTCTTAAAGCGATTATTCCAGCAGAAAAAATGGAATGATGCAAATACATGACTATGAGAAAGGTTAGTCTTTATATCAGACTCATTGCAGAACTCGCTTTGCAGCAGAAAGCAATGAAGAAAACTTATTATGCTATGAGCACATGCTATTAATGACAGGCAGAAGCATTTATCCTCGACGCCATAGGGTAAGGGTAATGCTCTGTAATCATGAGGCTAGCTGAAAGTTATAACTGCTATTAGGGATCTTGCAGAGAACCACGAATCTCACTCAAAACCTTGCAGCCGAGTTCTATCAGGTTGCTCATCCCAATCTACCCACCGTTCTTAGATTTCGTTATTTTTTTTTCCTTTTACTAGGGAACCATTGTTTCTAAAGGTTTTAGATTTGCAGGCGCGTTCGCTACAGGAGCCGCGTAGTTTTCCGCAATTTCACCTTTTTTGAAATGACACAACGATTGTTTATCTATAAATACATATAGACAGATATGTTGACTTGATAAAAATCCCAAACGCGAAAAAGGAAGAGAGCAGTAAGATAAGCAAAAAACAGAAAAATTAGTTCTTCGTTCCATTTCTCAAATTTCAATCCTCTTGAAGACACTCGAAGACACCCATGAATTGCTACTTGAAGACCCCATGAATTTTATAATCGTTAGTCCAAGCAGTAGATGATTAACTTTCATTGCGGTGCTGAGTTATGGCAAAATTTCGGCATTTTTACCGATGCACCTCAGAATTTATTAGGTTCCGAAAGTTCGTTCGCACCATTTTCAAAAATCATAACTTCCTTCCCTCACAATGGTTTTGCGCAACTCAAATTTTATTAGAATGCGTAAATCATTTAGTTTCCAATAGTCCCCTAGCGACTTTTCAGCATGTTCAGATTGCAGAGATAAAAAAGAAAGAACGAGAACATCCGAAATTCGGAATTTTGGAGCAAAAATTCTAGAAATTCAGGAACTGTGCGATAAAATCCAGAGCAGCCATCATCCTAGGTTCTCTTATATTTTATTACTAATTGAGTCAAGTTTGTGCTGATTGAAGTCTTCTTTCAGAAGTCATGAAGAAAAAAAATGCCGAAAAATCAATTCCCTAAGAATTTTTAAGAAATCGATTTTTCGGTATTTTTTTTCAAAAATTCATAACTTTTAAAAGAAGGGCTCGATCAGCACAAACTTGACTTATTTAGTAATAAAATATAAGAAAACCTAGGATGATGGCTGTTCTGGATTTTATCGCACAGTTTCTGAATTTCTAGAATTTTTGCTCAAAAATTCCGAATTTCGGATGTTCTCGATCTTTCATATTTATCTCCGCAATCTGAACATGCTGGAAAGTCGGCAGAGAATTGTTGGAGACTACATGCTTTACGCTTTCTAATATAATTTGAATTGCGCAAAATTATTGTGAGGGAAGGAAGTTATGATTTTTTGAATATGGTGCGAACGAACTTTTGGGACAACCTAATATAAAAATGTTCGCCATCAACACAAATAACATCCTCTATGTGAATATCTTCTGAACTCGGCATTGATGGATAAAATAGAGTTGCTTCCGTACAATGTTCGGTCAACTAAATCCAGCCTAAACAAGAGAAGTTTTGAATTTTTGAAAACGGAAAGGCAGAACTTTAGAATGGCCTAATTTAATATTTGATAAACGTGTGGTCCAAACTTCCGCCTGATTTGATGCCCATTGTTGTGGACTTGTTTTTAGAATTATGAATGATTGAGGGAGGGAAGAAAGGAGCGCAATAGTTTTTTCTTACATGGTAAACATGTATTTTGTGTGATCCTATAATTGTGTTGATCTGTCTGTTTTTAAGAATCAATAATCTCTGACAATAACACTCTACTCCATGCAAGGTAGTCACAGGGCTCGGCACAGGTGGCTTGTAAGCAAGCTGGGCATCATTTTTGGGACAAAACGAAGGGGGTTTCGTTTTTGTGACCGAAGAGAGACGCGAAATTGGCGACTGGCGACGTTTTTTTAGTCGACGTTTCGTTTTTTGGGGGATTTAAATTTGGTTGAGGGTCAAAGGGGACTTCGTAAAAATTCCCAAAAGTCAAGGGGGACTTCGTTTTTCCCATTTTCATCTAGCCACCTCATGCCGAGCCCTGGGTAGTCAATTCAAGGACGTAGAGCTTTACAACATTTTTTAAAGAAATGGCTCCCAAGGGCCAAGTCAAAGTGATTAGACCGCACTTTTTCGGAAAAAATAGTCTACTTCTTGATTTAGAAAGAAATATTCTCGAAAGTGTGAGCAAAAAGAGAGTGCGGACCGCTTCTCCCCTTCCCTCCCCCCCCCCCCCCCTCAATCCCCTCCCCGCCTTACACGCTACGGCCGAAAATGTGTAGCAAATTCTACGTGGCTTGCATAATTACAAAAATACATGGAACTTGTTCTGTTTGTAATTTCAACTAAAATATTTTGAACTTCAATAAAATTGATTGCTATCAAAAAAATTTTCAGTAGTCGCAGTCTATCCGAACAAGGTCATAATTCTCAGATAATTTGAAAGTTTACAAGAAGTTACAGATTGTAACAAGAGTTTATGTCCCCTCCCACTTATACACCACCCTGAAAAGAAATCAACTGAACCGCTGAAGATTAAAGGGCTCATCTCTTCATTGAAATTTGAACGAAACTGCAGCAAAAGTTTTGACTAAAAAAGAAGAAACTCGTTGGTGCTGGCATAACTTCAAATTTTCATCAAGCGAAATACGCATAGCCGCGAGTATGCAAAAATTGCAATGAAGTTCCACCAAAAATTTGAACAGGAAGTGGCGCACGAGCTGTTTGCGTCGGAATTTTCTATACTACTTTACGATACGACTTGGGAAGAAGCACAAGAAGGAGAAGCTGCGGATAACAAATGTATGGTGATTGGTGATGATGGTGGTGCTGGTGATGCACACACACAGCAAAACACGCACACAAACGACCGGGGTGTAACATATGGAGCAAGGAAATAATGGAAAAGTTGGGGGGGGGGGGGGGGGGGGGGAGGAGGGGGAGGGGGCAAAAACACTTTTCTGAGTCGGGTGATGACTGACACTAGCCATCAAGCCGATGTTTGAGAGGATATGACGCGGTGACGACAATAGCGCTGCTCCGCCCCCCCCCCCCTTGGGTCCCGTCCATCCAATCGAGAGTACTGAACTTTGTTGGTGTATAATAGCGGGCCCCTGACTAAGTTGATCGTCCAATTCCCACTGCAAAAGATGAATTCCGGAGCGAGAAAAACGCTTTAGAAGGTAGAAGTGGCGCGGATGGCTCCGCCCATCAACGTGGGTGGTCCAAAGATAAAAAGTCTAAAATCGGGCTGTAATGTATCCAGAGTTGTCATAAATCGAGCCTTCATCATGATTATCAGATATTCGAATTTTCTACTACCCTAGAGCCAGCTTTCGAGCTCAGTACTTATATCCACTCATGACAATCACCCTGGTGGGCGGAGCCACCTAAGCGGCTTCTATCTTCTGGAGCAATTTTCTCGCTTTGGAATTCATTTTTTGCAGCGGGAGTAGGGCGATTACCTAGTTAGGCCCCCTATGACACAGCACTAAAATCTCAGTCCTCATTGGGTGGAATGGATCATGAAGCTTGTGATGGCAATTTATGGTCGTCGAACAAGATGCATGATGGAGGAGAGCACGCGAATTTCCGCCAGGGATTAACGCGCCTACATCGGCAAACGTCGGCAGTTGAACGCCGAATCAACTCGCCCGAGGCGGAGCTCATCAACGGAATTAGAAAGCGCAAAAACCGATGTCTACACCTAGATTCACGTAGTTGTGTGTGCCACGAACGTCAATCAACTCGGAGATTTTTTTCGGATTTGATTTGATGGCGGAGGGAAGGCGTGAAATCAAGTTTGCAGTTGTTTTTCTGGAAAAACTTGAGCATGGATGTGTATATAAATCCACTGCCCTGCTATATTCGAAAGTGAAGAAAAAATAGGGAGAGATGGTAGATAAAAAATAGCGGGGATGATTTAGGGCTACCCTCACCTTTTTCCAATTTGAAATATTTTTCATGTAGTTCAAAAATCTCTGTTCCAGGTGAAGTGTAGCCTTTAAGTTCAATAATCGCCTATCATTCTCAACAATTAGAAGATCTTTGTGCCCTCCCACCCCTTTCGCCCTTCTTTTCTCACTTCAGAATATCTCAGATCAAAAATTTCTGATTTAGACCAAAGCGAGAGAGATTCACTCTATATTTTCATTACCCTACCATTATGTAGATGGAAGGGGAGAAAGGAGGATAATTGTTTTCCCCCTCTCGTCAATCACAGGGAAAAAATTTCGTAGGAGTGAAATTTATTCCATATCTTACTATCCCACTGATTCACACAGACAAAAGAGAAGAATTTTTTGAGGCTGGATATGACTTACTCCCCTTTCCTTCTAAGCAGCAAAAATAATATTTTTCTGAAGCTCATATTGCAAGATAGAAGTATGTTTGTTACTTTTCCGTTATCCGGACCCAATTTTAAAAGCTTCTCATATTATACCTTCTCTAAGGCCCGTATGCACGTACATCCCCGCGGGGAGGGGATGTGCGCTTAACCATTGAAATGATCCCCGCTGGGGATCCCCTCCCCTCCCCGCGCGAACCCCCGTATGCACAAAGACAATATCGGACAAGGGATCCCCTGTGGGGAGGGGAAGTGAACCCCCTTATGCACAAGAGGGGATCAAGCGGGGAAACCACCTTGCTTTCAAATTTTCTATAAAAAAACTCTTTCTTATTTCATATTTTGACTGCAACTCATCTTCATCTCATCACTTTCAATAATTTAGGGTTGCGGAATGCGCGTATGCAGTGACTGCGCTCGGGGCACTAAAAATGATTTTTTCTACTCCCATTATGTTCCTGCTTTCTTGGATGGTGCCCACTTTAGCTCATGCTGCCCCATTTCAGCGTAAAAATGTTGAACTATAGAAGTTGATGTGTCTCTGCAAGGGAATGGGTAGAAGACATTATGCTGCCGAAAAAGGGGGGGGGGTGCCGCGCGGACGCTCAAAGCAGTATTTTAACACATAACAGAAGCGGCAAATTGTGCCAGTTCTCCATAAACGCTGTAGCTATCAGCAGCATATCGTCCTTCATCCCAGGGGAATGATCCCCAGCGGCCATCCCTGCTATGCACAAGGGGAACGCTGGGGAGGGGATCACTCCCCAGGGGATTTCTACTCAGAAATAGGCAAATGTGCTACTTTCTAAATTTTTTCGAGGCAGCTTATGTTAAAATAACAAGATAATGGCAACATGTCATGAAATATGAAAGTTACAAAGTGTTTACTCAGCCTATATAGTTAAAACTATTATGTTATATGAAAAATGCGCAAATTTTCTGAATGATCAAGAACTCCTACAAATAATCGAAATTGGCTGCTATTATTGCTCGGATTCCTTCTCAAGAGGCGAATATAGAAAAGAAAGACAAATTGCAAGCCACAGGTCGCTGAGAGAAGAACCCGGCTTTCAAAGAAAATCCTCCGTCAAAATGAACGAAATGCTTGGTAATGACTGAGCAGAACCAGAATATCCGCGTCTCTGGCATGATCTACACCATCGAACCCCTACTTCGTTGCAGGGGATGTCGATCCCCTCCCCCGCGTTATTGAGTTGAATTCGCGCATACGGGGTTCGAGTGGGGGAAGGGAAGGGATCCCCTCCCCCATTCGAACCCCGTATGCACTGGGGTTCGCTCGATCAATACCTCTGAAACCATTCACATCATCCCCGCTTAGGTGCAGGGGAGGGGATCGCTCCCCTCCCCTCTGTCATGGCGGGGTTCGGCGGAGGGGATCGTTCCCCTGGGGATCCAGCTCCCCTCCCCTCCCCAGCGGGGATGTACGTGCATACGGGCCTAAGAATAATTTTTCATACCCATCATCCCATATGTCTTCCCTCAACATGACGTGGATTACGTGGCTTGATGAGGCGCCGCCTCGCCTCGGGCTCGCGCCACGTTGCGAGCGCATCATTTGGCGCGACGTGGCGCTCAACACAAGGTGGCGCAGGCTTTTCCACGTTCTTCTTGTTGCCACATCACGCCGAAAATGCGCTCGCAACGTGGCGCGAGCCCGAGGCGAGGCGACGCCTCATCAAGCCACGTAATCCACGTCATGTTGAGGGAAGACATATGGGATGATATCGAAGGTAGATTCTACGATGGTTGCCTTCTTGCCACGTGTCACGAAAAAACTGACACGTTTTGGTTCATTTTGACATGTTTTTTCGAAATCATTTCCGCTGATATAAAAGAGAATTAGTGACTATTTTGTAGCTGTTTAACTCTTTTACCATGAGCACAAAACAATCATGAACTTATTGAACATCTTGCTTGCTTTCAGTATTGATTCAAAATTGTATCTCTCTCCAAACACTTTTCGCCATGCGAATTTAGCCGAGAAGACTATAAATGATAGCTTGAAGTTCCTTGCTGCTGCTTGTTTCGACTCTTGAATGACGGAATCTAACGCAATTCTCTATTTAGAGCAAGTCTAATCAGTTATCAATCATGGTATGTCTTCATTATTATGACAATGTTCACTTTGATACCGTTAGTCGAAATGAGGTCAAAATTGACTAAAAAATAAATTGAACTTACGCCGCTAAGTAGGGTAACACAAACTGTTGGTAAAACTTGTTAAACATGTAAATGACATGTCAATTTTTTTGGCACGTGACAGAATGTTGACACTCCTTCCCTGTGAAGCTGGGACAAAATATGATACAAGGATAGAAGCAATTTCTTCCTTTGAAAAAATGGGTCCGGATAACGGAAAAGTACCGTATGTTTATCCTATACTATTACCAAAGTGAGTAAGCCTCACACTCCAAGCAATCTAGAAACTATGGAAAACAAGCAAGCAAGTAGCTGGTAGAAGTGCAGAGTAGCACTCAAACGTGAGAACGTGGAACAGCTTACCTCAAAGCTGCCAAAGACATGAGTGACATGGGCGTGGATTCTCGATGTTTTGGTGTGTATGCTGCATGTATCTGGGATTTTACGACATTACAATGTCGGTATGGAGATGGCAAGGTGCGTCATAATTATAGAAAGGTGGAAAATTTTAACCGATTTTAAATGGATACTTCGAATAAGCGTAATAAGAAATAGGTATCAAATATGTCAACTAATCATCACTGAGAAGGATAGATTAGTATTTCTGAGCTAGGAGAAACTCACTTGCTTACTCCGCCTGTCTTTGCTAAAGAATTTAGGCTTGTGCGGAAACAGGTGGAATTTGCCACAATCTCAGCTTTTTTTTCTTGTTGAGATTACAACGAGCAAACCAACTAGAGTTTCCGAGTATGGTAGGGAGCACGGTTTGGTAGTTCGCTAGGTTTTTCCATAAATGAATTTTATGAGTTGCCGCCCGCTCAGTGACTTAGCAAAGTCTTCCTGTCACTTTTCGCATAAGCAATCCAGGTATCTACATTTGCCTAACATTTTATGCTAGGCCGATAAGTGAGAAGATGAGAAGATTTTGTGAAGAAAGTACGTAATTTTTTTTCTTTTCAAAAGACTCAGCAAAGAAAAAAGTCGTTGAATTTTATAAATAAACCAATATTAAGTAAATAGATGCGCTCATCACGAATGGCTAACTTTTTATAAAACTCCGTTTATATCGCCATAGTCAGAACCACTTCAAAGTCTTCTACTTCTTTCATACTACTTCTAAGGGAAATCAGAAATGCAAACCCTCACTCGTATCGCCTAGCCACTCACGCTATGTTATAAATAATAAAAAAGATGCTTATGACTCTCGACTCTAACTTTTGAGTATTTGACAGCCTAAAGACAGAGCTGCCATAAGTACGTAAAAAAAGAACTATTGAGTGTCGCTGCGTTGATGACAAGCTTTCCTTTCGTCCTCGAATCTTCTCCATATTTCACGAGCTTTTCCCCAAAGAGCAATTCGCAAGGGCTGAGATGGCTGCACTACATGAGAAAAAGTCAGATAAGAAGAGTTTTAGTGCAATCGAAAGAATCCTAATTTGTTACTGGATAGAGTTTTTCTCAGGCAAATCGAAAATTAGTCAGAAAACTACTCATTTTGTCATAGCCCAGCTCTAAAAGAAGGTTGTCTTATATGTAAGAAAAGAATAAAAGACGATGAGCGACAATATTCGCGACTAGTGGGGCGGTCAAGAACTACGGTAGGCATACGGTAGAATCGATTTAGACGAATCTGCACAATTTGCTATGAATGACTAGGAATGGACGATTGCTATCATAGCAGAATAGAGTGTAATTCAAATATAGTTCAAATTTGTACTAAACTCGATGTCTCCTGTGCGAGCTTTGCATCAAAAATCACAAAAATCAAATTTATTTGACTTACATAGTTGCGAAAAGGCCTCAAACACACTTCCAAATTAAAAAAAAAAAACTTTTTCTTGTAACCTAAAACCGTGAGTACACAAAATTTCCCAGAGTATTAGTCTACAAGCAAAGCCATGTCTATCTTTCAATCCCAAAGACGACCGCGTCGCGCCGTCATGCGAAGCGGTGTGGCGGTAATGCATATCAATCAATAATTATGTTGATCGCGCGTGATGTTTTAAGATAGCAAAAAAATTTATATGATGTTGTAATTCTCATGGTTCTGCATAGCCTTCTACCAATATTTCTGTGCAGTGCACGATCAAGCCGAAAAAGAGCAAAAATGTGCACCATTTGCACTTCTTACTCTGCTAAGGCCATAAATATGCTTGCCGTAATCTCTATACAACCCATACGTTGTCAATTTAAGTAATGTGCTTACGGAAGTGTACAGCTGTAAAACGAAAGACCCGGGGCTCCTGCATGAGCACGCATTTCCTTGTGTTGATAAAAAAGTGCAGTTTTCACATCCTTGCACAGATGTTCAGCTGCTGCATTACTCGAAGAAAACTCGTTCGAGAGGTAGATATGTGCTCGCTAATCTGCATGAAGCAAAGCAATTCCCGAGAACCATTGCGAGATGCAATTTGTTGTGTGCTGTTCCGGAAGAATGCGAACATAACATATGAATGTGGGGAGAGCTGATCAAATGTATGCTTTGCTCTTCCGGAAAGCTCTCAGGTCTAGGGATGTCTTTAGCAATTCTGATAATGTTGGCAGGATAAAAAAATGGTATGGCGAATCCAATCTTTGACAAAAATCTTTGAAAAAGTGTTGTTTAGCTTACTGGTTTTTTCAAACTCATGTCAAGTCGTGATCTTCTTTGTGCAACTTCACATAACACGCGGCGCGTCAAATCTGTATTTGTTATCATTCATTCTATGACTGGAAGACGCGTGACCGCATTGCACATATTGTCTAAACAGGCCTAATCGTGTACTTAGCAGGTTCATACTTGTTATCTATCCCGCCCAGGTTTATTCACACTTTGGAAACAGGAAAGAACAAACTCAAACTTGTCAAAACAATGTCGCAATGCGGTCTTGCGTCTCCTAGTCACAGAATAGATGATAGGTCAACTTATGCACCCTACTGAAATCCAACCAAAAATCCCGCTCAATGCCTGGAAAGGAAGCATTTGTTCAAGACGGAATTGTATATTTGCGTAGAATTTATTGGCATCTATCAAATCGATTTTTCAAAATTTTCCATTTTCGAAAGAATCTCAAACAGTTATATCTAAAAGGCCTGGCACACTTAGTCGCGACGCGAATTGGCAAATCGCCAGAAGTCTTTAGATCCAACACTAGGCAAACTACACATGCATCGTGTGCATAATCTACGTAGATTGATCAAATGCCCTATCTTCTGATCATTTAAAATGTGCTTACAGTGAGTTGTGGACACCTGGAATGATGCCAAATCGCGTCGCGATTGAAATCGCGTGAGCTATGCCTTGCCCTTGATGCGGAAATTATGATAAAGAGCTTTGAAATAAAATTTCAACTCAGACAAGTGAAATTTCAACTCAGACAAGTGACCGGAATTTCCGCAGAGCGTTTGGGAAAGTTCCGGGTCACCTGCGGAACCCTGCGGAAGTTGGCATGTCAAAATGCCGCGGAACCGCTGGCATTTTGCGGAAGTTCCGCTGCGCTTTGTAGCAAGTCCTGCGGAAGTTCCTGTTTCCAACCAGTCTGACATGGAAATCCTGCGGAATTTCTCATTTTCAATGTTTCTACCTTTGCAATAGTAAACAAAACCCTGCGGAACCGCTGCAGATTTCGCTTGTCCTGCGGAAGTTCCGGTGAACTGTCCGAGATAAGGTTTTAAGTCCAAAGGCTGACTAAAATTTTGAGAGCATTTATGACAGCCAGCCCCTCCTTTACGCCTCCCTCCTTCTCTGAGTAATAACTATGTAATATCTGGGAGTTTAGAACAGTTATTTATATCCAAACAATGACTCAGCACTGGCAGCCAGCTCTGTTCCTTCACTTTTTACTATTAGGGTGAACGGTAAAAAATGGGACACTTACTGGAGGCTTCTCAAGAAAGAGAAGTGATTAGACATTCCAATTTTGAAAGAAGTTAGAATATGTTATTCTCTTTCAGATAATACCTATATAAGGTCATTTACATAATTAATAATTTTTATACTTGCTGAAATGCAAAGTTAATCACTTCGACAAATTATGAACTTTGAGCAGTATCTGCGCAGCGAAACATGTGAGACGACCCAAAGTACCACTGCTGGAGTGGGTGGTGGGACAATTTATCGAATCCACGACGGGTTGGTGGCCTCAACTTCCAAAGTCAGGAGATATAGCCATTAACAGCTTCGAGAACGAAGATACGCGTTATTCAATTCCTTCCAGGTGAACGCATGTTTTCTAGGTATAATCTGATAGAGTTTTTTACGCTCTATCCATCCATGTGCAGCTTGCCTCAGATTTTATCTATTTTCGGAAAATATAGGGCAAAACATAATTTTTTGGTTTTTTATTGCGCCAAAAATAGCTGTTTTTCAGGTTTTTTCGCTTTTTCTTCTGAAACTGAAAAGAATTCTCGCGCATTTAACATATCATTTGAAAGCGCGTGAAGAGCTCTTTCGAATAGTATGTTATTTGCTTTACGACTTTACGGTATAGCAGCGCAAGATTGAGAATTGTTCCAAAAACCCTTTCTGAGTTCTTCACGGCGCCACGCGTACGGTTGTGAGAGAGGAGCGGTAACGCGTTGCCAGAATAATAGGCGAAGGTCGGCTATGTAAGCGACGTTTGAGTTGCAGCCTGCTTGTTATTGGTGAGGACAAAAAATCTTAAAATGTAATAAAAATCAAGTGGTCCCATTTTTTACCGTTCACCCTATACTTTGCTATTATTGTTGCTGTCTTGGCAGGGGACCATGCCAGCACAACTCATCAATCTTGGCTCTAGTTCCCGAACCAGGTGCTTAGCAATCGTATAGAATGACTGACAAGAGAATATACTAGGCTGAAGGCCGTGGCTGTTGATATGTTTCATTTGTCATATAGTTGACGAAGGCCTAGACAAATAGCAAAGAGACTCCAGAAAAATCTAGCTGTATGGAATGAGGGTGTTATATGGAGAGAATAAGGATTGGAGATACATATTCTCAAGAGTTCAAAAAAGCAAACAACAGTGAGTTTTGATCTCCCGAAAGTTCGTTCGAGTTCGCCAAATGAGCCGAACCTGCTATTAAATGCATACAATGCGAGAGGACAAAGTTTATGGAGGGTGAAAGGAGGGCTTTCTGAACTCAAATGACTCGTGGACTGGTGCAATATGGCTGGATGGTGGTCTTGCAAAAAGGCTTTCTGCGGTAATGGAAATTCGCTATTGATAGAGTCATTCGATAAATATTGAGTTGAAGAAAATGGGCAAACTTATCTCCATGTTATTTATTGCTGAGTCAGATCTACCATAGGCATGGTAAGGAATGAACAGCAACGAGTACATTTGGATTATTTATTTTGGTTAAATGTGGTCTTTTTTGAGTGGGACTCACTAGAAAAGTCTAATCATTATTAAAGCTTTTATTACAGCTTCGAATTTCTAAGCGGTTAGACAATCACGAGGAGGACCTCGTTAAAATTTATGCTAGGAAGCAATGGGGGATCAAAAGTCAGCCACATTTTTAGGAACCTGGATCAGCCAGAACCTATACCAGTGAGCTCCTATTAGAAAAAATGTGTAATCCTATTCGGTTGACTTCTTTTCTCTCGCAATTTTTTGTTAGAAGCAGTGCCACTCACAAAATTACTACGAGTTTCAAAAAATTGATAACAAAAAGCTGATAAAAATAAATAATGAATGGACTATTACATTTCAATGCAAGCAACAGAGGATTTTGGCAGCTTTTGCGTTTGGAGACTTCATTGAACTCGTGCAGTTTTGAAACAGGAAAAATCTCATAGCAATAAGTCAACCTTACAATGAGACAAGCTTAAATAAAGAAAATTTCAATCCGAATAGACACATAAATAAAGGAATCCTGTCGCGACATCTGGGCGGATCCTAGGCACTTGCTGCTCCAGTACGAATTGCTAAAACTCTCAGAAATGTTTTCGAGTCTAAGCAATTACCCTGCAAGCGCAAAAAAAGTTTGCAAGCACAAAATTCGAGAACAGGATGAAACTCATTACTGCGCAAAAAAAGAAATTTAACGATAAATGAACACGAATGCAGTTGACTTTTGATTTTCCATCAGACGATATACATTTGGTCTGCTGCAAGGGCGACCCAGATTCCTAGTTTGCGAGAGGTGGGCGGGGCAGAACCAATTCGAAAAATTTTAAGATGCTCCCAAACCTTGGCCTTGCTCTAGAACAAATAACCAAAATGCCAGTAAAAAATACTGTGGTGAGAGAACTTCTTTGACAATTTTAATAAAATCAGATTTTTGAAAATTTTTGATTCAGTCAGCCATGCATACCGTAAAATCTCTGTCAATAGGCAGCAATTTATGAACCTATTCTCCTAAGCGGAAAAGGGTGGGAGCGTCATCGTTCCAATTCGCGCCACTATATTGTGACAATGACAAAAAAGTTTTTATAGGATGAAGGAAAAGGTGCTGAAAAAGGAAGATCATGAGAGTACGATCATGATCATGAGTACGAGAATTTTTGAGATTGTTTGGGTAGATAGAAGAGCTTACGCAGAAGCTGTGAACAGAGGAAAAGAATAGTCCTCTCGAAGTGCTTCGATGAGAAACAGCCAACGATGCACACATTTTTACCCAACAGCCAGCACCTGTTCACCATTCTTCACATCTGAACATAATTCATAGAGCAGTGGGTGGAATGCCCATCCATACGTATTGGCAGGACTAACGCTTGACTGAAGCTATAAAGGAGCCCAAAGAAAAGTAGGTTCGCATGGTTACTGGGGACATAACCCTCGGAAACGACCATAGCGACGATTTACATGCCATGGCATTATTGTTTTATGGTTATCCGCTGAACTCCTTGGTCCTTGAGGAACTCATTTTGATACTCGGAGAAGATAGATTAAAATGGCTGATGAAATTGCTTCGCTTATTTTTTTCTTGAGAAATTAGGATGAGTTACACAAATTTTTTGAAAAACCTAATCCACTTACATCAAGCTGGAGAAATTTGATTCCCACTGAATCATGTGTCAGATTTTTACAATGTATGTATATAGTACGATTCACGCGTAGTCGCGACGTCGCGCATTGCAGCCGCGCCGCTTCCCACCAATGTGTGCAATGCGACTACTTTCCAATGTTATGAATAAATTCTGGGTTTTAAAAGCGATTTTTATAATATATAGAGTTTTGGTGGGAGAATCGTACTTCTGATTTTCTATACGTTGAAGCTTGAATAATTACAATCGGGATTAGTTGCTGTTGAGGAAATGTGCATGTATTAACACGGCAATGGTGGTTGACTCATTCATCCCCTACTGTAGAGCTTTCATAAGACCGTAGTGACGGATTCGACTGCGGCCTTTGCGCCAACATAAGAGTCACGAAAGCATAATAAGTGAAAACAAAACGTGCTTTAGTTCTCAGCTTAGTCATTTAAAGTTTATAGTAGCTATTATATGCATAAGAAAGCCACAGATAGAGCAAAGGTCAAGAAGGTGAAGCCACCGAAATCGCACGCGACGCGTTGCCGCCATTGCCGCGATTTCATGGATAACTTTATGCGCACAAATCATTGGTCTGACCGTGCAAGTAATCTATTCTCGTGCATTTCTCACATATTCTTATTTTTCTGTTCATCAAACCATCCAGAAAAAATTGAGCCATTCTATTTCACTCTCTTTCAACGTCTGCGCATGGTCTTAACAAATTAATGGATTTAAGGAATCCGCACGCGTCTATGTTTGTCAAGTCAAGGCTTGTGGATTCGTTATTCACTGTTCAATCAGAGGATAAACAAGTTAAGCATGTTATATAGTACGCGTAGAGAAGTTTCCAAACGTTTGCAATGAAGGCGTTGTGCAACTGCACAATTAACCCATTGACGACGACGCCTAATTTTGCGCGGCGGCGCTGTGGGACGACGCGATTTTGCACAACACTTTCAGTGTGGGTAGGTTTCGTGCTTATTTACGAAATGCAGCATTGTTTTTTAAACAACTATTAACATTTTCTTGAACGACAGAGCCTATGGGTCCTAGGAATAAAAAAACTGGAAAAAATATTCATATGTGGAAAAAATACTAGACCTGCAAATAATACGATTTTGCGAGAGGTGTGGGCCACCGGGGGTCCACATCGTCCCTGGCAGCAAAAAGCGCGTAGGCCACCGGTGGTCCACATCGTCGTCAATGGGTTAAAGAACAAATGACCAGCAGTATGAACGCACGACATAAATAGTTCTTGTCTCTAGCTGAAGTAGACATGATAGGAAGCGATGTGATGGAAGAAAATAGGATTACTGGCCAGCCAGGCTTTCATCGTCCATGCAAACTCGTTTACATGCGACATAGCCATTCCAAAGAGCACGTCCGCAGGAACGTTTGAAGCGCTCTCAACAGTTTTTTGGGCAATTTTCCATTTGGCAAAAGAGCTGCAGCAAAAGCGCACAAAACGATTGGCTGTCTTTGGAGCTGGAAAGGTTGGAATTAAGTAGAGTATGAGGGAGAACTTATAGATCTGTCACTTTATAGCGCAATTTATTTTGAGAGTGCATGCAAGCTTGCATGACTACTAATTGAAAGAAAATGGATATGTTTGAAACTGATGTGTAAAAAGTATCATTTTTCTCCGAAAAAGTCTTGCTAGAAATTTGAGAGCAGAAAAAACAGACTCATAAAAGATGGAAAATTTCCTTTTGTGGAAAACGAAGGTAAAAGCAGTCTTATGCTTCTGAGGAAACAACTTTTAAGCTAAAAAATCTAACGATGATGAAATATTGAGCAACAGAAGCGGAGGAATCCATTAACATGAAATGCAGTGAGTATAAACATTGCATGGGAAACTGCGAAATAATTTATTGTCGCAAAAAAAGCTGATTCGAGGGTCTTGATCTTACCACTTGAAATTACATCGTTTTAGCAATAATAAAACAAAAGATTTATGAAAATAGCGCAATTTTGGTCTACCGTGGGCGTTATGATCTATCGATTTCGTCGATATCGATGCGTAGGCGTGCCAAATCACTTTCATTTTTGCACCTGACGCGGTCGTGCTCGGTCGTCTGCCGACTTCAACAGCTTTTCACTTTCCTTGAATCTCAAGTCTTGACATATTTGGGCATAACTTCTTTAACTGCTTTCTTACAAGGAGACGATACTCGGTGTCCGTGGCTTTTCAAGATGAGTTGTATACCATTACACTCGTCTTGGAACGCTGATTCCGAATCTGACTTCCGTTTCTGCTAATGCTTCAAAGATGTTGTAAAGGATTACGCGGGCTTTGACTGTCCACTGAAATATGTTCGAAGCTGCGACGGTGCCGGTGTGGTCTAGTGGTTAGTCCGATAGGCTCATAGGTTGATGCAGTTGTATGTTCGAATCCCTTTGTGGTTTTCAGTTTTGCATTGCCTCAATAAACCTTCTTTCGCATCTTCGAACTAACTGGACGCCCTCACTCTTCAAAAAATGTGGAAATTTGGAAGAAATTTACTATTTGCGTTAAAATGTATCCAATGACCATAATTCGAGTGAATCTCGAACATTTTGAGGTAGCGCAAAACAAAAACACAAAATGATTTGAACCTACACCTGTATCAAGTTATGAGGCTATCACACTAACCACTAGACAATAACATGGCGCCGGTAGAGGCCGTTCTGGTGACCATACCCGTGGGCGGATAAAGTTGGCTCAAAATTTCTCCATAACTTCCTTCAGAGAAACGATTAGCAGTCAGATTCGGGATCAGCGTTCGAAGGCGAATGTATTGGTATACATCTCATCTCAAAAGGCCACGGACATTGAGTATCGTTCCTTTGTTAGCTGATATCTTTGCTTCCATGAGCTTCTTTATATTAGATTTTCAAAAATTGACTTTAAACTCTTCCTTGTGCAGGTCTTCTATTGCTTGTGGTCGCACTATTAATCACTGCCTTTTCACGCTTTGAGCTGTAGTCTAAGGGAACGGGCATAGTGTCCACGATTTCGTCGCCGCGATCTCATCGCCGGGGAAATCGATGGTTTGGGCGACGAGATCGCGACGACGAAGTCGTCCGTCGCGCGTGCATGGGCATAGTGGGCGCAATTGCGTGCACTCACACACATGACAAATTTTTGCACGTACAGGACGCCATTTAAAGGCAGTGTCCGGGCAAAATGGGGGTTCTGAGATTTCTCAGCCATGTGAGAGTAGCCCCCCTGAGACACAACACCGCGCAACTGCGAGCATAAAACGTTCGACCTAAAGCAAGAAAAACGATTGCAAATTGGGGAAACTACGACTACGCCTTGGGACGGGGTCCTCCGAGCTGTTTGAATTCCTGCCAGACGGCAGAGTACGTATGCCGCCACAGTTAAAAACCGTGCACTCTTTGCAACCTCTGCGTCTTAGCCTGGCGGGGATCCCCAAATTTCAAAATGTGAGGACTTGGAAAATGCATGTTCTCGCCGTTTTCGCGCCTTCTGATGTGGATTTTCGGATTCAGCGTTGCGGATAACCCCAGATAAGTTGATTTTTTAGAAGTCGAGTTTCTGCCCGGACACTGCCTTTAAACACCATTTCATCCTGCGCAGCCGTGTAGGCACGCTCCTCAATGTTAACCCGCATAGTGACTCGCTTCTTTTTGTGCTGAGAACATTAGAAGTGTCATCGTCTTTTATCAAACATAGTACTACAATGGTGTGATCTTCGGCATAAGAAAGATCTTGCAGGAGACCGACAAGATACCTTGAAAGTTGCAAAGCCAGTGTGAACGCCTAGTGTTTGGTTTCATACTAAGACACAAAAACAATTGTTAAGTATACTAGCAGGTGTCTTGATTTACACAAAGAATTTTAAATTTCTGATCTAGCTTTTGAAAACTTGCAGGATATTGAAAGAAATCCATAAAAGTTTTTCTCGTTAAACTCTCGATAAACTCGTTTGCAACTGCAGTTATTTCGCATGTCGCCCACGAAAAACATCAAAAACGAACCAGTTCTTATTGATTTAGAAAATAGTAAACGACGGCTAACACGACAGTTCATAATCATCACTACTTCAGAAGAGATTTTCTTATTTTTCAAACAAAAACGAGGTGAAAGAACAATGCATGCATAGAAAAAACTCTCAAGGTGTCCCTCGCACCTCAGCGATATCGCCCAGTCGCCCCTGCAGCACGCGCGACGCGACATCGCTGAGTTTGGCCGAAATCGCGGCGATTATCGCTGCAGAACTATGCCCTAGCTAAAAAGGGTCCGCGATCCGTCGCGCCGGACGAGTATCACAAGCGCCGTAGCAGACGTATAGACACACAACGAAAGCGTAACAATTGTCGTGATTCAGAAATCGCAGCGCGACGGTATCGTGGACACTATGCCCTAGGCCTAAGTGGTTGATCTGAACATGGTGCGCCTGTGGCGGTTACAACACCTGTGCGGGAAAAGACGCCATATCGTCCCCTCCACAGCTCGTGCTGCCCTTCGTCTGCGTCTCAGAAACAACATGTTTGCAACATGCAGCAACATGTTGGCAGAACATTATGGCCACGCCAACATGTTGCTGCATGTTGCCAACGTGTTGCTGCCAACGTTGCCAACGTGTTAGTCACACGTGGCACGTCCGCGCCAGAAGGGTAGCAGCAAATGTGGAAGGGACGATAGTTTGATAACAATACTTGCGCGTAAAGGGCCGGGCATACTTCGCGCGATTCAGTCCCGACGCGACTTGGCGATTTGCCAAAAGTCTTCAGATCCAACACTGGCAAACTGCACATGCATAGTGTGTATTAACTTACGTAGTTTGATAAAATGTCCTATCTTCTGTACATTTAGAATGTGCCTACAATGAGTTATGGACGCTTGGAATATTGCCAAATCGCGTCACGACTGAAATCGCGTGAAGTATGCCCGGCCCTTAAAATGCTAATGGTTGGCTTTCTCTAGCCCTCTACTCAAATGCTGCAACATCGCAAGATCACTAACGTGGATCAAATCTGCTATATTAAGGGCCGGGCATACTTCACCGATTTCAGTCGCGACGCGATTCGGCAATATTCCAGCTTTCCATAATTCACTGTAAGGGTTTTCTTAGTGTGCTGAAGATAGGACATTTTATCAACCCACGTAAGTTAAACACACTATGCATGTGCGGAATGCTAGTGTTGGATATGAAGACTCCTGGCGAACTGCCGCGTCGCAACTGAAATCGCGTGAAGTATGCCCGAGCCTTTAGATGTGAAGAATACATATCGTCGATTCGTTGGCCGTACGGACTGCTCAACCGCTGCGGACCACGCGCGGGGCGGTTAAAATGTTGCGAGAGCACGATTTAAACAAAGGCGAGTTTGTATTGAAGCAAGAGTTTTACCTCGCGGCGCGTGCTCCGCGGTTATGTTCAGTCCGTACAGTCAACGAATCGACGATACTCTTGCGCCTACATTGAAGCTCGCTATCTTATTTCATCTAGAGTAAATTTTTCCAGTTAGCATACCGGTGCTCCAAGCTTAGTTTCAGCATCATGTGTGATTGCACTCACGTCAGCACATCCAGGAATGCGCCACTCATACAGTAATCAGGCTAGTTGTACAATTCTTTGCAAGTTACACTTCATAAACTAATATACTAACTGGAGCTCCACGATAAAATGTCAAGCGCCTGGCGCACGCCCGGCGGTTGTGCTGTTTTTTTTTTTTGTTGAAAAGTTCGTATTTACCCTGATTCAACGAAATTGGCGGTGGAAGACGACCGCACACGCCCACGATGCGTCTGCGTCTCTCTATCATTCTCTAGCCTTAGGGAACGGCCATAGTTTGCCGGCACGGTTGTCGAGGTTGGCCGTTGCCGGGGTCAGAGACAGCTTAGAGAGCGCGAAGCGTGGAGGCTATTACGGGGTCCTAAACAACCGGCAACCTCGGCAACCCCGACAACCTCGACAACCTCTACAACCGTTGCCGGCAACCTATGGCCGTTCTCTTAATTAGGTCACGAAGCCCCGCTTTCTGCCGCCTATTCAGTTGATTCAAAGAGTACTATGAAACGCGAGTAGACGCATGTTGTGCTACAAGTTGCAAAGTTTATTTTGAAGTGCCTCATTTTGCTGTTTGTGTGACATGCTACATACATCCGTCTCAATTGCATTGCCCCCTTTTACTGCGGCAATGCATCCACAACGCGAGCCCCTCGCATGCTCACTTCTAAAAGGACGATCTGATTTCTCAAACATTGCGAACGCTGCGCGAGCCACTCACTAGACAGATGCGGTGTATGAAGGGGACATTACGAATGAGACAGAGTGTAATGAGGGAAGAACTGAAGAACCGAAGAGATTGTTATTGCAATTGCTGTACAAAGTTTACCGCATATTCACAACAAGGTGACACGTAGTTTGTTGCTTCTCAATTTGAGAAGTCAATAGTGTTTGTTTGAGAGTAATAATGGACATGCAAGATTATTGGGTTATTGTTGTGATCAGAGTGCTCAGATACTATGTAAAGGCTGGGAGATGTCATGTCGTGGTAGATGTGTCCTTCTGGTGCCCACATTTACCGACAACATTTATGACTGAACAAATTGTCAGGGATGCAAAACTGTGCGCCCTGCGGCCTTCTTGTGAGCGCAAAGTGATGCTAGTACCAAAGGCGTAGTGCTTTGTTCACGCGCAAATGTTATCGGCAATTTTTGAAGCATAGGGACGCTATTTCGGCAATTTTTGAAACGCAGGGTCGTTATTTCAATCCACTAGCCTACAGTTAAGTTTTTAGAGATTGCATGATCATTTCACGCAACAAGATGTCTTTTTGGACCCTTCAAAGTAACGGAGGGCGTGCAGGATCCTCCAAAGACTCGCCGCTTCTACTCCAGGCGCACCCGCAGAGGTAATATTCACTTCGCGCCTACCTCGCACTTACGTGTCCCGCACATTCCTGGATTAGTTCCCCTCTGGACAATCACCTTGTTCCTCCTGGCATAATCAGAGAGAACACTACATAAGCGACGAGTTAATGATTCTTATTGGAAATGCTGAAAAGCTTCCGATTGTGGCCATCGAAGATGTGGCAGAGAGTAGGGTAAATGCTGACCTTGGTTCCTCGAGTGCGAGGATTAGTTTACAGATATTTTTGAAAGTGTACAGCTCCGTAATAAGGCCTCGGACAGAGTTCAAGCGATTTGATCGTCGCCATTCAATCGCTGCGATTTCCATTCACTTTCATTTTATATTCAAAAATTTTGGGCTGGAAAAGTATCACAACCGAAATGCAAGCTGGTCGGCATGCTATAAACTCGTAACAGTTCTTGTCGCGACTGAATCGCGACGATCAAATCGCGTGAACTCTGTCCGAAAAGATAGTTTGGAGTTATCTTTTTCTGCATTTAAGCCGGCCATTGAGCACTGACTCATCCAGATGGGTATGTTATTCAACTACATTAGATCTCTTAAAGAAAATGACTTAAAATTCTTGCTTGGTTACTTTCTTACTGCTATGTTTGTTCAAATTTCTCCTTTATGCACATCTTCTTTTGAAGAAGATGATTGCAGATCTTTTCATCTGTATTTTTGCATGCCTAATTTTTCCAAAATAAGCGTTTGAATTAATAAAACGTTAAGTTAGAGTTTAATGTCGTTAGCGTTTGATGCCTCTAATCTCATGTATCACATCTTCACGAACGCAAGCATTTTTCTTGTCAGTCGGCTTATTTTAATGTCTGTTTTCACAGTACTTTCATTTTTCTTTAAAAATCATGTACTCTTCGCTTTTTGTGCTGTTATTGCTAATTACTGCCAGATAAAGCAGAGCATTGTCCGGAGGAGAACTAATGCAGGTATGTGCGAGATAGGTGCGACGTAGGTGCGAGGTAAGCGCGAAGTGAATATTACCTCCCACGGGCGCGCCTAGAGAAGTAGCGACGAGCCTTTGGAGGATCCTGATACGCCGCCCAAGGTAACAATATTTTTTATTTCGGTACAAACAATTGAACAAGCCAACAATATTCATTCATAAATACAACAATATACAACAAAAACAGAAACAATGTGAGTAACAAAGAATAAGCGAGTACGTGAGTAAACTATACAATGACCGCAATTTGATTAATATTACGGTTTAATCTTGTTATTTGGTAAGATTTTGTTCGTAAGGAAAAAACATAAGAAAAATTACTCTAAATCATGGCCTGTGTTACTTCAAAAATGTGGCTACAATCACAGGCCAGTTAGCAATCAACGCATAAATGGCAACAACTAATATTATGATTATTAAAGTCCAGCACAATAATTGCATGCCACACTTGTGCCATGCCCAGCAGATACACGGGCGCACTCTGAAGTTGACCGGATTATTAAGTTCTCATGTGACTGATTGTGAGCGAAGTGTTCGTTGCGTGAGATATCGCTCAGGGAAATTTGAGAGTTCCCTACGGTGCTGACAGCACTTGCGCGTGGACAAATTGCTAGGTCTGTAACCCCTATAACTTGAGCATTTGTCATGGAGCGCAAATTTCAAACGGTAGTTTAGTAGGTCACTGATACTCACCCTTTGATTGGCTTGGCGGGTGCTTCGTGAACTAATTAAGGCCAGGTAATGGTCCGAGAGCACGTGCGCGGAAGTGACGCAGACTGCATCTATCCCGTGCGCGTGCTCTCTGATCATTACTTAGCGTTAATAAGGTCACGAAGCCCCGCCTTCCACGCGCCAAGCCAGTTGAATCAAAGGGTACATCCTCGTTTGTCTATATCTATACAAAACCACGTCAGCCAATGCAACTAACCTCGATGTAATCCAGAACATATTCCATTTTGATCTCAGCGGCTTTGGTAGGTAGGGATTCTATAAGTAGAGAATTTTGACGCAAGTCTTCCATTTGACTTCGTTTCCTGCTGCATAAAAGAATGTCTTACATGATTTGGCTCTTTTCTTTTCTTTCCTACTGGATCAGCTTCTGCTTCTGCTGCTGTGACTAACGACATTTCCAATTCGACCAGTCCCATGATATACAATTGTTTAGGGTCGTAGTCATCATCTTTCTTTTTTGCTGCATCATCATCTTTCTCATTAAAACGTTTTTTGTTCAACACAGGCCACCATCCTCTAAGACTTTCTGTATCAAATAGATTAACGGTGTCTACTTCATCTCCTGGTTTTTCATACTTCTGAAAATTAGGTTGAAGCTCTGAAGAAATTGCTCTATTTTCTAAATACTGACCATTGGTTTCGGAAACGGCACTTTCTTTGTTTTTTGAAACTTACAGCAGCACTTAGTGTCTTTGCAGGCAATACATAATCTGAGCGAAAATATTTGCAACCATCATTTTGAAAAAATTTACCTAACCTGACACAGCAGCATCTCCTGCTGCAAAGTTTGCATCTTCTCCGTGTTCGCTTCGATCTCAATATTCCGATATCTTCTGGATCAGCGATTCCCTCTTAAAAATTCGATTATTCATCACCATGCAGTGTAAAGCATAAGACTACCTTTGAAGTGTGTTATATCCATTACCATTTCACCTAACATTACATCTTTTCTAAATTTATTCTTGTCCCAAAGCTGAACTCTAAGAAGCGGCTCTATCATTTCCTCGCTCTTTTTTCTAAACAAGTTCAATTTATATCCGTCATTGTTTGCCAAAACGTTTTGAATAATGCCTAAACAGTCTCTTCTTCCGATAATTCACTATCTTGTTTTCCCAGGGATTGAAAGCTATATCAATTACGAATCTCCAGTTGAACTCTCCACAGCCATCCAGGGACCTCAAATAACGTTTATAGATACTTTTGTTTCCTTTTTGGCTCAGATCGTAAACTCACCGAAAATGAACATCGGACTTTTGCGGCTTTTCTGTACCATTTGTGAATACTTTGACATATAGGTCTGCCGTCTAAAGTTGATTTTGAGTCAGTTTTCCTTGTATGTAGTATGGGTCTTTACCGGTTGTCCAAAACTCCTTTTGACCGGTATTGCACCGGTAACACTGAAAAGAGCCACACGCAATTGGTAAAGCTCTGGTTCACGTCGAGAAATATCGATAGGAGGTGGTGCGGCACCATAGGGTAGCTGGAAAATAACAGGGTCATATGGAAATATCATTGTCAAAGTGTTTACCGGGAAGAGATCCACAAACATTCTTAACTCTCCACATGGTGTGTTGCCAGACATTTCCGTGAATAAATACCGTGTTTCGACATGCTCCGGCACAAGATTCATCTGGAACTTGTCCTTGAAAATGTGTCCAGGGGAATCTGGGCATCTGGATTTCTCACGTGGATACTATTGGGAGATCTTGACTGAGCTGCTCAAGTGCCAACTCGTACGATCCAATATGGCCGAAAATTTAAACTTTAGCTCTTGCCCAGTACCGTATCTGCTGTTGGCTGGTCTAGGAAATGATGCGGTAGTGGGCAAGAGTTCAAATATTCTCGGTCATGAATGAATCATATGAGCTGCCTCTCGGCCATTGATTTAATCAGGACCCCTTAATCAGTTTCCACAAAAGGTTAGGGTGTCCAGACTTTCCTGACCTTTTAACAGTCATTAAGTAAGTGATAAGTGTTGCACCTTCGTCAAAATGTAGACTGCAACTTGCTGTAGAGGTCTACCAACAATCATTGCTCGCTGTTCTCGTCTAACCACCAGCCGTTCCTCGGGTGTCAGTTCCTGAGATATTTCAAAAGATCCTTTCTCTTCTTTAAATTCTAGCAGATTTTCACCTTGCCCTTGATTTTCTCTCCATGTTGAGCTATAGCTGCTCTCTTAACCCGTTCTTCTTCTACCCTGTTACTCTTGAGTGATTTTCCACTTTCCTCCTGTTCTTTGCAACATTATTCTTTAGGTCTTTAGGTAATTCAAGAATGAATTACCTCTTTTTGGAGTGGAGACCCTTCGGGCTCCTCTGATGGTGTATCTTTTCCTGCAGTAGCTCGTCGTGAAGATTTATCCTCTCTGAAATTTATTGTGTTCGTCTACCAAAACATTGTAAGTTGTTTGGACCTACTCTTGCATGACTTTGACCACTTCTGAATGCCAGATCTCAATATCAAACATTTTGATCCCTATGTCATCTTCTTTCACCAAAATTTTTGGAGCTGGTACTAGCATCTTCTTGCAATACCTGATAGTTCTTCAATTCGGTGAGAGGAACAGAGATAAGAGAAATCTATCTCTCTTACCCTCTAAGTATCGACAATGGGCTTTGTTGATCACGCCACTGTAGTTCTCCTTGTATGGTAAACTGCTTGCTAAGGCCAATGGTGCCTCTCCATTTGGTTAGGAGACGATTTTCTAAGTCAATACGAGTTGCACCAATTTCATCATCTGAAAAGTGACAATCTGACATATCTGCCCCTTCGGAAATAAAGAGAAGAAAAATTAACGAATTTGAGAGCGGTACTCAAAATATCTTTACTTATATTACCTGATATAAGTTTTCTACGGTCCATTACTGATACGATCAAATCTTTCTCGAGAGGAATTGTTATATCCATTTCTATTAACTCTCCAAATATGGGATCTACTGTATCTGGCCGATAATTCTTTTTCAGATTCACCTAAAACAGAATTTCTTCTTATTTAGTTATGATGCCATTTCGAGTGACCTTTTGCTTCCCGCATTTCACCATTATGTACGGATCACACATGCCATTTTTTCGTTGTGATACTAAACCTTTGGCTTCGATGACATATACTCGTAACAGACATTTCACAGTGCCAAGAAACTCAACACCAGGTGCTTCGAGAATTGCTGGAAGAATTTGATTCTTGAAGAAAACTCGGTATCCGCATATTTCTGGTACCACTATCGCTATCTTCTTTATTTATCCGCGTGATGAACACTTTCCCTTTGAGTTCGCCAGTCTTTTCTTTCTCTTCGGGATCGTCAAAGTTTCCCTGAACACGTAATGAATAAATGAATAACACAGGAAATAGAATTACCATGGAGCTTTTTACAAAGGTGAACGTATCCAAAAAATCTTGGAAACCGTTGTAATTATTGACGCACTCGAGTGGTTCCTTGAAAACTGTCAGGTACTCTATCCCTGATCTAAAATGCACTTTTCAACGTTTTGTCTGAGTTCTCCAATTCACTATCAACCACTCACTCTTCAAATCCTGGTGCTTTTTCGAAATATCCCTCCGAAGCGTAATATTTACTCCACCAGTCCAATTTTGGCATATCGTCTTTCCGTAGTGATGGTATGAGCGGGGTTTTCAATAGCGCTGAGTCCTCCTCGTCCATGTGCTTTTCATAATCTTCCCAATCCGATTTTTCTTCTTCTGCTTTCTGCAAAATTTACCGAATAGCCGCTCTATGAATTTTCATTATCTACAATTCGTACCTTCTTCGCAGGAATTCGCGCGTATTTCGCAAAATCCATGATGTGACATACGCCAATTAGAGGTTGCCTTTTGAATGCTCTTATGTCGTACAAGTTGATCACAAGTGGTGGGCTGAACTGGAGATCCGACGGGAGAGAAACCTGGAACTTTGCTTCCAGACACTGATTTACATACATCAAAGAAATGTAGCAAAAGCACTAATCTACCTTTGGGAATGTGATTAGTGGTGTGCTGAAGTTCGGATTTTTGGCGACATTCTCGATAGGATCTGTTGTTGTATCTGTGTCGCCGATGATAAGTTCCAAATAAGGCCGACGAATTGAAAGAAACTAAAATCGGTTTATTCACAGATATAAGACTCCTGTTTCACTTACATTGTGCTTTTTGAGATTCCGAACTCCCCAGCAAAGCACTTGCACCACGAAGTCATCAAATTTAGGTCTCAGTTCACCAGGAATTTCGAACCGCTTACTAGAAAAAAGATTTTGAGGCTTGCGATCGACTGCAGAATCTCTGAATTCATTTTTGTAGGTCGTATATGCCAAAATTGCTGCATTTATCTTCATATGCGCAAGAACGATATAGCAATACCAAATGATAATTATGTCAATTCGTAAACCAATTTTTTTCAATGAATTTCACTTGCAGATGTAGCTTACGTGCTACAATTGACAAAAAATTCTTTTTGTATTTTTTAAAAATATTTCATAGGGTCACCATGTTGTTTAAATACTTACTCGACGCTTTTCCTTGCCGGTAAGAGTGGCAGTTCATCTTTATTGAATTCGTCGACATAGAAAAGCTCGAAGCAAGCAAGTACAGCACCTCTGAAAGAAGATGGTCAATATATACCATCAGCAAGAGTTTCTAACCTTGTCTTCGAATTTTGAAATGTTAGCGTGTGCCAATTCAGTTTCGCTCGAGAATCCGTAGTTGCGCAGATGACAACTGGTGCAGCTTCAAAACGGCCAAGAAAAATCTGAGCACATTGTTAAAATACGTTCAAGCGAATCTATAGATACCTCGCTTTGGTCTTTCCTTTCTCCACGAGCTTCTACCAGAACTATTGGCGGATTCCAGCTGATCTGTCTTTTACCGCCAGTGATGAGCACCTTTGAATGAGTGGTCAATTAGTTCAAAATTCTTGCAACTGGTTAGGTTTGCAGTTTTGTCATTATTTGGATTTTCTGATTATTTGCGCTTGCACTTTTGACTTCCAAATATCATGCTGTTCATTGTGGGGTGATATTGTGGGGACAGAGGAACGCATATCGCAGTAGCTTGCAGATGGCCCCTATTGGCGCAAGTCTTTCCTTTCTTTGGTTCAGGAATGATAAAGGTAAAGTCGAAATTTCTTTCGCATGCTGCTCTGAGTGGCTCATGGACTTACCTTATTGAAAATCAAGGTTTCATTCCATATAGGATTTTGGGAATTCTCAACAACCAACGTTTGCTGTGCTCTGGTAAGAAAAGTAGCTCGAACAAATGCTCGAGCGGTGTTCTTTGCCACTGGAAGGAGATCCTGAAAATTTATTTGAACAAGTGTCGCTCTATGGCTTTCATACCTTGGCCCAAAGGAAGTAGCAACGCAGGTGCCATGCAGTCGTCACTTCATGAACTTCATAGAGACGTGGCACGAAATACATTTCATGTTCTCGTTGCCTCGGCAGGTTCCTTACAATGGCTTTTCAAGCGTAGGCGATTTAGTATTGAAAGTATGGTAATTTCTAACCACCATGGAATATGGTCTACAACTGGACTACGCTTCATAATGGGCAGGGATTTTGCTCACGCTTTTTTGGACATCTGTACGCTCTGTCTCAATGACAGTGTCGTATGCTCGGCGGCTTCGGTTCCTGACGACGGCCTTGCTTGAGACTGCGCCGCGTCTGCGACGTGTTCTCCAGGTATTTTCCCACGTCGAGTCGCGACAGAAGGCTGGCAGGCTTGTGAAAATGCTTGAAGGATAGTGACAGACGGAGCGGAGGTCCCAAGCGAGGCTGTCGCGCAGCAGCCAAGCCGCAGCCGGTGACACTGCTATTGAAACAAAGGGACTATGTGGATGTGTGGATGTTCATCGGGCTCGGCTCACTTTTTACTCAACTAAAAAAATCTCACTTCTGTCTTTCCACTTCCATCACAAATCTCCTCCTTCTGATCGTATCCCCACTGAATTCTTGATAGTGAAAAGGTTTGTTTTTACCGCTTGCATACTACAAAAACGTTTTGTATAACAAGTACAATGAATATTCATGTACCTCCCATTTAGTGTCCCCCAAAGACTGCTCGTAAGTTTCAAAGTCTTGATTTTTGAAGTCCAAAGCCTTTCGAGTTCTTTTGATACATCTTCTCCGGTATTTATGGTCTGCTCTTCTTTCGTTATCCACAGTCCCAGTTTCACCCCAGAAAACATCCGTTATCGCGTAAACCCAACCATTTTTGTCACCGTAATTTTGATGGGTGTCTGGCATCCATCTGCCTTCGTATTTCCATCCTAAATCAGTGTTCCATGTAAAAAAGTGCTTAATGACGCTTGTTTCTCACCTCTTTCCGGAGTGTGTAAGCTTTGCTTCTTAATTTCCCCACCAAAGTAATCGGTAAATTTTAACGGCTGCCATCTTAAACAAACCTGTAAAGTTCATGGCCAATTATTATGTTCAGAGTTTACCCGTTATCTCGCCATTCCTGTACTTCAAAAACTTTATCATCACATGTCTGTCGTCCATCACTTGAGCAGACCCACATGTCATGTGTATTTCTCACTACCCAGTTACCCTCAAACAAGTCAGCGTTTGAATGCTGCACTGGGGTAAAAAGTAAGTCCCATTTTAGACTCTCTTAGTTGGAAGCTGAATCTGGCATCCCACCATATAATTCCATCCAAAAGGATTAGTTGATAGATACTCCATTAGGTCTTCGCTTTCGTTCTCATTCGTATAAGTAGCTTTGTCTTTCCAAGCCGATTTTAATGTTCCTCTTCGCTAAAATGTTGTTTTTTGCACATTCATTATTCACAAGGAACTTCACCAGGCTACCTGGTAACTAAAAATCTCAAAATATGTTTTCGCTTCCGCTGGTCTAATCGCTTCCTTCCATGACCACTCGAACGCGCGCCGTCCAAACCACATCTTCACATGAATAATAGCAGGAAACTGTAAGAAAGTTCTTTATTTTGAATCTGAAAGTGCTGACGTAGGGCACACTTTTGGCTAGCTATTATCAACTTTTGCCGGTTCAAATCACTATTTTTTAGTTCAGATCAGCTCACATCTTCCTTTCTGCTCTTGCGATCAGCTGCAGTTGGCCATTTCATCGGTATGGTACGCAAACGCCCGCACCATTCGCCACACAAAGCATCGTTCTCAGAAAAGTAAATCTAAAAGTTGGAATGCTTAATGACATAATTTACGTGAAACCCCTTGTAGGGACGAACTTCCGCCATGGGGCACAAGATTCTTGGGCATGGGAGAAAACCATTTGTAGAGATTCTCCCTCTATCCACTATAGGTCCCTTGACGAAGGCGCTTTATCTTGCGAAGCTGTGCGAACGCGGTGTTTGAGCATCTTCCATTCTTAGAGTTCGTACGCACGCGCAAGCTTCGCTTACAAGGAACCGCTTTCGTCTGGGACCAGTCTTTACCTCCTCTGCCCGTATCATACTGTAGCCCACCACTCTTCCACTTGCTAGCATTTTGATCAGGATGTAGGGTGTCGAAATCTATAAAGTTATTAAAATGGGGTGAAAATGATTGACTTGAAGTGTACGCACTTGACAATCTTCCGATATTCTAAAGACGTAATCTCTCATCCTCTGTAGAAAGCGCATAACTTTTTCACCCATTTCATCATACGGATGCACTTCATCATATTTGAAGCCATCAATTTCTTTCAGAATCTTGAACAAATCAAACACGCTCAAAAGATATTATTAGAGATTTCTGTATTTGAAACCATCCGAAACCAAGAAATTGAACATTTTTGCACTCAGGCAAACCTTTTCTATTGTTCTTCTACGAGTTTTTTGCCAGCATAAATCCAGTTCATTTGATATTTTTGCACTGAATGCACTGAACCAAAAGTCCGTTTTTTCGAAGCCTTACTTCAAGAAACTCACACATCATGTTCTAGCAACCGAGAAAGCATGCATTCCATGTGTTCAAGGGCTTCCATTGCAAGTGAAGCAACTTGGTCATTCTTCTCGCTGTCGATGGGTTTTGCAAGGGTTAGCAGCTTGTCCAGCATAAGAACAACCTAACGATATAAAATTCTGCGCAAAGCCTAGGTCAGAACGAGGGCGGATGCCGCAGGGAGACGCAGAAACGCGCCGCGGAACTTTTATGCCATTAGCGTGCGCATCCTATGCGCTCCACCGCGTTAATAGCTGTACAGCCGCGATCGTGACGACTGTCGATATCCTATGCATTCGCCTTCGTCCGGAACTAATCTTCATAGTAATAAGGCATGGTTTGCTGCGTTATTTACCTTTCTAATAGCATTGCTTCTCTCCATTCGTCCATCTACCTCTTCCCATAATCCTGGAACATCTGCCATAGGCTTGTGATTACCCCAAGGCATAGAGAAGTACTTCTTATCGTCATGGTCTGGCATCGCCTAAAATCTTTACGCCTAAACAAAATGTGATGCTGATTTTGTGTCGTACGCCTAAAACAGAGCTTCTGTTCCGTGAGAGTTCGGCGCCGGTGCTACCGTATTCGCCCATAGAAACATAGAAAGATATTTCCTCACTGGCAAACATTGGATTTATCAAATTACATGCGAAAAATGAGCAGAAAACATTGTAGCGATGCATCATCTAGAAAGTTCATAAAAAATTTATTTGGAAAACCTAAGAGTTTTACCTCAAATCTGGTCGAATGCACAAGCGAACTATGATCAACAAAAGTCTTTTGTACTGTTTCACCTATGTAATCTGCACAGCCAATTGAGACGAGTAGCCGAGCCAAATATCTTCAGTTGATGTTTTGAATTGTGAGCCGTTCCTACACCAGCACTTACTTGCTTCCTTCTCCCTCGCGTATCATGCTCTTTTCTTTTTCACTCAACCATTTCAATCGTTTGAGTTTTTCATGGCCGAAAAAATTGATAAATGCTGGACCAAATGTTGGCATAAAGCCTTCCTTTCCAGGCTCGTACATTAGTCGTGTCAGAATTGAAGTCTAAAAGATACGAATAATATGTTGTGAGCAGCGCTGTAACTCATGGCAGACCTGTCCTATACATCGTCTCCTACGGCCTTTTCTCATGATCAACTGAAAGTTCACCTGCAATAAGTTGCTGAACTTTTGATCGAAACTGGGTTGAACTGGTAATAGAAATCATAGGGTTTCGTTGTTAAAGGCAGCGCCCGAGCAATAAGTCGACTTTGAGATTTGGTAGCTACCTGGGCCTATCCGCTGGCACCAAAAATCCACGCAAGATAAAGTAAAAGCGGCGACGAAGAACCGTAACACAGGAGAAAAATCAGCAGATTTATAGGGCCTTCTACTTGAAGTCACTGTCCCACCTTCAAGAGCGATCTTCCGCCAGCCATCCTAACATCGCCACCGGCCACGTGCGAGCGCGTGATTGAATTCGGAACCGAGAAGATCGCCTTTTGAGGGGAGAGTTACTTTACAAAGTGGAAAGCCCCCCATCTGCTGAATGCCCTTCTGCGTTAAAGCCCTCTTTCGACGTTTTCGCGCTCTCCGGTGACGATTTTCGCACAGCAAAGCGAATAGGCCAGGTGAGCACAAAATCTTAAACTCGACTTTTTGTCCGGACACTGCGTTCAAATTGTCGTTGCCGCTAGTCATGGACTACCCAGCCGCGGGTCTTGGCGCAACTATGGAAATCAGTGCAAGCTTTAGTGGTCATGACGACTGCTGACGCAGATCTTGTAGGACAGTGAGGGATAGAGGTGTTTTTGCAGTTGCCTAAGTCTTTCGTCTCCGAACATTTTTATTATAATTCTGGTAAACTCCACTGTTCAATATGAATGATAAAAGGTCGTCCCCACTTTTCCAAAGCAGTAAACCCACCTTTGAGATAACAGTAGGCCACAATATGGGAAGAAATATTTCTTGATTGAAACCAACGGCTTGAGTGAGCAGATCTCCGATGCTGTACGGTCCTAGCTCTTCGGCGCTTGACTCACATAACTCTCTCCCGAATGTCACCTGTGGTAGATTTTATCTTTGAGCTTGATCTTCAATCAGAATTCACCTTTATGGAAAACTTTATTGGCTTTCCCTTATTTGAAAATATTTGTTTATGGATTTCTTCAGCAATTTGATGAAGTCGAAATAGTCTTATCTAAACAGACAGTTTCTCACGGTCATATTCGCGGTTTTCATTTTTTAGGCAATTTTATTTCGTGGCCTATGTAACCCACTCTCAATGAGATCTCTTCTAATTGAGCACCATTCCAGATTTCATCGCTTACAATATCGTCATTCATTCTTGGAGGGCAAGTGTCCATACCAAATACACACATCGATACCTGGAAAAGAGCCCTTTTGTTTAGAAAAAGGGAAAAAAAATCAGTGAATACCTTCAAAAATCCGCAATTTTCATGCACTGCTTCGTCATCGTCCTCATCATAAGGGGTTCGCATAGCAATCCATTTGGAAATGATAGCTTGTCCAGGCGAGTGAATAATTGCACCCAGAAGGCAGAAGAATTCTCCTTTGACTTTTTCGGAGAAACGTTTTGCTCTTGTCACCTACGAAAAGTTGACCGTATGATATTGCTTAATTGGTTCACTCACCTTGATAGTCAGTGTTTCGGTGGCAAGCTTTTGCAAAGTTGTATCTTTCAACATAAATACGAGATTTTGTTTCCATTTTGGAGTCCCTTGTGAGCAAACGCGAGTACATTTCTGAATTCCCTCTAGGTACGCTCTAACTCTCAGCGAACCTGTTTTCAAGTCTCTTCCTTCAATCACACGCACAAGAACCTAAATACTCTTCAAAGTTAGGCGCTTTTCTTCAAGAAGGGTCTAAAATAGAGCGGTCTTATAAAAAAGATGCCCTCACATGCCAAGTAGTTTTCACATCAGCGTCAATGAAAGCCTTTTTGCCAAAGTTTGCATCAGTCTGTGCAATGCGTAGGCTTGGTTCTTCCGAGGGCTCCTGAACGAAGTGCCGTCTCATTTCCATTCTTTTGTTCAGACTGGGGGGATGGTGGAAATTCTTTTTATATGGGAGACTACCAGGGAAGGCTCAAGCATCGACGGAGACTTCTAGTGGCACTTTGCAAGATCATAAAGCCATCAGCCCATTCTATCCTTTTGTATTGGACACAAATAGATGTCTCTATTATTGGACCTCGGGTACACTTCACGCGATTCTCCAAGACAACTGTTACGAGTCCACTGCATGCCCGATCCTCTTGCATCTCGGTTGTGATAATTTTCTGACATGACTACCCTAATTTCACGCGATAAGGCGCGGGGGATTTTTTTCCAACCAGCCCAAACACGCCAAAAGACTTCAACCAAAGGACCCTATAGCGTGCTGTATATTGCTTGAGA
The DNA here is from genome assembly GCA_958299035.1 of Cylicocyclus nassatus. Classification (NCBI taxonomy): domain Eukaryota; kingdom Metazoa; phylum Nematoda; class Chromadorea; order Rhabditida; family Strongylidae; genus Cylicocyclus; species Cylicocyclus nassatus. The sequence goes on from CATQJL010000112.1 coordinate 81,906,523, forward strand.
GAATCGTCCGATGTAAGGATTTCTTTACGGGATGCAGTGAACCGGCTGAGCGGCTCGCTTGAAAATTCGAAAAAGTGCGCCTTATACGCATAAAATTAGGATAATTATCACAACCGAAATGGAAGGTGATCGGAGTGGACTCGTAACAGTTCTCTTGTCGGGGGAATCGCGAGGCAGAGAAGTCGCGTCTATGACCTATGCCCCGCAAGCCAACGTTTTCCTTTAGCGTGCCTCAGTCTTCAAAAAGATGCGTTTTTTGGCGGAAGCGGAGTGGTGATCTGCAACCTTGATTTTGAAGGTTTAGAAGTGATTTTGAGGGCTATCAATTGAAAGGTCATGCTGTAATACTATAGACGAACCTCCTCAGAATCTGAGGGACTATCTCCACCATCTCCATCGGACTGAAATGTGACTTTGTTTTAAAAGTAGTGAATTGTCTTCCTAAATTGATGACCTCCTTCAGATGTTCTTCCTCCTCTCTTTCGCTGATTCTTGAGACAAGTTTTGACGCGCTCCTCTTGATTAGAGCTCTTCCAACTGCTTGTTTGATCTTCTTCATCGTCGTCTGTGTAGCGTCACACCTGATCCGAAATTAAACTCAACTCATGCTTTGAAATGATGAATGCTCAACAAATTCCAGGAAAACTGTGTCTTACCTGTCCTACATGTTCCTATCATTCACAAGTGTGCTTAGCATTTCATTTCTGAGAAATAATGACTTGGGTGATTGGCAAGCTTGGGGCTTTTTACGCTTAGTGAATAGGTGATACTCATCGTCAGTAACCGAATATCCATTCTGTACTTCATGAATGCTCTGAATGGGCAATAGTACTTGGGAGCAGTAAAGCGCATGTAAACTAATAATAATACACAGAACGCATAATCACTTGTCTATATAGAGACGCTGCAAACTTTTTCGAGAAATTTTCTGAGAGAGTTCACTCTGAATGATTCAAAAATTACTCAAACAGGCGTTGTTAACCAAGACTCTAATCTTAATATCATCCAATTAGAGAACTGCAGACGCTTTAGATAATCACGAAGTAAGCAACAACCAGGAAGTTTCATTCAGAATTTGCATAAATCAAACAATTTCTCGATTATTAGGACTGTTACAGCGAAAGCGAGAGCAACTCGCAATATGCTCAGCAGGTTTTGCAGAGGAGAAAGCAGTCGTTTTTGAAAATAAACTGTAATTACCCTAAAATCCGTACAATAAGTCCCCCTCTCAGATAAGTCCTCTATCAGATAAGTCCGTTTTTTTCTATGGAAATGCACCCTCGCGCCACCAAAAGTCCCGCATATAAGTCCGCTTTTTTGCAGATAAGTCCGGACTTATTGGCGGGGAGGGAAATCAGCGGTGGGCGGGGCTTTCCCCAGTGCGATTTCACGCTCCCAGCTCCCGGAGCGATTTTCTCGATTCCGCTAGCCATCCTAACATCGCTACCGATCAAGTGCGAATGATTGACTTGAAACCGGAAGCGAGTAGGTCGCTCTGGAAGCCGGGAACGTGAGTTCGCAGTGGAGAGGACTCCGCCCACCTATTGATTTCCCTCCTGTGTTAGAGCCATTTTTCGCCATTTTCGCGCTCTAAAATGTGCATTTTCTGATTCAGCGTAGCGAATAGGCCCAGGTAAGCACAAAATCTCAAAATCGAGTTTTTGCCCGGACAGTGCCTTTAAAGGCAGTGTCCGGGCAAAAACTCGATTTTGAGATTTTGTGCTTACTTGGGCCTATTCGCTACGCTGAATCCGAAAATGCACATTGTAGGGCGCGAAAATGGCGAAAAACGGCTTTAACACAGGAGGGAAATGAGCAGGTGGGCGGGGTCCTCCCCACTGCGAATTCACGTTCCCGGCTTCCGGAGCGACCTTCTCGCTTCCGGTTTCAAGTCAATCATTCGCACTTGACCGGTAGCGATGTTAGGACGGCTAGCGGAATCGAGAAAATCGCTCTGGGAGCCAGGAGCGTGAAATCGCACTGGGGAAAGCCCCGCCCACCTGCTGATTTCCCTCCTGTGTTAGGGCCCTTTTTCGTCGTTTTCGCGCTCTCCAATGTGGATTTTCGGATTCAGCATAGCGAAAAGGCCCGGGTAAGCACAAAATCTCAAAATCGAGTTTTTGCCCGGACACTGCCTTTAAGTGCTATGCAAGTGTTCAAGAAATGCCCTATGAACTTATCTCTTGCTCACTTTGTCAATTTTTGTTGGAAAAGCGACCAAATACTAACGAGTTTACAGTCACTTGCATTTTACACGATTGACCTTATTGACGATATTCGTGTTTAGAATTTGTTGCAAGATATTGAGACAGAACAACCCAAGCAAGTTATCTGGTACCAGTGCGTCACCTCTGCTTCGCAGAGGCTCGAACTGGCCCTACTTTCTATATTCCTTACTCATGCATAATAATGACACTGAGACTCACCGCGCTATGTAGACTACAGTTGTGACAGTGGAATGTGAAAATTGTCGGCGGATTCGGCGATGTCGGCGATTTTGCGTTTTTCGCCGACTTTGGCGAATTCGCCGAGAATTTTCACATTCCACTGTTACAACTGTTTGGCATTGTCATAACTGTAGAAAAGCGTAGAAATGCTTACAGATTACTTCAGCATAAAGATTTGGATGAAAAATATTTACACACGGTTTATAGCGATCATCTGCTAGCAGCAGAGAGAAAATTACTGTTTTACCAATTTATTAGTCTCTCCTATGCGAGCGATGCTTACTTCAACTGCATATGGGAGGCTACAAAAAATATGGCGTATTCAGATGCGAGAGAGGTGTCTAACAACTTTGGGAGAGCCGATTTCATGGCCTGAGCATGCATGTTGGGGGCTAATAACTTCGCGAATATTACAGATATGAGGCTGGAGTTTGTTTTATTGGACAGATCTCAAAAAATATATTTTTACGGAGAAGGTCGTAGAATAACAAGTTTCCAATAAAAGTGCCTAATTGACAGCTGAAGTTAGGAAATATGTCAATAAAGGCGAGTTTGCGCCCTTATATCTCTGCAATTTGTAGGGTTGGGATAATCACATGTGGTCATTGATATGTACTTTTGATAGCTCTATTTTTCTAGAAGTAGCACGTGCCCGTAGCTCTAGCGTTGGAGGCGCTATATAAAGGCGATGATGCATATTTTGAATTTTATCTCCGTGGAGAGTAAGGATGACGGGCTAAGATAGCCATTCTTCTATTCGTATTCGAAGGGGACACCACATATAATTCGGAGAAAATGCAGGGCTCCGCCTGTGGGAGCCCATCTATAAACCTTCCCGGACTTCCAGTTCAGGGTCTCGCAATTTCTCACTTTTCTCCTCGCTCATTTTCCCCCCTCTATTTATTTCTGCAGAGCGTGTGATAATTACCCGCGGCCATCTGGACCTGGTTAGGAGGCTGAAAACGGCTAGAAAGGGGGTAAATCGGGCTAGAAAAACGCGATTTTCGCTTATTTTTTCTTATTTTTCCTTAAATTTTCTTATTTTCTTCAATTTCGTTCGTGATGTGGAGTATAAAGTAAGCGGAGCTTGCTTGGAGGAGTTTCAGCTGTATAAAAGCACTGGAAATGAGCTTATTATGGAGTTTTCGAATTTTTCGCTTAGTTTTCCGATAATTTTACCGATTTCCGAAATTTCGAAACCTCCAGAATATCGATTTTATCAATTTGTGTCGATTTTTGGGGTTTGCAACCTTCAAAATATCGATTTATTTTATCAAATTTTGTCGATTTTTGGTATATCGATTCTTGTCAATTTTCGGGATTTCGCAACCTTCAAAATATCGATTTTATCATGCCGATTTTTGGGATATCGATTTTTGCCAATTTTTGGGATTTCGAAACCTTGATTTTATCGATTTTTGTCAATTTGCGAGATTTCACAACCATTAGAATATCGATTTTGTCGATTTTCGGGGTTTCGCAACCTTTAAAATATCGATTTTATCGATTTTTGTCGATTTTCGGAATTTCACAGCCCTCTGAATATCGATTCTATCAAAATGTTTGAGGATTTGGTGGTTCACTAACCTCCAAAATATCGATTTTTCGCTTTTTAGCTGTAAACTGTAAGCCCCGCCCACTTATGATGTTACTATACAATACCACTCGCATAACTTGCAAAATTTCCGTGAATGTCGCGAAATTCCAAAAATTCCGCGAAATTCCAGGAATGTCGCGAATTTTCGCGAAATTCCGAAAATTCCGCGAAATTCCCGGAATTATGCGGAATTTTCGGAATTTTGCGACATTCACGGAAATTTTGCAAGTTATGTGAGTGGTATTGTATATGCCCGATATATGGGTAGAAAGTCATTTAGTTTTGATCTGAAGTTTTATGGTAATTATGCTCTGCGAACGGGATTTTGTTAGGGCGCAATCCAATACTCAATGTAGATAGAGAGTTAAGATAAACATCATTCGATACAACAGGTTCGTGAGTTTCTTAGCAGCTAAACATGGTGCAAAGTATCTTCTGAAGTGAAGGCGAGAATACCTAGCAAACTTTGTTAGAATCGAAATCTACCTGAAATTTAGCCACCGTTAACCCTACAGAATGAAGCTGTCACGGGGAGAAGATGTGTTTTTTGTAATCAGAAGGTTGGATAACCTCTATGCTCAATTTTTCTAAGAAAATGGCGCTATTTGACTTTTCTCGATTTTCGCTCTTGACCTCGCCACTGGTTTTGGCTGAAATCTTGATAATCTTGAATTCACCCGAAACTCCACTCACAGAAGTTTTCAACCCTAAGGTTTACGAAAATCCTAGTTATTTCGCGCTAAAGACTTCTACAGTGAAGTTTTAAACGGAAAAAATTAAGTTGAACCACGCAAGGTTGAAGATTCGTTGGCACTTCTTGTCCGTCTATCAAAAAACTTGCTTGCGTGTTTTTGTAAATTAGAATCTTTGTAAAGAACGCTATCAGGCTGTGATTAGCACAGGCCCCTATCTGCACTTTTCGTCAGATTATGAGGTTACAAACTCACGTTTTCTTGAATTTTATCCCGAATTTGAGAATCTTGTATTTTGGCGGATTCTCATCCCTAGAATGTGTCACCAGCAGCAAAACAATGTAAAAATTAATGTCAGCACATTGAGTGATCTATTTGAGCAGAAATTTGAAGATTTACATCACATATGCAGTCAAACAGTTGTGACAGTGGAATGTGAAAATTGTCGGCGAACTCGGCGATGTCGGGGATTTTGCGTTTTTCGCCGACCTTGGCTAATTCGCCGACATCGCCGAATTCGCTGAGAATTTTCACACTCCACTGTCACAACTGTATCACGAATACTTCGTAAACAACTACTCATTCCTAGAGGTTTTTCGTGTGAGATTGGTATTTTCGCTTGGATAAAAATTTTTTCTCAGAGAAACAGATGCAAATTTGAATAGGTTTTCGGAATCTTTATGGCTTGATAGGGACGAAAAACATCGTGGGCTACATCTCTGTGCAAAAATCTCCTCAAATGATCAGGTAAGTAAAATCTTGGCAAGTTGAACATTTACGCAACTAAATCTTTTTGGCGCCATTTTCGTAAAGCCGCCAACTTTAGTTCAGTTTTCTGGGCTAAAGCCCATGCTTTCCATATTAGCTTGTCAAACACATCCATGACATCGCAAAAGGTGGTAGTACAGGCCCAATTCTGCTGGTCAGAAGCCAGGTGGATCCGTTTGACGCGCAATTTCTGAGAGATCCGCTGAGCGGATACGCTCGTGATTCTGCACAGTGGACTTTCATGATGTTAGCTTGCGCCATGCAAAATTTGGGCTCAGAACGTTGGCTGAAACACGCTTCTCGAATTTCGTAACGGACACACACACACACACACACACACACACACACACACACACACACACACACACACACACACACACACACACACACACACACACACACACACACACACACACACACACACACACACACACACACACACACACACACACACACACACACACACACACACACACACACACACACACACACACACACACACACACACACACACACACACACACACACACACACACACACACACACACACACACACACACACACACACACACACACACACACACACACACACACACACACACACACACACACACACACACACACACACACACACACACACACACACACACACACACACACACACACACACACACACACACACACACACACACACACACACACACACACACACACACACACACACACACACACACACACACACACACACACACACACACACACACACACACACACACACACACACACACACACACACACACACACACACACACACACACACACACACACACACACACACACACACACACACACACACACACACACACACACACACACACACACACACACACACACACACACACACACACACACACACACACACACACACACACACGTAAACATCCTTAGCCCGTTATTATAAGTCATGATATTCTGTGATTGGAAATGCTCTAGTACTTTAAAGGCAGCGTCCAGGCAGATCTGAACCTATGGGGCTTTTACGTGGAAAGTACTTTTGGGGCCCTAACTAAGGCACTGCCCAAGCGGCAGCTCAGGTAGTGCTTTAATGGCTGAGATATTCCCCTCGAAACTGGCCCCGCGAACGTATTCGCATGGATCCATGGCAGTTTCGCGCCAGGATCCACGCTTTGCGCCATGAATCCATGCGAAACACGGTCGCCGGGTCCGGTTTCGAGGGGAATATCTCAGGCGTTAGGGCACTACCTGAGCTGCCGGTTGGGCAGTGGCTTAGTTGGGGCCCCAAAAGTACTTTCCACGTAAAATCCCCATTGGTCCAGACTTGCCTGGACTCTTCCTTTAAGAACCATAAACAAGTGATGTTTAATGCCCACCTGGTGATAAAAACCGCCCCTCTTGACATACATCCGTTCCCAGATTTTGTAATTCAGCACTATAGGATCGCAAAGCATGACAGCGCTATCTATTGTTGTCATGTATGCAAGCAGAACGGGAGGCACATGCAGTGAGGTTCTATCAGTTGTCAAAATCTGAGTTGAAGACAGCACATTCTAAAAATCCCAAGAACGAATGATGCAAGTTGGGTACAAGATGAAATTTTTATTGGAGATCATTATCTCACCAGTGCGTCACCTCTGCTTTGCAAAGGCTCGCACTGGCTATCTATGTGTCTTACTCATGCTCGTAAAGTCTTCTCACTGGAACTCACCGCGCTATGCCGACTACCACGAATAAGATGTAAAACAATTACTCATTTGAAAAGTTTTTTCACGCGAGATCGGTGATTTCGCGTGGATGAAACTTTTCGGAGGAAGACAAACGCAAATTTGGATTATTCTTTGAATTTGTCATATCTTGGTAGTCGCCATAAAGGTAATAGTAACCATGAGCTACATCTCTGTGCGAAAATCTTCTCAAATGCTTGGTTAGAACCTTGGCAAATTAATCATTTACGCAACCAACACTTTTTGGCGCTGTTTTCGTTATATAGTACACTTTTGACCACTTTTCGAGGTAAAGTCCATCGCTTGCACATTTGCTTACCAAACACTTCCACGACTTTGCAAAAAGTGGTGATACCGATGAAGCCAGGTGGACCCGTTTGGCGCGCAATTTCTGAGGGATCCACTCAATGAATATACTCATGCTTTCGCAAGTTGGACTTTCATGAAATTAGCATGCGCTATGCGAAATTGGGGCTTAGAACGCTGGCTGGAACACGCTCTACGAATTTCGTAACAGACGGACACACACAGACACACACACACACACAAACACGTAAACAACCCTTAGCCCGTTATTAAGGTCTTGATAATTGTTTGACTGAGCCGCCATGCCTATAAAGCAAATCACCATAATTATGAGGCTACTTTCTATCTCAAACAACCTTCCAAGCTCTGAAAACTTACTTATCGAAAAGGCTTAGCAAGTGCTGCACAATGGAGGCCCAAACAGTTTCATACCATCATTCCTTGGGAACGGCTCAAAGTCTACATGAATCATGGGAAAATATGTTTTGATATTGTTTTATCTGTGCTGCAGCGAGTAATAGTTATTGCTTCGCCGGAGTGCCGGTGCAACGTCAGCGCCGCGCCGGCGCCGAGCCAGCACCGAGCTAGCGCCTAGCCAGCGCCGCGCCGACACAGCGTTGCCACGGGTCCCGCCGCGATTTCCGATCAATTGCGGGGTGCGTCCGCCTCGCCAGGCAAGCCAGAACCTTGCGTTTTGGTCCTTTTTCTCTCGATTTCGTGTCTTCTCTTCTCTTTGCGCTCCTCCTTGTCGCTTTTTCGATCCCTCTGTTGTTTCTTAATACTCTTTTTGTTTCAGGAAGCGCTTCTTCGCCGGTGTTTCTTCGGAGGCAAGTGAAATCGAGACGCTTGGGCGCACTTTTGGCAGCTTACAGGTGGGATCTCCTCTTTCACTCTTTAATTCGTTTGCATCTTTCTCTTTGAATCAACTCATCAGCAATTTGAATATTTTTTCCTAAAATCTTTTCGAAAACTTGTGTTTTATGAAAGAAGGGCAAGTTTTTGTCGCCCTTTTCTGCTGATGAGTTGATTTCTACCCTATATCTTTAGAGGGTTAGATTTGATTTATAGACCTTTTTAACTTTTTCCTGTGTTATGCCTCTTTTGCTTCTTCACAATGTTAGATAGAAGTTAGATGCCTACTACGTGGCCGGCAGCCGGCCATGGGTTGGTACCAACGGGTTGGCTTACTTGAAAACGAGTGCTTTCGCCGAGTTTTCTGTCAACATTGTCAGATGATGAGAACTGATTATAAAACCGAAAGTATATTAGACTTCTAGAATGCGAATGATCGCGCTGACTTTTTGCGCGGTTGGAGAGCTCCTAATCACTTCACTTGGCTTTGATTTTGTTCCAATTGAAAATTGGCTGTGGCCGCTTTAAAGCATTTATTTTGATGGTCACTTTTTGATCAGCATGCACTTATACCTGCGATTTGATTCCGGAGTCACTGATCGAGATCGTTATTATCCACTACGTGGCCGGCAGGTTGAGGAATTATGCAGAAGAGCAAGACTGAAATTAGCTCAGCGGAAATGCGCGGAATCGTTCATAATCTCGTACCCTTCCTTGCTTGAAGAATCCCCTTCTATACGGCTGGAAGCACCGCGCAAAAGCGTCTGACACAACTTGCTTTCGAAAAAACACTGCAGGAGAGAGCCCCTAAAGAAAAACACGCGAAAACAATAGAGGGAGAGAAAGGAAGAAAGGAAAATTTCAAGAATTTACATCAACAGCGATGTTATATGAAAAGATCAAATCACTTTTCGCTTGAAAACGAGTGCTTTCGCCGAATTTTCTGTCAACAATGTCAGATTATGAAAACAGATATTAAACCGAAAGCATACTAGACATCTAGGATGCGAATAATCGCATAGACGTTTTGCTTGCGATTTGATTCCAGAATCATTGATCAAGATTGTTATCATGCCACTACGTGGCCGGCAGCCGGCGATGGGTTGATACCAACGGGTTGGCTTTCTTGAAAACGAGTGCTCTTGCCGAATTTTCTGTCAACAACGTCAGATGATGAAAACTGAACATCAAACCGAAAGCGTAGTATATATCCAGAATGCGAATAATTGCGCCGACGTTTCTCCTGTGATTTAATTCCAGGGTCACTGATTGAGATTGTTATTATGCCACTACGTGGCCGGCAGGTTGACGGAATTATGTAGACGAGCAAGGGTGAAAATAGAACAGCTGGAAATGCGAGAAATCGATCCACAATCCCGTATCCTTCCTTGCATGGAAAGAAGTTCCCTTCTGTGCACCTGAAAGCGCCGCGCAAAAGCGTTTTGTGCCACTTGACTTCGAGAAAATACTTGCAAGAAAGCATTTCCTGAAAAAAAGCAACATTAAAAAACAATAGAGAAGGAAAAAGGATGAAAAAGAGCGCGAGAGGGAGAGAAAGGAACGAAAAAGATGAAGTAATGGCGTCCCTGGCGTCCGTGGCGAGTGAACGCACCCTACAGTTAATCGGAAATCGACTCGTGGCAGCACTCTGTCGGCGCGGCGCTGACTAGGCGCTAACTCGGAGTTGGATCGGCGCCGGCGCAGCGTGACGTTGCGCTGGTCTGGCGGGAGCCCCAATATAACCGCAGCTGCTGCAGCGACTGCGTATGAAAGAACTCTTAGAATTTTCAGTTCATGGATGTTACTATTTTTCAGCATTCACAATGGAGGAAGTGCTAGGTATATGTGCTATGAATAAAAAAGGAATAGGAAGTTGCTATGAATAAAAAGAAAACATTTTCCAAGAACGCAGTTCTGTTCGAAAATTGTGATTTTTTTAAAACTACGTCATGAATTATTTCGACGCTTCAAATGTTCAGGAGAGGACTGTATATACGAGACGTTCCAGAAAGTTGCGGCCAACTTTTCGAAGGGATTTTCTTATGTGGAAAATTCAGAGCGCCTGCATGAGTGTTTGTTTGAATATCTTATGGGCGTAAGCTTTGAAAGCCTTCTTCCCAACAGAAAATCTCCTCAGTATAGCCTTGTTTCGATGACGCAAGATAGTGGATTGTATGACCTGAGTGGTGGTGGTATCCACAAATTGAACCCGTTACAGCACAGAGTATGGGTAGGGCCCACTCCTATTTACGTCATAAAGCCAGCCACCTTATAAAGATAAGTTCGAGCAACGCGACGAACTTTTTTTATATGAGTGTTAAAGACGCGCTTCTTACTTAGCACGAGCTCGAAATGGAGCGGCTGTGAATTTATTATGCTTTGAATTAAATCGAATGATTATTTTGACTTCGACTAAGTCATTCGAATGGATATGATTCGAAAGCGCGTTTTTTCGAAAATCGGAGTCTTTGTTCGAAAAGATGGTCATTAGTTTTTTCATTCGTTGGTTGTTGAATGTTACAGAGTTGGGGAAAAGTCTTTGAACAACATTTAGGCGCTACCTCGTCTTATTATATCATATCTTATCTATCTTTGGTGTAAATGATCTTTGAATTGTTTTGTAGAAGCCCTCCAAAAATTGGATTGATATTCTTAATCCTACCGGAATTATGCCTTCTCAAGTATAGCGCAAGCTGATCGTGAAGATGAACATGGGAGGCAAGTCTCAGAGGCAGATCGCTCGAACACTTGAATTCGTGGAACATGGTATGATACAACCGCGCCGTTCTAAGGAAACAAGCAGCACCCAGGACCTGTCCTAGGGACGGTAGACCAGCCATCGCGAACACCCCCGCGAACCGGAAGATTACCCGAGAACGCATACGTCGTAGTCCGCAGAGGAGCTTGAATGAGCTGGCATCAGAGCTGTCCATCAGTCGTAGGACCATCTCGGACATTGAAGTGAACCTTGGATTGAAGCTTTACCGGACGCAGGAAACGCCGCACTTCAAAACGAGATGAGGCTAATCCGACTTCGCAGGTGTCGCCGATTGCTTGAGCAGCATCTCCAAGGCACGTCACCGAACGACTCTCTTTTCCGATGAGAAAATTTTCACCGTGGAGCAGCTTTTCAATCGCCAAAACGGCAGGATCATATCCAGATCGCTCGAAGAAGCAAACAGCAAAGGTCGACTTGTGGAAAGTAAGCCTCATCCGGGTTCTGTGATGGATTGAGCGCAAACACTTCCGAAGGCAAGACGTCGCTGATTTTTGTGCCTCAGGACATAAAGGTAGACGCTGCTGCGTATTTGAACAGCATTTTGAAGAAGGAACCGCTACTTGGACCACCATTTTGCCGGTAGAGTTTGGTGCTTCCAGCAGGGCAACGCACCGCTCACAATGTGAAGGGTTGTTCAGGCGTGGCTCCAAAGCAACGTTAAGAACTTCGTTACTTTTGCAGAATGGCCTCTGTATTCACCGCATCTTAACCCCCTCAACTAGTATGGTCAATTCTTGAGGCTGAAGCCTGCGCTCACCCACACAGACTGTGGAGTCCCTACAACGTGCTTTTCAGGATGCGTGGGAGGAAATCGACTTGGATTCCTCCGTGCCGCCGTGGACAGCTTTCCCAAGCGTCTTCGAGCCTGTGTTCGCGTCAAAGGAGGGATCTTTGAAATGTAAAGTTGCTTTTATATAGTAAACTGTTTGATGAACATTATATATTTATTTCATGTAAATATGTTGCCTAGGTTCGTGACTCGATAAAAATACCTTTTCAAGGACTTTCCGCCAACCTCGTTGAATATCAGATGGCCCTTTTTTGATCACGATCATTCAATGATTCTAACACATTCTCAGACATTCGTGGTTAAGTCCCGCAAGAGTCTTGCGAGACCCAAAACTACTGGATTAAAAAGGTGATCTTGTATGAGAATCCGATTTCGTCCCGTACTTAGGGCCGGGCATAAACTACCGATGATATTTTTTGAGAGACGCAAAGTCACCGATTTATGTGATGTCACGGCAGCGTGGCCATATCTTGCTTCAGAGTGGACGAATTGTCAATCCAAGGTCATCATTAGACTCAGTTCGGCGCGACGCATGTTCTGATAAATAGAAGTGCCTGTTCGGGCACAGTAGGATTATGCTTATTCATTACACTGGGTGTATGACTTTATGAACGAGCTATAGCCTTAACTAATTTAGACGCACGAGCTTTAGCCTTAAAAATTTAGAGGAAAAAATGAAAGTTGTGTCGCATATTACGCTAAAGCATCTTTGGTCAATGAGCTCGTGGAAAGAGATAAAGAACTACCCCCTTTTTCGCTTTTTCCAGATCTTTGCATGAATTTAGTAACTATATTGTGCATAGCAATTTTTGTTGTCAACCGCAAGTGCTTGGATTTTGTTCGTATTTGGTGCTTTTTTATTAAAAGTTTGATACAGGTTTGTCCCGAAAGTTTTGTCCGGTTTTTCAACCTATCATAAAAACACGAGAAATGAAGGCAAACGCTTCAGGTACTATCCGACGCAGCTTTTCCTCCTCTTTCCAACAGTCATGACTACATGCCGATTACTCTTTTGCTCACTGAGATAAACGCCGAAATTTCGAGCCCGTGGTTTTCACTATGTCCAAGTTTGCCAATTTTTCACAAACTTCATTTTTAACTTTTGGAAGACCTTTGATAGCGCTCAGATAGAATAAACAAAGGGCAATGCAATGCAATTTTTCGGCTTATGCAGCTGGCTTTTCAGTATTTTTGATAATTTTTTCAAAAGTCTTCACTTTTACGAAGTCCAAAAATACAGAAACGCCTCGAACACTAACAAATCATCGGATTTTGAAGCTTTCAAAAATCTACGATTATTCACTATTTTTACAAAGCAACTGAGCGTATACCGCTTTAACGTATAAGATTTCGCATTTTACGATATACGCTGAGGCGGGATCAAATTCAAGAATTATGGAAATTTTATCACTAAAGAGGAAGTTGGAGGGAAAATACACTCACTGGAAAGAGGAGGAAAAGCTGCATCGAATAACACCTTAGTTGTGCGCCGTTTCATGATGTCTGGCATTTGGCATCACCAAAAGTGGGATTTGATAGCATCAGAAAAATAATTTTAAAAAATTTTCAAGGCTAGCCATAAATGCCGCAAAATTGTATTATACTGCCCTTTGTTTGCTCTATCTAAATGATACCAGAGCTTTTCCGAAAGTCAAAAATAAAGATTATGAAAAACTAGCTGGCTTACCCGGCTCCGCCGTATCCGGACCAAACTTGGCACACATACACTTCGGGCCCCGGCGGGTGTCACAGTCCACTTTTCGTTATCGATCGATGTCGATTTTACCGATTTTTATCGATTTTTTGCAGAGTTCACCTACAGGGCTAGGAGTTGGCACAGGGGGGGAAGTGAGCATGGGGACTCCGAATACAATATTAGTTTTCAGAATTATCGATTACTTTTATTGATTTTATCGACTTTTTGTAAATTTTGACATGCGAGGCTGGGATTTTGCACAGGGGGGTAATCGAGCATGCTGATTACGAACACAATATTAGTTTTCAGGATCGTCCATTACTTTTATCGATTTTATCGATTTTTTGTAAAGTTTGACCTGCGGGGCTGGGATTTTGCACAGGGGGGTAATCGAGCATGCTGATTACGAACACAATATTAGTTTTCAGGATCGTCCATTACTTTTATCGATTTTATCGATTTTTTTTGTAAAGTTTGACCTGCGGGGCTGGGAGTTTGCACAGGGGGGGGGTAATCGAGCATGCAGATTACAAATACAATATTAGTTTTCAAGATCGTCCATTACTTTTATCGATTTTATCGATTTCTTGAAAATTTGAGCTAGGGGGCTGGAATTTGGCACAGGGGTGTAATCGAGCATGCTGATCACCCCCCTTGGGGATGATCAGCATGCTCGATTCCCAGCCCCGTAGCTTAAACTTTGCAAAAAAATCGATAAAATCGATAAAAGTAATCGATAATCCCGAAAACCAATATTGTATTCGGAATCCCCATGCTCGATTACCCCCCTGTGCGAACTCCCAGCCCCGTAGCTCAAACGAAGTAATCGATAATCCTGAAAACCAATATTGTATTCGGAATCCCCATGCTCGATTACCCCCCCCCCCCCCCCGTGCCAACTCCCAGCCCCGTAGCTCAAACTTTGCAAAAAAAATCGATAAAATCGATAAAAGTAATCGATAATCCTGAAAACCAATATTGTATTCGGAATCCCCATGCTCGATTACCCCCCTGTGTCAACTCCCAGCCCCGTAGGTGAACTCAGCAAAAAAAAATCGATAAAAATCGATAAAATCGATATCGATCGATGACGAAAAGTAGCCTATGACACCCGCCGGTGCCCGTAGCGTATGTGTGCCAAGTTTGGTCCGGATCGGTTCAGAAATGGAATTTTCTATTCGGAACATACGTACATACATACATACATACATACATACATACATACATACATACATACATACATACATACAGACAAACAGACATTCAGCTTTATATATAAGATTGCCAAACTTAGACATAGTAAAAACCATGGGTTCGAAATTTCGGCATTTATCTCACTGAGCAGAAGAGTAATCGGCATGAAATTATGACAGTTAGAAAGAGGGGAAAAGTTGCATCGGATAGTGCTTAGAATGTTTCCCTATCTTCATTCCACGTGTTTTTATGATAGGTTGAAGAAACGGACAAAACTTTTAGGACAACCTATTAGGTTGGCACGTAAGTAATGCAACTTTTTATATAACTTTTGTCTATTTGAACGTAGAGCATTCATTTTTTGGCAATATAAGGGATATGATGTAAGCTTCTAATGCACACATTTTTCCGAATTTTACCACCTTATGTCAGGATTACGGTAGGTTTACGGTACTATGGGAAAATTTTTAGAATGCATCAGATTTTGCTGAAACTTGGCCTATAGGGCTTATTTGACATGCTGATTACAAAAATGAGATCCATTTCGCATGAAAAGGCCTCGTTCGTGAGATCAAAAGATGAATTTTATTTTAGCGACAAATGAATATGATATTCGTGTTTACCGCATAGAATTACCCTATAGTGCGAAGTTATAGCGAATTCTGACTTTTCGCAGCTTAGTTATTGACAAATTGCCTTCAAAACTTGACGCATTTGACTTATTCAGCTTCTCAAAGGCGCCCCACCTTAATTTGTGTTAAAATTTCATTTCTTTTTCACTGATTCCAATGTGCCAACTTCCAGCTACATGCTGCCTATAATTGCTTTTTCATATGTTTGAATCAGGTTTCGTAGGGCTTCATGTTTGCCAAAAAATCCAGAAACCTCGATTTTCAGCAGTTTTCGCAAAATGCTTAGATTTTTTGTACAACGTTAACAAAAATCAAACGGTTTGCGCAGAACTTGCAGCTTACATCACGATCTATATGATGCCACAAAATGAGACTGCTACATAGAATAGGAAAAAAGTCACGGGAAAAGTTGCAAAACTTATGTGCCAACCTAATAATATTTCATTTTCATCAAGAGAAGTCAAAAACCACTTAAGTTTTTCTGAGCTTCTTCTTGCTTTTTCTTTTTGCAGCTTTTTTCCCATACTCAGGAGCTTCCGTAACAATAGGTTCTGGTGGTGCTGCATACGGAGCTGGCGGGGAGGCAACAGCTCCCACGGGACCGCGAGCAGGACATGGACAGTAGTGAGCATCTTTACCTGGAAGCCCGCGCATTCCAAATGTACCTGGTGGGCCGTCATTTCCTCGCATTCCTGGTGGACCATCTTGCCCAGGAGGACCTTGACCACCGGGGGCTCCAGGCATACCAGCTGTACCAACAGCACCAGGTTTTCCTTGTAATTCGGGTGGAAAGGCGGTCTGGCTGGCCCAGGCATTCCTTTTCCTCGTCTTCCGTCTTGGGCCTTCATACCTGGCATTCCTGGAGGTCCACGTGGACCAGGAGGACCAATGTCGCCAGGTTGGCCTAAATGACCAGGCATACCATTGTTGCCTTTTCGTCCTGGTTCACCAGGTCGGCCCATCTGTCCAGGTGGACCTGGCGGACCAGGTTACCCGGGTTCTCCCATTGGCCCCGGCGGACATTTGATGCAAGAAGGATTTGGAGGTGGACACTGAATTGGTTGATAAACTGTCATGTCATCGTTACCCGCGGGGTCCTGGCATTCCAGGCATTCCTAAATATACTCAGTATAATGTACAGAATAGGGAAATCAATGCGACATCGCTGACCTGGCGCTCCTGGAGGTCCAGGTGGTCCGGGTGGCCCAGGTGGGCACACGACGGGCGTAATCTCGCAGACGCACCACGGAGGAAGCTGTTGCCTTTTACGTCGGAATATTGAATCAGACGGATTCTCAGGGCCTTCATTTCTGGAGAGATCATCAGCTGCACATCCATAATCTCTATACATGCTAAGTCGGTTTCCGTGCGAAAGGCAGCTACACCAGCGAAAACCTAGTATCAAGCTAGTCATAGCACTTGAGCTTTATAAAACGAGAACATGATAAAATAAACCTACCATTTCTGGATTTCATTGATTTCCTTGTACAGAGCTGGGACCACGGTGGTGCAGACGATCATAGCTATAACGGCAGCGACAGAAGCCACCGCCATTAGGCTCTTCTTCCGCATTATTTAGTCGGAGTCCAACTATGACTGTTTGACGCCAATCTCGCTCCTTTTAAAGCTTCTTGTCGTGTAGTCAACTGGCTGCTCGATGATTTCTAAGCTTTTCTTAAGCCCGAAATAATGAAGAAATTCTAATGTCATCATTTATGCATTTACGGGAATGCCGCTGATATCGCGGTACCTGTCCTCAATTCAACGGCATTAACTTACACAAAAAACATAAAGTTTATGTATACTTCTAGATAAGTATACTTTGCTTTGATTCGCTCACTAGATTTTTTCGGAGACAGCCTTATTTTACCACTGTGCGTATGCCATCACCTGTATATGACATCAAGGTGATCTGCTCGCTCATTTCTTGGCCTATTGGCAATTGACGAATAAATGTGCTAATGGATGAGCTAGAATTTTTCCCACTGTGATCGTTAACCCTGATGCTCAGACTTTGCATTTGCTGATAGATGTTATGTGAGGTTTGTTGAAACTGGACGGCGGAGACGTTAATGCATGCGGCCCCAAAAGCCGCATGCATCAGTATTACCGCCGGGGAGGGGATCGCAGCTCAAAAGGAAGCTTCATATCCTCAAGCTCCAAATATCTGGATTTTGCGATGTATACCTATCCGTGAGTATTCCCACCATCCTTCACTATGAACACAGTGAACAAATGTAAAAGCTGCCGCGTTTTCCAGCTTTTTGTATGATCCCCTGAAGATCCCCAGCGGCCGATCGCCTTTGAAGTAGTTTGATGAAAACATTCCAAAGTTGTATTGCTTATCTATCCAATAGTGCTAACATGTTGCTGATAAGAGCAAATAAAGTTTTGTAGTCATGATTTTTTCGATGAACCACAGGTCGAAAGTTGGGGTTCATAGGATTCCAAGAGCTCATTTGTTCTTATCAGCAACAAGCTTAGCACTGTTGGATTAGATAATCAGTACAACTTTGGAATGTTTCTCTTAACTCTGAAGAAAGAAAAATGGCTCTGAAGAAAAGACGCCGCTGGGGATAATCAAGGGATCATGCAAAAAGCTGCAAAATGCAGTTTGTACAGCTTCTTGCTTGTTCAATATGTTCATAGTGAAGGATGGTGGGAATACTTAACTGATAGTCCAGGACACTTTAGAATAGTAGATGTACTAGTAGATCGGATATGAATAAGAACGGACGATAAGATGATACGAATGACTTAGCTAGCAAGGAGCGCCTTATATAGCGCTCAGTTCCCGCGCATAGGTCAATACAATACCATCACAAAGCAACACAAACATTAACAAATATTATGTTACTCTCCGACAGTTTCAATATATTCATATCTTTTCTTAGACCTTTGCTGATAAGCTTTTCTTTCTCGACTCAACTTTTCAACTTTTGACAACTCTATAGGTCTCGGTTTCTCCGCAGGCGGCGTGAGGCGGATATGGTCGCCGATGATGGAGCGGTGCCGTAGGACTTCGCACCCAAAAATGGTGAAAAGCGCTAAGGGTTGGTGGTTTTGTGAAAGAATTGTGTAGTAGATGTTCAATGGCAAATATCGCGCGAGCAAAGACACTAGAGGGGTCGAGTGGTAGAGGAAAAAACGAATAAAGGAAAAAGAAAACTACAGATTGTCCAGGTTCGTCTGTCTCTTTGCCATGGTGGATACTCGTAGTGGAATTGACTAAGCGAACTTTCAAGGTTGATACCACTTCTTTTTTCGCTAACTTTCGGCGCTTCGCCTCTTTCAGAGCCTGCAAGCCGAAATCATATGAACTTACTCGCCCAGACGTCAACAAAAGACCAAAGTATCATTCGAAAACAAAGCTAATGCTAACAAAATTATATTCACGAGCAAAGTACTCACCTTAGATAGCACTAGGCGGAAGTCTAAGGACCATTTATGCATGCACAAGACACTAAGTCAGCTCTTTTATAAAGTGCGGTTCATAATTATACGAACACCCAAAATTTTGTAAGTTTTCGGACTTTTTGGGAGAAACTCAAAAAGCCGTTGGTACCACGCGATAGAACACAGCCGAAAACGATATATGATTCATAAGAATGGAAGTCGATGTCAATTGTAGGAGTGTTTTGGCGGCTAGTGCGAATCTTTAGCGGTTCATAATTATACGAACACCTCAAACAAAGGCCCATTTTTCATTCAAGAATGCAATCGTTTGAGTCCAAATTTTTTGAAGAGTTATAGTAACAAAGTCTGACATATCTGCTACACACTGAACCCAGTGCAGTTCAAAACGAGGACCGTTACTTTTTTCAGAAAGCTCTAAATGCTTCTAAAGTGATTGAGCTCCAGAAACATCCGTTCTTCAGTGGTTTTCACGCTCTAATTAGCTTCTACCAAAGCTATGAGATAAAATAAGCTCTTGCGATAAATATTTTGTTTGATGCTTGGAAAATCTTTGCGTTTTCGTGCCGTTTTTCAACCAAGTTCCAACCTTAGCACAGAGTTAGCACGATTTCGAGCCTCAAAACTCAGCTTCTCTCTCGCGCAAACGTTTGATATGAAGCAGCTGCATTGCTTGCATGATGATATTTCTGTGCCAAAGTTTTTAGGTTTTTTCTAGAACTGATCTTGCGGATGTGGAGCTACAAACCAAATAATGGTGTGATTGCAAGAGTAAAACCAGTATTTTTGGTAAAATAACGTCTGCGTGGCCGAAACAAACGCTCAACGCTGCTGATTTTTTCTAGCCAAATATAAAGTCTTGTAAACTTCTACATACTACATGCTTACTTCATTGCATGGCTTCAGAAGCTGAGTTTTGAGGCTCGAAATTGTGCTAACTCTGTGGTAAGGTTGGAACTTGATTGAGAAACGGCACGAAAACGCAAAGATTTTCCAAACGTCAAACAAAATACCTATTGCAAGAGCTTGTTTCATCTCATAGCTTTGATAGAAGTTAATTGGAGCGCGTAAACCACAGAAGAACGGATGTTTTTGGAGCGCAATCACTCCAAAAGCATTTAGCCCCTTTAAAAAAAAGTAACGGTCCTTTTTGAACTGCACTGGGTTTAGTGTATAGCAGATATGTCAGACTTTGTTACTGTAGCTCTACAAAAAATTTGGACTCAAATGATTGCAATCTTGAAGGAAAAATGGACCTTTGTTTGAGGTGTTCGTATAATTATGAACCGCTAAAGATTCGCATTAGCCGCCAAAACACTCCTACAGTTGACATCGATTTCCATTTATATGGATCATATACCGTTTTCGGCTGTGTTCTATCGCGTGGTACCAACGGCTTTTTGAGTTTCTCCCAAATAGTCCAAAAACTTACAAAATTTTGGGTGTTCGTATAATTATGAACCGCACTTTACGTGCCCGACCCGGCCTCATATTGAAGGCCTCATATTCAAATCCGCATAGAGACTGATAAGGCGCACTCCCTCTTTATGACGGTACACTACTCCTTCCGGTTCATTTTTGGATTTTTGGCGCTAATCCAAAACGCTCCTAAACTTTTGCGCGTGAGGATCTCGGGTTTTAGCGACAAGATCTTTACAGTAACTTGTATAGGAGCCTTACCATGGCGCTAATACGATGTTCCCCTAATGGCGCAGCTGCTTTTGCTTAGCCGTCTATATGCTCCTTGACGCGACAGCAAAGCGGACGCCCAGTTTCGCAAATGTCAGTGTCGCCTCATGATAAGTATCCAATGAGGTAAAATACTCCGACTAGCATACAGTCCCCACATCTACTATACGGGCAAACCATGCGTTTGGAGTAGCACATATGCGGTCATAAGCTCGATTACGAACCACTTGGCGTTTGAGATTAGTGGGAGGAATATCGACCACTCTTTCCACGCCGTGCACCCGCCTGATGTAGCCTGGCCATCCTGCCCTACTCAATTCATCGGAAAGGGGTGGCAGGCAGAAGGGGACCTCGTTATCAGCGCCATATTAGGCTGCTCCGAGAAGAAGCGCATGCTTTGCGGCTGTGCCCAAGTGTAGTATAGCCATTGGAAGCAGCAATTCCCTGTGCCAAGACGATGGAGTACGATCGTTCCTCGCTGCCGGAACATACCCGCGGAACTGTTCTGTACATATTGCCCACAATAGACCGTTTTGTGCTATTTGGATTGTTTCATACTGCCGCACTGACTGCAGCAGACTGCAGCTGACCGCACTGACGCAACGGCCGCACAGCTCGCTGCATCCTTTCGTAAAAGAGAAAATAGTTGCGAATACAATCAAAACACCGTGACTTACGCCTAGAAAGCATAGCTTCTAACTTACTCTTCTAGTCAAATTTTGGCGATTGTTTTTTTAATATGCTCATATTTGTTCAGATTCCTTTTGTCACTGCATATACCTATATCACTCCCGCTCGTGTTGTCTATTGGGGCATACATTGTTGAGAGACTGTTTCGAGCTACAACTATTTATCCTCTCCCCCTTCACGAAAGGATGCAGCGATCTGCGGGGCCCCGCGGTCAATGCGGTCAGCTGCAGTCTGCTGCAGTCTGCTGCAGTCAGTGCGGCTGTCTGAAACAACCCTTTGGATGTGCAGACAAAGAATGTACCAAAATGTTTTACTATTGGGTTTGCGATACCACTTAGTTTTGTAGCTTCCGCCTGCTAGACGGATCTGCACATTCAGAAACGCCAACCACCTCCCAATAGGTTTCTCCCTGGTGAAAACGATGCTTGGTGACTGCTGGTTTAATATTTGGAAGCAAGTATCTACTTCGGCTTGAGTTTTGGGCATATGACGCAGCAGTCATCTATGTAGCGACTGTAAAGCAGGGGTTTTCGCTGCAGCACTGGCGCTTCTATCTTAGACATGAAAATGATTGCCATAGAGCTGCCAGACGTTCCCCGATTGGCAAGCCTCTAATTTGTTTGTAATATTAGCCCGACCATCGGAATACTGGACACTGCAAGCATTCGTGTAGTAGGGTCATTATACCGTGGATGCTGAAACCGTATAAGTAGGTAAGGCTTGGTGCTCAGATAGAAACTCAAAGCTAGCTTAAAGTGCAGCATCATTGGATACATTGGTATACAGCGATGTTACGTCAAATGATTCAATGACGCAGTCGCGACTAAGCTGTGTTGTACGGAAGCGATCAAGACAGAGACAGCCGAACCTGGACAATCCTGAACGACGTACTAGCGACATGTTTCCGGCTCGTGGAAGAAGTGCTCTCCACGAGACAGGAAATTGTCTCGGAACGACAGTCCATCCATTTTCTCCACCGCTGCGTCCAACAAGGAGTCATTCATTCCCAACTTCATCAGCAAAAAGAAACTCCACGAGCTTTGCGGCCTACCCAAACGAAGCAGAAGAGTTCAACATCTACAGCGAAGCCTCCTACGCACGGCTCTACGAGTCAAGAAAGACCATATGTTTACTTTATTGTTGAAGAGCGTTGTAAACGTCTTCTGCCCGACCGCTTTTGGAGGATAATGTGGGTGAGACGAAGATCATATGTAATCTTATTAGGTCTGATGTCAGTAGACTTCAAAGGAAATTCGAGACTCTAGTTGATGTAACGCAAAATCAGAGTCCACAACCATTTGCTACTAGCCTAAGTTCGAAAGATCAAGACCAGACCATACTGAAGACAGCTCGGTCGATGTGCCAATTTTCTCACGGGTGTCTCTTATAGGTGATACACGTATCTCCGATGACGCAATGTCTGTCTTGGATTTAGGTCCAAGTTTTTCTCCAGTTCAATCAGTAGGGCCTGGGTCGTACGCAAGATCGTAGGCAGCCTACAAAATGTTCACGAGGCACTGCGGCACAGAGGGAAAGAGGAGCAACGCGCAAACCGTTTGGAAAGTGCAACAACCGCATCCTTGCCGGTAATACCAATTCCTCGCTTATATTACAAGCCGCAGGAGCCTGACAGCGTCGCAGATACAAGGTTTCGCGTTTTTGCCGCCGCAGTCTTCTCCATTCTCAATAATTTCGCCAAAAACCGGGAAAATAGTAATTTAACTACTGCGCATGCAACGCCGGGGAGATCAGGATTTCAATGAGCGATAAGGGTGGCGAGTTCGTAGTTATGTCACGTGAAATGGACATGGCAATCACGCAAATGCACCTGGCAGATGATACGACCTACGTGCTCTCAGCTGATGAGTTTGGAAAACAATACCGCCGCCTCAATAGGATTTGGTCTGACATTGCGCGGTCTGCGGGGCTTAACAGAAGCTTAATAGCACGTCTTAAAAGCGAAATGCCTATCTGCCCTTTGCTCTACACTTTGATAAAGACGCACAAACCCCCGGCAGTAGGGCTGTCTTCAAACAATGCGCGCGATTACAAAGTTCGACCCATAATCAGCGGCATTGGGGGGGGCCAACAGACAAAACAGCATGGTTCCTTAACATGATTCTGTCACACCTGCTCCAATTCGTCTCTGCGCACCTCAACAGTACCAACATGCTCCTTGATCGCTTCCGTACCACACAGCTTAGTCGCGACTGCGTCATTGAATCATTTGACGTAACATCGCTGTATACCAATGTATCCAATGATGCTGCACTTTAAGCTAGCTTTGAGTTTCTATCTGAGCACCAAGCCTTACCTACTTATACGGTTTCAGCATCCACGGTATAATGACCATACTACACGAATGCTTGCAGTGTCCAGTATTCCGATGGTCGGGCTAATATTACAAACAAATTAGAGGCTTGCCAATCGGGGAACGTCTGGCAGCTCTATGGCAATCATTTTCATGTCTAAGATAGAAGCGCCAGTGCTGCAGCGAAAACCCCTGCTTTACAGTCGCTACATAGATGACTGCTGCGTCATATGCCCAAAACTCAAGCCGAAGTAGATACTTGCTTCCAAATATTAAACCAGCAGTCACCAAGCATCGTTTTCACCAGGGAGAAACCTATTGGAAGGTGGTTGGCGTTTCTGAATGTGCAGATCCGTCTAGCAGGCGGAAGCTACAAAACTAAGTGGTATCGCAAACCCAATAGTAAAACATTTTGGTACATTCTTTGTCTGCACATCCAAAGGGTTGTTTCAGACAGCCGCACTGACTGTAGCAGACTGCAGCAGACTGCAGCTGACCGCATTGACCGCGGGGCCCCGCAGATCGCTGCATCCTTTCGTGAAGGGGGAGAGGATAAATAGTTGTAGCTCGAAACAGTCTCTCAACAATGTATGCCCCAATAGACAACACGAGCGGGAGTGATATAGGTATATGCAGTGACAAAAGGAATCTGAACAAATATGAGCATATTAAAAAAACAATCGCCAAAATTTGACTAGAAGAGTAAGTTAGAAGCTATGCTTTCTAGGCGTAAGTCACGGTGTTTTGATTGTATTCGCAACTATTTTCTCTTTTACGAAAGGATGCAGCGAGCTGTGCGGCCGTTGCGTCAGTGCGGTCAGCTGCAGTCTGCTGCAGTCAGTGCGGCAGTATGAAACAATCCAAATAGCACAAAACGGTCTATTGTGGGCAATATGTACAGAACAGTTCCGCGGGTATGTTCCGGCAGCGAGGAACGATCGTACTCCATCGTCTTGGCACAGGGAATTGCTGCTTCCAATGGCTATACTACACTTGGGCACAGCCGCAAAGCATGCGCTTCTTCTCGGAGCAGCCTAATATGGCGCTGATAACGAGGTCCCCTTCTGCCTGCCACCCCTTTCCGATGAATTGAGCAGGGCAGGATGGCCAGGCTACATCAGGCGGGTGCACGGCGTGGAAAGAGTGGTCGATATTCCTCCCACTAATCTCAAACGCCAAGTGGTTCGTAATCGAGCTTATGACCGCATATGTGCTACTCCAAACGCATGGTTTGCCCGTATAGTAGATGTGGGGACTGTATGCTAGTCGGAGTATTTTACCTCATTGGATACTTATCATGAGGCGACACTGACATTTGCGAAACTGGGCGTCCGCTTTGCTGTCGCGTCAAGGAGCATATAGACGGCTAAGCAAAAGCAGCTGCGCCATTAGGGGAACATCGTATTAGCGCCATGGTAAGGCTCCTATACAAGTTACTGTAAAGATCTTGTCGCTAAAACCCGAGATCCTCACGCGCAAAAGTTTAGGAGCGTTTTGGATTAGCGCCAAAAATCCAAAAATGAACCGGAAGGAGTAGTGTACCGTCATAAAGAGGGAGTGCGCCTTATCAGTCTCTATGCGGATTTGAATATGAGGCCTTCAATATGAGGCCGGGTCGGGCACGTATAAAAGAGCTGACTTAGTGTCTTGTGCATGCATAAATGGTCCTTAGACTTCCGCCTTGTGCTATCTAAGGTGAGTACTTTGCTCGTGAATATAATTTTGTTAGCATTAGCTTTGTTTTCGAATGATACTTTGGTCTTTTGTTGACGTCTGGGCGAGTAAGTTCATATGATTTCGGCTTGCAGGCTCTGAAAGAGGCGAAGCGCCGAAAGTTAGCGAAAAAAGAAGTGTTATCAACCTTGAAAGTTCGCTTAGTCAATTCCACTACGAGTATCCACCATGGCAAAGAGACAGACGAACCTGGACAATCTGTAGTTTTCTTTTTCCTTTATTCGTTTTTTCCTCTACCACTCGACCCCTCTAGTGTCTTTGCTCGCGCGATATTTGCCATTGAACATCTACTACACAATTTTTTCACAAAACCACCAACCCTTAGCGCTTTTCACCATTTTTGAGTGCGAAGTCCTACGGCACCGCTCCATCATCGGCGACCATATCCGCCTCACGCCGCCTGCGGAGAAGCCGAGACCTATAGAGTTGTCAAAAGTTGAAAAGTTGAGTCGAGAAAGAAAAGCTCATCAGCAAAGGTTTAAGAAAAGATATGAATATATTGAAACTGTCGGAGAGTAACATAATATTTGTTAATGTTTGTGTTGCTGTTGTGATGGTATTGTATTGACCTATGCGCGGGAATTGAGCGATATATAAGGCGCTCCTTGCTAGCTAAGTCATTCGTATCATCTTATCGTCCGTTCTCATTCATATCCGGTCTACTAGTAAATCTACTATTCCGAAGTGTCCTGGACCCACTACAAATGCAAGTGCAAGCATGTGTAGAAGGCTACATCAGAAATACTATAAAATGCCGTGAGTCAACGGTGGCCCATGTCGACAATAGGTTGAAGAAAACAAAAAGAGGGAATTTTTTGGTTTTTACTTTGCGTCTAACATTGCAAAACTTGCTCAAATATCTTACATGGCTATCCTCTATGTTGATTTATATTCAATTTGCCACGAATCAATGCTTTTGTGGCTAGAAAAAGCAAAAAGTATTACGCTAAAGTACAATAATCCTGCAGATTTTGAGCTGCAAGCGAGGATGTTCTTTTACATCCGAAATCATTGCAGATTAGACGTTATTAGCAGAGCAAAGATCGGTTTTGCAGAGCTTTAGCAGTTACGCGCAGAAATGTTAAGGTCTGTGCTACATGTTCCTGGTTCAAGGTATATAAATGTCCCCAATGGAATCTAAACAGAAATCATTATCATAATACGCAAACTCGCCTCTCTAAGGAAATGTTGTAGGTTTTGTCTGGGCTTTGCGGGCAATTGTAAGTGTTGAGGTGTTAACACGTTACTTGCAAGTTCTTCTAGAGTGCGTTTCCTTACATCCTCTAAAGAGGAAAATTTTGCCATACATTATGATACAAATGCAATTTTTTCCTTCTTTGTCATTTATGCCTTTATCACCCATTCCTATCCTGAGTCTTTTCAACAAAAAAAAACTCTGATTGAGAAGGAAAGCTACAATTTTTTTCACAAGCATGTTCAAAAGAAGCTCTTCCATGAACGCTACTTATGTGAGCTGGTTCTCCTGTCTATGTCACCCTCAATTTATGAGAATTGCATGGATAGATGGATAGATTTGAAATCAAGCAAGATGTGCATGAGGCAAGTCTTGAAGAGAACCGCTTCAAGGTCGCTTCATACTGTCGCACTACCGCACTGACCACACTGACTGCAACGACAGTGGCAGCCACAGCAGCCGCTCATTAGGCTGTGAAGATGATTTCAATGGATGGCCTTTGCGAATTTGTTCTTATTTCTAAAGACACTATCTATTTAAATCTGGCAACAGTTTTGTGTGAATGAGTAAAGGTTTTGTTCAGACTGAGCTACTGTGTTATATCTGGTGGGAACATTTTGGAGGCACTGAATATTGTGTTGTTACCTAGTGGGTCTTCCCATTTGTTAGAGGTCTTGAGTTTTGATAGAATGCTAGCTAAAGCAAAAGCTATGTACCAATTAGGTGAGCAAAATTCGTTCGCACCATTTTCAAAAATCATAACTTCCAATAATACTGCCCTTGCACAGCCAAAAAAAGGTGTGCTATCTATAACACCAACTTTTTTTGGAGTTTTTTTTACATGATTTTAGAGTTTCAATCCTTGAATGGGATGTTTATTATCATCAATTTAGTTGAGGTAAGAAGTGGATGTATGTCGAATGGCGCAATTTTTGTTGCCAGATGGACACCAATTAGCACATTTTTTTCTTTCATAACGTTCTAAAAGGAGTTTATTCAAGCATGATGGGGGTATCATGGTGCACCGTTGAATACAAAAATTTGAAATTTTGTAAAACTTTGGTCCGGGGGGTTATCGGACGTGCTGATCACGAATCCGATGCTCATTTTTCGCCATTCGCCCGCATAACGAGGTTACGGTAGGGATACGATAGTTGGGCGAAAATCACGAAATTGGCTGAAACTTGGTACAGTGGGATTTTTTTGCATGCTATTACGACTACGATGTTCATTTTTCAACATTCGCCCATATAGCGAGGAACGGTAAGGATACGGTAATCGGGCGAGGTTCAAGCAGTTGACTGAAACATGGCCTGGCGGGGTTATTCGCTGCGCTTATTGCGGATATGATATTCATTCTTTATCGCGGAGAGATAGAGCAGGGTTATGTAGGAATTTAGTGAAAGCCAAAGTCCCATAACAGTAAAATTGGTTGGTTCAGTGGCGTTACCGGTGTGCTGATTGCAATCGCATTGCGCGTTTTTCACTACAGCGGTGTATAAGAGATACGGTAGACTACCCAAAAAAAATGTTGTGGAAGATAGGTAGATAGTCCTATTTTGAAAACGTTCAGACTACATCATATGCATAAAATCGTAAATTCATCAAACATGAAAAGCATTTTATTGTGTTTCAGCGAGATTATTCCTACAACAACGCAATTATACTGCACAAGTGTCAGAATTTCTTTGCCTCAAACATTTGGAATACGGTTTTGCATAATTTGTTATGCGCATAGCGAACGCGACGAGCAGCGTGTGTCCTAAGAAAACCCCCGTCCTTACATTTTCGTCACAAACTTTCGTCTCAGCGATTTCTTTCTTATCTAGCAACCTCTTCAATAGAAATGGCTGAACACCAGGAGAACTCCTCCAGGTGTTCAGCCATGCTCGCTACGTAAATTCCACCAATTGAAAAATCTACAAAAACCTTTCTCAAAACCTTGTAGTCATGCTCAAGCTTTCAACTGAAGGCGCTCCTTCGCTAAAAAAAGTAAAAGCTGTACTATTAACTAGCCGTCTCTTGTAGTACATTAGGCAAACTTTGGTTTGCTTTGCTAGGGAACAGTAATGCACGCTTAATGTCAAAAAAATTTTTTTGGCCTTTGAATTTTGATATTTCTTTGTGAGGCTGGCAATTTCGCTGATGTTCTTGCTTTACTGAGTCTACAGTTATAACACTTAAGCCTATTTAGGTAAAACGAAGAAGTTCGACATGTTCGATTTGCTCGTGGTAAGAATTTTCTCTTCTTCCTTCCGCTCCTATAAATAACAAACTTTCAGGTGGAAAGACATATATCATAGATTTCACACCAGATTTAGTTTTGTTTGTTTTGCAGGCTTACATCCTAACTGTGATCGGTTTGACCGCTGGGCAATTGAATTTTGGTAAGTTTATGCAGAAATATTTTTTAAAGGATTATCTCGCAGGCCGATGAGATGGTTTTAAAAACTAACAATGAGGAGTAAGGGCTGGGAGAAGTACACACATTTGAACTTGAAATGCTACTAAATTTACTTTGGATGAACCCAGTATTCAAATGTTCAGTCAAAGTCAAAACTTCCCAACGCAGGTTATCCAACAAAGAGTTCTTATCTTTGCAACGGAGTGCGAAAGTCGTGAATGAGTCTATATAAGTCTTTCCAAACCGCTTCGCTAAAAATTGTGTCTAACTTCGTAAATTCGCTTAGTAAATGCCTAAGTTAGATTTGTAAAAAGCATTTGCGCTCGTCTTCAGACTAACTCTATACTGCTTTCTTGCTAAAGGCAATGCCCACTCAAAGCATGGTGTTTTCATATGAAAAGCGAATTTGAGACCTAATAAGGCAAGACGTAGTACAGATAATTCATCCAAGCCGAGAAAATGATCTCCATTTATGTAAAACTTGGACAGTGCCTTTGTTTGGTCTGCTATCAGATTCTACGAGAAGACCCTTGTGCCACGTTTGCCTGAACAATTAACAGCTTTGTAAATATTAATGGTAAATGCAAAAGTTGAAAAAGCTTGTCTTTAGGGCGTTAACTGTCGGAAATATACACAAAATTTTTAAAGTATGATATACAAAAACTTTCATAATACTACAGCTACTCATAGTTTAGTCCCACCAAAAACGACAAGTTTCGTCTTCCTTACAAAAGTCTTTTTGGATCTACAGAAGGGATTATTATGAGATTTTCCTCCCAGCTAACATCCGTAAGAGGTTGTCATTGTTTTCGCATAATGAAATACCAATTGCTGACTAGTGAGTTAGCGGAATTAGGTTTCAAGTACCCCATTTTCAGGTATATAAGCCGCACTTTTTCAAATTTTCGCCCGGGCTGCTCAGCCGCTTCATTGTGTTTCGAGAAGCGATCCTTATATCGCACGATACTTTCAGGCAATACGCAGCACACTATAGGGTCCTTTGGATGCGAGGTCCATTGATGTGTTCGGGCTGCTCGATGTAAGCTAGGACCACCCCGCGGCTTATACACCTGAAAATAGGGTAAACAAAACAGTTTCGACAGCAATTTGTTTTCTTTCAAATGAACCTTCTAACTAAATATCTCTTGCAACTCATATCTTAATGTGAAGCATATTTTTGTGCTTTGCATGAAAGCTTCGAAATTCCTAGTGGGCAGTTTGAGTAAACTTATCCCGCTGTGAATACTTTGAAAATACTTTGAAGATCTGGATGCTTTTTAACGGTTAGTATCGCCTCTGAGTACTTTGCATAATCAAGGCCTGTCAAAATAAATTCAACTGTAGCACTACACTAAACGAACCCCGATAATATGCTCTAGGCGTTACAATCGCAACTTGTTGCTTCAACGCAGTACCATTTCTTGTAGATACCCTATGAACTGCATACCGCCTCTCAGCTTATTTGCTAAGAGTTTCAGGGACAACGTCATTGCCGCAGTGCCAAAATGATGCTGCTTGCGCTCCACCATCTGTATGCATTGACAACATCTGCGCACAAGGAGCGTCTTGCAAAAGTAACGCTGATTGTGATGATCCAAGGTTTGAGTGTAACCGACAGTTTTGCGTTCCCAAGCACAAGTGGAGGCCAGATAAGTTGATGACTTGTAAAACAGACAGTTCTTGCATCTCACCAGCAACGTGTGTGGACAACTTCTGCATTGTGACCAAACCTTGTCAGAATGACTATGACTGTGGAAGTTCACAAATAAGATGTGTTCAGAACATCTGCGTTGTTTTTCAGCCAGTGACACTACTTAAGCCTAGAGTTGGATCCAATCCTTCATATCCTGGCCAGATTCCAGATGTAATACCACCGCCCCCGCCTCAGCCGATATTCGACTGCGTGAACGGTGCTTGCCCCGAAGGATACACGTGCCTAGCTGGTTCTTGCCACGCAAAAAATTGCAGGGTTGACTCCGATTGTGGTGGCTACGGCAACGGCTTTATATGCATAAAAGATGTGTGCCTGCAAATTACACATCAATTCATCAATCTTAAAACATATTTAATATAAGCTCAGAGTTAGTTTTGATGTGTTTGACTGATTGTTTGTCAAGCGATTTCAACTCACGAATAAAGATCAAGATCACACTGTTATATGTACTTTTCTCCCAAATAAACACAATGAGATTCTGTGCTGCAGCCATAGCTTTTTCCAACCATATATTTGTGCATTCGAAAGAAAAATCAACGTTTAGTGAGATCATAGTGAGTCGTATATTAAGTTTGAAAGCACGAAATTCTCAGGGAAGACACTCTAAGTAATTGTGACAGATTCGTTCATCTTTTTCCATGTTCACTCGTCAACACCAGGAAAAGTTTTTGCCTCTGTCGTCACCTATAACAGTTATTGAGCAAAAACTTCCAAAGCGGCACTACATTCGACAGCATTCTCGTTAGCAAACTAAACACGTGAAATACTCGGTCATAGAAAAAACTGATTTGCCTACTAGCTCCTACAGTTTCCGACATATGCCATGATACAGCTCCACACTTCATCACACCTCTACAGATGAGTTGTTTGCGCCTTCTGCAGAAAAACTTGTTCCCCTCCCCTCCCCCTTTGCCAAGGGTTGACTTCCCTGCTCCAAAGCTACAAATATTCACTAGAGATACTAAATCAGTAATATTTTCCAAACAATTATTTTCTGTGAACAGCACGCCTCCTTTAACACTCCGTACTTTCTCAGTTATTGAAAAACGCAAGAAGTGCAAGTAAGTTTGGCTAAGGAAGAAGCTCTGGCATTGTCAAAATGAGCTGTATTCGAATATCTGTATGCGGTGAGGAGTACATGTCGCTAAAGGGATGATCACACTTGCTACAAAGTATGGGGTAAGGGAACGAAGGCCGTTTGAGCCGTCTTTTGCGGCCAACTAGTCCTTTTGTATGTCGTTGCAGGAGGACCAGTAGTCCGCGGAATCGGCTCAAACTGGCGGCTTTGGTCTATTCCAAAGTATGCACTCCACCCGTTACAGACAACGAATTTCCACAACAGTCTGCTGGGGTGGAGACTATTAGCGGCATATAGTCCCTTACCCATCTGTATGCGTGCATGACATTCGCACTGCGCAACTGACGCTGATTTTTCTACGATTTGAATGTAACTAATCGGTCTCGGAACATACAATCCGACAGATTTTATTTTATGCAGTGTATCTTGAAGGCAGCGTCCACCCAAAACTTCACCTCTCGTATTTCTCCCATTCTGGGGCTTTTTGTGACTCTGATTACGGTTATAATGTCCAAATTGTCTAACTCCCAGAAACCCGGTTCCTGGGGACCCTGTCTTGAGGGCGCGGACGGCTTTCGGTACATGGGGGGGGGGGGCGGAGCTTGATAGGATTGGGCTTGACTTGATAGCACTTTGGCTCTTCCAGGCCTATTATCATTATTCAGAGACAACATGAGAGGACCGGAACGACGCAGACCCTCTCCTAGGGCCTACATTCGGATTGGCACTAATCGGAAAGGGTTATACTTAGCCTGGACGCTGCCTTTGAAAGGATGTCAAACATTTGGTCGTTATCATTCATTTATTATGAAGTCTTTGAAGAAGCTTAGGAATATTTTGTAGAGCTGGCTTCAACTTAGATTTACAGTATTGGACGAGTCGATGCTTTTCATTTTTGTAGGATTACGGTAGGCTTCCAGGACGTCACCATGGTGGAACTGCGGTTCTTAATGATGTTTCAGCTACGGAATGCAGATTTGAGATCAGCACTCAAAATTGTGCTGAGCGATATACACTAACGATACACAAACTACTCCAACCATAGAAAGTATTTTCTTTTTTAGTTTGATTGTAAGTTTAATGGGCATTGTCACGTCAAAAAAGACAGGCTCGATGAAGTACTATAAGTACATATAGTTGTCATGCGAGTGATTAAATTTTCAAAAAAAGGTTAATTCAAGCTCACAGCATTTGAAAAGATGATGACCTGATTATTAATGTCCCTCGATTCTCTGGAATAACCATACATGGGATTGAAATCAAAATTCTGATGCACTATTGTAAGTTGAGCAAACTATGCTGGCTGAATCTTCATGGGAACTTATGGTTTTTGAGAAAGCCAGAGCTACAGGGCTTTTCAACCTGAGAGTCGCAAGTTTCGCATGCGCGGCTCCTCCAACGCGGCCGCCTCGCTCAGGCCGCGCGCGGCGTTTGCTGCGTATCGCCCGGGTTTCGCCAAGCTTCAGTCGACGCGCAGCCAGCGCCACGAACGCTGCGCGGACCTAAGCGTGGCGTCCTAGCGGGGCGGGTGGGACACTCAGGTTGTAAAGCCCTGTACAAAATATTTTAGATACGCAAATCATGAATTTACTGATGTTTTCTAGCACAAGCTTCGTCTGACCAGAAGAGTGGGCTATAAAACATTTATTACTGTTTGCTAAGACCTATTATTCTCATAGTGTTTTTGGAACCCTCCCGGTTATTTGGGGAGATTGCTTATTGTCATTGTAGCTCGACCTGTTTGCTTCTGCTTTTACTTCTATTGTGTAATTACAAACTCCGCCAAAGCCTCATTACAAAGCACATAATCTCACCTTTTTACTCATGGCAATCGATATCAGATCTCGAAGATAACACAAAATTTTTTCTAACACGGTAAATATCTCTTTTCGTTCAACCTGGTACTTGCTACTCCCTGGTGTGCATATTCACTCATGTTTGGTGACGTCGAACCTTTCGAACAAACAGTCTTTTGTTTCTCTACAATGTAAGTTTTCCTGAAGGAGAAAAAGGCAGCGCAAAATTTTGTGCAAATTCAGGGCAGCAGTTATGCTAAAACATCTCTGTCTACACAGATTCCCAAATCATGACGCTGCTAACGTTAAAGGGGACGAAGAGTCTGAGCAAGAATTCCCATGCACCAGGACATTTCTAGTTTTTCGTTACACATGACTGTGGTCGGTGTATTGGGCCATAGGCAAAGCTCACGCGACGAAGTGGCGACTGAGTCGCTTATCGTTTGGAGGCGTGCATACCTCTGACGAAATTTCATTTACTTGTACTTCATGCAAAAACACTCATAAATAGCAAAAATAGCAATATTTCGTCCAAAAGCATCCACAACTGGTAAAAAACGGCAAGATACGTCAGTGAAATCGGAAAAACGGTTTAGAAATCACGCGACGGTCGCCGCGTCGCTTGCTGCAAACGGGCGACGCGACATCGCGACGACTTCGCCAAATGGGGCTACGAACGCCGAAAAATGTGTGGCGATCCATCGCGCCGCACAGTCATCACAAATGCGTCGGGACCCACACACTTAAAAGCAGTGTCCAGACAAATATGGGCAAATATGGGTGAGTTTGAATTTGATGAGGGTCGTAACTAAGGCACTGCCAAAGCGGCAGCGCAAATAGTTCATTCACGGCTGAGAAATCCGTCCCCGAAAACCCTCGCCTGCGCCGTGACCGTAACCCGAAAACGAGGACCCCGCACATTAACGCTACGTTCGCGCTGGGACCTATCCCACGGTCACTGCGGCGCAAGTGCGGAGTGTATAGCATGTGCCAGCCGCCAGCTGGGTACCGTACGCGGTGCGCTGATCGCTCCGCCCCCTTACTAATTAGCCTAGGAATGCGCTCAGCAATTGGAAAACTCTCTAATATTTCCTTCATGCTTCTATAGGTTGCAATTTGGTTAACAGCAGATTTCAAAACTTCACTTAAATCAAAAATCAGTTTTCAGGTCTTTTTTCATTATAAATTAGTTCGCAAGTTCTTTTCAATGTATTTCAGTTATTTGTTCCTGGTAGGTTTGTCCTAATTGTGAGAAGTGTTTTTCTTTATTCAATTCTGTTACTATACTAAATATTCTTTATTGTGCACTCTCAAGTTTAATTCAAAAAGAGGTCAGCTTACCGAGAATTATTATTATCATTGCTGAAATGACCAACACGATTATCTATTTTATCGGAAAAGTAAGTTTTGAAACCCTAATCATAGCTAAAAACACATTTCATTGCGACGATAATTCATAAAGCATTATAGGCGAATTTTGTTTCAAGCAAACTATTCAACAACTTGTTTACATCATTAAATTTGGTAATGTTTCATACGATCAGATATCACTCGTTTTGCGAATATGCGATCATATCACACAAACTTTTTCAGATTTCAGGAAAAGGAAAATCACACTGCACTTATACTTTTTTGAATCTGCTTTGAATAACAAAATTCTTTTGTTTGCTTTCAAAAACTGCTACCCTCGGTATAAATTGATCTGTAACTCAATCGAAGCGTGTGAACTAGTCGTAAGATGCGAGGTCACTCAGACAATCATACCTGAGGTGTTATAGATTGATTTCACACTTCAAAGTTGGATATCCAGGAGTCACTCGGTCATTCATAGATAAATCAGCAAATCTCTTGAATTTCATGATCAAAACATTAGCTGTTCGTAACTGGCAAAAAATGAAACAAGAAAGCAAAAAAAAATTTTAAATAGTCAAGCTTCATTCCAGCTTGCAACAAGCTTATATAACTATCAGAAGTTGCTTCCACTTGACTAGGGAACATGGCCATGAACCAGCGTTAGAGCTGTACTGCAAAAAACTCGTCCATCTTGCGATAGGCGGGGCTAACGGTGCGCACCTTATTGACACACGCCTGCCTAAGCGCGCGCTATCTTTCATAAAGTCCGCCACCCATTACACTCACTGGGCAACCTACTGTAAGCAAAAATCTGGAACGGGTTGTGGAATCTGACCTCCTACTGTGTCCAAACAGACACTTTTCCGTGTATCAGAAGAGGCGCCGCGCCGAGCTGAGCCGAATGATGACCTTTAATTGAAAATTCGTCCATTCTGAGGCGAAATATGGTCACGCTGCGGTGATGTCACATGAATCGGGTGACTTTGCGTCGTTTTTTTAAACGAACGATATTGTATATCCAGGGATTTCATCGTCCCTCCCTAAGGTCGGGACCAGGGTCAAGCGTGTGATGCGACGCGACTGTCGCAACGGGGGGTCGTAAAGAGGACACCGGAGGTGAAGTGGGGGGGGGGGGGGGGGTTCGTAAGAGAGGGTGGTCTGAATAATGTGGAATGTAGGAAATAAGCTTCTCATTCGCAGACATCCTCTACTCTTCAAAAACAGCATTATTCTCCTTGCAAAAAAGGTATCGCAGACGGGGATCGGACTTGCTGGCCAGGTATGACGATTCAAAAGGCACTTCTAGAGCTCAAACACTAGGCATGTATGTGTGACAAGAATGTTGAATGTACCAATTGTCTTAGGAAGCCTGGTTCCGAAGCATCACTAAAGTCTCACACTCTCGACGAAAGCGCTCATCTCTACTAGCGATGACGATCGATAATCTTTAAAACTTTTTGTATTGTCTTTCAAGAGCCCATACAATTTATTTGTACTTTGGAGATGCTCTGATACAGTTGTGCAAAATCTGGTTATATTCCACCAGTGCGTCACCTCCGCTTCGCGGAGGTTCGCACTGGCTCCCTATCCGTATCTTTTCTCATGTTCGCATGAGAATGGCTTTGAAACTCACCACGCGATGCTGAGCATCACAAATGAATCGTCGCAAATAACTGTTCATTCATGAAGCATCTCTATGTAAGAACGGTAAATTTGAGAAAAAAAATTTTGTTCCAAGGAAACAAATGCGAATTTGAACGGATTACTGAATTTATTTTACTTTGATAATCGTAAGGATAACAGTTACCTTGGGCTACATTTCAGTGCAAAAATCTTTTCAGTTTTTTCAAATAAAACCTTGCCAAATCGACTATCTATGCGTTCATCAATTTTTGGCGCTGTTTTCGCAAAAAAAGCAAATTCTTTGAGCACCTTCTGGGGTAGAATTCATGGCGCGCAGAGTTACTTGTAAGGCAAATCATAACTTTGCAAAAAGACGAATTAGCGAGCCAGTTTTGCGTGTCAAAAGGCGCGTGGACCCGTTTGACGCGCAAATTTTGAGGGAGCTGCTTGTCGAACCGGCTCGTCCTTGTGCATGGTGGGCCTACACGCTGGCACGGTATGTTATGCGAAATTGCAGCCCGATAGCTTAGTTGCAGCTTCCTCTATGAATTTCGTGACAGACAAATTTTCACACAGACACACAGACAAGCACACAAAAAAACAGACGGCCTTAGCGCGTTATTATAGTAGGATAGCCTGTGGATTTATGATTTTATGTATGGTAGCAAAAAATGAGAAAAGGGGGGTCGTACCTGGGTCGCATCTAATTTTATCCGAAGCTATTGAAGCTTGTTGGCTGTAATTTTGGTGCAATATGAGGTCATCCTCCTACTATCCGTCATAAAAATTTCAGGCTGTTTCATTACATCTCCGGTGAAATATAAAATTCTAAGCTTAAAAATTCCAGTTTTTGCTTTTTAGGATCGCATCTGAATTTGCGAGAGTCGCATCTAGATTTTTTCGAGCTCACTGCTCCTCAATGGCTGAAATTTTTTCCATGGATAGTCTGGGCACTGTGCTACAAAAACTGTTCATTAGAGCCTCTTATTCTTTTTCTGTCTCTGGTTACGAATTTTCAAAGTACCGTGCTCATGCATGTTTTTAGCATCGTTCTGGATGGCGCTAAAACGGTTTTTTTACAAGAAAACAAGTGCAGAAGGTAGGGAATAAGCTTTTTAGTCAAAAACATATTTTACGCTTCAAGATATCGTTCCCCTAAAAAACAGTGTCGCTTACGAGGACGAAATCGAGACTGTCGTTACAATCCTAAAACATTCTAATCTCCAGAACCATTGTCAGTATCTTTCGGTACCACTAAAACATGAATGAGTTATGCCGAATATTCATAAACGGCAGAAGAGTTTATTATCTGTCACTAGAAAATGATTTATTATAAAAAAGTCAGTTATAATGACTGAGGTGAACCGTTCCCATGCTGAATTTTCTTGGTTTTTATTGGTTGCGAGGGCGGTGGGTATGTGGGGGGGGGGGGGGTGAGGGGAGGAGGGGGGAGGGTTGGGGTCGTGCGGATGGGTACTTCAGGGGGGGGGGGGGGTCGCAAAAGGGGGCCTAGGATCGCATCAACACGCTTGACTCTGGTCGGGTCAAAATCGGGTTTTCGCGTAAGACTAACTTTTTGCGATTTTCGTTTTGTGAGTGGACCCTTGCGAGACTGGCCCACGAATGTCTGACATGGGAACCGTGTAAAGTCGAATTGGCCTTTCCAGATGAGACCCATATTGCTTTGAAGAGTATTAAGCGGTGATTCCAAATCTGCTTTCCAAATCTGCCAAGCGCCTCTAGACGCCGAGTTATGACCGCCCTTCGGAACGAAAAATGAATGCAGAATTTAGATAAAATTGATTGTTACAATCTTTCCAGCGCTCAGATAAAGCAATGTTAAGTGTTAGCATATTAAATAAAATGTATCCATTGCATAAACAGCTCTGATACTTGACACTGGACCAAATGAGGAAATTTGGGCGATTTTGCTTCAGTTTTGCGTCAAATTTTTCGGCCTAAAAACGAGCATAACTCGGCGTCCAAAGGCGCTTGGCAGATTTTGGAAAGCAGATTTGGAATCATCGATTAATGCTCTCCAAAGCAGTATGGGTCTCATCTGGAAAGGCCACTTCGACTCGACACGGTTCCCTTGTGAGCTCGACAATTTACTATGAGCACCGCTTATCTAGCGAGGTATCGGCACGCTCAGGAATCTGTTTGAATGGTCTTGACTTTATTCTGAATACGGTTATCGTGATGTTGCCCTCTTCCCTATGTCGCACGAACAAGCACAGTAATCGCTGATTTACAGCAGTAGATTTCGCCCCGTTTTCCTTGAAATGTGATCCCTTACTCGTTTACTATTTCAACTGTTTGTGAAGAAGGATAAAATTATATCTTACGGAGATGAACGCTACTGAAGAACTGTCAGTATAGAGCCAAAAACAAAGATGAGCTTTGACTCAATCCATCTGCAAAAAGTTAGTGTAAATTCACAGTACTTTCTTTACTTCTTAGTTTCTTCGTAATGAGGGTGTATGGCATTTTCACAAATCTCTTTTTAGGTCAGAATTTCATCGTAAGCTCGTCCATCTATGTAGTGGAAGCGTAAAATACCAGATCCCGGTTTCGAGACGTTAATATGACGAAAACTTGCGACTGGGCTTTTATTCTTATTGACCACACTAGCATTGTTTTTATTGGCCAGATGGTTTCGCTCAGTTTTGAAAGAGAACTACCACAAGGCTCCTCATTTCATATTATCGTGTGTGCATGGTTAAGGTATGTGCGCATCCCGCAATGTACGCACTCCATTTACCCTGGCCGCGCAGTTCTTCACTCAGTCTTACTATTCATTTTAACCGGGAAAGAACTTGAGCGCATTTTGTGATGATAAGCGCTTGCATCGCCAAAGCTTCGCTCTACATTGAAAAGTGTAAATTGTTTTAACCTTGTCAATTAAAGATTGAAGAAACTGGAAACACGCAGACATAGGCTCGAAATGTTATTTTCATTGCGTAGGTCATGTAACGCTATGAAGAGGAGGCCGTCACTATAGTTTGGTCTGCTCGAGCTGAGACAAAGTACTTCGCGAAACACAACCACAGCGTATATGCAGGTAGTATCATATCCGATCTGGCTACGTAGTATCATGTCCGATTTGGCGAATTCTCGGTACATCCACAACTTCATTGTCATTTGCAGAGGAAGTTCTACTTCTTGGGTAGGTTACAAGTTATTTACTCCGCATTTTCTGTTGACTCGCTATCTCTTTTACCCTTTGTAATTTTCAGTGCGACCATATCCCGAGATCATCCAGCTTGCCACATAGCAACATCCGAGCTTTTGATTTACTTTGAAGGATATTTTTACACAGGAGGAACACCAGCTGACTCGTTAGCACAATCAGGGTCAAGAAAGGTCTTTTAACTCAATGGTTACATTTTTAAGAAGTCACGCATTTTTTCACTGATTCTGTTATCTTGGCAGGAGAAGGCATAGCCTTCTGCGCTAACCGCACTAATATAGGTTTTTGAACTCACCTACTTTGCCTCATGTGTCTTCGATGTTTCCAAATTACCTGAAAAAATTTTCCTGCACACGTCTGCGTTTTGGAGCGAGTATCGGCGCATCTGTTCAGCAGTTTGGAACTTCTGCATGAGGGCTGTTGATGCCGGAACCAACACTGTATGCGCCAGTTGGAAATTCTGCGAAAAATCTTTCTGTCTTCCAGAATCAAAAACAACAACAAACTTACTCGAAGCGAGAGTCTTGTAAAAGAAGCCTGTGATTGTGCAAAAAGCCGGCCAAAGATTTGAGGAAACATTCGAGAGAAGGTGAGCAGGAACACCAATGAGCATCTGACCAAGCGGTTAACCGCACACGGAACTTCCATCTTTCAAAGGTTTTTTTACAGTTTTCAAGTGTATCATACGCTGTTCTAAGCCAAAAGATTCTTTTGAAGCTCTACGAATGAGGTGGACAACACTGACGATAATAGGAGATATGCTCTGGTGATTTGAGTTGCAATAAATACTGATGTATGGACTTCCAAGAATGTTTTGTAGTTCCATGCTGGCAGTAGCAAAATTTCTTATTAAAAAATTTTCTGGAGTCACATGGTTTTAGGCTGCGTCTTCTTGGAAACGGAGAGGTATTTTATTTTTCTACTCGTGAATTCTCGCGCTAATAATAACATTATCAAACCATATCAGTGAGCTAATCGAGCTTAAGATCTCTCAAACTCTTTTGAATATCGGTATCATAAAGGAAAGCATATGCTTTATGGTTGGTGCGACTGTTGTGATTAAGGCAGCATCGGACTTGGGCATCCCATAGTGAGCATCAGTCTCAACTGCAATCAACTTTTCATCACTGTAATATTCAACATGTATTCTCAAGCGCAATTCATAGACTTAGCTGTGTCGGCATCTCTTAGTTCCAGTCTTCGTGCATCCGCTATCGAGCAAATGAAAGTTATTGCTGAGTTGCATAAGAGGGGAAGATGAAGAGGAAGGGCATCCAAAAGGTACCATCATTGGCATTATCTAAGTCTAACTCTCATTCCTCAGATTTTTGAACGAAGACGACCTTATATGCGTGATTCCCATGAATGACAAGTTAGTGTTGCTATGCGATTTTTTGGATGAAGTGAGTGTGCTGTGTTGATAACGATGACCGTCTTCATGAAACTCTTTCACCATAGGTGTACGTTGTTGAAGAGCTGAATCGTTTGACGTACCTACGCCTGAGGACGGAGAGCTTCGCGTCTTGGGCAGTGAAATTGTTTCTACAACAGTACCAAGCTAAAACTAGTCAGTTACTATCAAACATGTGATTTTATTGTGCTACAGCGAGCTTCTTTAACAGGGATACTTCCGATCCTCAT
This sequence comes from Cylicocyclus nassatus, assembly GCA_958299035.1. Classification (NCBI taxonomy): domain Eukaryota; kingdom Metazoa; phylum Nematoda; class Chromadorea; order Rhabditida; family Strongylidae; genus Cylicocyclus; species Cylicocyclus nassatus. The sequence continues at coordinate 81,947,850 of CATQJL010000112.1, forward strand.
GTTGTTCCATGTATTCGAGTGGGCATATTGATTGCAAAAACCACAGAGTATGAATTTCATGAGATAAAGTGGGAGAACAATCAAATTCTAAGAAACTGGCGCAGCTCGGGTAAAGGGTGAGTGGCTATGAACTATACCACGCATAGTCGGCAGCTGACTACCGTACGCGATGCGCTGGACGCTTCGCCCTTGGTTGATTGAGCATAGTAATGCGTTGCACTAACGAGCTCTCCTAGGGCCGCATGCACTAACATCACCGCGGGGAAGGGATCGCAACTTAAAAGAAAGCTTCATATTTCGAAACTCCAGATACCTGGATTTCACGTTGTGTACCTATCCGTAAGTACTCTTACTATTCTTCACTATGAACATGTTGAACAGGAGTGAGAAGCTGTACAAACCGCATTTTCCAGCTTTTGCATAATCCCTGATGATCCCCGGCGCTTTTTTTTAAAGTCATTTTTTCTTTCTCCGAAGTTAACGAAAAACTTCCAAGGTTGTGCAGATTATCTAATCCAACAGTGCTAAGCATGTTGCTGATAAGAACAAATGTTGTTTTGAAGTCATGAAATTTTCGATGATCCACATGTCGAAATTTGGGGTTTACCGAAAAATTCGGTTTTTCAAAAACTCATTTGTTCCATCAGAAACATGCTTAGCACTGTTGTGTTAGATGTTCGGTACAACATTGGAAGGTTTTGTTAACATCGGAGAAAGAAAAATGAATTTAAAGAAAAGCGCCGGGGATTATCAGGGACCATACAGAAGCTGGAAGATGCGGTTCGTACAGCTTCCGCTCCTGTTCAACATGTTCATAGTGAAGGATAGTAGGAATACTTACGGAACGGTAGAAGCGTGAAGTCCAGATATCTGGAGCTTCACAATATGAAGCCTTCTTTTAAGCTGCGATCCCCTCCCCGCGGCGATGTTAGCGCATGCGGCCCTTAGATGTTACTTATGCTCCTTTCTTTTCAGGATTAAGCAGCAAATTAGAAAATTTTTATTCAAATTCAAAAACTCAAAAATCATCTTCCAGGATCATCTTTCACTTTTAAGTAATTTGCACTTTTTTGACCCATATCATGTTTATTTCTGGTAGTTGATCCTTATTTTCACTGAGCTGTACGTAAGAATTGCCTCGCAAATGCTTTAAAAAGAATGTTTTGTATCAAATTTTATTTGAATTTGTATATGCTATGTGTTGTACCTTATCATTCATTGTAGAGGTTTCGCTCGGAAAGAATTAACTTGCCCTCCAATCAGTACAAATTTTTCTGTATTAATAGAGTAGTTTTGAAAACCATAACCATAGCTAAACCATTTTATTATACCTTGCAAAATCTGGCAAACAGATTCGATGCATCAAGAGCAGGGTTAGCAGCAATTGTGGAAGGGGCGACATATGCAATATTGACTTTTTGAACTAGCCAGAGCTTTGCTCGAGATTTTTAGTAAAAAGGCAAAAAAATTGTAGGAACGAAAAAATTGCAAATGGTGAACGTGATCCTCACAAAGATCGTGCATTATATCATCAATTGCACGCGACATGCGCATTGGTTCTGAAAAACTGCAAGCGTGAAAGCAGTGCTGCATCAGACACATGTAGAAAAAGCTTGCTTCACTAATTTGAGTAAACAAATGGCAAAATATCGAGTCCATTGAACATGAAAGTCGCTTTATACAAAAGGAGCCTGTTTAGTGAGTGGCGACCTGATACTCCACTCAAATATTCCCTAATGAACCAAGCTAATGTTCATGTCAAATTTTCGCTTCAATCGCTACTCAGCTAATTTAGATATAATGTATCTTCTACATTACTATGTTATTGCAAAACAGTCTAGCACCCTATTTTTCGCTTCCCCTCTGTATTCCTTCTAACGTCTTGTACGCCAACTGTGTGCTTGTCCAAATCTATGCCACCTTGCAAAAACATCCTTCAGAAACGTGACACCTGCAGTTTGCAAAAAAAGCTTACATGTGAGTTTTACATCTGAACTGATGTGCCGGGAATGTCATTTGTCAAAATCACGTGTAAGCCTGTAGTTACTTCTTGGCGTGCTTTCTTTCAATAAATCTCCTCAATAAATGTTCATCATGCACTGTGGTAAGTTCTTCTGACAACTTATCCCTAACCAGTAGTAAGTTTGCCATAAAGATATCATCGTCGAGCATTGAAAGATATTATACAAGATCATAGACATTTGAAAGAGATGAAATTTTCTGCGTGAAAGTGTTCGTTGTCGTGCAACTATCCGAAAAGATGCCGTCCAGCTTTTTTGAGCAGTCTTTGGGTGCTTGTATAGGTTTATTTATCGCGTGATCACAATAATTGAATGGTACCCGGTTATTTACACTGTGAATCACAATGCTTTTGCAAGAATCAGATAGATTAGGGAAATAATACTGCCGATTTCGTATACAAACTGCGATTACATTACAGCTATTTGCACTGTGGTAAGTCAGAGACTACTAGCAGTATTCATCCCCTTCCTAGTCACATATATAAACATACGTTGCATACGGTTAGTTTAAGATGTCTTGTCTGCTTGCGAAGTACTATCCGGAGGTAGAAGTAACTCTTGCATTAGCCTATCGATAGAAGCTAGACCGAACAGCTTTGCCAATTGAACATCTTCGATAAGATCTCGAGCTATAGCTAACATTGGTGGAAGAAGTAGTAATAAATTGGAGAAGCGACGAGGCGTGTCACGAAGAGGTGAGATATGCCGCACATGACGTTCAAATGACTCGAGAACCTGAACTGAGATTTTGTAAGATCTTCTGCAAAAGCTGTGCCAGCAAACGAATATTTGCACGAATTTGTGGTAACGGATTGGTGTAGTGAGTTACAGTACTTATGATTAGAAATAAGCAAAACGGCAACAACCATTCTCTACCAAAATTTCTTTAAAGCTGGCTTTTAAACCAAGGTTACCTACCTTTTGTCGTGTTTCATCGATATCATTGAACGAATCTTCCGCTCCTTTTGCCACTGCAAAGGTTCCATAAGTAGAAATTTTAGATAAGCACATCAAATAAGAATGCATTGAGTTTCGTCAAGCCCCAGGATTGAAGCAGGCTTAATATTGGCAGCCCTGTCTTCGAAACCTTTGCTAGTGTTGTGAGTTAAGGCAGGTAAAATCAGTTTAATGGGTTTGCAAGATTCGGCCCGCTCTATCGTTGCAAGTGTGCGATATAATGGAGTGAATATCATGCATCCTTCGAGTACAGTTGAAATACAGTCAGGAGTTTGGTTTTTCAAGGTTTACGTCTGCTGCGCTGGGGATATTTGATGTTTGATGGCTTTGCTGCTGGCATTCAAAGAGGTTTATGAGCAGATTGCATCGATCAAAATATGCGCTGCTTTAAGCTACTTATAAAGTTCTGACCGTTTACGAGTAAGGCAAATTTTTCCTACAGAATTGAACAGAACAAATTGTTTCGCAAAACTCGATTTCACCATAAATGCATTGTCGTCCCTTCCATCGTTCTGGGAGATGAATTTCTTTCCCGTAGCATTCGCAGGACTTTTCAGTTCAGAATCGCTTCAAATGGCGAACTAAGGCATATCTGCGCAATTTCAGGCGCTGCGCGATTTGGCATTGCAACGTTTCTTTATGGCCTAAGGCATAAATCGCACGATTCGGGTCGCTGCGCGATTTGGCGTGACAGCGACTCTTTGTAATTCGTCGTTAGTGGGCTTCCTTTAGTCAGAACCTGCTCTATTTGCAACAACCTACACAAGCTACCCGCCTATGCGTTATTGCGCACGATAAATCTGTAGAAACCTGGCAAATCGCCAAGTTGCTTGAAAGTGGCGAGTTGGGCGAATCGCGTGAGGTATGCCTTAGCCCTATGACATCGTAAGCGCGCTGCTTGGGCAAGACTTGATGTGTTTGTGACAATTCACAAAATGGAGGTTTTTTTTCAATTGAGTTATTTAAATCAAATGTCCAAATTTTGAAGGTTTTGTTATATTGTTGCTGAATTTTTGCTGCTAGGAAAGAAGGACAGGTCCAAATCTACCTTTGCAAGCGATTTTCGCGCCTTAATTCAGATTTCACGTTGTATTTCGGTTAATGTCTGTAGGAGTCCGTTAATGTACTGCATCAAAACTCACCACCCTCAATACCGGGTGACAATGCCTTCAATAGCAGCTTGACACCTTGTTAGGTCGTTTTGCATAATAAAAGGAAATCAAGGCTTTTCTCATTGACTGAACAACTTACATGGATCAAATAAAGCAATCGCTTTCAATGCAACGTATTCGACTTCGTTCATTTGCAGTCTCCTCATGGGCGTTGTGAGATGATCAACAATCCTAGCTGCAACTCGGCTGTAATGTACTGTAAGACAAGTGGGTACAAATACCAATGGAATGGGAGGAAAATGCTCACTTTACATCTGGCACTCCGAGCGGAGGTTCTCTAGGGAGGCAAGTCTCATTTGTTAGATAGATTACATCGTTTAAGTGGATACTACGGAAAGCCGCGCACATCACGAGGTGCTGGGCTGAGAAATGCCTGAAGGTGGGCAGCGGCAATATTTTTTTGAAATACATTCCATAACTATCAATCTCCTCTTTCCATTTGTTTCACGTCTCTAGTGCACACCACCTTGCCAATTTAACTTCTCTTTGCCTCTAATGCAGGATGGTCTGAAGTATTACCTCAGTAAAGCTACTTGTGCACTGAGTGGAAGTCGTTGAAACTCGTTGAGGTGCTTTGCCCATTCCACCATTAGGGTGAGTTGCTGGTTCATGCTGAAATGTGATAATCAAACAAAGAAAGGTTTCTTTTCTGTTTAATTAATAGATCTTGGTTGTGGTCTCCTTAGAGAAAACGCATGAACACGCTATCAAACACCAGTGCAAGCAACGATCATCAGAAGTTGTATCAGAAGCAGTGCTCGGGCAAAACGGGGACCCACTTAATCTTGGCCCTATACAAAGAAGCCAATCAAATCAAATCATTGCTCTGGTGAGCAACCGTGGCACCAGAAGTGAGAACATTGTTCCAAAGTTGCTGACAGTATACAATACTAGCTGGCTTACCCGGCTCCGCCGTATCCGGACCAAACTTGGCACACATACACTTCGGGCCCTGGCGGGTGTCACAGTCCACTTTTCGTTATCGATCGATGTCGATTTTACCGATTTTTATCGATTTTCTTGCAGAGTTCACCTACAGGGCTAGGAGTTGGCACAGGGGGGGAAGTGAGCATGGGGATTCCGAATACAATATTAGTTTCCAGAATTATCGATTATTTTTATTGATTTTATCGATTTTTTTGTAAATTTTGACATGCGAGGCTGGGATTCTGTACAGGGGGTAATCGAGCATGCTGATTACGAACACAATATCAGTTTTCAGGATCGTCCATTACTTTTATCGATTTTATCGATTTTTTGTAAAGTTTGACCTGCGGGGCTGGGAGTTTGCACAGGGGGTAATCGAGCATGCAGATTACGAATACAATATTAGTTTTCAAGATCGTCCATTACTTTTATCGATTTTATCGATTTTTTGAAAATTCGAGCTAGGGGGCTGGAATTTGGCACAGGGGTGTAATCGAGCATGCTGATCACCCCCCTTGGGAGTGATCAGCATGCTCGATTACCCCCCTGTGCCAACTCCCAGCCCCCTAGCTCAAACTTTGCAAAAAAATCGATAAAATCGATAAAAGTAATCGATAATCCCGAAAACCAATATTGTATTCGGAATCCCCATGCTCGATTACCCCCCTGTGCAAACTCCCAGCCCCGTAGCTCAAACTTTGCAAAAAAATCGATAAAATCGATAAAAGTAATCGATAATCCTGAAAACCAATATTGTATTCGGAATCCCCATGCTCGATTACCCCCTGTACAAAACCCCAGCCTCGCATGTCAAAATTTACAAAAAAATCGATAAAATCAATAAAAGTAATCGATAATTCTGGAAACTAATATTGTATTCGGAATCCCCATGCTCACTTCCCCCCCTGTGCCAACTCCTAGCCCTGTAGGTGAACTCTGCAAGAAAATCGATAAAAATCGATAAAATCGATATCGATCGATGACGAAAAGTAGCCTATGACATCCGCCGGGGCCCGTAGTGTATGTGTGCCAAGTTTGGTCCGGATCGGTTCAGAAATGGAATTTTCTATTCGGAACATACGTTGTCAGGATGTAGCCGCTGTGTAACCCTATAGTTGGATGTAGCTTGCTATCGGAAGCATCCACCAACTGTCCAGCCGTTTACACTCAGTCGCATATATAAGCTCGTGCCAGCAACTGGCACGGCAGTCACCTCCACTCCGTGCAGCCTAGCTGCTCCCCTCCCCCTTTCCTTATCTGTATCTTTATGTATATAATAAATATGATAACCAGTTCTATGTAAGACACCGCTACACACTCAGGTAAGGGGAGTCGACACCCTTGTTCCTGACATGGAAGTCCCGGAGAGATTCTCTCCGGGACTTCCATGTCAGGAACAAGGGTGTCGACTCTCAAGCTTAGGCAAATTTTTCTGCGATTTCGTAGTCTCTGAAGTTTTCAAAACAACTCCCCCCGCTCCCTCCCTCTCCTCTTCCACAGCAATCTCTTCCTTATGGCCAAAAGGAAATTCGAACGAACACGTGAGTATTTTTAATCTTAACTAACAATACAGTGTGTGCACTAACATAGTAGATAATCAAAAATTACAGTCCTGCGAGCGAGTATCTTTTCCGTAGAAATTATCAGGCCTTGGTTTTTTTGCATAAGTAAGCGCATTATTCTTGACTTGCACACCGGATGCCCGTGATCCGTGATATGCAACTGGAACCGTGCCGTGAAAGCAGCCGTGAAAAGCCGTGAGTAGCTATAGATAGTAGCTATAAAATTCCGTGATTTATCGAAATTTTGCGTAACCGTGACCTAGTCACCGGGTCCGGTAATGCTGTGAAATAAGCTTTGACTGAAATCAAAATTAACATGTTTTCGTTTTTAAAAGGACTCGCTCGCGAATTGCCGGCACAAAATAAAAACTAGTACTAGTAAAATTTCTGTACATCGTGTGGCTGCTGTTTTCCTCGGCTGACACCAACTGTGGCTCACACAAGCCAGGAGTTCCGCCGATACCCCTCTTCGACAACAATGCTCAAAGGTACAACGATGCGCAGGGGCAATTAATTCGCGCACTTGACATGCAACAAGTGGCCAGCGAGGATTGGTCCCTCAAAAATGCGCAGCAGTTGGCCGTGGATTAGGTCTTACAACTGAATAACAGTTGGCCGTAGATCGAAACGAGATTAATTACCCGCACCCAACGCTCTTTTTCGCCCACTGTGCAAAGTGAGAGCGAGCTGTCAAAGTTGAGGCGAGTGGTAGCACACTGCAGGCCACTACCTCACAGCGTAAGCAGATCTACCTTACAAAATGAGTGTCACTAAACATAGTCCAATGAAGCTGAAATATGCCAGCATCCTTCGAGATTAAGTTTACTTTGTTAAGAGATTGCTTGACAATAAACGCATCTTCATCAAGTCACTTCACCTAAGCGCAAACTAACAGAAGTAGTTGATGTAACGTATTGCGCATGGTTTGGTTGATCTTTTCTGATGACTGCACGCGTTTCATTTAATGAAATAGTGGACGCCACAAGGATCAGCAATATTTTAGAAATTCTTGTAATTCTACGATGATATTGCAATGCGTAGTTTTCAAAATCTATCACTGAAAAGAGTTGCACAATATTTTCAGAGATTTAAATACATTTGCAACAACTTTTTACATTCCAAAACTACTTAATCTCAACTCAACACTTTCGCATTGAATTTTCTTCTGACTTTCCTATAGTTCTCCACAATTGGCTCTATCTCACACAGAACAATAATGTAGAAAACAGCAATGATAAAAGCGTCTTTTTCATTGGGAAAAAAAACCTCATTAATGCAACTCTTCTTGATAGATTATGAAATTCGGTCACGAAGAATTCGAAAAAATCAAGAGAAATATCAGGCATTTAAAACATAGTGACATAGTGTGATAACGCAAACATTCTATAGCGTTAGAGTCGCTCCACCATTCATTCAGACTAATTGTGTAGTTCCATACTGAGACTCCGAGATAGTCAAATTTCCGTAATATTTACTTTAAGTTGAGCGGTTTCGCCTACTTTTGGAAGTCAGATAAGTTAGTAAGTTAGTCCTACTGCAACGAATGAACATGCTGTGGATATTGTACTTTCTTTGGTTGATTGTCAGCTATCGTTAATCTAAGCTGAACTACAGCAAATCGATCTCCCTATCCAAAGTGTTTTCTATAACAAAAACTGGTCAAAAAGATCAGCTTTTCTTGACTTTAGCTTGATTGAAGATGTGCACTTGTCAACTAAGAGGAATCGCTTAAGTTTGGGCTGAAGATTTCGCCGTCGTTCTGGCGCTTCTTAAAAAAAAATCAACAAGAATACAAGTTCGAGTATGAGACTTTGCTGCTTCTCGCGCTGCTGTGCATCTTTGAAAAACTTATTACAATATGCTATGTATCTATCAAACAACTCCTTCCTCAAGCTTCCTTAGGAAGTATACAGTTTTCAAGGTGATTTTCAGATATGTGGATTTCGTAGTACAGATTACTACTTTCGTCCATCAAACAGTTCGACACTAAAATGAAAACTACTGTCTTTTCCCAACTTTCCTTCGAAAAAGTCCTCGGTGGTGAGAAATTATTTTGAAATCTGGTCAAATCTATCAGACTTCAGTTTGAAAACTGTACATTACAGTTCCAAAGCAACAAAACTGCCGCTATTTCTAAGCAGCACAACCCAACTAGCACACAGCATGGATTTTGAAGAGTAACCAGAATTTGTCCCAACAAAGAGAAGCATGTTATTTTTCGGATTTGCAAGCAAGGAATCGGAGCGCAAGGAATCACATGTAATTAAACATCAGAATGTCACTGAAAACTGTGATATACAAGATTTTGCGTATGAGTCTCATAAAGCGACAATCACAGTATATTGGCTAATAGTAGTATATTGCCTAATGGCAGGTCCTATTAAGTTTTAAGCAGATACTATAGAGCAGTTCCAAAACCTCTTTTTTTAGCAAAGATTTAGGTGCTTTATAGTTGACTACGAATTAACACAAATGCCCAAAGATCTGGAGCAAGACATTTTTGAGATTTTTAACAGAAAAACGAACAGCGTTCTGTTCTCAGCGTCGCTTATTTTGCACACCAACAGTCGAAAACAGTTTTTTTTTACATCTCAGGACGTGTCCCTAGTGATAGACTAAATTTTCACAAAGGACCTGACAAATTCCAAAAACTCTTGTGAATGACTAAATTCTCACAGAGGAACTGACAAATTCCAAATACTCTTGTGAAAGACTAAATTCTCACAGAGGACCTGACAAAATTCAAAAACCCCTCGAAATAGAGTAAAATTCTCTCAGAGGACCTGACACATTTCAAAAACCCTTGTGATAGATTAAATTCTCACGATGGACTTGACAAGATTTTAAAAACGTAGTTATTTGATAAGAATATTATCAAAAGTTCACTGCGTTCACATGGATAATACTACTCGGCGCTCAAGCACGCTCTCGTTGATCTAAACTAATCACTCCATTAGGAAAAGCTTGCCGTTCACCATCACTTCCATAACTGATGTAGGGGCATGCTTATAGCAGGTAATCCGGATACTTGCGGCAGGCTTATTGTCAGTAGCCCATTAGCAGCCCAAAACTACAACTGTGAAGATTGAAGGCATGCTTGTTTGTAGAACTCATAGCAAGTATACCAGTCAATGACTAAACATGCTTTTGAAATACACTTCATAGAGTAAACCTCAGCAAGAGTTGTGAGCGCCTGATTTGAGACATATAACGCGCTATAATAGCCGATATTCTTCGCATGCTGAAAGTGCACTGCAGATACATTCCATCAGTACCAACATTATGGAGCTTTGAAAAAAAATCTTTGAAATATTTTTAATTTTGTTTAAATACGACCGCCGTTTTGAAATGGTTAATGCCATATTCGCATAAAAAAATATTTTTTTGAACATACGCAATTTTTTTTCAATGTCTAAACAAGTAGCAAAATTTGCAAAGTAATGAGAGTAGAAATTTGTGAGGGCCAGTCTTTTTTTTTACAAAAAGTAGAGCCATTGCAGTTACTGTACCAGTAGTTTTTTCCAATTTCACCATCCTTCCAAAGTTCATTCAATGTTGGGTAATGAGTATAACATCCATATGGAATCTGTAGACGCACAGCCGCTAGCATCCTACTTTAACCTCCAAACCCAAAACAGTTTTCAGAGAACTGTCTGATTATTATTCCATTAGCAAATAAGATACTTCGCCGATGCTAATCAAGCTTGATAAAGTATATGTAGGCATAGGGCGTAATCTTACATTGCACACTATATTGCAGTCTATTGATGCTATTTGCGACAGCAAAAGTGGTCATTTTGGTACTGAAACTAAGTTCAATATTGCATGTGAACATGACGTTTGAAGAAAATTTTGAAAAAAAAACGTTTTTTTAGTTGGCCCTAGTCGCCAATTGTTCTATAAACAGATGACAGTTAATATAACTTTTGCGACGAAAGATACACTGTCATGGTGTAGAAAAGATAATGCCAACGTAATTCATTTGGCAAAATGGTTTGTCTAGCTATCTCGGCAAAAGCTGTTACGTTTGTTCTTTCTTTGATACGATTTTTTTCCAGCGCAAAGATTCGGATCATATTTAACGAGAAAGACTAAGCAAGAAGAATCAAGTCAAAAACTTATTGTTCAAAAGTTTCACTGTGAAACAAGTTTTTGGAACCTCCACTATCATTTATGTATTCATTTAATGCTGAAGAAAACTTAATATTACATACATCTGCAGCCGCATACCATAGCCGCATAGCCGCATGGGTTTTTCTACACTCATAGTTTTGAAGGAATTCAACTCTCGTCAAAAAAAAATTTTTCCAACCAGTAACTGTGTATAAGATCAGCTGCCCAGTTTGACAAAACTTGAAGGCAAAAGTGAAACTGGCACACTGATCTGCACATTTTGGTGCAACTTACAAAGAAAAATAGTTATCTAACTGTAAAACGAAGTCATTCCAAGTGAATACGCGAAAAAATTGTTTTTTTTTGTTTACTGATTAACAACCCAAAGATATTCTCATAGTCAATTTTTCGCCACTCTATTTTTTTCAAAAGAAGCTCATGAGTCATATTTTTTCGAAGAAAAAAAAACTCATAGGTTACACACACTGCTTCTCAAAGTGAGACTAATGCAGATTTTCATTTTTCATGCATAGAGAACGTGAACTTTATGCAACAGATTCTATATAGTGCAGTCTTTTACGTCTTTCTCAAACCATTACCACTGGAACAAAAGACCACATGATGTATTAAAATCACTCACTTACTCCACTTTTAAACGCTTGATAGAAAAAAAATTCCGACTCAGTTCTTATTCGAAATTCTATCCATTTATTATTTATGAAGATGTGGTGAGATAACACTGCGATAAAGAATGTCCTTTTTTTGGAAAGATTATTTTCGATAACTTCAAATGAATGTCGCATTTCGTAGTGATATTTTCACATTTGGGAAGTATTAAGTACGAAGTATTAACAGTAAATAAATAGGTTCATTTATATGCATATTCTTAATTCTTTTACATTGGAAAACTCACAGCCCTAAGCGCAAAGCCCCCACTGCTAAATTAGATTTTGTTGTCTCTAATTCTACACAGTCTAATTCCCATAATTCTAAATTTCTATCTAATGTACTGCAACTAGCAGCAGAAATTATCTTTAATTGATTAGTAGGAATACCATGCTTGTTGTAAAAGCCGACTCCATCAGAACTCTTGCCTAATCTCGGCCATTTAAAGAAAAAAAACTCGATGGAAACGGTTTATGCCAATTTCTTGTATATTGTATTCCAGTGATCAAATCTGTATGTATGCCCCTCACGACTGATGTTTCGAATCAAACTTCAATATTTTCAGAAACATAAGAAAAGATTAGGAGGTGGCCGACATACAGATGCTTTCAAGAAAAAATTGTTGGTGTCCACACGATTTTTCGGATATTCTGTTGTGTCAATCACGAAAAAAAAAATGTTCACAATTTTGGATAATTACAGTCCTCAAAGCAGTGAATGAAAAAAACAGTCGTTCGGATTTCTTATTATTCTTTTTTTTTCGACTATCTAGTAATTCTTTAGCAAAAACGCAAGAAATGCTGAACGTTTTGCATCACAATGCTGTGGTAAGTTTTACCTCTTCATTTTTTTTTTCGCACCGCTGCATATCGCATCTCTCTTCTTTGGAAAGGCGATCCAAAGAAGTTCCTTTTATCAAGCAGCGTACAAAACAAATTTGTAGCAGTCTAAAATTTCGCCCTTGTGTAGAAAGTAGCATAAATGTTGTCACTACTTCCACACTTGTCCCTACGTCTAGAGCTGATAGAGCTATGATTGAAATACATGTATGTATATTTACATAGGGTTTACATTCATAACCATTCTAAGCTGATAATTCAAGATCTGATTTGTTACTGTACTGAGCAACCCGCCAAAACAGTTTTCGCTTGTAATTTTTTTGTGAAACTAGCTTTCATGTTCACTTACACCCATGAAAATGCACAATATTGATGTATGTCAACCCGTAGTTCAATGCAATTCAATTCTTCCCACCTTTTGCCCCATCTCCAAAAAGAACTCCATGCCAGTCTTGCACGGAAAGTCACCTATATCATTTTTTCCAATGTTGTATGCCGATTAGCCCTAAAACCAACTACAGACCATCGATGTCCTTCCGCTCGAGGACGAGCTTCTCGAAGTGCCCGGGATAGGAGAGGTCGTAACTGTTTACGCAGTTCACCTACCCAACTCCGCGTGCACGACGACAATGGAACCTCCCACTGCCACGACGGACGAAACCAACACCGCCCTTGCTACAACAAGCTCGAGGACGAGCTTCTCGAAGGAATGGAGATGTCAGGATGTAGCCGCTGTGTAACCCTATAGTTGGATGTAGCTTGCTATCGGAAGCATCCACCAACTGTCCAGCCGTTTACACTCAGTCGCATATATAAGCTCGTGCCAGCAACTGGCACGGCAGTCATCTCCACTCCGTGCAGCCTAGCTGCTCCCCTCCCCCCTTTCCTTATCTGTATCTTTATGTATATAATAAATATGATAACCAGTTCTATGTAAGACACCGCTACACACTCAGGTAAGGGGAGTCGACACCCTTGTTCCTGACAACGTACAGACAGACAGACATACAGACAGACAGACATACAGACATACAGACAAACAGACATTCAGCTTTATATATAAGATACTGGCTTAGCCACCGAATTCATCCGAGGCTTTCCGCACGCGACCTGTTCAAAGTTGTTGAAGTATAGGCTCCTGCAAGACGAAGGCGGTCGGTTCGATGTGCGACGTGACTGTGACGCGGCTGTGCTGCACATGCACATCGAATCGACCGCTTTCGTCTTGCAGGAGCTTATATATCATCAGAAGCTTTCCGCACGCGATCGCGCCGGACCAGTGCGAAAGGCTAACCCGATCGTCGAGCAGATATGCCGTATTCTACAGATCCTTGCAGGAGTTTCCTCGCTTACAGAGTTATATGTCAGCGTAATGAGCGGTAGTTCATAGGGTGTAATTAGAGTAATGCTCTGGTATAAAACAACCAAACCATAAAACCCACTGACATGACTAGAAACTACATCATTAAGGTGTGGTGGAAGTTTCATATGATAACTGCAATACCAATTATTCTAACGATAAAACAGATATGTGCGAGCTTGAGGAGGGAAGAGGGAGAGGGGGTAAAAAGGATCATCGACTGACACCAGGGACTTTCGAAAGCCCCTTTTGATTTGCTTTTTACGAAATTCGCTTTGATGTAAAATAGGTGCAATGTCTTTATTGGTGCTTCACAACGAGAGTTCGATAACGACAAACTGAATGATTCGATGAATCTAGCACCGCGCCATCACTAAGAATTTTTCAAGGCTGTAGAAAGCTCAAAGAAAGGAGTATGAAACCGTGGAACTATAAATCTTTCATATGAAAGCACTACTTGATCAGTAAGTTCTTGTTCTAAATAATATCAAATGTTTGATCTTCAGCTTTTCTGCCGACATTCCTACTGTGGCAGAGAAAATTGTACAAAATCTCAAACGGTCTTTGCCGCTCAGCTTATGTCGTTTTCAATCTCAAATTTTCCCAAAGAAATTTTGAGCCCTCCCCCCTTATTAGAATCTTTCATCAGCTATTTCTCACTCCCCATAATCCTCAGTTTGCATTGGGAGCAAAAGAGCTAAAATAAAGATAAACGCATGGCAGATTTGCAGCTTTGAGTTCTTTCCGTCATCTTGAACCATTTGGATGTGCTAGGTCCACAACTGTAGTATTCATCACTATAGCTTGTGAAATTTTCAAAATTGCTCTTTACTCTTTTTTAGCTGCAAAAACTCTTGGGGCCGTATGCTTTTACATCTCTATCCGCGCAGACATCTGCCACAAACTGTGCATCTTAACATACTACAGCTTATATCAGTTGCCCCAGTAGCAGAACCCCCCATCCGTTAAAAATGCTTCGGACCAGAGACCAAGAAGCTTTTACGAGATACAACCTTTCCTCGCTCAAATATCCATCATCGAAAAGGCCAATACAAGATGCCGCTCTTCTCTTTTTTGTCCCCAAATTGAGCGGGAATCACCGTTTAGACATCGCGCTTCAAATCCATGCGTGTTTGGAGCTAAACATTAGCTTTTGTTTTTTCTCCTTCATTATTGTTCTCCGTCTTCCGTCTTATGTCTCGTCTTTCTCTCCGTCTTATTCGTCCATACATAGCTTTTGAGAATGGGGTTATGTAAACTTTGCTGAGGTTTTGGCGCAGTCGTAAGGACTTCACTTCCGAAAATTCTAAGCCAACACGCGCCAGGCTCTCCCCACGGCGCCTTGCGCCTCTACTTATGCGTTTACGTTCAGAAGAAAAGTCACTTAGTAGAAGTGTAACGCAATTTCAGATTAGCATCTACCAAGGCTCTACTTGCTTATGCCCTACCGTACCTATCTGTGACATCTCCAGCAGTCGCTTGCCTTCGGGCATCTACAGTCCTGGTGATAACCGATGAACGAAGTTGACGCACTGTAGCCTCTGCCGACAACAAAGCGTCCAATAATGGGTCATCCGGAACGGCACTTGTGCTAGTTGGACGTATCCTGAATTCGTTCGATTTTTCCAAGGAAGTTACTTTTTCTATTTCTGCTTCTATTTACCGGTCTCGTTCAATTTGTACAGCTTCCTTCTTCATCCCACGACGCATGCATTCATCAAATCGACAACTACGGCATGTGTTTCGTTGTGCTAGATCAATAAAACAATTTCGGAAATGTATGAACATCTTATTTGGCAATCGCAAGGTAAAGACATCACGCAGACGTGACGCATAACTTGCGTCACTATGTATAAAAACGAAATAATACCTTTATCAACTACACATTTGCGACTGAAACGGCAGGTGTAAGCATGGCGTTTCCGCACTGTTCGACGAAAGAAGCCTGCAATACAATAAGTCAACTTTGTAAAAATTGTGAAACAAAGATCATGCCCACACTCTAAATGGTCAGCATTAATTAATATTTATAATGACTTCTAATAACTGCAACTACGATTGTTTTGCAGCTTTACAAAGTGCTTCGATATCTTGTCACGAACTACGATTGCTCATTTATATGAGAAAATACATTTCTAGAGTCAAGTATTGTCCCTCCAGATCTCAGGTTACTGGGATTTCAAAGAGTAACGAAACTAAGGCTAAGCTTAGTTAGTGGATTCACTACAAAGCCAGAATCAATTCTTGTCAAGACACTGTATTCAAACAACGTAAAGTGTATAATATTAGGGTGATCGGTAAGAAATGGGGCAGCTTGATTTTTATTACATTTTGAGGTTTTCTGTTCTCGCAGGCTTCAACTCAAACGTCGCTTAAATAACCGACCTTCGCCTATCATTCTGGCAACGCGTTACGGCCCCTCTCTCGTAACCGTGCACGTGGCGCCGTGAAGAACTCAGACTCAGAACTTTTTGGAACAATTCTCAATCTTGCGCTGCTATACCGTAAAATCATAAACCAAGTGACATACCATTCGAAAGAGCTCTTTATGCTCTTTCAAGCATATGTTGAATGCGTGAGATTTCTTTTTAATTTCAGAAAAAAAAGCGAAGAAATCTGAAAAATAGCCATTTTCTGGCGCAATAAAAAAACCAAAAAACCATGTTTTGCCCTATTTTTTCCCAAGATAGATAAAAACTGAGATGATCTGTATATGGATGGATAGAGCGTAAAAAGCTCTATCAGATGGTGCCTACAAAACACGTTCACCTGCAATGAATTGAATAACGCGTATTTTTGTTCTCGAAGCTGCTAATGACCATATCTCCTGACTTTGAAAGTTGAAGCCACCAAGCCGTCGTGGGTTTGGTGACTGTCCCACCACCCCCTCCAGCAGTGGTACTTTGGGTGATCTCGCATGTTTCACTGCGCAGATACTGTTCAAACTTCATAACTTATCGAAGTGTCTGACTTTGCATTTTAGCAAGTATGAAAATTATCAATTATGCAAATGACCTTATATAGGTATTGTTTGAAAGGGAATAACATATTCTAACAAATATCAAAATTGGAAAGTCTAATCACTTCTCTTTCTTGAGAAATTTCCAGTTATTTCGTAAGTGCCCCATTTTTTAGTGATCACCCTAATAGTACCGGTGCAATTAACAAGAATAAAAAGATGAAAGACAGTTTTGGTGTCTACGATGCTTTCTAGGAACATGCGCCAAACGCATTTTACTTGTAGTCGAGGAAGCAATGAAATGCGTGGGAGCTTTTCGCGTGACTTACAGAGGTCAGCCGATCACCAAGTCATGTTTTTATCCCTCTAGACTACAATGATATCAATTTACCATCTCCGGAGAGTAAAGGGCTTGATTGGCCCAGGGCGGAATCGAGCATTAATCCGACATAGTCATAGCGGCAATCATACCTACGCCACTCATCCCCCTAACCAAAATGGCTTTGGAAAATGAGGTCTACTTTCTACTTCTTACAGAGTATTGGGAAAAAAGTCGGCATCTATGAGTGGCAGATTGCGAAGTGGTGGCCAACAAAGAAGCATTTACCATAAATGGAGAGCAAAATAGTGCCGGGAGGCTACAGCAATTTAAGAACCATCGTGAGTAGATATGTGAGTTGTATGGAGGACTAGGTCAACGCGTTTTATAGAAACCAGTTCGTGGTGAATATTGCTCAATGGCATGTCCCAAAAAATTTTAACTCAATCTTTCCATATTTTACGCCTTTTTGCGTGTGGGGGTAAACCAAATTCAGGCTCGAAACCGTTTGAAAAGACTGTCATCAGGACGTTCATCCACTTTCCAAAAAGAGGCTTGGATAGCATGCACGATACACGAGCGGTCGTGGCTCTCCCTCCAGACTAGGTAAGCAGTGTGGTCCGATCGAAGGTAGCGCGCGCCGATATATGGGCAATTTTCTTTGTGCACGAGTAACATCATCCAGTCTAATTAGTCCTGCGTTAGCGTGATATAGGAGGACGCAGATACAGATATTCCACCACAGCTACATCGCAGCAGTCTCGAATCTGCCGGGACACTGTCTTTGACGGATCTGACTAATAAGAGAAACCAACTAAGTAATATACTTGGGGAAATTCGAAATTTTTTCGAATATTCGAATATCGAAAATATTCGAAAATTGAAAATTTCGAATATTCGAATCTTATATATAAAGCTGAATGTCTGTTTGTCTGTATGTATGTATGTATGTATGTATGTATGTATGTATGTCTGTGTGTACGTATGTTCCGAATAGAAAATTCCATTTCTGAACCGATCCGGACCACTTGGCACACATACGCTACGGGTCCCGGCGGGTGTCATAGGCTACTTTTCGTCATCGATCGATATCGATTTTATCGATTTTTATCGATTTTTTTTGCTGAGTTCGCCTACGGGGCTGGGAGTTGGCACAGGGGGGTAATCGAGCATGGGATTCCGAATACAATATTGGTTTTCAGGATTATCGATTACTTTTATCGATTTTATCGATTTTTTGCAAAGTTTGAGCTAGGGGGCTGGGAGTTGGCACAGGGGGGTAATCGAGCATGCTGATCATCCCAAGGGGGGTGATCAGCATGCTCGATTACACCCCTGTGCCAAATTCCAGCCCCCTAGCTCAAACTTTGCAAAAAAATCGATAAAATCGATAAAAGTAATGGACGATCTTGAAAAAACTAATATTGTATTCGTAATCTGCATGCTCGATTACCCCCCTGTGCAAACTCCCAGCCCCGCAGGTCAAACTTTACAAAAAAAAATCGATAAAATCGATAAAAGTAATGGACGATCCTAAAAATTAATATTGTGTTCGTAATCAGCATGCTCGATTACCCCCCTGTGCAAAATCCCAGCCTCGCATGTCAATTACAAAAAATCGATAAAATCAATAAAAGTAATCGATAATTCTGAAAACTAATATTGTATTCGGAATCCCCATGCTCACTCCCCCCCCCCCCCTGTGCCAACTCCTAGCCCTGTAGGTGAACTCTGCAAAAAAATCGATAAAAATCGGTAAAATCGACATCGATCGATAACGAAAAGTGGACTGTGACACCCGCCGGGGCCCGAAGTGTATGTGTGCCAAGTTTGGTCCGGATACGGCGGAGCCGGGTAAGCCAGCTAGTATCGAATAATATTCGAAAATCTAAATTTTCGAATATTCGATTATCGAATATTATTCCAAAATTGAATATTTCGAATATTCGATTTTCGAACATTATTCGGAAATCGAAAATTTCGAATATCCGCTATCGAATACTATTCGAAAATGGAAATTTCGAATCGAATAATATTCGAATATCCAATATCATTCGTTATTAGAATTTCGAATATTATTCGGTTTTCGAATGTTATTCGATTTTCGAATACTGATCGAATAATTTATGTCATTGAGACTGCCTATGAGAGGCCAAAACATCTAACAAGGGAAGGATACTTGATCGCAGTGACGATAGGGTAAGCGGTGTATACCGCGTATACCGTCCTCAGACGGTGATCTCTAAACCGCATTCCATATCTGCTATGACGTCATTCTGGAGGAGTTATAAAGGAGTTTTGGTGCAGTGATAGTGGCTTGGACTGAGACCTGTGGCCGTATTCATCAACGAAACCCATGGGTTCCGGAACCCACTGGGTTAGTGCTTCTGATGAATATCGATTCTTCCCTGGAGTAGAATCGATATTCATCAAAAGCACTAACCCAGTGGGTTCGGAACCGTTTCGTTGATGAATACGGCCACTGGACGTTGTGGGTTCGATTCCTCTGGGATGCCAGCCGTTTCGCATTTTTGCAAATTTCAACAGGCAAGTTGCAAAACCTGTCGACATCAGAAAAAGTTGATTTTCACAATATGAAGCAATATATTGACATTTATTAGCAATGATTCACCGTCTAACCTAGAGACACTCGTTTTTAGCCTTTATCATTAAATACTTTACTCAATTTTACATTGAAAAATTCCGAAATCGTGCTTAACATAGAGAGGAGCAACTAACCTGTCAAAAATGGCGTCTTTATCGATTTTTTAAGAGTGTTTTTAGGCTAGACGGTGGTTCATTGCCAATAAATGTAAATATCAGGTTGATGCATAATTCCTGCACCAAAATAGGTACATACCGCAATAACTCGGAATAATCCTATATCCCATGTAGGATTCGATATATCATTAGATAGCGCGAACCTAGCTCTACAAGATATTGCTCAAATATCTACACCAGCTTTGATCCACACGAAGTTTTGAGCCAAAAACTGGAAAAAACCATGCATCCGAAAACCTTAAGAAAGATCTTTAAAAAATTGTAACTCCGTTAAAAAAGCTCCTACAAAAATTCTTTCTTGCTCACGCGTAGACGTTTTACATAAGACATTTATCTATGCAGTTGTTGTATTTTTTTCTCAGCTTGACGATGAGAAAACGAAGTTTTTCATGTTTTTGCCAAATTAGTGCTGAGATGTTCTAACACTAACGGTTGTATAATACATGCCATTAGCAGTCAAACTTTACATTTTCAGCCTTCTAGAACAGCTAGTTCACGAGTAATGACGAATCTAGCTCTGTTCATCCGAATTTTTCTTGCCTAATTGCCAAAAATTCGATATTTCTCGTAAACCAGTTGCTGTAAAAAGCTGAAAATTCACATTCACGCTTCTAAGGTCCTGTAGTATACAACTGTCAGTGCTAGAACATCTCGGTTTGGAAAAAACATGAAAACTTCGTTTTCTCATCGTCTACCTGAGCAAAAAATACAGGAACCGCATAGATAGATGTGATGCGTGGACTGTCTACGCGTGTGCATGAAAGAAATTTTCTAGGAGCTTTTTGAACGAAGTTACAAATTTTTTAAGATCTGTCTTAAGGTTTTCGGACGCATGTTTTTTTCAGTTTTTGGCTCAAAACTTCGCGTGGATCAAAGCTGGTGTAGATATCTGAGCACTGTCTTGTAGAGCTAGGTTTGCGCTATCTAATGATGTATCGAATCCTACTTGGGATATAGGATTATTCCGAGTTATTGCGGTCTGGTGCAGGAATTATGCATCAACCTAATAAAATTGCTTCATAGAAAATCAACTTTTTTTGATGTCAACAGGTTTTGCAACTTGCCTGCTAAAACTTACAAAAATGCGAAACGGGCGGCATCCCAGAGGAATCAAACCCACGACGTCCAGGTCCCAGTCCAAGCCACTATCCACTGCACCAAAAATTCTTTATAGCTCCTCCAGAATGACATCATAGCAGATATGGAATGATATCCACGAAAGTCCATAATGGAGGAAAATGGACTTTCAAGCCCCATTTTACTCGTTCGCGGTGGAGAGTGGTCGGAATCTGCTTTCGCTCGCGTTATCCAAAAATTTTCATCCCATCGCAACCACGAGGCAAAGCGGTGAAATGAAAATGATTTAACCCTACCTGAGCTCTCGCTTGCGAAATGATGACGTCAAAAGTCCATTTAGAATGGGGCAAAATGGGATTTACCTCCATTTTAAATGGACTTGAAAGCCCATTTTACTCCCAGCAGCAAGGTGAGCTGGGACTAAGCCCATTTTTGACCTTTTTGCATATTTTTGATTGCGATTTTTTGGGAATGTGTTTCTTAACCTATCCTAAGGTAATAGGTGAGTGGAAAAAGTTTCATGTCTTTTATGAAGTCTGAAATAAGTGTTTCTTTCTAAACTCATAGAATTGCTATAAAAACATAGAAAAAGATTAAATTCACCCAAATATTCGCTAACAAACCCAAATGCTTTTTAATATCAGGTCAGTCAGAAAATTCTTATGTAAAACAAATAAAGTTTGTTATTTCTTCAAATCATCAACCAAAACCAAATTCATGATTTGTAATCTAAAATTTGAAAAAAAATTGTACTTCAATGTGATTACTTAGAAGCTATCTTTGGCTAATTTCGTAGAACCGAACCTCAGAGACGGCATTTTAAACGCAATTTTGAGTTTGGTCCGCAAGAATTACTGAAGTGCCGCTAGCTAGCTAGAGAAATTCCGTGAAAAATTTTTTACTAGATTAGTCCATACATTCAACTCCTTAGAGTTACAAATATTAGTGCTGAAAGACAAAGAAAAGCTAATGTCGAGCACTTGCGAAGTCATCTTTTGGGATTCAAAGTTTTTGCGACTTGAAAAACCTTTTGAGTTTGTAGTGCAGTACAAAGTTTCTTGTAAGGAGCATTTTGGTTCACAGATTGCAGTGCTCCAGCCAAAGTTTGCTTTTTGCAGAAATCTCCACATACGAATTCGATTTAATGCTGATTCGTAGAAGTTTTGAAGCGAAGGCCCGGATATTACATGAGTTTTAGTCTTGGAAGTAATTTAGATGCATAGTCATCGATAACGAATGGCATTCTGTTAGTTGTAACGAAGTGGGAAAGTATGGAATAGCCAATTGAGTGACATTGTAATGTTAGGTCAGCCTAGTTAGATATCGACCACTTGGTGGAAATGAGTTTGCAAGAGTGAGCAAACAGGTTGAGACAAGTTGGAGAAAGGTTAGTTGAAGCATTTTTGTATGGAATGAATGTATTCGCGAATGCGATATCTTATCGCACCACATGGACTAAGTCCATTTTATTCGCACGAAAAGCCCATTTCGCGGGGACTTTCGTGGATATCATTCATGGAATGCGGTTTAGAGATCACCGTCTGAGGACGGTATACGCGGTATACACCGCTTACCTTATCGTCACTGCGATCAAGTATCCTTCACTTGTAAAAATAAGTTATTTCATGCAAATGTCAAGAATAGACGCTTTCTTAGGTTACAATTTTGGAAAAATGGTTTAGTCCTGACATGAAGAGACTTAAGAACCTAAAAGCTACTAACGGTTGTGAAGAGATTTTTTGTACTTCAAAGAAGATTATATGATTGCGAAATAATACACAGGGGTCCCAGCAGTATGTAGATCTGTAAGCTGACATCAACTTAGAGTCTAGGCGATTTATCAATCGCTTTTCACTGTTGTAAAATCACCTTAAGACTGAATAGGGTTCATCGAAACATCAAGAGCCATTTCCCCAAGAAAAGGAATAAAACGGCCGAACGTTGGATTAGACTTCTAAAGACACTCATTATATGTAGAATTTGCACTCAACCGTGCATACTTCAAAACTTACGTCAGGTACACCGTAATAAGTGTTTCGCAACGTCTTTCAAAAATGTGGCCATTGAAAAGCTTGAAAACTCGTAGTAAAATTAGCATACGTAACGCTGCTACACAGATTCTAGATCTTTTTGGGGGTAATTCTTTTGGATGTCATTACAGTCGCTTTCTGCTGTATGTGAGCTGAAGCCATTCCTACTGGATGTTATTTAAAAATTAGCAAAAGACTTCGTGAGAGGTAATAGCGATCAAACGGTGTGTAGATACTTTTAGAAAACCCGTATACGCCATGCATATCAAATTTTTGAATATCCGGTGCTTATCAAACTTTCGAATAGACAATTTTTACCGAATTTTCAAATTCGATGGACTCGAATATTCGACTATCGAATAATATCCGAAAGTTGAGATTTTCGACCATTCGACTTTCGAATATATTCGAATCCTGGAAATTTCGAATATTCGAGTTTCGAATTTTACTCGAAATCTCAGATTTTCGAATATTCGATTTCGAATCATTCGCAAATGATTTATTCGAATGATCGAATAATCATTCGATTCGGTCCTAAGTATACTAACAAGTAGGCGATTGAAGGTAAGACGTAGCATTCATTCTCTGACTAAGAGACGCCAGCACGCTTTGAGTACGTTTGGTTGAGATTTTGTTAATTACTTAACAAGTTAACGCATTCATGAACTCGTTAACAGGTTAACAAGTTCATGAATGCGTCCGAACGCGTTCTGATTGATTATTATAAGATATTCGTAAAAGACATGTTTGAACTCGAATTGTTTAACGAGCTCGAATATGTTCTACCATGAATTGCTATTAGTATCATCGAAGACGCGTTAGAACGCACTCATGAGCTTGTTAACCAACATACGCAAAGCGTGCTCGCGTCTCTTAGGAAACGAATGATATACACTATACGCATCTTGAAGCACTGATTCCAAACTTTCTTTTTGCGGAAGAACTCTATGAAAGAAGCTATGAGCATTCTACAGTCCACAATCAATCATTACATGGCATAAAATTAGCGAAAAACTGTGCAAAAAATGAAAGTGGGAAATCAAATTTGTATGGAGCATGTTGATTGGAGGAGAAACGCTACTAGTGGAAGCCACATAGATTTCTTGCAGAGCTTTTCGCTACTTTTGCCACTAAGGCCTGACAGAAGTGGAGTTCGAAACGCTCATAACTTCTTTCGCAGAGTTGCTTCGCAGAAAATGAAAGCAGATTTGGAATCAGCGTTTAAAGGCGCGTCTACTTACATATCAACCTCAAGTGCTAACTCAAGTTGGTTACTTCCTTGTAAGGTCGGTTGACTGGTTAATAGAATGCATGCTGGCGAAACTTTGCCAATGCTCTCAAGAATAGATCGATAAACCCTAAGCATGGCGACTCATAGGCATCTACGCGCTCACGCGGCATGTCGTCACGAGCACACGAGCAACTGATGAGAAATAAAAACAAAAAATAATAATAAGGCAAAACAAGCTGGATTTCTTCGAAATAGTCAATTTGCACCCAAATAATGAAAGAGATAAGAATGTGATTTATTGCAGAGGCGAAACAAAAACTAAGGGATAGACAAATGAAATGGCGTAAATGTTTTTTCCCAGTCACAAAAAATCAAAAACTGCTTGGTTACAATGACCACTTCCAAGAAGTTTTATGAGAGATGTTGCAATTCTTTTTCGTGCGAAACGACCCACCTTTGCATCCATCACAGCTGACAGCGCCGTAATGTTTACCGGTTGCTTTATCGCCGCAAATAGCACACACACCCTCTGAGGATAGCGCATTCGCAGTGGCGGCGGCACTTTCGTGCTTGGCGGAATGATCGTCATGATTCATTTCGGCGATAATACAAGAAGCAGCGGATATGTTGAAGTACTGAAGTTTAGGTGATAGGCGGTGAACCTGAAGGCCTGACCGTTGGCGATGAGCGTGAAAACGAGTTGATCGACGAACAAAATTGAGAGCTAGAGACGTAGAGGAATCACGGGGGGACAAGTACAAGATTTTTAATGGACAACAACAAGTGCTATAGTAGGAAAAAATTAGTGCAAGAGTTCGAACTTGGCCTGATGGGTAGCTATTCGCTCGTGTAAAGCGCTGAATCTTCTCGTCTCCTGCACCTCGTCGATAGCGTTATCAGCCGCTATCGATCGCTTCACATGGCTTACCGGGGCAGGTTCGCTCCTCTTCTTCACATCAACAGACGTCACTTTCATTTGTAAAGCGAGTAGTACGACGAGTGATCGTTATCTGGAGAAGGTACAGCTTCTTTCTGGAGAAATTCATTCATTAAGAGGCAATAACTAGCGCAAAATCGAAACTGCACGGCCAATTCAAATAAAACAGAAGGACATAAGTTTTTTGTTCTTTCTTCCTCTGAAAACTACAACAGACAGACTATTGATCTCCGAAAAATTTATATGTGTAAACAATAATCATCACCAAAACCAAAACTAGTGTGTGCACAGCCATGGCCATTTGCGTATTTGAACTTCGCCCCAGAAGTAAATGCTCTGGATCTCAAATCATCATTATTTATAGATAGTGTTCAAAATTTGTTGTTTCAGGTGGTCTGATTATTTCAACTCAGTTCCTGGTTAATAATGCAGCAATTTCATAGAGGAATAGAAAGAAGGAGTGGTACTGGTTTGGCACGAAAATTCTGTATAAAATCGTGACTTCCGATTATGTGGACCGATTTGTTTCAAATTATATTTTGAGTGAAAATCAAATTATTTTTTTGTAGAGATAGGTCAGAGATCGAAGCCGAAGATAATATTTTTCTATCAAAAAAAAAACTCAGACATTGCAATAAAACCCGGAGCATTGATAATATGGGTTGTATGACCTACTTACAAAGATAAAAGAAAAAAATGCTTTTTAGGTGACTTTGGAGGAATTTGGGCGATAGCTTTCGTTTGGTATTTTAGAACATGGTTCCGCTCTCTCACTTCCATTCTCACGATTAAAATTAACAAAAATTGCCTTTTTACTGCTAATTGGTTACCTACATGGCACATACTCAAGCGTAATAAATTGAATATTAGGTTGTCAAAGAAACCACTACGGAATATTTCTTTTTCGTTTCTTCCGCAATATTAGAAGTTGCGAATGGCTGCTTCATAAGAATAAAATGAAAAAGTACACGACGCCTAAGGAGGTCAACTTCACCACGTCCCAAAAATTTCTGAGAGTAAAGAATGCAGTGCTAATCTGCATGACCACAGCAATATTTGGGCCAAAAAAGTGCCAAAAGACTCAAAGAAAGACCAAAACGTCACTCTTAAACCGCCCAGCTAAATGGTCAACTTAGCACGGTTATTACATGAAAAATTAAAAAGCCAGGTTTCCTAAAGAGATGTCAAAGAAAAACGATGCCACCTAAACCAAAAAATTTGCAAAAATTACATAGGTTATTTTATTTCAGTTAGTTTTTTGGGACCGGATTGTGAAACAATAACCAACACCAGGAAAATCCCCTGCTCAATAACCTGAGAAATTTGATACTCCGATCCAATTTTTAATGCTTAATTGTGCTATAGCCAGGAATTGAGTTCCATCTCCTGATAGCTATTCCATCTCTTGTTTTTGAGCATTGAAGGTTCAAAATAGCAATTTCATAAATTATGTTTATTTTTGTTTTTGTTTTGTTGGTCTACATTAGCGGCCATTAGTGGAGCATCAAAAAGTGGAGCATCAATGGGAAAAGAAAGATTGTTTTCCTTGGGATTGGATTGCTGTTTTGCACCACAAGTCCAGAGACCTAATAGTCAGTGTCGTAATGTTTTGAGCTCCCCTTCTGGAAAATAATTTTTTCTTCTTCAGCTCTGATCTGCTGATGTGATGCCTTGAAAAAAAACAAAGGAAGTGAGAAAAAAAGCTGATTACTCTTTTTTCGATGTTGTTTTTACCAGCCAAAGTTTTCAGATAACATCTATAGCAAGAGAAAAGTGCAGAAACTCGCTCGCTTACCAACATTTGCCCTCAAAGTAAAAGTTGTTTTCCCGCTCAAATGCTGGTCTCCCTCCACCTAAGCGCAGAACCAACGACCATGAGTGAATGTCTAATGACTAGGATGGTGTTCTTCGCTCATTCTAATGAATAAAGACATTGATCCGGAATTCGTCGCCGCTAACATCGTTAACGTGATCGTTCGCAAATTCCCTAGTGAATGCGATGAAATGGCCACTAATGGGTAATCCTGATGTTCACTTGCGCACTCCAGTCTGTGTTGATTGATGTTAGTCATCATTTCGACTTCCGATCTTAGCGTTATGTATTCGTTTTGATGTTGGTATGTTTCCATGCTCTAATTCAAATATCAAAGCTCCGCATCTATCATTCGTTCTTTTACTAAGAGACTAGATACCGTTTTGGAGCCATTGTCAAAACATGTTGAATGTATGTTAACGAGTTTATACTTGTGATCCTTTTTACTTATTGTTAGGAACATTTGCAACTTGAAAACATGAAAGAACATGTTCAAACTTGTTTAGACAATGTGTGCTAAGCGACTTCGAGTCTCTTATTTTTAGTCACAGAATAACTATTATATTTTTAGACCATAAGTCTCAACAAATTATGGATTTGGTAGATTTTTACAAAAAAATTATTTATTAAATCCAGTTACATTACTCCCTATTGGTATGATAAATGTTGCAGTTTATATGACACAACAGAGATTTTGTTTCTGGACGAAACCGGAATGTCAACAACAAAGATCCATAAGTATAATGATTCTTTCAGACTTGCAACCACTTTTTTTATAATTCAGGGAAAGCGCCTTATCAAAAGCCCCAGTTTCTAATGATTCATTTGAGGAATCGAAATCATATCTGGGAGTCTTTCTAGCGACCAAAATGCGATAAAAAAGGAAAAAAATTCGAAGCAATGACACATTTATCAGCTTTCGAACACGAGATATTACAAAAGCAGTTTTTGGTATAAAATTGTTAGTAAGCGCATAAGTTGCTCTTTTGGGAACTGTAAGAAGAAGAATTCCAGTGGAGGATTAACATTCGGTGTAGGACATGTAAAACAACTTGATATATCTCTTGAAACTGGCATCAAAATGCCCACAAAAATTCAGTATTCGAGAAAAAGAGCTGGAGAATAAGATTACCGAGGCATCCTGGACTCTCAATTTTCAAGTTTTTTACGTCACAGGCTTTCACCGATCTAAGGAATTTTTTCACAATCTCATTAACCAATTATCCTCAAAATTGCACAGGTAACCTCAGTAACTCGGAATGGATAGGAGGAGAATTTAGCAAACGATTTTTTTTCCCGCCCAGCTGTTCATTCGTCATTGTTCTGTTATTGTTTACTTTTTAGCAATTAAAAACTCCAAAATTAGTTTTTAGCGAAACTTTCTGTGTTCTTAAGAACAAAAAATAAAGATTTGTAAACATAGGACATTCTCATCTCCGCAACCCTCCCCTGTCTCCCCGCTGTTCTCCTAGTTATCGTAGATTTCCCTACTATTCCTTATGTCTCATAGAACTTATTGTTAGTATTCTTGCTCAGCCATGCGTACAACTGTCAGAAACAAAGGCTTCCGATTACTGGCGAAATGACAACGTAAGTCAAAATATGGCTTATGCTCGTTTATTGATGTCTGGAATAGCACTATGTTTTCCGCTTGATGATCCTTGGCATTTCCTCTCGGCTAAAGCATTCAAATAAGGTTTATGCAAGACTAGCATCATCAAAAAGAGCATCTCTAAAAATTCGTTTTATGATCCTCCGCAAGATGAGTCTGCCCGTCTTATTTAGCGATCTCGACTTGTCTCGGTTTTCTATTTACTTTCCTTATAGGGAGCTTAATAGCAGGAAACTCAGTAACGCTTAAAAAATTACGGGATAGAAAAAAAGAACACATTTAAACAATTTCAATGCCTAGGCTCCCAAAAGGGGGCATAAAATAATCTACTTTTTAATATGTTTCCCCAATACGGTTCTTTGAACGCATTACTTTGATTTTTGGGTTCATACTGCCAAACTTTCTCGAGATTGTGCTGATCTTGTTTACCACTATTGAGTGCAAGTAAACAGCTTTTTTTCAGCTATTTAGATATTTCACAGTATGCTATGTCTTGTGTTATATGGCCCACTAATGGTCCGTTTGCCAAAAAAAACCGTTTTACCTTACAATTTCTTTTTGATTTTTTTGCTTCTGTAGAACCAAAAATCGAATATGGCTGCCCATTAAATTGTCATTCTCTTACTGCTAGCACCATTTGCTTTTTTTTATTGATTCCCCTAAGTTTTTCACTTTTACGCTCCAAAGAACGTAGAAATTCTTCCTTTTTTGGAACTCTGCAAAACTTCGCGTATCGTGTGTTTGCGAAACCCATTGGCTAATTTGTAAATTATTTTGAGCTAAGCAAGACATTCATGGCGCTCAATCGACAATTAAATGACATAATTAAAAACCTCAAAAAGCAAGGAATGCTTTCCTGCTTTACACTAACCATGCTAGTTACACATTGGCTATGATTGAGCAAAATGAGGAGAAAGAACAATCAAAGTAAAGCCAGTAATTGATAGAAAGCCGGTTTTCTTCCTAGACCTAATAGCTAGCATCTCATTCCGATCTCTGCTCAGCAAGAGTGCAAATTTCCGAATTATGAAGCGCAAACTGGTCAACTGTAGGGTGCGGCCCCGGGCCGTTTCACCGGAAGTTCGTAAAAAGGGAGACAGTGCATAGCAGTTGACGTGAATTTGAGAAGACTTGCTTCTCTGTCTCGATTCCTTGCACCAAATTATGCTCGCAACAGAATAAATTTTCATGAGCATTTCCTCTTTCTAAATTAAACCGCAAGGGCAAACTCACTGATGCATAAGGATATTTGAACAACTTTTTTGAATGCTTTTTTGCGTTTTTCTCAAATCCATCACTAATAATTTCTGCTTCGTTCTATCATAGAACTTCTATGCAATCAAGGTCGGCTTACCGCACTTAAATGATTAATTACTCGTGTAATTGTGGCGTCGCGGCTCTGCTTGTCTGCGTATCTTACGCCCACGTTGTCTTTTTCGCTCCAAAGGCGTCCGGATCGAGAATCGCGCGCCACAGCGCGCATTTTTGAAGTTGACACACCATACTTAGAACAAAATGTTGAGTCTCTGGATTTTTCCTTTCCTGGCTCCCGTCAATTCTTTATGCCCATCGCTTTTCATTTCAGGGCTTGACTTCAAAAATCGTTTTGAATGTTGATCAAAATCAAAAAGCTCAGCTGCGTTTGAAATTTGATCTTTGCACGGTTCAAAATGCAAGGAGAAACAAAGCAAAGACTTGACTCTGTTTAAAGTGACCACTCAAGCGCCGGCGATGCACCAGATGTTTTGCATAGCGAACGCAGCTGACACCTGTCTATGCCAGCCAATCCGTACATTCTTGACTGCATCTACACCCTCACTAAGGAGTATCTCTTTTAGTTCACTCATACATTTTGTCATTTTCATCTTTGTAAGAGTGCAACAAAGTAGATAGCATATATAGGCCATTCATCGCACGCAAAGACAGGGCGCCACTACGGGCACCGTCGGCGTCTCGCTGATCGAGCGCTCTTTCACCTCTCTCGTCGTCTGCTGTCTCTCCCATGCGCGAACTATCTTGGTCGGACGCAACGGCGTCCAGTCTCTGCGTGCGATGAATGGCCTACATACCGATTAATTTCAAAAGGCGCTCCGCCTCCAGCATTAACCGTGGCACATCAATGTCGTGGCCAACATTTCGACCTATATTGACCTAGCTATGAGGGGGCGGGGCTTCAAGTTGCTGCTGCTCTTTCGCAGGTGTTGTCGCCTTTGGCTACCCCTTTCTTCTAATATCTCCTCCATGACGAAGGCGGTCGCCCAAATAGGTTGAGAGCATGCAATGCTGGCGCGCACGTGGCGCGCGCGCAATTGTCAACCACGGGTCACGCGCACGCTCGCGTGGATGGCCGCTGACCGACCGTGCGCGCGCCCTGTGGTTGACAATTGCCCGCGCGCCGCGGCCTTGCATGCTTTCAATATATTTGGGCGACCGCCTTCGTCTTGGAGCAGATATTAGAAACCGCGTCTCGGAAGCTTCGACCGTGCCGCATAATGTAACGTGCGCGCTTTCGCTGCTGCTTGAGAATAGTACGGTCTGGGTGAAAGTTCAGTGTTGACTTTTCCGGCCACGAATGGATGAGATGAGATGCCGCTTGAGCAATCAAGTAGTAACGACTACTAATCACTTTCTACGCAAGTACACAGTACTAGTCAGTACTTCAACAGTCAATGATTAGAAAGACGGCCGTTTCGCACGACACCATCCTACAGCCACCCCGCATGACTTTTCTCAACCGTCGCGCCTGCGTCAAGTCTTTTTATAGTTAACAGCACGGAATCGACCGGACTGAACGCTCGCGAGCGTGTCTCTTGCGGTTTAGCATTGGCATTCGCGTGCATGAGTCATCATAGCGCCAGCACTCGGCAGCCGCGTTGCAGGCACGCTCGCGTGCGTTCAGGCTACAACAACCCGGGCGACTTCGCGCAGTCAACTTTACCCTCTTCTGTTTGCTATAAGTCTCACGCGCCGCCAGTGGCCAAGCCGTGACCACATACCATCGATGGATAATCCGCAGGATCGTTAACCAGGCTTGCTAAGTCATGCACGCGGGGAAGTGAAAATCGCTGGTCTTCCCCTCAATGCAGCAGTTCTAGCTGCCTGCTATCCATCGAAACTTGGTCTGTAGTCTCTAATCCGTGTTTTTGTATATTTGAAGCTTCATGTCACTCCAGCCGTTGCAATACATTCCGGCGGCTCGGTTTCGTTTGTATCCAGTTTTCGTAGTGATTTTCTGTAGCCTCCTCAGATTTTATTTTGATCACGTAAGAACTTGTGTGATGTCAGGACTAGATAGAACATGTTAAGGTCTTCGAACACGTCAAAAATACGCAACGCAAACACAGCGCAGTCTCGGGTGACGCGGATGCGTTCTTTCACAGACGAACCTAGAAATGACCAACCTTTCCTTAATTTCGATAGTTCTCTGGCCTAGGATAAAGTTTTCGCGTGGTTTTTAAATAAACAGTGAAATTTCTTACGTCAACTAGTATATACCCACCCTATACCCATGCTATTTTACCGTTTATGTGAAGAGGGGCCGTTGTTCCTCCTGCCCCCTCCCCCACTTTGACTTTTCAACTAGTTCCGAGATAAAACCAAATGTTAAACAGATTCCTAACCAGCACCCTTAGGCCCCGGTCAGACTTCACGCGACATAATCGTTGCGATCTAATCGCCAAGATTTCCATTCATTTTCATTTCACATTCAAAAATTTCGGGCTGGAAAAGTAACACAACCGAATGCAAGTTGATCGGCATGGGATGTTGTAAAAGTTGTCTCGTCGCGATTCAGTCGCGACGATCAAATCGCGTGAAGTCTGCCCGGGGCCTTAGGGATTGGCCATAGGTTGTCGTGTTGTCGATGTTGTCGTTGTTGTCGATGTTGTCGGTGTTGTCGGTATTGTCGGGTTTGCCGAGGTTGCCGGTCGTTGTAGGACCTCATGATAGCCTCCACGTTTCGCGCGCTCTCTAAACTGTCTCTGACCCCGACAACACCGACAACTCCCACAACACCGACAACACCGACAACACTGACAACACCGACACTGAAAACACCGACAACATCGACAACATCGACAACCTATGGCCGTTCCCTTAGAGAAACACTTTCATCATTTTCATAATTAAAGGACGACACTGGCGCTCTATCGCCGGTCCTGCACGGACGTTGATGTAACCGCGATTAAATGTCCTCGAGGAACGACTCTCCAAGGACCTGTTCGGCTCTCAATTTCCGTGAAGTGTCCTTCGCTCTGTTGTGGCCCCTCATAAATTAGTCAGGGCTGTTTATCCGCACAGAAAGTGTTCGGCTGTCACAATAGCGGTCGCCTTATGATCGATTCACGGCCAGCGATGGATAAGATTCTTGAATTGAATGCTGTAGCTGTAAAGGATGTTATTTTGGATTCGGAAACTGACTCTGATACTGAGGATGAAATCGTAGCTGATGGTGGGTAGGCTGAAAGTTCATTTTTCAGTTTTGTAAAGCTTTATGGACTTTCTTGGAGGTGTTTTTGACGTGTTTTTCAGATTTGAATAAACATGACCTCAGTGAAGGAAGTCTATACAGTGACGACGATGTTGCTGATTTTGCCGACGAGTCCGGAGGTAACCTGTTTTTTTTAACTCTCACATCCTAGTCGTACCTGCGGTCAATCGATGTTTCGTCAGACTTCACAAAAAAGTACAATGCATTCCGTCGACATATACCCGGGCCCAATAGTCAACAGAGAGATGGAGTCCAAGGTTAGTGTCATACTCTTTTCCTCGATTTGTCAGTGGTAATGATTAGAGATTACGTCACCGTTTTTTTTTTCTTTTTGAAGGTTCCGTTGAAACAACTGTTGATTCCGGTGCTGATAAGAAAAGAAAACGAATAAAGGATAGAGCTGATCGCGCTACTGTTGAACAGGTAATATGCTTCGTGTTTACTTTTTTCTTTGCTTGAATTGCTCGGTGCTGACACTTGTGTCTGAGTCTGTGTTAGCAACGGAGTTGCATTGCTGTACTTAGGAAAACTCGTCTTCTGCTGCCCAATTCTTTCTCTTTCGCAATTGGCGAGCATATTGACAACCCAAGAACAAACATACCAGAAGTTTCGAGAGCTCAGTTAATCACGGTTGCGCTGGGAAACCTTAGAACTCTTATTGTCTGCCTTAGTCGATTTTGCTACTACATAGCTCCCTAGCGAGTTTTCATTGATGTTCTACAATTGGCAGCTTTTTGTTTTTTGATTTTCTCCGGCTTTCACTTGGGCTTTGAAAGTCTGCCTTCATACGGAGGGGGGGGGGAGGCGAGCAAGGGATGGGGACTATGTATGATGCAATTGCACCAGGTAGCTAAAATATGCCAGGTGTATTTTTTTGAACCATTTACAATGTCTAGACAGATGGTGAAATGGCTGCGTTCATACTGATCCAGAAGTCCGGGAACAGTTCCAGCACAGCGCTTGGAATGAGCGCTTTGTTGGAGCTGTTCCCTGACTTGGGGATTAGTATGAACGCAGCCAGTACTCGACGTGGTGACTATTATAACGAGACGGTTTCGGAGTACTGATCTAGATGTTAAGAAAGCCTCGAAATCCTCGACTTTCCATGGTACATCCATAGTTGTTTATCATTATACAGTCCAAGCAAGATTTTTGATTCTTCGTCTCCACTGTTCTGTTCACTGTGTAACCAGCAACTCCAAGTTGACTTTTTTTTTTATTTACCTTGAGCATACAAATTGAAAAAGAATGATGACAATTGATATGAGAGAAATATCGATTAAAATACTTGTGTATTAGAGCAAATAGACCATCATTTTTCTTTCTAAGCTCAAAATATATCACTTTTTTGTACTCCACGAGCAAATGCTCATTTTCTTTCTTGAAAAGTCAATCAAATGTTCCACTTCCAGGTCCGGTCCCTTTTGCTCCTTTTTAATTACCAGCGCCGTCTAATTTTACCGCTCTTTCCTAGCGCAAAGTGCTAACAGACTGCGCAAACAAGCTCATCCTCCATAAAGAGTGCAGTCCAGTTGTTCATGTTTATAGCACTACCGACACTACAGTGGACTTTATTTGACATTGATTTGTTTTGGTTAAATAGGTATCGTCTTTCCCATTTTTCACAATCACAAAAAGTTCCATTTGGCAGTGACCTGTTTGGTTATTTGTGCATGAACTGAGTGAAGGTGGATCAACACCACATCGCTCTACTTTTGGCGGTGATGGTCACTATAGCTACACGACCTGCACTTTTTGAGAAAAAAGAATTAGGTCAAAGTTGTCAGAGTTTGGACGTTTACGTTTGTGTCACTTTAAAATCAGAGTTTGTTCCTTTCAATTTTCACGATGAGAATTTTCTCTTTCGAAATTGAATTTGCAGGTTCTTGATCCTAGAACGCGATTGGTGTTATTCCGCCTCTTGCAACGTGGAACATTGACGAATATCCATGGATGCATATCTACCGGGAAGGAAGCCAATGTCTACCATGCTACTGATGAGGATCGCTCTCTAGCAGTCAAAATCTACAAAACAAGCATACTCACATTCAAAGATAGGGAAAGATATGTTGCTGGTGAATACAGGTAAGCCTCATTGTTGTATTTAACGATTTTTTCTTCATACTGTTCTTTTTTGCTCAGATATCGTACCGGTTACTGCAAACATAATCCGCGCAAAATGGTGGCTGTGTGGGCAGAAAAAGAAATGCGAAATTTGCTTCGAATGCATCAAGCGGGCCTTCCCGTGCCGAAACCGATACTGTTGAAGGTTGTTGTGGATTTGAGAGTGGTGCGCTTTATATATTGGTATTCAGGGCCACGTTTTAGTGATGGAATTTATTGGACGTGATGGTTGGCCAGCTCCTTTGCTGAAAAATGCCACCCTTACGACTGAGGTAAGAGCTCTCCTTATTTTTATTGCGCATTCTATTTCGATGTCTGTGGACTGGACAAAGGGGCTTGTCAGCATAAGATGTGATGAGCACTCTTCTGTTCCAAGCATATGTTTTCCACACGAAATTGATATCCTAGCTTTTCCAGTCTGCGCTCTGCTGCATTCCACTCTTCTAATATTTAGTTTTGCCTAGGGTTCACGTTACTGATCAGTTTGCAGCAGACACATGGTTTTGCTTCAAAGTAATTGCTACTGCACATTAGACATGTATGTCTCAAAAATTTATGCCCTGACATAAGTCAGTGTAATACGAGCTGTATCTACCTCATATAAGCTTCATATTTCTGTTCTTTGCTCACTGTATTCATAAAAGTCTGATATTTTTACGTCTAGGCCGCTGAGAAGATGTACCTGCAACTTGTTCGCGATATGCGGATTTTGTATCGAGTCTGTAAATTGGTGCATGCCGACTTATCAGAGTACAACACGCTGGTACTGGACGACAGGCTATACATCATTGATGTGTCTCAATCCGTTGAACACGATCATCCACATTCACTTGACTTTTTAAGATCCGACTGCAGTAACGTCAGCAAGTTTTTCAGGTACTTGATTGAATACATAGGGGGTAGATGTTGCCGTGATGCTCATATGTCATTACTTGAATGCCACCACACACTTTCAGGAGTCTGGGCGTTCCTGTTTTACCGACTCGCAAATTGTTCGAACTCATTGTTGATCCACTAATTGCTGACAGCGACGTAGAAAGCTGGTTCGAAATGCGGTCAGTTCTATTTCAAATCCTCTTTCAGAGTAATAACCCAATGATTTTCTGTTCCAGTACACTTGATCCGTCTGATGATGCCGTTTTTATGAGTGCATTCATTCCCCATAAGCTCGATCACGTCTTGCATTTTGAAAGAGATAGCAAGCTTTTGAAAGCCGGTGAAGAAGCTAACAATCCTTACCAAAATATAATTTCCAAGGTAAAATTTCTGGTTGAGACTTGCTATCCTATTGAACCAAAAACTTTCTTAAGGTTGATGTGCTGGGTCAAGGTTTCGATGAAGAAGCGAGTTCGTCTGACCATGAATCTGCAAAAAGTAAGGAATCGGAAGGCGAGGAGGAATTAGGCAATAAACCATTAGGAGTGGTGACTGAAGGGAAATATTACAGGTAAGCACATAAACCTATTGTTCGTGCTCTATCAGCTCTGCTATCTTTTTGTTCCTTTCCTCGTGTTGCAATCTTCGATCAGTTCCTTTCATCTTTTTCACACTGTAATTTTCATTTCGGATTATATGGCGAATCAAGCACTTATCGTTTGCGGCTTGTTTACCAACCTCCCATTGTCTGAATTTATGTACGCGGTCTCCCAGTTTCTGATAGAGGTGTTTCCGAGTCAGCACATTCGGTAGGAGATAACGCCTCGTAAAAGTGATTAGAGTTTTTTTAATGTCGTTTCTTTTTCGCGGTGGTATCATATTTTGCATATTTGTAGTCGTTCTGCAGTGCTAATAGCAAAAAATTTCATTTTACTTGGATTTTTTGGGGTTTGCTGACTAGTGAAATGAATTGATCAATAGTGATGCTGAAGGTCAAGTGGTCTTTCTAACAGGGAATCACGTTATGATGTAATTGTGGTATGATTGAAACTCGTAATCCCCTCGGCGTTTTTGATGGCTCATCTAAGTAATGGTAAGTGGTAACTTGGCCATAAGCAGCATCTAATAAATACGCTGAGAATGTTCACATTGTCATGCCCACTCCTCTTCACCCACTTTGTCCTTTCTTACGCCTTCTTGCCAAGCAATTTGTGCTGCCGCTGCATCATATTTTTTGTTTTGTCAAGGGCATTTCATACTCAGACATATCTGTAGTGACATTCTCTGATATATAACTCCTTCTTGTCAGAAGGACATATATGTAGAATGAAGCCCGTTCCATTTTTCATCGCACCATTACATGGCGCCTGAAAGAAACATTTGCATTCGTCCTTCTATGGATATTAATGCGCATATGTGAGGATGCTATATTATGGCATTTGCATCTACTATTTGCTGAGTGCGCTCAATCGATTGAAGCACTTAGAGAGAAATCCGTGATCTGTACTGTTTCGCTGCCGCCAACCAGTGCTACACTTTTTTCATCTAATTTCGTGCAGCGCTCATCTCTTATCTCGATTGAGCAGTTGCAGCAGTGTTTGCAATTTGTTCGTAATCACACAACTAAACCTAAACGTGTTTTCTGGCAATTTGCCCATATTGGAAGAACTAGGTTTATGGCGGTTTTGATTGATTTCTCATCAGTCTGAAATTTCTCTCGGAAAGCGAGGTGCAGCAGGAACCATTTAGTGGACATTTCGCTGTCATGATTTGTGGCGGTCACGTCTCACCTCGAGTGTTTTCTAGCGCCATTATGTCGAGATTCCTGTGCATTTTTCTCAGTAAAGATTTATCTGTCGGTTGCAATGGGTTAGATTTAGGGGGAGGCAGAGTGTTAGAATGATGTCAGTAATGTGGGTTTTGCCGATACTCAAAGCTTCGTTTGCTTTTTTTGGCATATCTGTAGCTTCAGCTGCCTTTTTTCTCTTTAGACATTGGTTTCGTACCACATAAAGTTCAATTTTAGTATATCAAATAGGTAAAAGCGGAATTTATACTTTCTACACATTGATTGTCCGAAAATTTGTTTTGTTTTCTTGACGGCACCAGCTAACGTAGAGAAGATAAATTCATTGCCTATTTTGCAGATAATCTCAAGATGAAAGCTTTGTAAATAATTGCGTACACCACTATTTTACCTTTTGAGAACCAGTAGTCTCTGATAATCGTATCATCTTTCTTTTTTTCCAAATCAAACAATTTCTGCAGTCAGGAAATTAGTACTAAGCACTGAAGCTGTAAAGACTTTGGAGGTTGATTTACATACCTTTTTTGCACCTGGACGTACGCTGCTTTTCGATCGTAGGCGTGGAATGGGCTTGCTTCTCTTCGTGACGTCTAGTTTATTGCGAGAAATGCGCCCCTCTGACTCAGCACTACGATTTGCGTTTTACGAATTGATCTGTCTTGGGCCTGTAGATCTAATCGAATTAGACTTCTTGTATTATTCAGACTGATCGAAAGTTCTTCTTAGACTTTGAAAATTTGTTTGTCCGTCTCATCTATTCCGGTTCCGTTTCGTGTCGCTATCGAAACACTCGGTCCACTTTTACTTTTTACTCGCGAACTCTTGCGCGCTGCTCTCGTTTGTCAATAGCTCGCGGTGCTCTCGGCGGTTATTCGATATCTCCACAAAAACCGATGATGAGTGCATTTTGAGTTTTTGCAACGAATTGACGCTTTGAGCAGTTCGAGTGACAGAACGCATTGTTCGAAAGTTATGCGGATGACTCGGCGCGATTGCGCAGTAGCTTTGCGTTGTTGTCGCGTGTCGCCAGTGAATATATGATGAGTTGCACTTGCTGACTGGTCTCACACATGCACGCTCGGCTCGCCCATCTCACTTAATTCTCTGACATCTAGCTGAATATTGATCTTTTCATAAGTTGTTGCTATATTTAGGGATCGTGCGGAAACCACTGAGCAAAGGAAGGCGCGGAAACAGGCGATAAAAGAGGAACGAAGGGAATTACGAAAGGAGAAGATTCCGAAGCATGTGAAAAAGCGTGCACATCGGCAGCACATGAAATAATCCGTGTAACAAGATATGCACGTGGTGAAGCATGTCTTGCCGTTTGCTCCCAAGGGCCCCTGGCGAGCGCCTCCGCCACCGCCGACCCCAGCTGTGTACGGAGGCGCTCAACCACTGCTGCAGCACAGCCCCTTGCATCGGCTACTTTTTTGTAGACAGTTTTCTCAATAGTCATCGACATTGCTCGGCGATCTGTTACACTGTCCAAAACCACCTCTCAAAAATCCTTTTCCCGAATCGATTCGTGCTTATCGCTTGCGGTTGCACCAATGTTGCTACCCTATCCACTTCCATGACTAACCAGCCGCTACTAATACTACTGTTCCTTACTTTCTTGCCCTGCAGTATGAAGGCACATCTACTCGAATCGAGAATGGTGAGATTTTGATGCTGTATGATAGCACAGCCCCTAATTAAGTGATTGCTCTAGTCTCGGTGCATAAGACGAACTTAGAAACGAGAAATTTGCCGCAGAAGGTACATGCTGTCCAGGAATTTCCGCCCATCGACGTAGGTGGTCTGAAGTTAACAAGTTCAAATTGCGCTGTAATGTATTTAGACTTCTCACAGATCCTCGCTCCATTAAGATTATCAGATCTTCGACGTTTTTATCTACCCTGAAGACACCTTCTGCACTCCTTAACTTCAGAACACTCACGTTGATGGGCGGAGATTCCTGGGCCACTTGTACCTTTTCGGGCGATTTTCTCGCTTCGGAATCCATCTTCTGCAGGGGGACTTGCGGGATCTATTAGTCAGGGGCTCTGCTATTATAAAGCATTTAAACCTCACCATCTTCGATTGGTGTCTTCAACTCTACTCCCATTAAGGCCAACTTGCGTCAGCATTCCATGGTTTTCCCAATCTTTCACTCTTTTTCAAGCGTCTGTCATGCTATGACGACTGCATTTCTGAGTATTGACAGTGTAGTCAGTTGCTGTTCAAGGTCTTCCACACTAAGTCAACTCTCACCATTCACACCCCAATTGGTAGTTTCGGTTTGTCTCGCCTTGCTCGTATAGAGTCGTACTCCCTGCAAGAAGTTGACATTCATCTGTCATGGAAAAAGCCATGGGGACTTGCAATGCACTGCACCTGCCGTGACATTCATTGTTCTTACGAAATCTGTCTTCCTTGATTGAGATACAGTATTGCCGCGTTTTTTGTGCTGGCGTTGAAGCGGAAAAACTATTGATTCGGTTCCAAGAGAGGAAAGTGTTTTAGCGTTTGCTTTGTGCTTTTTTACATATGTTTCTTCTCAGGTGCTTATCTTGTTGTAATTCGATTCCTTCTTGTGTCCGGTCTATGTGTCTGAATTTCATTGTAGTGCCTTCTAAAGGGTCTGCGTTAAAAAATTGCACTTATGACCCCTATCCTCCACCCTCTCCCCTTTCGTTCGCCCTTTTTCTTACTGATCTGTAATTACTCACTTTGAAAATTTTGAGAAAAACTGTTGAAAAATGATGTCAACTTAATTTTTTGGCATCCCACATTCTTTTATTGGACTGCCAGTTATAGTGTGACATATACCACAAAATCATGAGCAGCGGTGACAAATTGGATTATGGGTAGTTTTTCGTGCAATGAGGTGAAGTACACGCCCATTTTGCCTTTGCGCTGCTCTTGACGTTTATTGATTGTTGTTACCGTTATCCTTGTTGTTTTTGTTGGCACAACTGTTGTTGTTTATGTTGATTTGTTTATATTCCAAAGTATAAATATTTCGAACTATTTTGAGAGTTCAGCGATGGATCCGCTGTTTATACAGTGATAATACCTTACTTCCTGTCGTGTTTGCTCATACTGAGCTCTTTATGATAATTGTTGTTTCTTTTACAGGCCTTTGCATTATAGTTTGAAGATTGAAGATTATTGTATACGAAGAATTGATAGATGGAAAATTCTACTCGTCAAATTCAACATACTCCACCAAAACCAAGGAGGCTTGTTGATAATGCTGCTGAGGTAAGATTTGTGCGCGGCATTCCTTCTCTATACAATTTCCTTTTTTTTCCTAAAAATGACCGTTCAGCATCCGTCCACTTGAAGGCAGTGGATCGGCAAAATGGAACCTCATCAGATTTTGGTAGCGCTAGGTAGTAGACCCCTAAGTACACCGTAGCCCATCTCCACCACACAATTCATGCGCTCAGTCCTGATAACGCCCTTCAAAACCCCACCAGCCCCGCCCACTTCCATTCAGTGGGCGTTATTGGTGGAGTTTTGAAGCGTGATTCCAGGACTTAGCGCATAAATTGTAGGGTGGGGATGGGACTACGGTGTACTTAGGAGTCTACTACCTAGCTCTACCAAAATCTGATAGGGGTCCATTTTGCCGATCCACTGCCTCTAACGTAAGCATCCTCCGCGCATTTACTGCATTCAGGATGCGCTTATCCTTGCGGAAAGAGATTGAGCGGTTCATGACATGCTGAACAGTATAGTTTAGGTCCGCCGTCGAAAAGAGGCCGCTGAGCGCCTCATTAAAGAAAGGCATGAGGCGCTACGACGTCAGCATGAAGAGAAAATTCACAAAATTAATGAAGAACGTATGCGCCTACAGAGAGAATTGTAAGTGTAGAGTTGCTTTTCTTTCATACATTTGGTCTCACATTTCCTTCTAGAAAAGAGAGGCATGCAAAAGAATTGAAAAGGCAACAAGATGTACTGCAAAGGAGGATGGCTTTGATGGAACGTGACAAAGCCAGGAAGCAGGTAGTATCCATCTTTTGTGTACATTGATAGAATATGCATTCGTTTTTTTTAGGAAATCTTAGAGAAGAATCATGCTGTAGCTTCACGCCTCTCAACGAATTCATCCCGAAAAAATTATGCATTTGGTTCGTCTACTCCGCGAGAATTGTCCTTCTT
Source organism: Cylicocyclus nassatus (assembly GCA_958299035.1). Lineage (NCBI taxonomy): Eukaryota > Metazoa > Nematoda > Chromadorea > Rhabditida > Strongylidae > Cylicocyclus > Cylicocyclus nassatus. The sequence goes on from CATQJL010000112.1 coordinate 81,989,677, forward strand.
GGATCCGCGAATATTAAAAATGAGTGCTATGGAGAAACGTTACTCACCAGACAAACAGCAAGTAAGATTGTCATTTTCTTTTGCGGATTTGCTCTAATTTTTTTGAAAGATTGACTTGCAGGCTATCTTAATATGAGTGCCACAGCTTTAGCGGTTCGGGTCGACACGGCCGCCTTGCAGGGGCCTTGTGCTGCGTTCGCGATCGTACTACCTTATGGTCATTTTCCCACACCTCAGCGGCTCTCATGCTGCTAAGTGTGGAAAAATGTCCAGAGGGTACGTGCGCGAACGCGGCGCAGGGCCCAAGCGAACGGCCGCAGAGATTCGAACCGGTAGAGCTGTGACACTCACTTTGAGACAGCCTGTACATTACTTCGTTGTGTGTAATAGTAAGTATAACAAGTGTATTCATCATTTTAGTCCACCAACGATGATGATTTACTTCAGTCACCACCGAACGGTGCAGTAAATGTTAGTGCCATAAATGCTCGTCGCGGTCGTTCGATGGCATCTGTGCTGTCCACATCACTGTATGATCACTCTAATCAAGATCGCACTCGTCACACAGCGTCTACAACTCGGCTCACACAACCGAAGGTAAGACATTTTTTGTACTGTTTTAGTCCTCTTTTCTTTTCTTGCCTCAAGTTTCGCAACGTACTTGAAGAATAATGTTCGCTATGCAGACCACTCCACCCAAACCACAAAACCATATGACTCAGTCTGTGTATCATCCTGCACCAACACCCACAACTCCAGTCGCACGCTTACGCAGAAAGCCACTCAGCCAAGTCACAAACAGTGTTCCGAACACTCCACTAGGTGAATCACTTGAAAAAGGAGATTCATACATTATTTCGATGCCTCTCAGTCACAAAATTTTGTCTTTACATTTCCAGCTGGCAACAATGCACCAGCCACACCTAAAAGATTCGAAAAGTCGAAGAACGCGAGGAATACTACACCAAAACATGTGGTAAGTTCTCAATTTTCTTCATGTGTTGCCGTTCGCTGACCGACATCACTCGCTTTTTTTCGCCATGGTGATGCTCATGGTAATTGCGAAACCGCGAACCATGTGAGTTTTGCTAGAAATAGCTGCAATAACGTCATTGTGGGTAGTCTTACAGCAAAAATGGTAGATTCAGAAAGTTTTTTATCTGGTATCAGGCAAGGTTCTTCATGCTGCTCGCTTTCTAATGCTTCAGAGCAACGAAAACAGGCTGCGTTCATGAATACATGAAACCACTATCGCTTGCATAAACATGCGCTTAGGGTATGCAGCATATGTACGAAAGATTAAACCATTTTGAAATGAATGGACTATATATCTTATTTGTTCATTCTGTAATTTGCAATCTTGGTAATTGATCATAAATTGTACCTCAAAATTTGCTAATGTTATTATCGGTGTTTTGCAAACTGTCAGCGACTGAACTGCAAAACATAATCTGCGTTTGAAGCATAGGGAGTTTTGTAATTGTTGAAAGGCGGTTCAATTAAGGCTTTTTGCGATTAACGTTAGTTTTCTACCTTTACTGGAAGTTTCGCTTCTGAAGGGCTGCTTTATGGACACTTAGGCTAGGCTTCATTTACATGCCCAGCATTTATGGTCATGGCAGGTACCACCTGCTTGAAATGTTATCCGAAAGAGGGATTCTGCTTGCGTGCACTTTCCAAAGAGGAAAGCTCTAGAAAAAAAGCTCATTAGAAATGACTCTGCCCCCGGTCTAATCAATGAAGTGTCTCATTTTCTGCTTGTTTCAAACGGCATCTGGACATAGTCCTTTCCTCTCTAACTAAGAGGATTTGAAATCTTTATAAGTTTTATTTTAGGCGATTTTCAGAGCAGAGTTAGTAATCTATTTTCTTCAGGCTAACAAAAAAGCGCCAACTCCACCTCCGGCAGGATCTACTTCTCCTCAGCGCAAGGAAAGCTTGGCGAGATCGGACGATATCTCCACACCTCTTGGAGTTACAGCTTCGGAACCCCCACGCAGCGAAAATTCCTTCACATCAGACGAAATTCCAATTGATATGGCTGAAAAAGAAGTTCATTATGAAATCTCGGTGGATAGTCCACCCGCGGAAATGCACGTAAGTGGAAACTTCTTGCTCGTTGTTTGTGCATTTTGACATCGTTGGCTCGTCTAGCACCATGAAATCACACCAAATGGTGCCGAAAATCATGACGTCCATGAAAATCCATCAGAAGCTGAAGAAACCACGCTTGTCAATGAGGTTGACGTAGTGATTGAACCACCTGCCGCTGTCATCAATCACGTAAGGGCTTTCAAGTTTTCTTTCTTGTGGCATAAATCACATGCTCCATTTCAGGCGGAACAGGCTAGCGAAGAAGAAGCCGTTGCTGCAACGTTCACGAAAGATGTCGTCATCACCAGTCCAACTCCGGCAGCAGACGAACAGGTGAGCTGGAAAATGAAATTTGCGAAAGGAGAGGGTTATTTTATGTTTTAGCTCATCTCGCCTGTGCCAAAATCGTCAGATGTTGAAGCTATCCCAGTGGCTGAAATTGCATCACCATTAATTGCAGCCCCAGCTCCACAGGAGGCAAGCAATTCTAGATCCAATTTTCTTTTTGTAAAAGAGCTGGTAATTCTGCAGGGAGGCGCTTCGCTCGCCGACGAGCTGGCCAGTGTATTTGGTGGCTCAACCCCTGCAGTTGCGCATGAGCAAAACGATGTGCAGCAGCCTCCGGTAACCGATTTTTTGCTTCTTTTTTCTTGAGAATTTTTTGTAAAATTTTGTTCAGGTAATAGTCGAACCACCGAGTGTTGACATGTCAGCTGTTATTCAAGCAGCAGAGAATGCGCTACTTACACTTACTAAAGCTCAAGAGGCACCTCTGGTAGAAACGGCCCCAGAAAAGGCTATGGAGACGCCTGCAGCGAAAAAAAGCGCAGAAATTGCACACGCAGAAATGCCCTCAGAAAAGGCTGAAGTGGAAAAACCCGTGGGAAAAGTTTCTTACGAAAACCCGCTTATCGATTTCAGCACTGCAGGTGAAGAGGAAAGAAACAAGTCACCTTCCAGTGTAAGTTTTCTTATTCTCGATTTCACTAGAATATTTCCTGCACGTTGATCTCTTTAGATATCTGCGGAGCCTGTACATACAGAAGTTATTAATCATGTGCATACAAATGGAATCGAGCACAAAGCTCATCCAGAAATAGCTGCGGAGCTTCCGGGTACTGTTCCATCGAAAGACGGCGATGCGTCCGTAATGAGGAAGGTGCCAACACCTCCTAATGACTTTCTTGTAAGTTTGTTTTGCATAGGTTTTGCTACCGAAAATCTATTTCGAGTTATAGATAAGTACACAAGCTCATCGATTGCGTCGTGAGCAAGAACAGCGTGAAATCGACGAGCGCAAAGCCCGGATTGCTGCGATACTTGCGAAATCACGCGATTTATCAAGTGGTGCTCCCGTAGTGGGTGGACGAATCTCACCTCCGCGAGGTAATCCAGCAATTTTTTTCTTACATCGTATATCTCAGCGCGACGCCATTTGCATTATTTTGTCTTGAAAAGGGCGTTTTTATAAAAGTTTGTGTCTTGGTTTTTTTCATTCCAAGAAAGGTTTTTTCAAACAGCCTTTCTTCAGTCTCTCCATTGTTGTCGCTCAGTGCTGCAATATTCCAAAATTTCTGCGACCATGTTATTACGTCATCTTGTGCAACAAAGGGCTAAAAAGTAGTAAATGTTGTCAAAAGCTGATTGATGTTATACAGTAAGCGTTGAAGCGCTGAAATGAAACGAAAAGCTGGTACATCTTTGATCGAAGTCCAAGCTCGATTATCGATGAATCTTGGCATGAGGTAGTTATTTGTATCCGTATTCTATAGCCAGTAACCAAGATTGTTAATACGCTTTATTCACTCAGGCCTGAGTGAATAAAGCGTATTAACATCTTGGTAATTGGCTATAGAATACGAATAGAAATGAAAAGCGTTGAAGCCGCGGAATTATAGTGAAAATTACTAGTTAGTTCGATTATCCACACAGGCAGTCAGACGCATCGGGACTTCGTAGCAGTGCACGCAGTCAGTGAAAGCGTCTGCGGTCAGCGCTGCGACGCAGTCCCAATGCCTTGTTCAGTGATATGAAGCGGATGTCTCGCAAATGTGCCCTCAAAGTATCGATCGGCTTTGTACACGTTCATTTAACAGCATTTTTTCGATGGAGTAAATCAGGTAGGAGGGGGGGGGGAGGGACAGAGGGATTGTTCAAAATTTGCCATGGCTTGGCACGTTTCCGTAGTCACACATTAATTCCGTAGAACAGCAATCATTTGCTGCTTCCTTGGAAGGTTGATGGTTCAAGGTAAGCGAGACCATCATATGAAACGATATTTGCCACAAACCCCGTTTTTCATTTTGCCTAATGTGAAGGTCTTCTGAAATTATCTGCCAAAAAACGATTTTCAAGGTGAAACCGCACAAGACGTGTTGAAACGACTTGCGTCTAACGGAAACATTCCGGCTCTACAAAAACTCGTCGCACGACGTACAACACCAGAACCACCAGCAATCGATCAGGTGGGTAAGAATTTTATGGACTGTAAAGGTAACACTGCGGTACGAAGGAAAAGTGAGGAATAGAACTTTTTTTGCACTAAATTCTCGTGTTATACGGTAGATACGTCGCGCTGTACCTCAATCTTCTTATTGCATTTTGAAGCAGATTTCAAAGAATTGCTAGACTTTGTTGAGGCTTTTGAAATAAAGCAGTGGGTTTAATGATTTTGAGCCCTTGAAAGCACCTTTTTTTGGATGATGGATGACCATTGATGATGGAAATGCATTGGCCAACGCATAAAGTATCGCGTCTTTTCTATCTGTCTTCGCTGCATACTTTCTATGTTAAAATGCCGGAGCTCTAATGTTCAAAAATGAGCTGCAAGTTCACTTTATGACTCCCAGATCTTTTCGTCTTTAGATCGCTCCCGAGGATCCAGCCCCGCAGGCAATTTAGTCCTCTTGTCTTCGGCGTTTGCGTCTGATTGTTACTACTCGACGGGTTTTCTATTGGTGAGTTTCGGAGCAAAGATTGTGTATAATGATGTTTGATTAATCCGAACTGTATTGCAGATCTTTGTTCTACATCTCATCGCATTTCGATAAGACAATGTTCTACGAATTGAACAAGTTGTAACAGCTTGGCGATGACGATAATATCCACTGAATGTTTTTTTTTTGTTTGATTTGCATTTTTAGTGGCATTATTGCGTCATATATCATGTGCTCATTTATTCATATAAGGTAAACTTACACATTGTGAGAGAAAAGCACTGGTCATGGTTTGCACACCCGTTGTTGTGGTACGTTTTGCCTTGCATTGCCCCGTGTAGATCTAAGCTTTATACTTCTAACCTTCTTAAAAATGTCACAAATCAATAAATTTCTATTGCATGTGTCTGTAACTCTTGCTTTATTCCTATGTCTCATTTCGCTTTAGCGTAGTCAGGTGCTGCTCATTAGTGTTCGGCTTGTTTTATATGCTCACACACTTTTCGTGTATTGCTGGTCATTCACACATTGTGAGGTTCAAATCTTCTCAACTATTACTTCTTTCTTTTTCTTCTTTTTTGTTTGTTTATGTTTTCTTCTGTTTTACATTTTCGTACTGACACGCCTTTGAACACGAGACATCACATTTTTCTCTGGCGACTTGCAACGTATGACTTTTATATTCTCCGGCTAGAGAAAGCACATTTATGATGTACTTACCTTCAAATTCTCCTGCTAGAGAAATTATGGTGTACCTATTGTCGTCAGAACTTTGTTCAATTCTGATATGTGTGTATCATATATGAATAAACATGTACGAAGTTTTGCTGAGTTGCCGTTTTATTTCACAACTTCTGGGTTGCTAAACCGTAACTTATCTCTACGAGCCGGACGGACGCGTCATTGTTTACTGGGAGCTTCCCACCGCACACACCCTTCCCACCACCACTGAGGTCATTATTCACGTATTGATTTGCAGAGTCTGTAGCACAACAGCGCCGTTCCCCCGACATCGATCGCACTGTCGTAATTTCAGCGTGTTCGAATGTCGTTCCCATCCTATAATGCTATTTGAATTGTGTAAGTGCTAGGAACGTTCGTATTTTTTGGCATAATCTTTTTTGATTTGCTAATTTTCCTTTTACCTCTTTCTACTTGGCTACGGGGTAGTTTACATACAACTCAAAGGTTGTTCTACCCTTTCTGCGAGTGATACAAACCGAGATTAGTGTGGTTTCATACCCGATCTAAGAAACGTTCTTTTGTGGGCCACTAAACAATTTTTGTGTTGTTACTACTAGAAAATCCCTTAGGTAAGATTGATTTTCTGCACGTGAATGATTTCCCAGGCAACTGTCACTGCAAGACCAGGGCACTCGAGAACGCTTCTTGTGTCTGATTGACTATTTTATACTCGTAATGTGTCTTATTTTGGATAATTTACTACGTGGAATTAGGAAGGAACGAGTTTAAGCTTGTTTAGACAAAGCGTTCTGTAGTCTCGTAGTTTTGGAGTAAAGATTCAAAGATTTTTTTTTTGTAATGATTAGTCGAGTTTATTTGAATATCATCGCCTCAATCATGGCTTTGGATTCGGATACGGAAAGTTTTCATTATCTATAGAAAGACTGAATACTATCCATTTCTAGCATTTTGCCTACAATAATTTGCGGCAAAACTGTCCCGCCTTTTTGAGCGCATGAGAATCTGGAGCAGCTCTGAGCAGTGGGAAATCTCTCAGATTTCATGGTTTTAGAGAATCGAGTTTCTTCGCTATTTTTTAATACTGTGTGCGCTTTATCAAGTTGTTTGTTTCATCTCTCAGAAATTTATATGATCACATAGTGCATGAACTGGAGTAGGAATTTTACAAACTATGGAACCTAAGAAACCGATGGTTTGTACCCTAGCAAGTCTTTCACTTCAGCTGAGACGTTTTACCACGTGTAGTAAGGAAAGACAAGTTTTTGCTTGTACATGCGTTGGCGTAGCTTTCTCTTGCCCTTAGTTATTTCGCTTGATTGCTGCCACTACCTTGCGCCTTTTTTGGTTACGGGTGAAAATTTTTCTCAGTAAACATTGGAGCTTTTTTTTGTGAGATTTCCGTGTCCAAGCTGAAAAGCGTTGTACAGTTTCGGTATGCGTTTCCAACTGCAATCTCGACTGTGAATACTTTTCAGTCTGAGAGTAAGAGACTCTATTGCACACTTATCCACCAAGCGCAAACATGTCTGTTTCGTTTTAAAGGGCCTGGCATACATTGCGCGATTTCAGTCGCGACGCGATTTGGCAATTTGCCAGAAGTTTACAGATCCAACACTAGCAAACTGCACATGCATAATCTGTATAACTTACATGGCGTGATAAAATGCCCTATCTTCTGTACGTTTGAAAGGTGTTTACAGTGAGTTATGAACAGTTGGAATATTGCCAGATCGCGTCGCGACTGGAATCGCGTGAAGTATGCCCGGCCCTTGAAGGGTAGATCATCCAAAATGAGTTGAAAAAAGTATGAACTCGTTAAAAGCGTTCTCGAGTATTAACCTATCTTTCTCAGAAGGATTGATATACCATCTTGATGTTTTTGCGTTTTGGTAGTAAATTTTCACTGCTGAAAGGATATCACAGATTATAACCAATTGCCTTCTGTTTTCCGAAGGTTATAAATTGCCTCCAATCTGTGCATGTGCTTCCTCACTGTCCTCACTGCATGTGTTTCCTCACTCACTTTCCATTGGCCATCGGAAAATTGTACATAGGATTTGATCTTTAGTTTATCTCTATTCTGCAAATGTTTTAGGTGGATGACAATATTGCCGAGACGGATTCTGTCGTTGAAATGGAACTGCACCATTCCAAAGCGTGGATGTAGTGTCGGAACTCCACTAGAACTTGTCTCAGCTCGGTACGGTGACCCGTCGAAAGATCGTTCTCGTCCTCCACTAGTCATTTGTCATGGACTTTTTGGGCAGAAAAATAACTGGAACAGTGTTTCGAAGACAATGCAGCGCCGTCTTGGCTGCACAATCTATTGTGTGGATCTTCGAAATCATGGCGAATCGCCGTGGTCGGATACTATGAGCTATGATGAAATGGGCGAGGATTTGGCAGCTTTTTTGGGAAATATCTGCAAAGAGACGGGTTTTTCGCAATTTCACCTGCTTGGACATTCTATGGGCGGGCGGCTGGTTATGCGTATGGCTGTCCATCCATCCTGGCAGCGGCTTATTGATCGTTTGATAGTTGAAGATGTGTCGCCAAAAGTTTACGATCTGGATTTTAAAGCCCACGTAACATTCCGGAGTTATATCCATGCTATGGCGGCGTTGGACATGACGAAAAGCCGAAAAGAATTGCTGAAAGAACTGGAGCACATAGTGCCAGATATTGGGACTCGTCAATTTCTGCTCACCAACCTGGCTCCCAGTGAGAATGGCGTTTCCCGTTGGCGCTGTAACCTGGAAGCTATAGACAAGAATCTAGAAGGAATTTTGAGATTCACCGTTCCTGATGGAGTGTTCAAAGGTCCCACCTTGTTTGTTTATGGAGAAAAATCTGGGTATATTCGAGACCAAGATCGTGATTATGTTCGTACGTTATTTCCCGATGTGCGATTTGATAGCATTGCGAATTCTGGGCATTGGGTTCACGCCGAGCAACCTGATGCTTTTATGAATAGCGTTTGTAGATTTTTAGAATAGGATAGGGGGGCCGTAGGTTCGAATAGTTCTTTTGCATTCTAGAATTCATAGTTCTAGCTAGTTCTTACGCTCATAATACCATCTATACTAATAATAATATGGTCAGTATATTGCCAATATGCTTTTCATAATAATTGACTGATGACAGAAGTGACATGTCATAATTTTTCAGCTGATGAGATAGGTGCCATGATCTCTTTCATTAAATTCGCAGATGAGTTGATTTTGAGCTTGCTTGGAGATAGTTTTGCGATCAGTAAAGATTAATCAAAGTGTTTTCATTGTTATGAAAGAGTTCATTTCTCGATTATCTATTAGTCATTTTGAAGGTTTTGTTTTTATTTGAGGTGTGCGGAATTTGCTTATCTTTCTGTCACTACTCATGTGCCTCTTATTTTTTGCACACTACTTTTACAGCCGAGTAGATATTCCGCTTAATTTAGTGTGCTTGCACAGTTTATGGAATGCGGTAAAATTTGCGCGTGAACAGGTAGCTGCGCCAGCACTGCGGGTAATTTGCGCGCGCAATTGGCCGGCGTCACAGTCGAAGCTGTTTCCTCACGAGCAAATTTTACCGCATTCCATAAACTGTGCAAGCATACTATATTAAGTAGAAAATCTACTCGACTGTACATCATGAGTCTATAACCTCAATGTCTTGCATTCATTACGTTGTTTATGACTTCTTTTATTATCATGAGTGGACCACAAACACTCTCCAAAACCTTGACAGCGTCTTTTGACAGCTTGTGATGCAGAAAAAATGCTTGGACAGAAGCTTCGCTTGCAGAATTTCTAGTCACCGTAAATCGTGTGCTTCTGTCTCGTTTATACTTCTTCTGCAATTGATTCGTCCATCATACATCTAACGCTATTCATTTGTTGAAGCTCGATTTTTTTTTGAGAGGATACAGTTGTCTCCTAGAGCAGGCCTCAGAATTGCTCTTTCATGAATGCATTGTGTTTCCCAGTGTTATTTCAACGTTTATTCTTCCACTGATGTAACACTGCGCGACAAATCTCAAGAAAGTTTGTAGAAACTGTGCAAAATGGCCAGTTCTGACTTTCACGCCGCACTGATAATATTGTGTGCAATCGCACCTATTAGAGTTACGAAACGACTCACTTGGATCTAAACTGAAGTTCGTACTCTAGAATTAGCATTTAAAAGCTTTAGAAGTTAGCTACTAGCATTGTCACCGTATCCATCTTCTTTAGCGCAGAAATCAAGCAAAGCGAATACCGTATTATACCGTATTCATTTGATGCTCATTGTCCTTTATCTCCTTTGAACTAGCTCAGGTGATCCGCTTCCTTTTTTGTTATTTTGACTATTTAGCTCTTCCTTCATTTACCAATCAAGCATCCTAAATTCCCAGTGCCCGGAATTGTCACGAAAAGGTTTAGAATCCGTGACTTCTTGCTTGAACTGTTGTTCAGCCTCCTTGAGTTTATAGCGGTAGGGAACGGCCATAGGTTGTCCTTGTTGTCGGGGTTGCGAGGTTGCCGGTCGTTGTAGGACCTCTGATGGCCTCCACGTTTCGCGCGCTCTCTAAACTGTCTCTGACCCCGACAACCCCGACAACACTGACAACACCGACAACCTATGGCCGTTCCCGTAGAGACTACACGCATTCATCCTAAAGATTGGGGAAATTGTGCATTTACACTCAATTCCTGAATACTTGACGTCGAGTATATCAGTTCATCGATTCTGGACGCTTGATTTGATAGGGGTAATTCGAAATGAGGCATGGATCCTCTATTATAATAAGCTGCTCTTCTGATTATATTGCCTACCATTCTTCACGCTGCCTACGCATTTCCTTTCCTTTCCTCCCCTTCTACGTAATATTTGAGTCTCTTCTACTCATACTCAGGTTTTTTTTTTCCTTCTCAATTGTTATAGGTGGATGACGGTACTGTCCAGGCGAGTCCTGTCGTTGAATTGGAAGTGCATCATTTCGAAACGACAATGTAGCGCTGGAGCTCCGCTGGAACTTGCATCGACTAGATATGGTGACCCATCGAAAGACCGTTCACGTCCACCTCTGATTATCTGTCATGGACTTTTCGGACAGAAGCACAACTGGAACAGTGTCTCGAAGGCTATGCAACGACGTCTCGGTAACATAATTTATTGTGTCGATTTACGAAATCATGGCGAATCGCCGTGGTCGGATGCTATGAGCTATGAGGATATGAGTGAAGATGTGGTGGCGTTTTTGAAGAATATCTCCAAAGAGACGGGTTTCTCGCAATTTCACCTGCTTGGACATTCTATGGGCGGGCGACTTGCCATGCGTATGGCAGTCGATCCGTCCTGGCAGCAGCTTATTGATCGTCTGATAATTGAAGATGTGTCTCCTAAGGCTTATGATACGGATTTTGATGCACATGTCATATTCCGCAATTACGTCCAGGCTATGGCGAAGTTGGATCTGAAAAAGACCAGAAGGGAGCTGCTCAAAGAATTAGAGAACATTGTTCCAGACAGTGCCACACGCGAATTTTTGCTTACTAACTTGGCTCCCATCGATGGTGGTTTCCGTTGGCGCTGTAACCTTAAAGGTATTGAGAAGAATCTGGACGGAATTTTGGGATTCTCTGTTCCTGATGGAAGATTCGGAGGTCCAACCTTGTTTGTGTATGGAAAGAACTCACAATATGTACAAGATAGTGATCATGATCATGTTCGTGCGATGTTTCCCGACTCGCAGCTCTATGCGATTGCAAATTCTGGGCATTGGATCCATGCGGAGCAACCTTATGAATTTATGGATAGTATTTGTAAGTTTCTCGAGAAATCTTAGTTCATGTGCAAGTTTAGCTGTGATACTTACTAATTAAGTTATGCAGTACTAAAATATGATCCAAAGTTGCCTATATGCCTCAATTTTATTGAGCTTTTGTTGTTTACGATCTCCATATTCGAGAGAGGATTCCAGGCTATGAAATTGAAATTTCTAGGTTATGAAATTGGTCAAATTGATGCTCAGTAAAGATTCGACATTCTGTTCACAATTTTGTGAAAAAGAGTTTCTCTTTGAATATCTGCAATATGTTATTTGACGTTCATTTTTGTTTGTGATCACGTCCTTGTAGTATTTGTGTTTACCCCATTTTTTGTCGCTTATGAGATAGCTATAGTCATGAGTGATTCAACGTGCTGATATTATAGGTGTAAGAACTTCCGTTCCGAGTTGCTAGTTTTTTGTCTCTAGTTTGGCCCTGCACGCAGTTTAGCGGGTGGGTCCGGTTTGGGTTTCAGAGCAAGTATGTACGCATCTCAGGTTAGACACGAAACATACAGTCGGTATCAACCATATGTTTCCTTTTCCGTAGTAGCTACGTAGTTGCGTGTGGGCATTGTGCGATTTGAACGCTCGATCGGTAGGGATCGGCCATACTATTCCTGCTATTCCTACGATTCCTGCGATTCCCGTGATTCCCGCACTGTTTAGACGCCGCTTAAATGAGCGCGTGTTGCGTGAAACAACACGTAACACGCAACAGGCGCTCATTTAAGCGGCATATAAACTGTGCGGGAATCACAGGAATCACAGGAATAGCAGGAATAGTATGGCCGATCCCGTACGCCCGCGAACGTCGCGCGGGCTCCAGCGTTGCGCTTGAGATGATCGGCAGCGGAGCGCATCCTTGACGCGGACTGTAGGTATGTAGACACCATATTAATAGCTGATTTGATTGCTGCATATATCGTTAGCATCAGTAAATTCATTGGACCTATCGGTGACCTGATCCAGTCGTGTCTTAGTGTGTGTACTGCAGAACACGCGCACCGTCGTACGCCTTACAGGGCTCCTAAATTGCAGAGCCGTTTGCACCAGCGGTCGCGCGATCGCGTCGAGCCCGGGTATCGATGGCGCCGGCGCCGGCAAAATGCCCGGGCGCGACGCTGTCGCGCGACCTCTCGTGCAAACGACTCTGCAATTTAGGAGCCCTGTACGTTCCCTGTGAATCGTCATTTTCTGGTGTTTTCTGCCCGTTTTCAAGGTGTTATACATGTGTAGATTCAAACGGATCCAAGTAATAATCTCTTGTCGGTCTGCTTCATCTAAACGTTGCAGTAACATACTAAGATTGTGGAGCCGTAAAGTTTCATGTGTTGTCTGCAAGCTTATATATCACTATAAATACACGCCATACTCGGTCCGCTTGATCCTCTTCGTAAAGAAAGCGCGCGTACTGATTTGTCTTTTGGCTCCGCTTAGATAGAAAATATTTCTCCTATAGTCTGAGCAAGATCGCTGTGCGCGACGCCAAATGGCAATTTAGTAAGCGTGCGTTTTTCACGAGTAGGATCAAGCCGTCAAATATGGTGTGCGCCTCAGGCTCGTTCATACTTTTCCAGAAGTTCGGGAACAGCTTGTGCATAGAGCTCGAATTTAACGCTGTGCTGGAACTGTTGCCGAACTTCCGGATCAGTATAAACGCAGCCTTACGAATGCCTCACGTAATTCATAGGACCAGAATGAATTTTACGCTTGAACTGTCAAAGTTGTCACGCTACCTCGCACCATACGATGAATTATAACGATGATTTCATTGTGCCACTTGGAAGAGTTTTTGTTGATATGAACTTCATCGTCGATTTTGCCCTAATTTGTTTTACAATAAAGCTCACACAAAGAGGATTGAGCTAGCATAACAATATGTGTTATTAACTAACTCATTATTAATTACCAATCTGTCACATCTGAATTAGGAAGCGGGTCATAATGCCGTCATTTAGCTCTCTTGTAGAGCAGGATTCTTTTCCAGTTGACGTGTATGTATTCCTTTCCGCTGTGGTTTATAAGCAAGTACTTTAATTATTATTTAAGTCTGCATTCGCAGCTTACAAAAAGCGCTTGCAGGTGCTCTTTTTTTTTGATTGAGTACGCGGTTACTGAGAAAGAGGGTTGGATAATTGGGATACAGTTGCACAGCTTGGGTAATTGCGTGCATTTTTGCAAGGCCAAGCAAAAAGTGACCTTTTTTTTATGACTACTAGTTTCCTCCATTCCTTTTGCAGCTGAAATTACTCGGTAATTGCCGTCATTGTGGAAGCCTTTCAAGCTTTCTGGTTAACTATGACAATATTTTTGGCTTAACAGTGCTAGTAAGTTTTGGTTCTGAGATTGCGCTGCTGACAGCGTATGTTACAAATAAAATGTAAGTTACCTAGACTGATTTATTCGTTTGCATTTTCTGTTTTGGCTATGCAGCATTTTGCTTTTAATTAATTTGATTCCTATTAAGAATATTTACCTATTGTTAGTGACTAATTTTGAAGCTTCAGTCTTTTAGTTATACCACTGTTGTTCTCAATTCAATTGTAAGCCTTAGTCTATGGGAATTTGTCAACCTAAATCGAACCCTTTCTTTTCTCAACTTTTATTAAATGACATGTTCATTCATATGTTTGTCCACGCGACATCTTTTAAGCCAACACGTTCGAGCAAAAACCCTTTTTTTTTCGAAAGTACGGCTTCCGGGTAAGTTGATTGATTGCTAAGCCAGTACTTGTTTTATGTTTGTTTATCTTATCTTCTCCTCCATGCAAACTTCAAGGAACTAGTTAGTCAAATGCTAAGGAATGACATTTCGTTCTTGGCTCGCTCTCGATTGTTTGCACGCGTCCATCTTCGCGTCCCACTGGGACCATTACTTGTTTGATTTTAGCCCTCGGGGAATTGACTAACATAATCGTGTTTTCGCGTGTACAGACAGGTTTATGTTTCAACTTGTATGGACATGTTAACACTATCATTTGTAAAAGTTATAGGTGACATTATCACTTTCATCTGTTTCTCATCGAGGTCGGTCGTTCGATCTTATTCTAAATTTGTTCGGTCTCTATCGCCCCTCCCCCCCCCCCCCGCTCTTCCCCCCACCTCGCCAACCATTTCTTCCTCACTGCTCTTCGCTCCCTTTCACGCCTATATCTACCTCAAGGCTGTCGTTTTCTTTGCCTTTCGCTGTCCGAAGTGTCTTCTTTTGGTTTTTGCATCTCGTTAAAGTAGGATTCCGAATGCGATTAGCCGCTGTGCACTTGTCTGATCCATTATTTGTCCCTGCACGAGCTTCCTACGGTAATGGCTTCTTTTCAAGCTTGCTTGATGTTCATCTCTTTGAAATTATCGATGTGGCAGCGTCAATTCAACTCGTATCGTTTTATTTCCTCCGTCCAATAATGAATTGCAAATACTTCATTACGAAATAAGTGTTCACTATTACAGATGACAGATAGTGTTGTTGGTGAACAAAAACTCTTGAGCGAATTGCGTGTGACGGAATTGAAGCAGGAATTGGAAAAGCGTAATCTGGACAAGAATGGCATCAAAATCATCCTCACTGACCGGCTTGAGAAGGTACGGCACAGATTATCTGTAATGAACAAAGTTTTCAATTGCTTGACTAAATATCGAATTAAATTACTCCCTAGGAAGTGGGGAAGGAAATTCTAAGCGTGCCATTGAGCAAAAAACTGAGTTGCGTGATTGAGAGCCTCTTCCTGTGAGCAGCAGAAGAGCTGAGAGTTGCGATTTGGAGTGGGTTGAAAGGAAGTGGAGAGCTCAAGAGGTGAAGGAAAGGGAGGAAGTGGAGCGAAGATCCGCATTTTCTTCATAACATAGTTACGCAGGCGAAAATGTAATTTGAAATTAGCATTGTCCCAAGGAACAAGCTTGATTGCATCTAATTTTGAAGGAGGAAGTAAACTTTTCCTTTGTTTTCCCCTAGTATCCATAAACTTGTCACTCGCAATGCGCTAACATAATCCATCTAGCTCTGGGAGGTTTTTGTGTGACATTGGAGAATTGGGACTTTTACTAATAGTCCCGAAAAACGTTTTCAATTTCGAAAAAGCCTTTAGCAAACCCATATACAGCTCATCGAACTGCATTTTTTCTCTTGCAAAAGTTTCGGGATCTCTGAAGGCTTCATCAGTCTTCATAGGCGGTATTTTTCTCGCCGAGTTTGTATGTGAATAGGGCGCTCGATAGTCTTTTTTTTGTAGCTCCGAGTACTTCGGGTGAAAGTAGTGGCTATTGAATAGCCTGCATATGCATTGATTTTGGTTTGGAGAAATAATTGGAAGAGAAAGTGCGCCCTAGCGACAAAGTTCCTTGTTTTTATTCTTTTTTTTTTTGCGCTTTGAACTTTGAGTTGGTGCTTCCTTCTGTGTTTGAATGTGAATACAGTATATGAATTATTGATGAATACATCAATTGAATTATATATGCAATAGGAAGAACCATAAAGTTGCCATTGCTGCCGTTGAAAATTGATCACTGCCAGGGAATGTTTGCGTTTCATTTTAAGCTGTGGAAGCGCCTTTAATTGAGTTTGGCAGTGGACATATGGAAAAACAAGCTGCTGGTGTTGCTCTGGAGGTTTCGTTTCAGTGTGATGTGGGAAATGTGATGAATGAAATGATAGATCATTTGATGTATGGGTTGTATGCTATGTGTAGAATGAAAGATGATGAGTTATACCTATGGGGCCACTTCGTTCAATTTGGTTATCATGTAGGCATCAAGCGTTTTGTTTGGATTGCTTTATGTGAAAAGATTCTTTCTCAACATAGAAAAGCCGAAAGTTTTGTTACCTTTGGCTCACGGATGAACACGTATTGTGAATGATGCAAGAATTGCGAGTCCGTGACTGAATTTTGTTTTTGCATCGACGGTGCAAATGTGTTGCAGTGACGTAGAGTGAATCCTGATGAAGCTAAGGCATCGAATGCACGTTCCAGGTTGCTGTGTTTTAAGAAGAACCTGAAAGATGTACTTTTGATGCAAAATGTGCGGTTTTTCCAGTGTATTCAGTCTTTTCTGGATAATGTGAGGATATATTTCTCTCTGAAACATGCTCGTTGTGCTTCAGAGGAACAGTTTATGCGCTTCAGAAAATGAATTATCGCGAAACATCCAGTCAGTGGCGCGGTGATATGGTGTTTTTCTTAGATAAATGGTTTCCAAGTCCAAATATGGGAAAGATATATGCGTTCGAGTTAAAAGGTAAATGCGCAGGGGTAACGCAGTATGTGAGCCTACACACTGCGCGCGTCAACCGACGACACCTTATTAGTAACTATCGTAACTAGTCGGTAGATCCTTTTATAGAAGAAAAATTATGGGGATCTGTGCTACTACCTAATACTTAACCAATCAAACCAAAAGAGAGAATAAAACAAGTAGAAATCACCGAAAATCAACAGGTTCTATACTCATAAGTCGCAGATGGTGTGCAATACACACATTAACTCACATCCGACGTTACTTTGGGAGTTATTTCTATGGAATGTTGCCAAAAGTTGTTAAGACAAGAGCTGCCATACCTGGAAGTGTATCGTTCCTGTTCGAAGTCGGTTCCACCACCGTCACGAGCCTCGTTAAGACTCGACCCAAATACAGCACGACAAACGCTGACTTTGCCACAGACAACAATTCGTGACAACTTCCGAAACGTCACCTCAGGATTTAGTCGGCCAGCCGACAAAGCCACATGGCAGGCGATGCAGATTGTACAAGGCGATGCGTACTCGGCAATTTGAAACAGTCCCAAACGTCTCGCTTCCGCCGCCAGTCGTCCCCAGTCGTCAAAGTCGTCGGGCACAATTAGTCTCTGGTCTGCGCGACGAAGCGCGTCCAACATAATAGCGATGATTTTCGCATCGGAGTTGGACGTAGCTTTGTTATCTGTGCTCAGCTTGGAGTAGGGCACGCGGGCCAGAGTCTCCTTGGTCGTCATCAACGTCGTCCCATCGGCACATCGTAGCTCAACGACGCTGCTCATGGCATAGAGCTCCGACAGCGTTTGCTCTGCTCTACTCCGCCCATCACTCTTTTGCTTCACAGCCACGCCCAGTTTGTTTTTCCGAACTCATTTCGGAGAAGTATGAGAGAGCGCTAAGGGCAGCAGGACTTATAATCCATAATTCTAATGAGAAGTCAAAGCGTGGGAAGAAGATTCATGGAGTCAGAAGACCAAGGATGGTGGGGAGGCGAAGGAGGAGCTTTTTTTCATGCAAAAAGGAACGGATGCATTCCCGCATTGACTGAGTCAATTAGGGATTTGCATGGGTTGCATTAGCAAATGGAAACGAGGGGTTGAGAGCGATAAGACTGCAAAACAATTATGAAAGAGATGCGCTTGATACTGCTATAAATTGGGGAGTGATTTGAGAAATTTGAGCCTTCTTTATTTCTGCTTGTATATAGTAGCAGTTTTCTTATGCAGCCTAGAAGCTTGTAGCGGACTTGACGTATCTAGGTCGTTTTGTATCCTATACCCCATTTGTTTGATGGCTGTTGTTGTACGTATCTAGGACAACGTGATTAATACCCTTTTCTCACATTTCATTTGTTCTTCCTGTGAAATTTCTTGAAAAAGGAGTGAAGGAGATTGCCAGCAGAGCGTTGCCAGTTTTGTCTTCATTGGTGCAGCCCGCGCTCTATTGACATAGAGGATAATTTGCATATTGCGCGCATGTGTTCCTCTGAGAGCCTGAGATCCTCGGATGAATCTAGTGCCTTGCACTTATAAGCCATGGAAGAACTTTTCCATACAATCCAACTTTTGCGTCCTTTGTCCTACTAGAAGTCATGCGGGCAGCACTGGAGAGATCTTACCTTTGCAGTAAAAAGCTGCAGAAAACAAATAGAAATAATGTCTTAACTGTGGTGCGATAAACCTGATTGGCTCAAACAAATGAGATAGTAAAATTGACGGCTTATATAATGCCGGTGCCAATAGCATTGCGCGTGTCGAGTAGATTTGTCGCAGTGTCCTGCGGTGCCGAGACTTTACGGTAAAGTTATTGGGTGCAAAATACCAGCAATTCAAGCGCAGTATCGCGAAGTCTCGGTACCGCAGTGGCAGTATATCCACCAACAGATCTACTCGACTTCTGATGGCAGTCCCATAGTGCATAATTTGGAGTTCTGGGACTTTTGGTCGCGAATTTACGCGAATACAATTCATGGTTGAACCAGAGCGCGCGTACGCGACGTACGCAGCGTGTCGCGCAGTTCTGTCCAACCTGAGCGGTGCATGTCGCGCTCATTTCTTGCGCTCCACGAAAAGTCTGTGATGCTAAAGACCAAGGCTGCTGGCGGAAGCGGGATTTCGGACTAGTGAATGTCGCGGAGCGGTTAAACTTCGCGGAAATTTCCGCAGACTGTGAGTCATGGCCGTTCCCACCGTTCCCAGTTACGTGCAAGTGTTGACGGCAGCGCAGGTACAATCTACAAAGCGTTGGTGACCCATCTATCTACTCTTGACATGGCGTATGCTGCATTGAGTTCATTTCTATGCAATTGCAGAAATAAATGGAAGCAAAGAAAAGGAGGGTGAAAAGCTTTTGCCAGGAAATGCAATAAGCTCTGTCAGCTAATTGCGTTCCCAGGCATTGACTTTTTTTTTTAGGTCTTTCGTTAACACGTTGACGACGAGCCATTTTTTGAAGGTCTGTCCCTGTGGACGAACCGTTTCCCGGCACATTCACAGCTGGCTGCATGTATGTATGCATGCATCTATGCGTGAAATACAAAAATGCAGGTGGGCGGCGGCTCCGCCCACTTTTGGCAAGCCCCGCCCACTTTTCAAAAATGGTGGAAATTGCCCAAAATCAATGAATTCGTGCAAATTCCGGCACTTTTGAAAAGTGGGCGGGGCTTGCCACTCAGGGGGCGGAGCTTGCCTGAAGGTGTGCGGGGCCTGGCTGAAAGTTGTTTGAGGTCTTTGCGTTCATGTACGGCCACATCCATGCTTTTTATGAACAAAAATGACTCTTGTGGGAGGCATAGGAGTGGGCGGAGTTTGCCAAAAGGGGCGGAGCTAATACATGAAGTATATCTGAGCCTATGTTGATTATATGAACAAAAACTGAGAGGATTGGACAGATAGTATTGAAATTAAGACCGCCGCGCACCATTGCGCGGCGTCGTCCACAGGGACAGACTGCCTGCCGCGCACCATTGCGCGGCACTGTCGTCAACGTGTTAAGCAATGGAAGACATTGGTCTCAGCGTCTGGAGTGTTCTGAAGGCCTCGGGCATTATTCGCGCGATTTCAGTCACCACGCGATCTGGCAAGTTGCCAGGTGTCTTCATATTCAGCACTGGCAAACTACCAACAATAGCTTGTATGGCTTTCGTAAATCAATAAAAGATCCCATTTTCTGTGTCATAGAATGCGTTTAGGATGAGTTTTAAGCTGTCAGGTCTAAGGGTTCATGACGCCCTTACCTGATGTGTAGCGGGTTTATATAGGTCTTTACTATAATATTTATCATACATAGTTATATACAGAAAGGGAAAGGGAAAGGGGGAAGAGGGCACCGGCTTCTGCCGGCGGGCGGAGGTCACTGCCAGAGGTTGGCTGTCTTCGGCCAACCTCCTTCTCGAGCAGCTGTTGTAGCTAGCTGCGTCCCGACATCTCCATTCCTTCAGGAAGCTCGTCCTCGAGCTTGATAGATTGAGGTTTCGAATTATTGTAGTTAGGATTGGCGTGGTTGATGTTCTTCCGGGTAACGTGCGTTGGAATATGCACGTAATATACGGCGAGTACGTACAGTTGACGTGATGATATATTAAAATACATACAGATGTGAGGATATGGATCCGGTGGACTGCGAGCAGACACGACCTTCACCTAGAATAGGTGAAGGTCGTGTCTGCTCGCAGTCCACCGGATCCATATCCTCACATCTGTATGTATTTTCTTGATCAGGGCTTTCCGAACTAGTTGTATGAAATCCATGCTTTTCCACGAGCAAAAATAGCCATAAAGCGACATCTTTTTACGTTTCATGTTGTTTTCTCATCAAATATCATGAAATGTATTACAAAACTGCTTCACTTATCACCGTTGTGCTTGAAAACGATGCTTTTGACTCTACTTCTCATGCAGTGGAATAAATCAGAGTTAAATGACACGAAAAAAATTTTTTCTAATTTATTTCAATACCGAGATTATGCCTGTTAACTTGTATTTATTGCATTGGGTTTGCAAAATGTAATAACTGATTTTGAATTAGGAGTTTAATCATAAATCGGAAATGATTTACAATTAGGCGGCAAATGGATGGACTGTTTTTGGGAGAAAAAAAAATCGATGATTGCATACAATTTTTTCGGGTATCTACTGATTTGCACATTCCGTAGATAGCCAAATGACATTAGCGAAAGTAGTTTGATAGCCTATACGTTTTCAAGTGAGTGAGGATGAAGTTCTTTGCGTATTCAGACTGGTTTTTTTTCAGTGATTTCCCTATAGAATAGCTCAGCATGCAAAATCCCCAATCTACGACTAACTGGAATCGCAATAAAAAAACGTGAGAAAAACACTTTTAAGAACACATTTATCTGAATCATTTTCTAATGCCAAGAAATCTGAAATGAGTACTCTAAGACTTTTGCCTTTAAAATTGATGTTACTGTTCACCGCGGAGAATTCAGATAATTTATTAAAGAGTACTCTGTTTGAGAGATTCTGTTACAGCCATTCTTTTACTCAAACTGATAAGGCACCTTGGAAAATCGCATATTTAATTTTGTGTGAGCGCATGATCCTTAAGTTATAAAGACGAGTAACCGCTTAATTTTTATTTTTGTACAGTGAGCACTGAACTACCCCTTATGATTGAGGTCGACGCTATAGAAAGTGATGCACCGAAAAAGCATGTAATCATCTTGATAATCAGGATTGGCAGTGCAGTTACAAAAACTGGTTCTCACTGAAGAAAATTACAATATCAAAATTAAAGATCTACTGCTTTGAATCTTTTGATGGGCGAAAATTGATTTTTCAACAAGCGTTCGAACTGACTTGTAGAAAACGCTCCATTTATTTGTATCCGTGCGGATAATAAGGGTCCTAGGACGGGGTCATAAAACATGCTCTAACAGCGATGTTTCAAATGTATGAGCATTTTAATATCCTTTGTTTCCATTAAATTCTTATCTTTGTTAGAGGATAGTTCAACTCTAACGCAGCAAGATCCATGTCTGTAAAAGCGCATTTTGAGCAAATAAGCGACTTGCTTTCGAATCGAAAATGTTTGAAGTCGTGCTTCTAACGAATATAAGCAACATTTACATACGTCAATCCATTTACTTAACATCATGTTCTGTCACAGCAGATAAAAGTTTCTCTAGGATTAATCTACGAAGTTCTCTATAGATCTGTACTAGACCTATCGTTGGCGAAAGTTGGAAAATTAGCAAAATTTTGGCTGAAAATATGAAATTATTTTGAAATTATGCTTGAGATTTTTTTGATTTAGATTATTTTTTTTTGATGAAAATTGTTTCCAAGTTTTGAAAAGATTAATAGGATCAGTGGTGCTTAGAGTTTTGATCTAGAAGGAAATTTCACTAGCAGTTACCAAAATACGAGTTGTCGGAGGAAAAAAAAGAACTGTCTTGCAGTACAATGGGAAAATATTCTGCGTTTGTAGAAGAAATTTTTTTTTGTTGATTTAGCCAAAATCTAGATTTGCTAATTACCCTTATCGCGATGTACGGTCTCAATCTAATTGAGCTCGCCGGTGAATGAGATGCTGATCACGGCTGCCGCTGTTGATGCACAATTTCTCGGCATCGGAAGATAGCTGGACGCGCCGTAAATCAGGTGTGTGTAAGGGTCATCCGAATATTCAACAGGCGCATAGCGATATTTGTCACGACCCTAGAGCAGTTGCTAGATTCTACAGTTGTCACCAAATTGATTGCTACTTTGGATGCGCGCAGACAGTTGCTAGAACGGATTGGCATAAAGGATTATGCTCTAGGCCATGTGTAATAGCCAGGTGTGTGGCACGTCGGCAGATGTTATCTTTCCTAACGAATTGTATTGCAGATTTTGTACTGTAGCTACGATTGCGAGCAAGTCCAAGTCCAAAAATAAAAGAAAAATGCATTTGCGATCAAGAAAAATCTATGCAGCCACTCGCAATACCCTAAAAATTACACTACCATCATGCGAAAACATTATAAAGGAAAATATAAACCAGCGCAAAATTTCGGATGTGTTACATACAGATGAATATACTAGAAATTCTGAAGAAAAAGTGATTTTTCTTGCTACTTTGAATTTATTTCTACACGAAGATTCTGAAGAAGAAAATTTGGCTCGGTTACGGCTACGTAAATTTATTGAAAAATCTATCCCGTCTTTTCATGCTTAGTATATTGCATACTGTCAAAGATTATTTTTTCACGCATAGCTGCTTGATACGCGGTTGCGGCTACGCAACTGCTGAATCATTTTCTCATGGTAAGATAGAGCTAAATAATGCATTATTACTCAAAAAGCTGGGGACAAATGGGACTGCTCGTAAAACTACAGCGTATGCATCTCTGAGATAATTCAATCAAAGATCATCAGTACATTTGGTGATATAGTCACTTTGAGATAATTCAATCAAAGACCGTCACTACATTTGGTGAATGAAATTTTTTTTTAATTCAAAAAATAAAATTTTTTTTGAAATGTTAGTTTTCCTTCAATGAAAAGAAAATTTTTTCACACACAGCACACTATTAGTCATCATTGTTATCAAATAAATATAGAAACACTCACCCATTCGTTCGCTGTGACTTGGATGGAAGTTGTTGTCGATATGGATGTGGAGGGGTGGATGAATTCTATTTTTGTAGAAAAAAATTTTTTTGATTACTGCTCAAAAGAAAAAAAAATCTTCCCGGGACTTCCATGTCAGGTCTAAGGGTTCATGACGCCCTTACCTGATGTGTAGCGGGTTTATATAGGTCTTTACTATAATATTTATCATACATAGTTATATACAGAAAGGGAAAGGGAAAGGGGGAAGAGGGCACCGGCTCCTGCCGGCGGGCGGAGGTCACTGCCAGAGGTTGGCTGTCTTCGGCCAACCTCCTTCTCGAGCAGCTGTTGTAGCTAGCTGCGTCCCGACAAAGCAGTGAGTATTGCCAAATCACGTCTCGACTGTCGCGTGAAGTATGCCCGAGTCCTTAGCTGCCAAATGATCATGTCAGTGGAAGCTCGAGCTCTTGTTATTTTTTCCTTGTACACTTTGCGTAATGGCATCGTCTTACTCAGTGCCTGGACATCTAGGAACATTTTTGCGCCGGTTGTCAATAATGCATTTGAAGGGAGGCGTTCGGAAGAGATTAGGGGGAGACATACATATTGCGTAATGGCCCATGCACGAAATAATAGTCTCAGTTGTTACGCCAATAACATTCGGACAAGTTGGCGTGAATTTTGAAAAACATAAAGAAAGCTGGGAAGTTCCATCTCTCCACTTCGCCTCGGTATTTTATGTCAAACCCAGATGCTCGGCATATATATGCCCAAAATCGTGTAGAATCTTCATTTGGAAAGGCTTGTGGATATCTGCAGGGTATTCTCAATTTAGGAGCACATTCGAGTGGGACTTTGGGAAAGTGGTATTCCATAATCTCCTTCATGGCTCTTTACTCTCCAGTCGTGCGGGGAGAGAGGCGAGAGAGAGAGAGAGAGGGAGAGAGAGACCCGTCATACTTCGCCGAAAAAAGCCCAAAAAAGCCCAAAAGCGCCCGAAAAAGCCCAAAAAAGCCCGAAAGCGCCAGAAAGAGCCGGAATGTAGAAACGAACTTTTGGTAGAATTCTGACATTATTTTATCATGCGGACGACAGAAAATGACAAAAAGGCTCGATTGCGAAGTCAACACACATGCCTTAGCGCCAAACGTGCGAGAAGTGTTCCGGCTCTTTCTGGGGCTTTTGGGCTTTTATGGGCTTTTTCGGGCTTCTTTGGGCTTTTTTCGGCGAAGTATGACGGGTCCCAGAGAGAATTTTTTGCTTTGATCTCAGGTAGGTGCCAGAGTAAGCGAATATTTTGTTCAAGTTGGGGTCCTGCGGAGAACTGACGTCTCTCACCATACTGGAATCAATCCAAGTGACGCCAATTCTCCGCAGGACCCCAACTTGAACAAAATATTCGCCTACTCTGGCACCTACCTCAGTGGACGAGATTGCATGTGTACTAAGCTATATGATGTTTTTTCTAGGCTCTCATTGCCGACGGACACGATCCGGCTACGTATTTGTTCCGCGTGAATGAAGTCGTTGCATCGCCGGGAAGTGTCAAGCCACAATCACCAGCAGTATCTCCGGCACCAGCGATGGAACATTCAGCTGAAGAGGAAAAAACGAAGGAGATAACCTGTACGTCCAAAGAACAACTTCACATTATTTTCTGCTGTTTTGGTTGATTTACTCCACAGCTTTTACCAAATTCTATAGCTTTTCCTTATCAAGACGGTTTTTTTACTTGCTTCATTGCCAGCGGAATTTAGCTTCACTCCTCTGAATTTGAGTATATTATTTAAGTTCTTCAGAAATGAGAGCATGGTTGACATTCTACTGGATGAAAATGTTTGAGGGGAAATTGAAGTCCCGCGATTTTTTCCCAGATTGAAATGCTCTTTGTTTTGCGTGCAGCGACTGGTAATTTGAGATGATATTGTGAATTTTGTTTTTGAGTAGAAGACACCCGATTCCCTGAAGTTGCAGATTCCTTGATAAACATCAATTCGAGAAAATTTATGCTAAATCAAGTATGTTGAGCAAGTTTTTTGAGCGCCATTTTCACGATGAAAATGCCTTTGGCGAGACTTTTGTTAGGTTGAAATTTTCCGAGCAGCTGTTGCCGTGCATGCGAAGGAATTTTTAGTACTTTCTTATTGCGTTCAGCTGAAAATGGGCACGGCACTGAAGCTGCCGAAAGCCACGATGAAGCCATGGACACGGAAAGTGCGGAACCAGCGAAGAATGATGAAAATGCTGCTGATCTGGACACATCAAAGGAGCTGGTCATTGCCGATGAACCGGCAGCTGGCGATACGGCGGCTGCTACTAATGACGAGGAGATGCTGGAAGACCCCCTAATAGACGTGCCGACCGAAAACGCGGCACCAACCGCTAAATCAGCCGTTACAGTTACGTCTGCTGCTAAGACTCCAGTACAAGCACCGGTGAACGATGACAAAGAGAAAGACATCGCATCGCGCTCGATCTGGGTTCGCGGCCTGACGTCAGCCACGAAAGCAGCCGATCTCAAGGTTCGAATTAATGCATGATTTCAGCCTTTTTTCTAGCCCTCTAATGCGGGCCCACGAGTCTAGCCCAACCCAGTAAAAATATCACGGTCCGTTTGCAGGTGTTATGCACCGAATTTGGAAAAGTGGTGCGCGCCAAAATATACACTTCAAAGAAGCAGACGACTTCGGCTTGTTATGGATATGTGACTATGGCCGACACCGCAGCTGCAGAGAAAGCGGCCGCTGCATTGCACAAGACACAAATCCGAGGACGCACAATATCTGTGGAGAAGGTAGATTTACACGAGATACTACTCCAGTTGCCGAAGTAGAGACGTGCATGCGGTGATTGGCTGTATTTCGACGTCAGCTGAGATATATCATCGTGTCAACATTGCGCTATTATCCATTATTATGGACTCGTCACGGCCATCTATCTCAACGTGCTTGAATGATTTCATAAATGGAACCATTGTCTTTCAACTGCTCATCTCGCTAAATGTTGATTTCAGAGCTTCAATTACAAATTTAGGCGGATAGATCGAAAGTGCCAGCCGTGAAATCTGCCTCCGCTGCTGCTCCAGCCAAGAAAGACACGGCCAACGAGTCATCCACGAGCACTAAGCGTGACTCTGATAGAAAAAAAGAAGATGATGCAAGCAGAAATGCAAAAGCAACGTCTGTGACCTCAGAAAAATCGCATGCTAAGGAAGGGAAGAAGACTGAGTCAACATCGACACAGAAGCGTGATGATTCTCGTCGCAGTAGCGACAGAAAACGCGATGACAGAGAGCGACGTTCGACAAACGCCGAACGACGCGATAGTGGTACGCAACGCGTTTTCGCATACACATTGCTGGGTTGCAGCCACACCATGGGGATTTTTTAGCATATAGCTTTCAAGCTTATAAACATTCTGTCGGGGATACAAATTTCAAAAAGTGGAACTGGAAATATTCGCTTGCTTCATTTCGGTGCTCGTATGAGTGAGGTCATAGTTGTTTGTGATCCAGATTGGATCTGGATCGGACACTGTACGCGACTGCAGCCAGCCATTATTTTGCTACATCTTGCTGCTGGCTGTCGTTACGTGCGCATGGAGGATCAGCTGATCCCGTTTGGATCCGACTTCTGGGACTATGACCTCAGTCTTATGTTTTGTGTTTCCTCGTGATCCGTGTCTGATAGAGAGACTAAATGCGCGCATAAAATGCTTGCCGCACGCGGCCATGGTGTTTGCCGCGTGCTTAGAGCATATGAATGTTGCGCATTGGTCATTATATCAGGCGGGAAAGAGGACATCATGTCTTAGTTTGTCTGTTGCGGACAACTGGCGTGAATTATTGATACCCCAGGGATTCTGTACCAGTTGTCTACACACGCGAACTTACTGCCATAATGTCCTTCACCCATCCTGATCACTAGCAAGGAGTTCTCAATCTTGCTCCCGTCTTCTAACAGCAAGAGATGTGCAAAAAAGTTTTCGCAGTCCACACTAGCTTGTGAAAATGTGGATTTCAAAGAGAAGGCAGGAACTTTGGGAACTTATCATCTAAACTTTCCTAGGGTTTGGGATCTTCTATGAAAGGCATGGTATGTGACAGTATTTTGTTTTGTTATTTGGTCTCTACATCGTCGTATGGATGCTGCCATAGGAGTTGCATACAGTACTGGGGTTTTTCGGTCGTGACTGCAGACTTATAGTCGTGCTTTGGTTCGGAGTCTGAGACTCGGCGTCGAAGTTTCTACGCTACTACATACTACGATTCAAGGGTAATAATTGCATTTGGAATACAAATTTGTGTCTTTTTCCGTACTTGGGATGTCGCTGGAGACATTGCACAAGTATCTTGCAATTATGCGCCTCTGTTGCTTGCAGAAAACAAGTAAGTTATAAAACAGTCGACGCTGTGGAGACGAATTTGAAGGCGGCTATACAACTGAAACTGATGTTGAAGACACTAAGGGATTGTAAAACCCGAATTGTAGCAAACTAGAAAGAGAAGACGCCAACAACGCTAGCACTTCGGGAGTTAGAGTTCTACATTTTTTCGGGGTTCTATCGGGAATTTCTTCTTCATTATTATATGAATACGCCTATAGCCCGAGATAAAGCAAGCGATATGGTCCAAAGTTTGAGAAGACAAAGAAAAGATGCTCAAAGAAAACATATCACTTCATTTTCTTTATTTTGATTTTACAGAAAGACCCAAAACGGATTCGAAGCGTGAAACGTTCAGAAGAGCCCCTGCACGCGATCCTCGTCGTGACTCCCAAAGGACTATCACTGCTGCACGACGTTTTCCTGGATCGACCCGAGGAGTGCCTTCTCGCGGTAGTCTTCGAGGGCGTATTACACGACCAGGCGATAGAACTAGCAGTTATATGTCGATACGTCGCCCTGAAGCAATGAGTCAGCGCGACCTTTTGACATTGATGCGTCGAAAAGAGGAAGAACATCGACGTCGTGAAGCTGAAATTGAAAAGGAACGTGCACTTGAGAGAGAACGTGAACGTATACGATTTGAACGTGAACAACTGGAGAAGGAGCGTCTGCAGCTGCAGCTTCAAGCAGCTCTTCAACAACAAAAACTTGCTGCTATGAGCTCTTCTCGCACTAAAGATTCCTATCTACCGTCATCTCATACAAGTAGCAGGTGATAAATCATTATTATTTGGAACTCAAAGTTCAGCTGAATCTTAACCTTTGCGTTGTGGATTCTTGTAGTTTGATGGATCGAGCGCCAAGGTTGATAATACTTATCTTTTGGCTAAAGTTTTGGCGCTATCGCTTTTGTCAGAGCCTGGAAGCCGAAATCATGAAGATCCACTTGCTTAGATGAACAAAAGATTCAAAGAAAGATTGTTCCTTTGTTGACATTGACATCTAAGCGGATGGATTCTCATGATTTGGCTTTAGACTCTAGCGAAGGCGATAGCGCCGAATCGTTAGCCAATAAAGAAGTATAATCGCCCTTGGGTTCACGCTCAGTCAATCAAACTATACTATCAGTCCATTTCTTTATGTAACGCACCTAGTCTGAGGTGATTGCAGAGCACGCCATGATTATCGTGACAGCCGTGACACTCGTGCCAGCAAAGTAAGCTCATCTGTGCATCGCCGCTCCGCTGGAGACAGCCGACACGCGACAACTGATGACCGCTCAAGATCTCGCCATGTAGGAGCAAGTGAAAGGTTGGTTTGGAAGTCCTTTTTGTTTACCGTCGAGTAATTTGTGGCTTCACATAGATATTGCACACCATGCGCGCTGCTTGACGACTTTTAAGATTAGATCCTGCTATTTTCCAGTATTTCTTTCTAATACCACTTGAATTAATAAATACTTGTTAATTAGTAGCACACATTTATACGTTTGATAGGCTAAATAAAGTTTAAGAGGAGTACTGATAGGGGGGGGGGGCGTCGTCTACTACGCACATAGTGTGCAGACTCACACAGCAAGTTACAAATGACTCGATGATACATATAAAATTTCCTTTTTTTTAAGATCAGCTCCATCGAGAATTGAACGTGACCGTTCCGACCACAAGTCAGCACCTGCTTCAAGTGAGAGTACAATTCTTGATAATTTTTTGATACACAACCGTAAAAATGTTTCAGGTCGTGATCGTAGCCGACATGAGTCGTACAGCAGTGCTCGCGGTCATACATCTTCTCAACCAGCAGCGTACTCGAGGAAAGAATACGATAGAGGGTACACGTCTTCGAGGTAATTCCATAGTAAGCTTGCTTGTTCGTCATCTTGTACAGTGCATCCGCTTTGGCGTGAATGTAGTGCCCTTGCGGTGCAGGTACTGAGCGGCAAAATTTGCGCGTGAACAAAAAGCTACACTTAAGATGACGAATCTATGCAAAATGTTAGCATTTCAGACGTAGCTATCTGTTCACAACTTTTGCCGCCCCATCTTGGTACCACAATGCATCAAAATTACCTTCAGATCTACTGACTGTACGATCCTTCAGTGTCGTCTGTTTTTCAGGGACAATGCGACGTACAGCAGCGGACGTGGCGCCAGTTCGTATTACGGTAATAGCCGTGATGCATACAGCTCGACAACAAGTCGTATTGGAGGTACTTCTGGAGGATGGGGGTCATCTTCAGGTGCCGGGTATGGTTCATCAACGTGGCAGGGCAGCAGCTCGGCTGTAGGCGGTCATTCCTCTGGCGGATCAGCATGGGGCGGACGAGGAGGTACAGGTAAAAATAGTGAGTAGTTATTAACACTTGTGTGAAATTGTGTTTATTGCATGATTACAGGAAGTAATGGCTGGTCAGCATTTGGAAATGGTACAGGAGCATCGTCAGGTTCGAGCATGCGCTATGACTACGATAAATATCAGCAGCGCTACTAAGAGCTCTATAAATTGGAAAGTGCAAATTTTGACATTTTCCTTTTTTTCTCTTTCTTTTATAACATTCTAGCTGTTGACATCCCAGAAATTATTATTGAGAAACATTGAAGTTCAAATTTTGCAATGTTTTTTGTCTTGTTCGTGGTTGTTCATTATTCATATATATTGTGTATGTGTAGCAGAGAACACACTATGTGGTTTTTTCCTTTTTTTTCCAAAAGGTATCTATAATGTTGTTGTTGTACAAACACTGCGTATTTATCTTCGCTTTTCCACATAAAGAAGTTTTTTCTTTTTTTTTCTTCACAAAAGTATCTTATTCCTTACTTTTACATAGGAGAGGGCCTCAAGTGGCATAATCAAACGTGCCTCATCAAACAGCTTAGTGCTCGACTATGTCTCTTGCTTATTGATGATGTTGAATATTCAGCATTTAGATTGTTATGAGAGGTGTGCGTAAGATATCTAGGATGGCAAATACTGAGGGACTAGCATATAAACGGAACTGTGTGGCATTTTTTGTCTTTGGTTCAAAAAAAGTCAGGCGTCCTACAAGAAATTACTCATTTTGTGTAGATGATCAATAGCTTTCCTTCCAAATATTCCTACAATTATAACAAAGGTGATAAACTCGTGACAGTTGCGCCAAGAGAGTAACGGGTCTTTATATCAAATATTTTATCATCTGTTTTGTCATTAGGAATCTCCGACAACGCTTTGCACACAGTGTCTCAACAAGCTTATACCTGTTCTCCGCTGATTCAAGGCCTCAAAAACTCTAGATGAGATTAATCACAAGTACAAACTTGCTAACAACATGATCAGTTTGTTTGAACAATGTGTGCAAAGCGGTCCCGAGTCTCCTAGTCATAGGATAGATGATTCATTTTTTTTTTCAAACATATCAAACTGGACGCTTCGACAAGCGTCGCTCAGGAGGCAGCGAGTGCGTACCCTTTGATTCAACTAGCATGGCGGCTGGGAGGCGGGCCTCCGTGACCTGATTAAAGCTAGACGATGATCAGAGAGCACGCCGCGAGAGAGAGGCAGACAGGATTTGCATCCTTGAGACATTTGTAATTCAATATGTGAGTGGCACATACGTGAGTGGCATGCGCGGCAACTGACGACATGCTTACTAGTAATTCCCCATAAAAACCTTTCTTAGCTAACAGACTGTAGAAATGTGTACTACTAATTAATAGATCTCCAGTTCAGTCGAAAGAGACGAGGAAAACAAGGAGAAATCACTGGAAATAGCAGGTTCAATCCCAAATCGCCAAGTATGCGCATGGTGTGCAATTCGCATACTAGGTTAAAAATAAATCACAAGTACCGCAGCGCATCTCCACGGGGGAGTCGCCTATAAGGAGTTCCTCAAAGCGTTTCTTTGGCAGATTTTTCCGCTCGATCCCCCTTTTATCACCTTTCAAAACATAGCAGTCTAGGTGCAGGCGTCCTATGAATCATTGCTAAGCGCAGTTGAATGGAGGTCGAGAGACTATTTCTTTACAGAATTTCGAAGCTGGTACTTACCGGACCCCAAGATTCCAGCAAACTTCAAAATCCACATAGGAAGAGACCTCACATGGCTAAGCGCAGTTGAATGGAGGTCGCCAGTCTTGCTTGATATGACCAGACTTCTATATTTGATGCCATGCGGGACTTTGCTTCTGCCGTCGGAGGCAATGGATTAGACGACTGCAGTAATCACAGTTCCTTGAGAAACTTGCGCCAAGTGAAACTTGTAAGCGAGAAGAGCAGACAAACTTAACTTGAATGGCTTCAACTGAACACTTGAACAAGACAAGTATACAGCACTACTTTTATACGCTCAAAAATCAGATAACAGCTACATCTATACCGTTCTCAAAACAAACTCAAAGGTCACGCAAGATGCTCAGCGCGGAAACACGGTTAACTTGGAGCAATGCTGAAAGCTGAAAGAACAAGACATTTGCACATCATACAACGAACACAGCAAAACTTGTAAAACAGTCGAGGTGACATTTTAGTTCCAAAAGCTTCCTACCTCGATTGATTGTTGATTGTTTGATTTTTTCTACAATCAGACCCATTAGCTTTGTCACTTCGAACAGCTGCAGTCATTCTTAATTTTTTTTCTGTCGATAAGTCGCGTACGCTCTTCGAAATGCACATAATCTGCTCCACTAAGCGAGAGAAAAACTTACGATAAAGGTCACCAGATGAATGGGGAAAAATTTTCATATACTTCGGAATCAGAAAAGATGATGTGGTGCGTTCAATTTCGACTATAAGAAGTTTTAGGAGTGTCGCCAGTGGCGATACTGTAAATTGCACATACTGTGGATGTATTATTTATTGTTCATCGTTGTTTGTTCGTTTTGCCTTGTATTGTAGTGGTTTGAAGAATGCCCTAAGAATGAGATCAACCGAACAAGTCATCGCAACCTCACCCCTTATCACTCATCTTCAGTCAACAATGACTTTGCAAGTAAATAAGTCTGGAGGTATAAATGCCGATGAATGAGGGAGATCGAGGATTCTGTCCACAAGTGCTGTGAGGACGACAAGTCTCCGGCTTGATAGGCGATCTTCTCCACAAGCCTTCTACGGGTAGGATTAGATCCAGCAATACTCTGCACCAGGAGCATCAAGTCTCCTATACACCAAGAAGTCTCTGAGGGATCACAAGTATCCTGGGAAGCAGTTCGAAGATTAACACATCTCTAGGGACATTTTACATTCAGTATCTACATCATCGTTGTTTGTAGTTGTGTTATAATAAACCTTGATTGCTCAAGTCTGAGGTAGCATACAGACCCGCATGGCAACCCCAAAACAGTTTCACTAACCATACCTTTGCTACACATAACGCATTCTTTTTGAAAAAGAAAGAGGCTACTGAATGCGTGCAAACCTTTACAGTAATTAGCGGGGTCAACTGGCCAACAGTTGGTTACTAAAGTGCTTCAGTTTTTCCCGATTGCTCTGGTACCTATTCTCGGAATGTAAGGTTGTTGGCAGGAGCGAGGTCGAATTTGGATCACACTCGGTGATGGCGACGCCTCATACCACTATATTTTGTAAATTCCAACGAAGCGGAGCGAGGTTTGAGCCAAGATCTTAGGTAAGTTACCGTATTTTTGCTGAAACTGATATTTACCATGTCGTGTTGTCAAATGTCAGCCAAAATTTTTTCAGCCTCTTAGACTTTCGTTAACAATGTTTTACGTAGTATTCCGCTCAGCCGCGTATTCTTTGCTTCAGTCCAAATATTTCCATAAAATACTTCTATCCAATGCTGACGAATGAGACTATGCACATGCTAATAATAGTCGTCAATACGTTAACGACTCGCCGTAACCATTAGCTCTTTTTCCTATAAAATGCAGCTGTGGTTTGTGGAAAGAAAATGCTGTGTGTTATACACATGTTCTACAAATATTCTGGGACATTCACTGAAGGACTGCGACAAGGTAGGCTACTTCGTCATTGATCAATATCGATTTTATCGATTTTTCTGGCAAAATTTCACCGAGGCTGGGAGTTGGCACATGATGGCAATTGAGCATAGTGATTACGAAACTATTCTTGACAAGACCGGGCGGAGCTGGTCGCCAGCTAGTAGAAAATATCATCTTCGACGGAGTTCTCTAACTTGCAGTTTTAGTCGGCATACTACATATACCATACATGCTGCATATCAACTTTGTCAATTATTCGAAAGGCTAGCAGTTATTTCATTATATGCTCACATGTTACGACTCATAGGCATCAATGTACTTGTTGATTACTGTGAGTCCTGAAATCTGTGCATGACGCTATCTCTGCCAACATTTAAACCATAAGGAGAGATGGCAGACCGCATTCGCCATTAAATGCTCAGCGACTCATAGGCATCGCGACCGTAACATCAATGCCTATTAGCTCCTTTTACCATATAAATGCTCGAATTTGAATGTTTCTATCCATTTCTTTTAAGAGCTATCTTAAAGCTTCTGATGCTAATTTTATATCTGAGGCCACATTTTGAATTTTGGTTATTTTCTGCTTTCAGACCGTAGAACAATGATGTAGCATCAACGATGCAAGAAAAATGGCGAATTTCGCTCCCAACAGTCCTACAGAAAAATGTTTAGAAAGGTGATTTTATCCGCAAGCTCGCTTTCACGTAACTAATCACGACTAACAATGAAAGCCACGACAAAGATTCATTTCCAAGTATGAAAATATTATTACAGCATTTGATCGCCTATTTATTAGCGATAACATATAAATGCTACATTGAATGCGAAAATACTGTAAGAAGAAAAATTCGAACAAGAACAAGAGTTACGACTCTTGTTGTGGGAGACTAGAAATCTCTAGGCAAGCACAATTCAACCAACCAGTGGGAATAATACATACGCTAGTGTGGACGAATGGAATAAAGAAAATGACAAAAGAATAAAGTGTACCGGAAAGAGATAATTCTTTATGCAAAATCAAAACTCAAAATAGAACTTGAAGGAAACAAACAGATACAAACGAAGAAATAAAATGTGTACAGTAAATTAACGCGAAGAGATCGCCGTTACTTTTTCTGTTTATTACTCATATCTGACTCACTGCAATGGGTGCGGAAGAGGAGGAACACGTGTTGTGTGGGATGACGACGCCGTGGCAAGAAAAAGGGCACATATGCTTTTCGGGTGGACTAGATCATCGGATGACGAGGTTTTGCAATGGAACGATGCCGGTCGAGACGAGATCGCGACGACGATGCACGCGACAGCAACGAGCGATCGAACCACGTCGTGACAGCACTCGTACGCTTTCGCCGCGTGACACTACCAAGTGACCAGGTTCGCACGAGTCCGCAATCACAGAAGCGAGCGGTGACGCGGCAAGCACTGCCGATGGCGTCACGGCTCGATGCATGCTTACGCGACTAAAAGCAAAATGAGTTTAGACTGGCACGATCCACCACTGATGATGCAAGCGCGCACACAACGCCCGTCGCTTACCGCAACAAAAAGCTGTCACTTCAGATCTTCAATGGCCGGCTATTAACGGTGCCATTACCAAAAAAAAAAAGAAAAAAGCTCCAAGCGCACGATTACAGTCGAGTAAATTTTCCACTTAATATAGTGTGCTTGAGATGCCGAGAAAATGTGGTGAAATTTGCGCGTGCAAGCTGCGCCTGCGACGCTGGCCACTTGCGCGCGCAAATACTGGCATTATTGGCGTGGCCATTTTCCACGCGCAAATTGTTTTCAGCAAATTCGCAAATCGCATTTTTCCGGCACCGCAAGTACAGAAATTAGGCGGAGAATCCACTCGACTGTACCCTTCACCCTTTTTCCTTTGATGTTTTTGTTAGCAAAACCATCTACTCGCAATTTGCAGAAGACTTTTCGGTGCTTTTTTCATCCATTGCTCGATGTTAAAGCACTTTTACTGCAAACCAACAAGATTACGACAGCGATTAGTCAGCTGCCCTGGCAACATTCCACTAAAGGGCAAGTTCACGAGGGATGGTGCTGAACGCACACTCGATTCCTGCCAATGAAAAGGAAAAAAAGAGTGAAACCAGAAAATTACGGAAATTTTTGCGCGATCTGAACAAAAGTACTCATTCCGCAATCACATTTGATCAAAAGTGCTACGTCAGTTTTCACCGAACACAGATAGTGGTAAAGAACTCTGATTTTGAACTCTGATAGAAAGTTTTTCTCCAGCACTGATTTCAAGACTTCCGCAGTGGAAAGGAATTCGGAGAAAGCAAAAAAGTCCTTTGCACTAAGGTGGATTAGTTAGAGTGATGAAACCATTTAGTGTTATCAGAAAGAAGA
This sequence comes from Cylicocyclus nassatus, assembly GCA_958299035.1. NCBI lineage: Eukaryota > Metazoa > Nematoda > Chromadorea > Rhabditida > Strongylidae > Cylicocyclus > Cylicocyclus nassatus. The sequence continues at coordinate 82,025,680 of CATQJL010000112.1, forward strand.
CAACGAATGTGCAACTAATTTCGCAATCTATAGCAAGTGTTGGTATCTGCATCCAGATTTCACTTCCTATTAATCGTGCGCTTGAAGAAGTGATTTCAATAAAAACATAGGGAAGAAACACACCTTTTTGGCAATGGTATTCGAGAACGTCGATGATTATGATTCGAATTCGATAGACGTGCCGGTACCGATGAGCTTTTTGGAACTCGAGAATCGGCCGGTAGCCTGCATGGTCCACTCCACAGCATAGATTGTGTTTGATGCGGATGGGAGCATTCACGAAATTCCAACACTATAAAGAAAAAACATCAGAACTACTTAGAATTATATGAAAAAGTTTGCAAACCTGGAATAAGAGCGAGTGTATCAACCAATCGCCATAGTAGTGTCCTATAGGCCGTTGGCGCATCTAGCAGAAAACTTCCGGGAGTGTAAAGACGGCGAAGCACATTTTCTTTCAATACTACATAACAAAGCCAGCAATCCAGAGAATTTTCTCTGAAAAAAAAGGAGGATTCAATAGAAAGTTACCAATTCAAATTGAAATTTGGGAAAATCTGGACACTTTCCAAAAAATGCTTAAAATATTTTTGAAAATAGAAAATGCATGGGAAAAATTCTCACCTGAAAAGCTCTTCAAAGAACTGCTCTACGCGAGAATTTTCGGACTTCTCGTTTGAATCCAGTTTGTTCACAATTGAGTATACGTCTTTCGTGGCGGGACCTGCAAGACTAAATCCTGAGCGAGAAGTTGAATAGCTAGGGCCATACTCGGAAAACTTTCTCGATTTTTTCTCGGAAAATTTTCTGTTTTCAAAATCACTGAAATACTCAAATAAAAACTTACACGTACCAGGTGCAGTAACGGTGCGAATCATATTCCATGACGTGATGCCTTCCTTAAGCCCATCCGATACTAAAGCGGCTAACGCTGTGAACAGTGCGTTGGGTGTTTCGCCTCGGGCAATGCCGGCGACAGCATCCACAACAGCTTCTACCATAGTGCGTTTTGTCGCATATATTGGGAGTCCAACAACTGACAACTCCCGTGCACGAATTTGTTGACCATCAGATGACCTAGGAAAGGAAAAAATGAGTCAATAAAGGTAAAAAAGGGGGTAAGGGTAAAAAAGTCTTACCTTCCGCTTCTTGGCATGAGTTCATGTGCAGTTTCTGGTCTATCTGGTGAGCAATCACACAGCACATGTCGCGATGCAGTGGAATGAGCCCAACTTGGCGGATGTATTCTATACAAGAGAATTCAATAACAAAGTTGAAATAAAAAGAAGAACCAATGACCAACCTTCTTCGCACTCGAAAGCATGTCCTGCACGGCTCGGTTCGTTTTCGTTCGATACAATTGGAATGTGAGGACGAGCCCAGCAATTGGGCATTCGACTTGAAAAACGAACACGCTTCAGCAACATGTCTGCAATTAATTCGTTTCAAATTGGTCCTATTCTCTCACTAATAGACTTGGAACAGATTGGAACAGAATTAATGATGATGATGGCAAAGCATGATGAAGAGAAGGAACGAGGGAAATGCTGAGGAGAGGAGAAACTAGAAGAAATTTGAACTACTATAAGAGTAAAAATAGAGACGAAAACCCAGATTCTCACAGAAACAACTGCCTATCCTGGGGCATGCCCCAATAAATTTTATTAGCCATGCTAAAGCGCACAAAAGCAAATTGTTCATTTATGGTAAGTGATTACTGTGATAGCCCATTAAATTTCAGATGTGTTTAGGAGCATACGTTCATAAAGTATGTCAAGGCCATGGATGACTGACTCGACCTTCGACTTTACTGCCCTCGGTGATTATGTTGTCATACTCGTAAACCGTCTGCACCACTAGAATGACAGATAACCATAGAGACATGATTTGAATACTAATCTCCTTATAACCATATGTGGGTAGCACCATAGGCAGGCAGATCTGGTACCTAACCTTCTTGCCTCAAACCTCACATGAGCCACTGCCTAAGGGGCAGCTCATATAACTCATCAATGGCTTAGAAGTATACTAACTCTACCCCCGACCGTAATCTCTACCAACGGACCAATCAGCGCTCTCCAGTACTGTCTTTAAATTCGATAAATGCTTTTCGGCTGCACAAGCACGCGCGTGCGATTTGGATACTGCTTGTCGCTACAGTATACCTCTGCACATTCACCTCAAATGCATACCTTGTTGACAGCAACACAGTTATTATTAGCCACTATTTGCATCGCTCGCAGGTACTTGTGCAGCCAATATGATGAGGTCAAGCGCGGGTGCAAAAATGCGTTCTGTGGTTGTTCATGAGGAAAGAAAACTTGCTTATCTTCCGTCAGCCTCTGGTACTGTCAATGGTCTTCTTTCTAGTTTAGAGGCGGAATCGATAAAAAGGAAACCACTGACGGTTCCAGAGACCAACGGAAAGATGGCCAGGTTTTCTTTTCTCATAAACTATTCCAATCCCTCCCCCCCCCCCCCCCCCACCAACTTCTTCAATCTTCCCATCCCACCGAGTTTTCCCTGCATCCCAAGTCATCATAACTGCTACCTATAAATCATGGTAAAAAAACCACGACACTCATATTCCCATGAATTATGACCTTCTCTGCGAAAAACATAGCCTCGGATGATTCATGTTTCCCTCAGCCAAGCCGACTCATTTAGTCATTCTTTAGCGCTGAGGAAATGAGGCGGCTGTGATTAGCAAGGCTAATCCCATGGCTGATGGCTCATAGGCAAGCCTTGAAGAGAGATGAGTGTTTTTGCATGTAAAGCCGTCCTCAACCCAGCAGGCCCCTGTGGATGATTTTGAACTTGAACTGGAGCAGGCGAGTTGCAGAGAGAGCGGCACCCTTAGCCCTCAGATTATATTGACTTAGATGATGACGTGCTCTACTGCGAATGGCCTGCTCTAGCTCAACTTCATAATCGTTTATCACGTGTCTACAGGGATTAGGACGACCATAAGATCATTTTTAGACGTCATCAGCAAAAACGTGTGTGCATCCCAATCAGCGAATGCGTGTTTTCTTAACAAGCCATGAAAAAAATCGTTACCGCAAATCACTCGGAACATGGCTGGCATTCATTTGTACAGCTGTTCAGCCATAGCCATACACATAAAAAAACGTCCACGAGACCACCAACATCGCCGTATGTCAATCAGCTCCACATGGACGTTGTTTACAACCTATACATTACACGCCACTTGTGTGGATGCGCTGCGTGACGAGCAAAGTGTTCGAGAGTTTCTAACATCCCACAAAAATCGACCAATTCATGGGATGTCAGAAATTCCTCGCTGTTGCCGTTCACAGCTGAATAGCCACACTTCAAAGCACTTAGAGCAAGCGGACCAATGCACTTCTCTTATTGTTAGATCAGCAAACAAAGCAATATAGCGGGCACATTCTCGCTCATATTCTTTTCACGGATTTTACTCACCCGCAACTACGTGGAATAGGCGAGTAAAAACATTTATGTGTGCTAAAATCATTTTCAAAACAATTCATACTTGAGCCGCGAGATACAATATTTCAGAATTTCAAAAATATTCACACTTTTAGCTCTTCATAACCTTGAGAAACCCCTTTCCCCAAGTGCAGCGACATTACACTCTCACTTCGAGTGCCTCAGGAACTCGGTTATGCTTTCAAGATGAAATGCGTGCTCGATTTAGAAAAATCCCACACAGAAAAAGTCTTGTCTGCACGGCTAGAAAATTCTTTCCCCAACATCCCAAGACAAGATGACTCATTCTGAGTACGCATGTTGCGCAATTCCCACAATTTCCCACTGTCAAAGTGCCCGCTCCGATGCGAAGAACATAGCAAAAAGCTTTGATGATTACATTTGATCGAAATTCAGAGTTTCTTGTCATGTGTCTTTTCTATAAAAAGAAACGATGATAAAAAGCCATCAATTTCATTTTAGAAGCTCCTGGACGTTTTGAAGTGCACTCCGTGACATAAGCTACTTGGCATAATGTTTTTGTTTGCCCGTAAATGCACACAAGATGCCTAAGAGCTCTCAATTGGCATTTTTCGGATATCGCTTTCATTTATCTTGCAAAAGTATCCATTACATGGTTTTTGCAATCTGACCCTGCTTCATAAATCTAGAAAAATGTATACCTTTTCACAATGCGATGAAGCAGAAGCCACTTTCACAGTATTTATTTATTTATTTATTGATACACTGTTGTGCACAGTGGTGGAAAATGTGTAGCCTAGTAGATCTGACGGTATATATAGTAGTGATCCTGCGTCGACAACAACATTTGTGCGTACACGTGACAATATGCGCCCTATGGCCATTTTTCATGCGCAGATCACAAGCAAGCTGCCGCCATTCACAATCATGTCATTTGTTTTCGCGCATATGTTGTCTTCACCGCAGAGACACTATATTTACCGCCAAATCCACTACAATGTAACACTATCCGGAAAGCTTCAATTACCAGCTTCTTCTGAAAACTCTTTCCAATTATTTTCAACTCTCAACCACACAGAATTCACCTCACAGCTGGACATATAATCAAAGTATCCAATTTCTTCCCCGAAGACATAGCGATCCCTCGTGGAACAGGCGCCCGAAGGCACACATCGACACGGCTGTTATTGCGTGGCACATTTTCACAACGACATCCGAGCGCGCTAAGTAGCCCGTCGGCCAATTGAGTGAGGGGGTAGAGCGAGACAACCGATGACAGGCAGATAATGGCACTCCTTACGAAATGCTCGTCGTCCACATACACATCATTCTAGTCAAATGCCAATCGAGTGGAACCGCGAAAAACGAACGTTTTGGAGGAACACACAAAAAAAAGTTAAACGATTCACTTCCGTTACCAGATTAGCTAGGAGAAATGGGAAAGGAGGGGGGGGGGGAGGAAGTGAGGATCGAAACACCCGTAATCCGACAATTAATTACGAAGGAGGAGCGGGTAAGCGACTTCGTCCAATCACCGCATTTCGTAATCATCATCATGACAGCCTCATCACTCATTCTTGTGCTTACGATAAAACCACGTGGGCTTGTTGATCAAGAATGCTCACAAAAAGTCCTGGCTAATCATATTACGATAGCGACAGATGCCAACATTATCCCTTGCACGAGGGCATGCACTTAAACTCATTGCCCATTCTAAGGTTGGATGCTCAGGAACGCTATGCATACGCGCTGCCTAGCAAGTTCAAACATGTTCCTACACTAACTTCAAGCAGTAAATCGTCCAAGACGAGGTAGCGCGCAAGTATTAACTTGTCAATCACACGTGTACAAAGCGTTCTCGAGTATCCTAGTCCGGGAAGGGAGAATAATCGTCTTATGGATACTTGTGCATTGCACCCCAAAGTGACTTGATGAATGTTTGTCCCCTAATCTGCCAAAGCTAGTCTGACAGAGCGAAACAATTCAAACATTTTGTCGAAGGCGTCTGGAAATTTATGGTGCAAATGCACCTGTTACATGTAGTTTTTAGTACAGTATAAATTTATAACGCAGCTAGCGCCATCTGCTGCAAATATGGTAAAATCAATAAAAATCTTACCAACCTTTACTTTTAGCGAAAAAGAAACAACAAAAGAAGAAAAACGACTTAACGTGACATCTTTTCACGTCCTCGCTGCCTCAACCTACAAGCCCTTCTTTCTCCTCCCTCTCCCTCATGTTTTTCCTCTAGGGCCAATAATGTTCAACGACTAGGAACAATAGCGCAAGTGACTAACCCTCTTTCAGGAGACAAATGGGAACTTGGTCATCGAATGCATTCTCAAGACGAACTCCAGCACAACAAGAGATATTTCAAAAGGACAAACAGAATGATGTCCCTGATCGATCCCTAAGTGCATGAAATTATTCCCGACTAGCATATGCATCGCCTGCTATGTGAACTATTAGTGCCGCACTTTGTATTGACAGGAAGCTGTCCCCGCTCATTATACATACTGAACCGATTTTATACATACATCGAATGTTGAAATATATTGCTTTAAGCTTTTATACGCTCAGCTGCTTCGTAAATGGATAGCCTACATCTTTTTCAGGTCTTTTTAACGATATTTGACCACATGACACATCAAACTCAAGCCCAAACACCAAGTTGAAAACCAAAAATGAACTTCTGCAAACTCAGTCCCAATCTCACGCTTCACTCACTTTGGAGAGAAGGTTTTAGAACATCGCGCAGGAAATCAGCACTTGCGCACAATCGATCGGAAATGAGGCACAAAGTGGGGCGCTTGAGGCTATGGATTGGAAGATTTGGGACAAACATGTGACGCAAGTACGCGTCATGTGGATGTTCGTGAAGAAGCAACAGAACGTAAATATTACTTGAATGGAAGGCGATAACAAAATGCATAGAAAACTCACTTTGGCAATAAAATTGACAGCGACGCCCAGTCTTCGATGTGTACCGGACCGCTACAACCTAATCCAGAGTCGGGTGAGTCTTCCTGGAAGAAATACATCATTGATGCATGGGTCAACATCAAAGATTATTATTCGTATAGAAAATACAAGGTCTCATGATATCAAAATCTCTCAGCAAATAAAATCTGAGCCTATCAGAGTTCACCGTGTGAAAAACATTCCAATGCAAACAGAAAAGGCTGAGATTTTTCCCGCTAGTTCGGAAATGCACACAATCTTCTACCGTAATCCCAGAAACGTTCTCTATTCCCCACGTTCGGTGTTTTTTCCCTTCCTCCTCTCCTTTCTCAAACAATGTGAGGAGACGGGGAATGCGCGCATATGGAGATGGGAAAGGACATTCAAGCAAGACGGAGCTATTATAAGGGGGACATTTTTCCCAACGAGCATTTAGCGCGACCACTATTAGGGATGATGATTTACTGGAAATAGAGAATTGGCCATAAAAATGATGACATGAACGTCCTTTCTTTAACTGCAATAAAAACCACGGATTGAAAAGAAAAAAAATGTCGGAGGATTCTTTTCTCAAAAAAAAAAGCTCTAAATGCGCTGATGTAGACATTCTCACGATTTTCAGAAAATGTACTAGATTCTCAGCTCGAAACTATAGTTGCGTCAGCCGGCTTCCAGCTAATCTGTTCCCAAATGTAATAAATCTGGCAGGAAACCCAAACAAACGCAATTGTTTACGGCGCCAGAAAGACAAACTTTTACAATGGGATCCATAGACAAAAACAGCATGGCGAACACAAACCTGCTCCAGCTTTTTTGCGAAAAAGTTTCAAACTTTTGGAGCAATGTCCGAATGAACCAAACTAGCATGTGTTCCCTCAAAGTAAAAAAAATAAACTAAATAAAAATACAGAGACACCTTCCCCCCCCCCTCTGCAATCCCACTTTTTTTCTACCAAGGCACCATCGCTAAGTTGTTGACTCAAAGAAATCAAAAAGACCGGTTCCTCTCAGTGAAAAGGATTTAGCAAACAGAGTAAACGTTGATAAGATAACGAGTGAAAACACAGGCGCCTCGACCATGTGTACACTACTCTCAACAGCAACTTAATGACCGTTGCTTACCTCGAGCTGATTTGTTTGTAGCAATGATGGAAGTGGCAAATCGAGATCGGAGGTCAATGGCGGAATGCCATCGCGTTGTACTTTTAACATAACATCACTCAACGACATCGTTGAAGACTCACACAGAGTAGGAATCTGTAAATGGGAGGTAGATTAGCTTGATGACTCCAAATAAGCAAAGCTCTTTTTCAAAAAAAAAGAAACATCTGAGAAGGTGCCAGATTCCATTAAACTAGCGCAAAAGCTAATGGGTATCCGAAAACCAAAAAGTGCACGTACGCAGTCACTACAGGTGAACAAATCTCTTTACTACAATTGTAATTGCCGTGTAAAGATGCTCAAAATGTGCATTTGCACGACTCTCTGAATTTTATGACAATCCATGGTGGCAAAAACCCGCAATAAATCAAAAATGGGGCTCAAAGCATGCTTTTTAGACGTGGTTTTTGAATTTAGGTATGTCTGCAATCACACTATATATTTGCAGCTTAACGATCTTATGAATGCAGTTCTCCTTCATTTTGCAAAAAGCCCTTTGCTTCTTTTTACTATTTTGAAACAATTATGATTCAGCAGAGACGTGATCTTTCTCAAACTACTTTTTAGCCCTCCCCCTCCCCCAAGAATGAGTCGCGAAATTTCCAAAAAATTCATATGCATGAAAGTAAACTTTTACTACCGAAAAGTAAATTTTCTAAATATCACATATGAATCAAGACTTGTGAGAATTTACACCCCAAAAAAAAACCCTAAGCCAAAAAATGATGAAATAGCGCCCTTACCTGATGAGGAAGTGCAAGAAATTGCAGCTCTGGTGCGATCGACTTGTGCAAATCGGCGAATGTCCGTCGTGGTTTGCTCGGAACCAATCGAGCACTGCTTGTAGCCGGTCTGGCAGCTCGCCAACGATCTTGTGTATTCGATGGACTCGCTTCGAGTTGAATCTCGTTGTCGTTGACGTCCACGTAACGACCGCCATTCAAATTATCTTGTGATGATTCACGGCCGACGAAATTCGCCAGAAGACTTGTTGGTCGTGGAGCAGTCGCTGTCGTCGATGGTGTTGTTTGCGGACGAGTTATCACATCTGGCGCACTGAAAATGAGATTGAATTTTAGACTGCGCTTCAGTAAAGACTTCAAAAAATTCTTTGTTGCAGAGCTTGAAAGTCTTTTCTTCATCCGCACACATTAGAATTGCAGAAGAGTATAGAATGAGCTCGCAGGAGGTAAAAAAGTGTCTTTGCGGAGTCGCGCACGACTTCACATCTCATTACGGTAGCTCCTAGAGCCCCCCTCAGATAATTAACCTGGTAGATAAACTCTGGGTAGTTTGCGGTCTGTAGGCTCATAGATCTAATGGTTTCCAAAGTGTTCGCTCGAGCAAACAATATTTGCGAATCCGCTGTCCATAAGCACAAACTTGGAAATTTTCGTAACCATTTTTAACTCGCCAATTGTCAGTTTTGCCTCCGATATATACGGCAAAACCCATCGTTTGCTTATCGCAACCGCCAGCATGACAATTATTTTTACGCGCAAACGCTGTCGGTACCGCAGGAAAACTATACGAACCATCGATTCCATTTTCAAGTTACTGATGTGCATTTACACAACCTTGTTCTTACACATATCTTGAACCGAAAGATAGTAAAGTGAATTAGTCGCGCCTAGTTTTCACTATTGAAACTGACACACAAGCGCAAAGCAAACATATTTTCTAGCCACTTTCATACTATGTTAGTGCCACCATATTTTTTTTTTCATATAGAGACTCAAGGAATCAACAACAAGCAGTCTACAGCGTATAATTTTTCAAAATATTCGGGCTACAAAATCATCTTTGACGTAAACATCGCATGGGATGAAAATGAGATGTAATCAGAAGCTCCCACAGAATGATCGCATTTCATTCATGGCATTAGTAGAGGCGATTTATGTTTTTACAGCTTTTAGCAATGTATGACCATTTCAGCCTAGAATGACGCAATAGTGCCCGTCAAACATAATCGGGAAATTCCATAATCACTATTTCGAAGTAATCCGGCAAATGTGCGAGTTTTCAATCTAATTCTCGTTTCAAACATGTCCTACATTGTCCCACGTAAAAAGCCCTGTCCCATACGGTTCGAACCAGTGTCCGCTCGCGCGATTGTCACACCAAATGTTGCATGAGAACAAAAGCAGCCGCCGCGCCGCTGTAAGAAATGGAACGAAGAAATTTCGAGTAGCGATTTAATGTTCGAAATCGCTCAAGGACAGATTCCACTCATATCTAGATAAATGACTTCCGACTAATTTGAGTCAGCACTATCTGCGGTAAAACGCTTATTATGATGAAAAAGTGGTTCGAATAGGGCGAAGACAGGATTCCAAGAGAGTTTCGGCGCTGTGAAACGAAAATAGGCAGCGATGGAAGAGGTTGGTTTTAGTTATGAGGATGTTCATATACAATTGTTCGATAGTAGTTTGGAAAACAAAACGAAGCGCTAAACGAGAGGAAGAGTACAGATGCCGGCTGTCAATAGTGCAATGACAAGTACATAGAGAATTTGTCATATGCTTTGCTTCAGGGCAGTAAAGAACATTCGGGTGAAGAATGTCAAGAAAATCTCAAACATCTAAAAACAAGGCCCCAGACTGATTAGAATGAGCGTTATAGACATCAAGTCAAGATCGAGAGGTTTGTGCCACTACATCTTTTACATCGCAAGCTACGCAATCTCCAAATTCACGTAGATGAATCCGCTTCAACGTATGAATTATAACGGAACTCAAAACGATTAAGGATAGCCCGAAATGAGCTGATCAACAAAGAAAACAGAAAGTAGAAGGAAAAAGCCACCAAAAAGGAAAAAAATACTTCAGGAAATTACCTTGCAGTTGTTTCATCGAGTGGCTCAGTGGACCGAATGCGCCCCCATGTAGTAAGCTGTCCGCTTTGCCAATGTCCCGAATCAGCAAAAGTCAATTGAAAATCTTCAGTTCTAAGTCGGCATCGTTCTCGTAACTGTTCCGAATCTAACGAATCAGTGCTAACAGAGCTGGAAGCGAACAATGCCGAATCGCCGCCAAAATCAAGCTGAGCGATACGTGTGTCGATGTCCGAGGGCCAAGCGTCGTCCTCGGGTTGCAGATGCAGCTCACATAGCTCCATTCAGAACGTACTGTTCGACTTCGACGATGGAGACGACGAGGTCGAAGCTGCTGCTGCTGCTGCTGACGATGGTGGTGGTCGGGATGCCGGGGCGGCTGCGTGAGATCGATGCCTGCGTGTGCGTCTCTAACCCCCCGGCCCCCGTCGGGCCACACCCGCGCCCGCCGCTCTGCTTCTCTGACACGCGCCGAGCAACCAGTCAGCTGGTTCCGAGCTGATTCGCTATACGGTAGCTTGTTAATGTCAGTTACACACGTTACGCACACGCTTATTACTTTAGGCGAGTCCCGCTCCTAGTCCCGTGCAGCGCTGTTTTTAATTTAATCAAATTACATCTGTGTCATATATACCCGAGTAGATTCCTATGCTCATCTGTGCAATTGCACAATTTGCGATAGACCAAATTCCGGCCAAACCCGTGACTTTAAACCCTACTGTAAATCTTCCGTAAATATAAAAAGCCACGTTCCTTGCTAAGAGAGTTTACAGAGAGTTTAGCATTCGTGATCAGTGTACCAGAAGACTCCTACAAGCATCGTTCAAGCAAACCACGGCTTAGAAAATTTGTTCTGATAGCCGAATAGCGCCGCATAGCGAGTATACAGTCGATTTTTACGCTTGTCTCTGCAATTCCACATTTTCGTGACCGTGGACCACAATTTGTTTTCTTATATACTTCTTGATTTTCCGTTGCCAATCTTATAGGTAAAGCGTATAACCGATTCATCGCACGCACAGCATAGACCGCACGCTGTTGCGTCCGAGCAAGATAGTTCGTGCATAGTAGATGTGCCGACAATGTCGGCACCCTTCTTTGCCGTATCACTTTACTCACTGCTAAGTACCGTACAGGTCGTGCCATAAGCATGCCTGCTGTGATTGAGTATCTCCATAGCCCAGATGCATGTATACTACCTTGTCACGCCCATTATATGGAGCATTCTACTACTGCACCCATGCAGGTCGTCTGACTCAATAAAGCTCTAAGCTTACGTCTAATACCACAGCGGAGCTTCTTATTCCAAAGGCGCTATTCCGCCACATTTATGGTGCCGACTTTGTCGGCACCTTCCTTGCAACCATATCATTACTTCTGCCTGAGCACCGTAAAGGTCATGCCATAAGCATGACCTGCTGTGATATAAGTATGCTATTGCCCAGATGTTTGTGATGTTACTTTGACACGCCTATCATACTCAGCATTCTACCACTGCACGAACGGGTGCATGTCGTCTGACTCAATAAAGCTACTATTAGCTATGTGTTCTGTATAACACACTCCAAAAGGCGCTATATCGCCTCAGGCTACTATAAAGCCATCGAACCACCGATACAGTAGAGACGGCAGAAGGCAGGAGGGCCGACAGAGCGCTCGATCAACGAGACGCCGACAACGTCCGTAGTGACACCCTGTCTTTGCATGCCATGAATCGACGATACGATCGATACAATTGAGATATGGCATAGGGCCTGAACATTTCGCTTGGCTTCCCATGACTTTGATCGTCTAGCTAGTAAGACCTAACGGAAATAAACCGGCAAGAGATGAATACTTACAGATTAAAGCGCTAGGTAAAACTAAAAAACAGGAGAAAACTCAAGAATTCCCTTCCAAAATGGGCAAATTCCAGGGAGAGCCGTGAGATGGCGTATGTTTCGTGCAGTACACACATATTATTTCAAATGAATCGACCATAAATGCTCAAACATATAATTCTTACAGGTCGGCATTTCTTCAGCATACTGGATTTGTGCAGTTGCACACATTAGCAAAAAAAACCTACTCGACTACAGCATAACCATAAACATAAGGACATTACTCCCTGCCCCCTTTGTAGGCTCTAGTCTGTACATTCCCTGACCTTTCACTTCAAAGCAATGGTTATTTTGCTCAATAAATCCAGCGTAGTCGATTTGCTTTTGCACTTTTCGCTTCACTAACGTCTATTAACATTTATCAATACATGGCGGGGGAGGAATAGAAAAAGAGCGGGGGAGGGGACTCAAAATTGTGCGGCATTGTTAGGAGTAGCGCAGGAAGTTTGAAAAGCATAAATTATCTCAGTTCATGCATACGATCCACCAATGCTGCAAAAATGATCTTACTGGAACAAATGCTGCTTTTCAGGCTCTGAGTAGAGTCGAACCGTTTGTCAAAAAAAGCAGCTGCTGCTAATGCCTCTGAGTTGCGAAACGTTCGTCTGCGGGCCGCAACTCAAAGGCATTAGTGCTGCATCGTCGCAGTAACCATACGTCACCACAATCATAAAAATATATAAATATAGCCTTTTTACCGAAACTTTGAAAATGTCAAGTAAGTGAAAGAATCTGGTCATTTGACGCGAAACCGGTTATGTTGGGGCAAAACATTCTTTCTCGTAAAACGCATTCCAGTCATTTTTCTTGTACAACAGCAGACTCACCCTTCATTCAGCGGATCTCGATCTCGTCCCATCTACCATAGTCGATCGTTTCGATTGTTCTGTCGCCAATCTCTCCACTTCCTCCTCGGATCCAAACGACGTGTTTTATTCTTTTTCGGTGAAGAGTACCTCGTCTGTAAGAAAAGAAATAAGTCAGAGAGAAAATTTGCGGGAACGAACAGAAGGCGAGAACGAAACTGAGCGGAAAATCCGAAATCTTCAAAGCGTTTTTTGCTGGTTCGACAAAAACAAAACGAGATGGACTGATAAGAGAGGATATCAGAGTGATTTAAAAATAAAGAAAGACATCCGCTGTCACCGGCAACCTATCACACGTAGTGAGATGACAGATGACAGCGGGTGTCTAGCCATCTGGCAAAAACCATATGAAAACTTCCGAAGCGATTTGAATCCGCAAACATCTATATGTCGACCTGGCGCCAGTGACGATCTAGTACAACGGACGAATCGCTGGTTTTTGTCAAATATCCCTTTACTCCGTTTGCGGTTTTGCTAATTACATCGTCGTAAAAAATAAATTACATAAATCTGTTCCAAAGAAATATTGGGAAGTTCGAGGGAAGATAGTTATAGACGGCGTTTGAATGATGTCGTGCCTTCGTGCAATTGCGTATCACGTTCAGAATGGAGATCGAGGATTTCTTTTCTACAGTTCTGTATAGAAAAAGTATCACATAAATCTATTCTAAAGTAATATTGAGAAGTTCTAGATTAGATTGGCACTAGATAGCGTTTAAATAGTGTTGCGTTCAGATTATTTCGTGCAATTGCGTACCATGTTCAAAATGGGGATGACGCTGATTTGGTTACTACAGTCTGTCTCAATCGTAGTGCCCCGTTCGATGTACATCTGCCTCGCGAGCGTTCAGCTCAAGCAGTCAAGCGACTTTATCGATTGACGTCAGCACGCGAGCATGTCGCGCAATGCGTAGCCGCACGCTAAAAGGACATGCAGCTCGGACAAGCTGTACCCATGCATTAGCTGTGCTTTCAGAAAAAAAACGCGCATCAATGTAGATATCGCAGTTTTTCGCCGGACCATTGGGGGAAAAAGTAACTATGACTGTTAACTTTTCTTTTTGCACAATCACAAACAATGACACGGCCACACTCAAATTCGAAGATTTTTAATTGAGAAAGATAAGAGATCTGCTCAGGTAATATAGAACCGGTAAATAACAAGTAGCAACCTCGAATTCGAAAAATCTGGAAGCAACACGGATCATACAAACAGGATTTCGCGCAATATCAGCTCTGTCTGTGTGCGGAACAAACAGAGGAATAGGTAGCGTGCACTTGGGTTTATTAAAACTGCATTTGTATTCACAGGTTGCTAACCTCGAACCGAACAAGTAAAGAGGAATCGATTACTGAAATTCGAAAAAAAAACAAGACCTCGATTCGAAAAAAACAAGCGAAAGGAGGGATTGGTGAAGAAGAAGAAATCGAGTAACTAATCGTAAGTATTATTCATTTTGACTGTGAGATTGGGTGATTTCAATAGGCTTTGCACAGATTGTGTAGAAAAGCTTGAACTTGTTGCTTCTCCCCGTTCCATGTAGAAAATAATCCTAAATGAGACAGATTTCAAGTGTTAACTTGCTAGCCACACGATTAAACTTGTTCAGACAGTGTGCAAAGCGTATTCGAGTCTCCTGCTCAGGACGAGAAGAAAGTTTTATCTCATTATGGCTCGTGAGATTTTGTTTAGAGGTTGTCAGCTAATCCGGCTGAATGTTTTGACCGAAGGACATCTCTATGACTGGGGGTGATCCGCGCAAGATTTCAATCAACAGAACGAGGAGGGTTGTGAGGAGAAACTTCTTCCTAAAGTAGAGTCTCACGTGACCCTGAAAAACTTATTGGAATGCAAGTCGTTCCTGTAAAACTTTCTCGTTTGAAGGTAATCCTCAAGAACTAACTAACTTCTTTCCTCGTCTGATTGCTCACGATTTGATACTGTTCTGTTTTTGTTTATGTAGCAGATGTTTCTTGTTGAGACCTTTGGCATGTTTTGTTTGTTCAGGTTTGTGTTTGTCACATGGGGGTTTCTCTGTGTGGCAAAAATTTCTCGCTTAAACACGGTCCTAATCTTCAGTCATTCATATCAAGATCTCTCTCATAAAATCTGCGGTAAGAATTTTTTCGTAGAAAACAAGTGACTCAACGCAGGCAGAGCATGCGTTGCATTTACGCAGCGACACGCTTCTGACGCCCTTGAGCAGAGGTGCGATAGGGGGAGCCAAGTCTCCCCCTACCTTCACTTTTGAGCTGATACAGAGTGACCACCTTCACTTTTGCGAAAATTTTTTTGTTGAATATAAAGAAGGAAAATAAGTAAAACAAACGCAAAAAGGATTATTGAAGGCATATACATATGTATTGCAGTTTTAGGAACTCGCCGTCACCCATCGGAAGCGAAGGCCATCACCGCCATGGACGCATCCACTTTTCCGCCTTTCCACGAAATCGGAGAAGATAGCTTCGGGACGAGTTTCGATTTAAAAAGCTATGACCAAACGGTCCTCTTTAGGGCCAACAATTGACCCAACGGCCCTTTTTAGGGCCACAGATACGATGAACACAGCGGCATAAATATTCGAAATAAACGTGTCAATGAAATGGTGTATTTTGAAGTGAAACTCAACGACACTCTACAGATTTTATTAAGTAAATTTAGTTATGTCTTACTGCGAAGAAAGTAGGTCGATCCAGGAAGTATTTGCCGAGAACCAGAATTTTGAATGAAAAAATAACCAGAAATCATGCAAAATTGCCACTGTTATAAACCAAGTGGTTGAAGATGTCAGCAACTGCGACTTCATAGGTTTTAAAGGGTAAGTGTTGCTCTAACAGACAGTGAAAGAATCGGGTCGATTTGAGCAGTGGTCGCTGAGAACGAGAATTTTGAAAAATTAGGCGATTTTAGGCTAATTTTTGACTGCTGACGTTTGAACTCCTAAAACTCTTGATTGTGAAGATGTGTGATGTTGCGACTTCATAGGTTTTTTAGGGTAAGGTTTGCCCTACTAGAATATATCTTACCCGTACCAATTCATTAAAGCACCGCCGAGATCCAGGCTCTTGAAAAAGCAGGTAAAAAACAGCTTTTTGAACTTCAACAGCTCGTAACTTCTCCAGAACTGCATGAATCATGTTGCGACTTCATAGGTTAGATTCCTCTCATCAAGGGCTTTCAGATGATATATGATATATGGGGGTTTGGGGCCTTCTTCGACGTATGACCGGGGGGGGGGAGACTTTTTAGGCCAAAGTCTCTCCTGGCGGCCTCCAGCCAATACATTAAAATGGGCGAGGGGGAGACTTTGGCCTAAAAAGTCTCCCCCCCCCCCCGGTCATACGTCGAAGAAGGCCCCAAACCCCCATATATCATATATCATCTGAAAGCCCTTGATGAGAGGAATCTAACCTATGAAGTCGCAACATCACACATCTTCACAATCAAGAGTTTTAGGAGTTCAAACGTCAGCAGTCGAAAATTAGCCTAAAATCGCCTAATTTTTCAAAATTCTCGTTCTCAGCGACCACTGCTCAAATCGACCCGATTCTTTCACTATCTGTTAGAGCAACACTTACCCTTTAAAACCTATGAAGTCGCAGTTGCTGACATCTTCAACCACTTGGTTTATAACAGTGGCAATTTTGCATGATTTCTGGTTATTTTTTCATTCAAAATTCTGGTTCTCGGCAAATACTTCCTGGATCGACCTACTTTCTTCGCAGTACGACATAACTAAATTTACTTAATAAAATCTGTAGAGTGTCGTTGAGTTTCACTTCAAAATACACCATTTCATTGACACGTTTATTTCGAATATTTATGCCGCTGTGTTCATCGTATCTGTGGCCCTAAAGAGGGCCGTTGGGTCGCAGTTATTGGCCCTAAAGAGGACCGTTGGGTTAGAGCTCTTCAGTTGTCCGAAGTCATCATGACTTTGCTCTATCGTAGAAAGTGCTGAGGCGTATATGCGTCCATGCCGGTGATGACCTCCAGTTCTCGCAGAAGGCGACGGCGATTTCCTAAAAATAAACTACATAGAATATGCCTCATTACTTTCTTTTGCGTTCGTTTTGCTTGATTTCCTTTTTTTCAGTTTCAGCAAAAAAATCAATACCCAAAAGTCCGAAAAAAACCCAAACCAAAAAAAACCCAAAAAACCCAGTTCAAAGTCCGTCCTGTGCCCCCCCCCCTCTCTACCCCCACCACCGGTCAACGTTTTTGAGAGGTGAGTGTCCGGCACTACCACCTTCATTTTTGCTGCCCTGTGGTAGCTGCGACCCCCCCCCCCCCCGGTCGACATTTTTGGGAGGTGAGTGTCCGGCACTACCACCTTCACTTTTGGCAGCCAGTGGTAGCAGGGACCACCTTCACTTTTGGGGGACCCGGCTCCCCCTATCGCACCTCTGCCCTTGAGTCATGAAAGGCAATGCGGGCTATCAGGCAGGCAGGTAGAAAGTGACCGTTGCTCATCCAGACATACGCTGAGTGGACAGACCAACCTATTTTTTCTGCATGTGCTGCTGGAAAAATGAATTTTTACACTACGGCCCGAATAGCCTGCATCTGTATAACCACCAAAGAAACTTTCAAGCATAACAAGAAAAATCAAAATTACCTTCGATTCAGGCGCCCAGACAAATGAGGAAAATTAAGAAGAGTGAACAATCAGTGAAACAAGGTGTCACCGCGACGTATATTTTGATTGCTGTCTGCATTCTAATAACATCGCTTTCCTGCGACTCAGAAGCATTCCAATCGCACGCCGCGAAGGACGCAAATATGCATTGCCTGCGTCATTTCTGAGTTTCGCAATGGTACTATCAAGAGCCTTCTCTGAAAAATAAGATCTTCAGAGGTTTTGGGGTAGGGAACAATGTGTCTCCGATAGGCTCCAGCTGCGAGACAGCTGGCACGTCTACAAAGTATACAGGTGGGAATTTTGTTGCAGATGTACGCTCGGAATCTGCTTACGACCGATTGTCTTCGCCCAAAATTCCTTGTATGGGCAAGAGGACGTCCAAACGCATCATTCTTGCACATTTTTCCATTATTTGGTGCTCCAGGCATGAGCTATAATCTTCGCGAGAGTACGCTCAGATTATGCTTCCGCGACGCGTGCCACGCTGCTTTTGACGCGTTCGCACAAGAGCAGCAAGGTTGGACGCGTTGAAAAGCACGCGCCAATGGCAGCTGAACGCGCGTGACGTGTGCGCGCGGTATTAGGCATAAACTATAATTAGCATTTACGATACGTTAAATATTCTGTCACATTGCAAATAATAGCGAAAATCTGATGTAGCATGTGTTTGTCATCCATCGCACCCTTCCGCTCCCCCACTATTTGCTTTTTACATGATGCACGCAAATGTTATTGGGTTTTTTAAAAAGTCGATAAAATAATTTTTTTCCAATTAAGTTCTCTACTAATTCTTGTGTGCAGGGCTTTCTCACTCATTCACTACGCTCTTATACCAACTCATCAATCTGTTGCCAATGCCATTTATCACGCGCGCCATCACGCGCGTATTCGCTAACTCCGTCGAGAATATCCGGGGAACAAACACACACTTGCGTAATTCTATGTCGTCATCGGAAAATAATTAAAAAAATCTCTGCAAAAACAATAGAAGTCCAAATTTGGAATCTTTGGAATGCGCAAGTGAAGGAGGGTGGGAGTGGAGGGGAGGGGGATTAGGGGAAGAATGAACTATGTTTGCATAGGCGGCTAATCTGATGAGAAAAGGTCTATTTTTGCTACTTAGTCTATTCTCATCCGACTTGAGAGATTCACTTTTGTTTCTCTGATAAGAAGGGAAAGGTTAAGAGGCAAAAACTACCTGGAACGTATTTACCTACCTGTCAGTAGCGGACCAAACAATAGGGAAGGAGAGGGTGGAAGGCAAAAAACAACCCATTTTCAATTCGGTCCCGAAATTTTTGAGGTAATTTATATAAATTCTATTGTAAGCAGAAGGTTTTTTTTTCAAAAATTTTGAAAAAAAAATTTGGAACCCTCCAAAACCGGTGTCTTGAAAGGTTCGATTTTCCTCTCCAACCATGATGCTCTTTCATAAAAATTGGGCAATAGAGGAAGCAGTTCGCAAGGTGCCGAAGGAGAGGGGGGGGAAGGGGGAAGGAGGAAAACATATAGCTATTTTGGTTCACGCAGAGAAAACTCAGATGTGTTCAAAAAATTTGTTAAAAACCTTATAAATTCAAATAATTTTATCTTCAAAAAAGATTCAACTAGCCTTTATAGTATTTTTTAGATAATTTTTTCGTAGTTTACTGTTTTGCAAAAAAATCTAGGGAACAGTTTTTGCTCCTATTCCAATTTCTCCCTCTTACATTCCTTCCGAAAACTTTTTTTTTGATTTTATATAAAGGCACCAATGGCGGACCTAGGATTTCCGTTCGAAGGGGGGGGGGGGCGGCCAGAAATTTTTTTTGGTATCTTTTCAAAACTTTCCCGGGTTCGAAATACGCCTCCAAATTTTTTTATAAGGCTAAATTGACTATTAAAAAATCTAAAAAAAATTTCAATTACTAACAAGTATGAACAAGTCATTTGCACATTTTTATAACTCATGTAAGTAACTTTCAAAAATTTTGCGACCATTCTCGGGGGAGGGGGGGGGGGGAGGGGCGCTGGAAACGCTCAAATGAGATCCATACAAAGCGAGATTACAAGTATTATGATAATTCTGTAGTGTTATAGTACGTATTATAATTGAAGCTCAAGTCATAAATTGGAGTGGATTTTCAGACCAAAGATCTAGAAAATTCTCAGAAAAGTCTGAACAAGTTTAGAAAAGAGCTATCGAAATTTACAATTGCGGGTTAGTACACGCTGTATCTAGTAAGACTAAGATTTCTCAAGACTAGCCAAGAATAGGAGAAGCGATGAGAACGAGAAGATTAGCCAGATGCGGACTAAGTGAGACACAGTGAAGCTCTAACACTGAAACAAGATCCATAAAGTGCATGATTTATAAGACATGCGAAACGTTTCTCACTGCTCTTAAAGTAATGCGATGCTGCATAACTGCAGCAGGCGCCATTTTCTAGAAAAAATGGTAACTTCAGAGTTTTCAAATTGTAAATATTCGATTTTTCCATCCTTCAGCATTAGTTAGTTGCCATTCTGCGCAAAAAGAAAATCATTTTTTTCAAGTTTTCAAAGGTTTGTAATCGAAATCTATCATCATGAAAATCATTTTACTCTTTTCTTGTCAACAGAATAAAGTGCGTAATGGCTCCACCCAATCGTCACAATTTCTGAAATTCTTTCGTCCAGAATTTTCCTCTGTCCGCCTTAAAGTCTGACCTGTCATTTTTTGGCAAAAAAGTCAGTTTTCTTTCTCTGGCCTAGCTTTTGTTCGTTATTGCTTATCATGAATTATTTTTGAAGGCGATAAAGTTGGATTGACAGGTTGAGCGACGAATAATTGGAGTCCAAGTTATATTTTTTTTCAAAATTTTACGTGCAAACGTCCCGGGTAAGATGATTATTGTAGAAGTATGATCATTACTAAGCCTAGACCTTTCATCTTCTAAATGTAATTTCCTTACTGTTTCGCCTTTGCCCTTCATGAGGGTACAAATCCTATACTCTAGACTGCGTTTATAATAGCGCAGGCATTCTTTCCGCGCCAAAACGCGACGCGACCACGCGAGGCGAGTTAGAGGACGATGAGCGAATGTCTCGCAGATCTATTTAACTTTGGCTCTAGCTTGTGTAGAGAGTGAACACAACCGTAATTGATGTAAGATTAGTGCAATTGCGGCAGCGCACGGTAGCGGCGCGATTTGGCGGGAACTTTAGGGCCACTGACTGTAAACTTCAAAAAAATTTTTAGCTCACGCTCTCATTTTGTCGTAGATAAGTTTGTGTTCATTCATGATAATCAATACGAATCACGAGTTTTCTGCTTGTGCTAATAGAGGGGAGGTAATCAGAACATTTTAAAGGACGAAAAATCTCCCATTAGCTCGTTCTAAAAAACGCGCTCGCAGCGCATCAAACATGCAGCAAGTGCAGGTTTGCATAGCCTTTTTTGAGCGACTACCTCATGCATACTTGCCCTGAAACGAAGAGACGCAATGTTTCTCGTGCCTGGGGACAGTGCAAGGTGAGAGATAGCATGATAGATCGACTCCGGACATTTGCAAGATTGGTAAGGGAAAAAGTAAAGAGTCATTCTAGAACAAATGTCTGAAAATCAAGATTGGCTTTGTAGCAGTTATTCTGGTTTTTCTGCGTTTTCTAAAATATTACTTTTGCAAAAATATTCTAAAAATTCAAAAAATCAGTTGAACAGCTTGATCAATCTACTAACATCTGCAAGAGCGAACGCTCGCTACTTTCATGCGCTGCGGCATGCCGTTGTTCACTTGGCTTTATTGGCGTCGGTGACGGTGTGATGAATCAAAAGGTAGTTCTGTCAAGGGAAAAGATCGGAGAGTTGGGGCAGCATATATTCAGACAAATCGGAACTTCCGCAGGACAAGCCAAATTTGCAGAAGTTCCGCAGGATTTTGTTTACTAAATGAAAACGTTGGAAATCGGAACTTCCGCGGGATTTTCATGCCAAACTGGTTGAAAACCGGAACTTCCGCAGAACCTTCTTCAACCTGCGGAAATTCCGAAAAATGCCAGAGGTTTCGCGACACTTTGGCCTGCCAGAACTTCCGCAGGACTTTGAATGTGTTGTCTTAAGATGTTGCCTCGCCAACAACTAGAGTGCATTATCGAACATGTCAGCCATAGCGTAGAGGATAATAGGTAGGTCTCGCAGTCAATAGAGTGAGGTTCAAGTCTCGCTTCGGTGTTCTCTTTTGCTGTTGTGGTTGGCATTCTTCGATACTTCCGCAGGATCTCATTTCGGAACTTCCGCAGTACGTTTACGGAACTTTCGCAGGTGACCTAGCGGAACTTCCGCAAGCTCTCTGCGGAAGTTCCGGTCATTTGTCTGAGTAAAAACTTTAAAAAAATAGTTAGAGAACATCGGAGGGGCTCTTCGTTTTGCTACACTATATCACCATAATCAGTAGTGGCTCGGATGCAGCTTGATTTTGCTATACGACTCTGCATAATGGATTAGCCACCTTTTTAAAAATACTAAAGAATTTGTTGATAGACCGCAAACGGGTCTACAAGAGGGTCCCAGAATTTTTTCTTTGAGAGGAGGGGGGAGGGGTCGGAAGGGAGAGCCGAGAATCATTTTTTACTAGGTGAAGGGGCGTGGTCTAAATTTTTCCTAACATAAACAGTTCAGCTGTAGACCAAAATTTTCAAAAATATTTACGATGTGGACAAATCGTAACATAACTTTATAACCGACGTGGATTTATTTCAAAGAACAAGTTATTATCGCTAGCACATCCGTATTGTAGAACTCTACCGGCCAGGGAGTATTATGTTACATACTATAACCGCTTTCCCCTTAGGTTTAGATTCCTCTTCAGATTTATAGAGCAGTACCCGGTAAGTTCACTAGTTCTTTGACTTGGCTGCATACTTCGCACAAGCCTGGCACAAGGGCTCTCTTTTTGCTCGAAAGAAAAAGCAAGCGCTCATGTGATGCTGCTACTGAAATAAACATGCACATGACGAAAATGGAATAGAAACTTGTGGCAAACAATGTGGTAGAGTGAAGAAAGCGCCAAAGCAAGAGGAAAATGAGAGGGAGGGAGATGAGAGTATTATGCTGTTGATAGATTGATAAAAACTGTTATTATTAGCTAGAGGGTGATATGATCGATAAGGACTTCACTCTCCTGTTTACCAGTAACAGCGGGGGCGGGGGGAGGGGGAGGAGGGGAGGAGGGGGGAGCAAAGCGGGTTTTGATAGTGATCTGCATGAGTGATAAAGGTGATAAATGATAAATGTTATAAACAACTTTTCTTTTTGTGATA
Organism: Cylicocyclus nassatus; assembly: GCA_958299035.1. Taxonomy (NCBI): domain Eukaryota; kingdom Metazoa; phylum Nematoda; class Chromadorea; order Rhabditida; family Strongylidae; genus Cylicocyclus; species Cylicocyclus nassatus. The sequence continues at coordinate 82,048,739 of CATQJL010000112.1, forward strand.
TCATGAGCTCTGAATAAGAAATACCAGCAAAAATTTATCTCCCCAAAAATAACTAATGTGGCTAGACAACACCTCTTTATACGAGAATGAATTGATCATCTAAAGTATTCCGACATTCCTTTCAAAGCTCCACAAAAAGGAATGGATGTATTACGATTCTGTACTTGTCTTTTTCTGGCTATCTGTTGCCAAAGATTTATTTTCCAAAAGTTTTATGACGTCCCCTAAATTTTTTTAATACATGCACCTTGAAACTAAAATTTTTTCAAGAACTAATGAACCAACGAAAGTGCAAATTTAAGGCTATATCTTTAAATGAAGGAACACAGAAGCGCTACAGGCAAAGTTTGGAGACTTAGCGCAATCACTTTCTTGATTTATTAAAATTAGAAATTAAAAAAAACACTATAAAGGTGTTCATCAGTGTCTAATTTTGAGAATATATGTTAAACAAGAGAATTTTTTCTCAATTTCGGGAATTTTTTGGAGATACGGCATGGTCAAATTTTGAGCACTCGAAATTTCCCAAAATTTGGCGTCAAACTCTAGTGCGTCAAACTTTACGCATGTATTTCGAATGATTCGAATGTTTCCATCTCGTAAAGCTTGTTTTGCTCTATCGAATAAATTTTCGGAAACTACAAGAGTATGACTTATATGTCAATGTAAAAGAAATTTATGAGACAACCTAATACTTTTCTTTATTTCAAGAAAAAACAATACATCCACGTAACCACCCTCTTCCCAAACTCGTTTTCACACTTTTGGAAACTTTTTGTTTAGTGAGCTGCCGGAATTATTCATCGCTATTCATCATTTCGGCATCTTTAAGATCTATCAGTCTACGTCGCGGATTTTTTAACGAAAAATGAAAAAGATGAAAGATAAAGAGAGCACTACTCATACGACCTTGGAGATAAAATCGGTTACATCGATGAGAGCACATATTTCACAATGTTGGACGCAAGAATTTTGTCCATGGTGAGTTTACGGCGATTAGTGCCTATCGGTGCTTAGCATTTGGAGACGCTCAAGCGAAGAGGGGGGGGGGATGAAGTCAGAAGAGCCAAAATTTGAGATAACATATACCTGCATGTAAACTTATCCTTACGCTAATTCGAAAGTTTGGGTTGATTAATCAGTGCAACAAATTGTGGAAAATCGTGACTTTTTCCGAAAATTTTAACAAAGCCTCTCTCTTCAATATTTCAGAAAGAAAAGTCCTCATTTTTGAATGCTCTTTGAGTGCCACCGATATCACTACGGGTTGTTTTATTTTTTTAATCGAAATATCTTTTTTTGAATTTCTTATACACTCTCTAGTATGCAGTAAAATAGGACATATGTTATGCTACCAGCTGGGGGGGGGGGGGGAAGAAAGGACAAAGATTTTTTCTGATGAAGATGCATGGCGTATCCACGCACTCCGAAAATTTTTTTTAGTTGCTTCCTAAAATATTTGAGGGTCCATAACCCCGAAATTTCAGAAAGAGGGGGCGTGGCGGTAAAAGGCCCGAAAAATTTTTTTATAAGGCTAATTGTATTTTTAAAAATTTTTAAAAATTTTCTCAATTATTCAAAGTATAAACAAGTTGACTTATATAAGTAAATTCCAAAAATTTCGCCCCTTGGTATGTCACTGAGTGCCAATTATACCATATACAAAAATTTTTTCCAACGTTTGTAAAACATATTTTTTATTTTTTGGTGCAAGACTCAAAAACCAACATAATAGGTATTTTTTGCACTAAATTTTTTTTTACAAAATCGTCCGTGAGTGTTTGAAGTTGACATAATTGAAATGACTCTGCAGTTTCATATAAGCCAATCACTATGCACCCTTTGATTTAACTGGATTGGCGTCTAGAAAACCCATTCGTGACCCAGTTAAGGCGAGAATGATCAGAAAGCACGCGCGCGAGAGAGACGCAGACTGCGTTGCCGGCTAATCAGGTCACAAAGCCCCGCCTTTCAGCCGCCAAACCAGTTTAATCAGAGATTAAACGTTTTCTTGCGAAAAAGAATAAATCAGAAAAAAATTGTCTGGAGCGGCTTAACCAATACTCCTCTTAGAAAAGAATTAGATAACGGAAGTTGCTTGAAGTTGATCATATTTAGGCCTTTTCATATTGGTAAAACTTCAATCGTGCTTCTTCTTCATACTTTCCCCTCAAAATGCGCGTTGCTGTATATACCTATGGTCTATTTCTGGATAGGAGACCCAAAGTGCTACGCACATGCCTTGTGAACAAGTTGAAACTTGTGCTTTACCTCACTTGGCACGTTTTTCTTACTCACAATGATAGAGAGAAACAAGTTCAAGCTTGTTAGGCAACGTAAGTGTGCTCTCAAGATTCCTTGACCCATTGACGATGACCCTAAATTTGCATGGCGCCGCTGTGGGATGACGCGAATTTGCACAACATTTTCGGTAAGGGAAGGTTTTGTGGTTATTAACGAAATGCAAGGCTGTTTTGTAAACAACCATGAACATTTTCTTGAACGACGGAGCCTACAGGCCCGGAGTGCAAAAATTTGGAAAAAATATCGATATATAGAAAAAATATTAGACCTACAAATAATATGACTTCGCAAGAGGTGTGGGCCACTGGTGGTCCACATCGTCAGAGGCAGCCAAAAGTGCGTGGGCCAACGGCAGTCCACATCTTCGTCAATGGGTTAAATACGAAGAGCAAAGGCGCTTTCATTTATAGGAAGAGTAAGAGAGGAAACATGAGTGGAACGATACTCTTAAGTCTATAAAAGCTCAAATCACAACGTAAAACAACTGCAAGTGCATGTCCTAATAAAGTCGCGAGCATACTACATATACACATCCATACACTTACACATAAATTAAATTTCAGCATACGAATAAAATTACATCCGAGAAGTAAGTTCCTTACCAACCAAATAGATGGAACGCTAGAGAGTAGATGGTGCGCTAGTACAGATGTGAGAGATATAGAATGACGAAGGCAGAAATCAAGATATTGTTTTGGAATGCGTTTGATTCAGAAGATGAATTAGGTATGAGGTGTCCTACAGATCTAGGTTTCTTCGAAAATTGTTCAGCAAATAGTTAGTAAAAACTAAAGAACAGTTTGCACCCGTGAATCTTTAACCTTTCTGCAAAATTTTCTATCATAACACCTAGCCTCCTAACCCGGAGAAGGCGCGGCAGAATTTCAAAGCTTTATGATGACAAACTCATTACAAACTCAAACTCAACGTACAAACTCGTTTCTACCTCTAATTTTTTAGAACCAGCAAATCTTTTTTCAGGTTGTCACTGGACATTGTCATTTTTTTGTGGTCTGTAAAAGTCTGCGAACAAATTTCGCGCTCTGCATTTTTGTCGTTCTCTGAAAAAATTACACAAGGAGAATAAGGTAATCTACAATGCTCAAGACTTGAAAGTAAATAAATTTCTCAAGCTTTTTCCCCTTTTCTTCAATATTCTTTTGGCTTCTTGACTCAGAACTCCAAACGATAAGAATGCATTTTTATATTGTAGGCTATGTCCATAGTCGCCTGAGCCATCTCTGTGCTAGCGCCGTGCCAACGCAGCAGCTCGATCAATAAGGGGTGTGTCACGTGGGCGCTGGCACAGCGCTGGAACATGGGCAACTCTGAACGCAGCCTTATTTTCACAGTCTCAGAGCTTAGAGCGCTCACTTTTGATAATCTTTCTTCAACCAAAGAGATTTCTCTCACACAAAGTCGATAGATACTGTAATCCGTTAAGTGCGAGGGCAGAACGCTATAACGTTCACTGTGGAATCTGTTAGACTGTAAGCATCTTAACCTCGTTACTTAGAAATTTGCAAATATTGAAAACTAAAGAATCGATTTGAAGTCCCACAGTCTACACCAAAAGAAGAAAAACAGCATCCAGGATAAAGAAGTTAATAAAACAGATTAACCAAACACCTTCACGAGCCGAAAATACTCTCCGCTGGAATTTTCACATCCGGATTGTTCACGCATTCGAAGAAATAAATCGAGAGCTCATTATAGATTCTTTGCGAATCCTCACTCGATCTCATAATCGTTTCCTCATTCTCACGCAGTATCCATCCAGTGCACACAGAGCTTGAGAGTGGAACCGAGCAAAAACGTTGAGCAGGTGATGCATTAGCTGCTAGGCTGGCGTGCATATTCTCAGGGTGATGGATTAGTATTTGTAAAAAGATTAGCAGAACTAACTTAGCATCTGTTTGTCGAGCGAGTATGAAAAAAAAAGAAGAAGAGATTATTACTCGTTTGCAAACAATTCCATGAAGTGCTTAGCTTCGTCATAGGTAAGACAGATTTCTGAGGGGTAGAAATGAAGATGGAAAAACGGTTCTCTTCTAATCCTATACGTGCACAGTAGTGCACCTAATCTTTGAAAATTTGAATGATATGAAAATGCATGGATGATGACATTATGGGTTGAACCAAAAGTTCGTTCGCACCATATTCAAAAAATCATAACTTCTTTCATTCACAACGGTTTTGCTCAACTCAAACTTTCTCAGAAAGCGCAAAGCATCAGTTTCAAAAAATTCACTGGAAACTTTCCAGCATGCTCAGGGTGCAGAGATAAAATTGAAAGAACGAGATCATCCGAAATTCGGGATTTTTAAGCAAGAATTCTAAAAATCTAGAAACTGTGCTATAAAATCCAGAAAAACTATCATCCTGAGTTTTCTTGTATTTTGTTCTTTCAGAAGTTCTGATTTTTCTGAAGAAAGTGCCGAAAAATCAATTTCTTAAGAATTCTTGAGAAATTGATTTTTCGGTATATTCTTTTTCAAAAAAATTATAACTTTCAGAAGAAGAGCTCGATCAGCACAAAATTGACTCAGTTAATGATAAAATATAAAAAAACTTAGGTGATAGCTTTTCTGGATTTTCTCGCAAGGATGATAGCTTTTCTGGATTCTCTCCCGCAGTTCCTAAATTTTTAGAATTCTTGCTTAAAAACTCCGGATTTCGGATGATCTCGTTCTTTCAATTTTATCTCTGCACCTTGAGCATATTGGAAAGTCCACAGGGAACTTTTGGAAACAACATGCTTTACGCTTTCTGATAAAATTTGAATTGCGCAAAATCATTGTGACGGAAAGAAGTTATGATTTTTTTTAAAATTCGAACGAACTTTCGGTTTAAAACAATACTAAACTGCTGCATAAATTCTGTCCGATTTTTTTTTGTCTTGTGTTTGAAGCAGCGTTCCAGGAGACATGTTAGATGCGGGAATAACATAAGAACATTAGAAAGCGTTTTACTTGCTCTTTTTGAGACATATTAAATTTCATGAATATCCTCAGTCTGACAAGATTGCTGGCCCAAAGCATAGGCGGTCTAAATATCGTCTTCAATCTGTAAACATAGTTTTGGAAGGAGATCTCCACCACAAAGCTCCTGCCAAGTTGGGTTCCTCTAATGGTCCCTTTTCAGCGCTGCAGCTGTAAAACTATTATAATTTGCAAAAAAGTAGAAGTATTATCATTTGTAAAAAGTAACAAAAGCGCGTGCAAAAGTAAAGCAAAAAATCGGTCTTTTTTCATTTGCTCAAAAAATCTCTGCGTCTCAAAAATTCTATGGACTTTTTTCGGCCATATAATAATCCTTAAAAATTTCGCTATCTAGTGATAGCTACTACATAAATATGCCTGCCATCCTCAAGGAGCAACACCATGCCCAAGAAAGAAAGGTACAAAGAAAACACTGCAAATTTTATACAATCCTATTTTCTACAGTACTGTCTTTTCGTAAGGCATACTATATTTCTGATAGCTATAGGTTTGCCTAATCTAGGGAAATCAAGATTATCGAAAAAACTTGATTGTAAGAGAAGTTATGATACTTTGAATTGAAAATTGCAAAACGGACAGAACTTATGCAGCATCCTGATAATTCACAAGCTATTCATCCTCCTATTTCTACATGCTCATGGATGGTTTTGAACGGCATACTGTAATCTTATCAAAATCACTTTGAGCTACGGTCAGGGTTCAGCACAGCTGGCACCAGGTCGAGCTGGATATCGTTTTTGGGCTGAAAGCAGAAAGAATATCGTTTTTGCGGGTTAGCATGCCGCCGTTTGCTAGAACGCCATGGACACGCGCCGACACGCTGCCTGGAAGCCGCCGGCATGCCAGCGGCATGCTTAGTGTTTATACCGCTGTTTGTTAGTATGCCGACAGTATGCTACTCGCATGTCAACGGCATGCCATCGGTATGCCGCCAATATGCCGGTTCTAACACAGCGCGGGAATTTGAATCCTGCCCCAGACAAATAAAAGCCTTGTTTACAAACAAAATGCAATCATATGACACCAAATTTGGTGTGTGTATGCGCGTTGTGAGAACCGAATGACCCAAAAATTCATGAAAACTTATGTGAATGAGAGCTGCGCTAAACTTTTTTCTGAATTAGCTGGCACCGTGCCAGCTGGGTGCCAGCTGAGCTGGCACCGACCCTTTGTTCACATAAGTTTTCATACTTTTTTACATAAATAGTATCTTTATTGTAAATGTTGTCATACAGAGAAAAAAACGGTTTCATGATATCTCCTACAGGCTTTTTTACAGTCCTTAAAAGATCTTCATTGAAGCTCTGCTCCAATCGCAAAGCGCGCCCTTTTGAAATGACGAATCCTTCATTTTCGCTGTGCGTTCTTTGTCCTTTTCTTTTATTATCTTTGTTTTCTGTCTTTTTTTGTTATTTTCTATTTCTTTGTTTGTCGCATCTGCAGAGGAGGTTGAAGAGGGCGGTGGAGGGGTAGGAAAATGGAGGGTGAAAGAGGGGAGCCGTAGGTTTTTTGATTTTTTCCGGCTTTTTGCGCTTTATTTCGGGTTGAGCCACACTCCCGTCCAGAATGAAGGACAAAAAGCCAAGTGTAAAGAAATGAGGGGGCAAAAAGGATCAAAGGGTACTTCGTACAGCTTTTGCGAAATCAAAGGGGACTTCGTTTGAGATTCTTCCTGGAGCTAGCTCGTGCCGAGCCCTGGCTACGGTGAGACAGAAGGAATCCCTCTCACAGATTTTCAGTATCAATATTAGGTTGGCCTGAAATTTCTGCGTAAATCCAAGCACAAGAATTAGCCATCAAACCATCGAGAACGAAGCTTCTAAAGATGTTTTCAAATTTTGCGATTTTGAGTCTGATGCTAGAAATCTGCGAACGGCCGCTAGGCAGTCCAAAAATGTGTAGAAATACTTTACAAACCAAAAGTCCACATACTATTTGTAGAAGGCTCCAATCTTACATGGTAACGAAAAAACAAGAAACTGTAAAAAAAATCCCTTTATCAGAGCACTTTTTCAGAAAGAACACTGCTTTATAACTCCAAAAAAAACGTCCCAGTGCTCTAAATAAACACTAGGTCTATTTCTAGTCCCAAACTGTTTTCCTGTAAAAAAACTGTAGCGACAAAGGGATTTTTTTTACAAAACGACTTTCTCAAAAATTTCTTTTTGTTGATGCATTTTCATACAAGATTGGAGCCTCCCACAATAGCTTGTGGACATTTGGTGTGTAGGGATTTCTACAGATTTTTTCAGAGCTGGCTGAGGCCCTTTGACTTTTTAGCACCAAACTCAAAATTCCAAAGTTTGAAATGCCATTTTTGAAAGCTTCGTTCTCGGTGGTTAATTTACAGAATGTTATGCTTAAATATCTGTTATAGAGCGTAATTTCGACTATTTATAGGATACGGATACCATTAATTTGGTATCTATTTGGTATTTTCTAGCTTTAGAAAGCTATTAAGTTTTCCTTATATGCAGGAACTTTTTTTTTATCCTCGCATGTGTCCCGCTTACGCAGGGTCCGCTTTTCTTGTGAGACGTCTCCATGTCGTCCTATCTGAGGCAAGGTCTTCATCTATACCAAGTTCTCGCAGGTCGGCCTTGATTCTGTCCATCCACCTCATCTTGGGTCTACCTCTGGTCGTTTGCCTGGCGCCTCCACAGCCAGGGCTGACTTCGTGATGTGACTTTCATCCCTTCTGCGCACATGCCCATACCATCGCAACCTCTTTTCCTGCATTTTCTGGGCAATTGGAGCTACTTTCATTTGCGCTCGTATAGTGTCATTGCAGATGTGATCCTTTAGTGTGACTCCTAAGGTCCATCGTAGCATCATTGTTTCCATGACACTGAGTTTGCGTTCCTCGACGCGCGTACACGGCCAGCATTCACTGCCATACAGTGCTGCTGGCCGGATGACGGTGCGGTACAGTTGGGACTTAAGTTGCACTGGCATTCTTTTGTCGCACAGAACTCCTGTTAAGGCTCTCCATTTCAACCATGCTGTGTTCATCCTGCTTGCGACCTCCTCTTGCAAGCCTCCCTCCGCTGAGATGTGAGTGCCTAGGTACTTATATAACGTTGTCTTCTTTAGCTCTTCACCATCGATGCTTGGTACCAGGAGTCTGTTTCCCCACTTCCATATACTCTGTCTTCCTGATGTTGAGCTTCAGGCCATACAACTCTAGCCAGTTGTATGGCCTGAAGCTGTAGCCAACCAAGCCAACCAATGTTCTTCCAGTTTTGCACTTCATCTTGTAGCTCCTTTCTGGAACTTGCTACCAAGACCACATCATCTGCGTAGAGAAGTGTCCAAGGAGGATCGCATCTGAGCGGTTCCGTCACGGCGTTCATCACAGTGATGAAGAGCAAGGGAGAGAGTACTGAACCTTGGTGTACTCCGACCTTGAGGAATTCTTTCGATTGCACTGCAGCTGTTTGCACGTGACTTGAAGCGTTGTGGTAGATCAACTATATCCACTGAACGTATTCCTCTGGCACTCTGTGTTTCCGTAAGGCCCGCCATATAACTTCATGGGGCACCTTATCGAAAGCTTTCTCCAGGTCTAGGAAGGCTGCATGCAATTCCTTCTGCTTCTCTCTATACTTTTCCATTACTATCCGGGCGGAGTGGATTGCGCCAGTTGTACCTACTCCTTTTACGAATCCGCACTGATTTGGTGACAACTCTATGATATCTCGAAGACGCGTTTCGATTATTCGCTCGAAGATTTTCAGAGTTGTCTCATCAGTCGGATTGGTCGGTAGGTAGAGCAGTCTGCTCCATATCGGGATCGTCGTGCTGGTGTCCCAGTCGCGTGGCATACTCTTGCTCCTTACGACTTGATTGAGGAGACTCGTTAGCCATGTGGCCCCGGATTGTCCACATATTTTCCAGAACACGCTTGGTATGTCGTCTGGACCAGTCGCTTTGCCATTCTTCGCTCTTCTTATGGCTAGCCATACTTCCTCTTCCGTGACCGCTGGTACTGGTCCTTGTATGGGACTGGCTTCTGAGATGGAGTTGATGGTGGTGCGGTCTGTGGTGGCCATTTCTTCGAAGTAGTTTCTCCATCTCTCGGTGATGTCCTCTGGTTTTCTTAGCACTCTACCAAGTTTGTCTTTGATATGGAGGAAGTGTTCCATATCTTTTGTGGATTCCGCTCTTCTTTTCGATATCCGGTATATCTCACGTTCTCCCTCGCGAGACTCTAGGTGGTCGTAGAGCTCTTTTAAGTACACCTGTTTTACCTTCTTTACGGAAGCCTTCGCAACGCGTTTGACTTGATGGTACGTCTGACGAGCATCCTCCAATTTCGTCTTATGCCATCGCTTGTACGCATTCCTCTTCTCCTTTATGACTTTTTGCACTTCCTCATTCCACCACCACGTTTCTCGATTGATCCTTCTTTTTCCTGGCTTCGTACTTCCCAGGATCATGTGTGCCACTTCGTGGACTCGATCTTTCAAGCTTTTCCAGGATTGATCTGGGTTATCTTGCAAGCGTGGTAGAGTTGTTTGCAGTGTTTGTTTCGCCGCGTTGTTGTCTTTCAATCTCCACCATTTGATGTGTGTCCTGGTCTCTGTGACTCTCCTGGTGTGCTTATTTATTGGGATTCTAATGTCGAGAAGCAGTGGTCTGTGCTGAGGTATGCAGTTCTCACCTGGAATGACTTTGCAGTCCTTTACGTTTTTGAGGTCACGTTGTCGGGTAGCCCAGAAGTCTATCTGTGTTCGTCGATCGCCACTTGCATATGTTATGAGGTGATCATCCTTCTTGATGTAGTATGTGTTCGCCAGCACCAGATCATGGGCTGAGGCGAATTCCAGAATGCGCTCACCTTCTTCGTTGCATGTTCCGTATCCGTGGCCTCCGTGACATTTTCCGGCTTCTCCTCGCCTTTTTCCCACATGTCCGCTGAGGTCCGCTCCTAGCAGGAGTGTCTCATCCAGTGGAATTGAACTGATGTGGTCATCCAACTCCTGCCAGAACGCGTCTTTTTCGTCATCCTTACATCCGAATTGTGGAGCATAAGCGGTGATTACTTGTAGGACCTGTTTCCCAGTGTCTATCATGATGCTCATCAGACGATCGCTTAGGCGCTCAACGTCAACTATATTGCTCCGTAGAGTCTCCGAGACAGCTATACCAACCCCGTTTCTAGTGCAGGTGGCACCGTTGTACAGGAGCTTATATCTATCCCATGTCGCGTGACTTTGCCCCGCTCCACTTTGTTTCCTGTATGCAGGCTACATTGACTCGCCGTCTCTTCAGAAGATCTGCTAACTCACGAGAACGAGAGGTGAGTGTACCCATATTGATGGTAACTAGACGGAGAGTCTGCGATGCCTTGGTTCGTTGCCTCTGGTGAACTAGCCGCTTTAGCCGTCTCCGTTCACCTTGCTGAGACGGTAACCCTCGCCCACTATTCGCATTCGTCGGGCACGAATGCGCGTCGCCTCCGGGGGACGCCCTAGCCTTTACTCGAGATACTTTATGAGACATGTCTGCATTTGTAATGCGACGGGGTGTTTCTCAGCCGGCTTGTCGCATGCCCTTTTTTTGGAAGGGTAGCCTAACGCTGGAATTGTGAGCAGAGTTTTGTCGCAGAAATTAGGCTCAGGGTGGTGTCGAACTCGTGACCTTCAGCACGGCAATGCTACGTAGAGCACTAACCACTAGACTAACTCTGCTCGATGCAGGAACTTTTGGGCCAACGTAATGTGAGTACCTTCAGTGCGTTGATTCAACTGTGCGAAGGAAGAAATGACATAGGAGATATTGAGCATACTCAGACAAATCACCGGAACTCCCGCAGGACAAGCCAAATTTGCAGAAGTTCCGCAGTTTTGTTCACTACTGGAAAGATGAAAATGTTGAAAATCGAACTTCCGCGGGATTCCGGAACTTCCGCAAGCGCACTGCGGGACGTTTAAGGTAATTTCCTGCTGGACGAAGAATATCACCCCATAAAACGAAAACTAGCTCTTAGGGAGACTGGATACAATTTTTTAGGGAAAGCAAGGTGTTGGAAAAACAGGGCATTTGCGTATTCAATCATAAATAGTAGAGAAAAACTGTCGAAGTACACACAATTGCATTTATGGAGCTGTAATCATTAGTATAGTTTGGATCAGTAACGACGGAAAAGGGGAAAAAAGCTCCTTACAGCTGAAGACTTGGGCTATGTTAAAGTCCTGAAAGAATTTGAAAAGTAAGTTTACCCAGTTGCTCTCAAGGATACTACATAGGAAAGGGGGGGGGGGGGGAGAACAAAAGCCTGTACCTAGAATGGGTCTAAATCTCCAAAGTGGCCTTGATGAGTTATAACTGTGCAAGTAATGTTGTTAGTTGTAAATAACTGGAATAGTTTCTAGTATTATTCTTCAGTCAACTTTAGAACAGTCCCTCGCGGATAACCCCGCTAAAAATTTGAGAAATTCTTAAATGTTCGACCGAATGACTTGCAAGGGAACTATATGTAAAACTATCACCAACTTCACAATCAAAAGACAAAGCTGAGCAGAAGAAGATACACTGCACCTGGCTGGTTCGAGACTAACCTGAGACTGCGATTCATCAAAGCTATTCAGACAATCCAATCCGTCAAGAAATAACCGCACTGAACAGAGCGGCAATGTTTATGTGTAACACAGAAACACCAAGAAGTGGACCGCATTGAAAAAACTGTTACAGCGACAAAGTAAGAAAAGCGTCTGTGAAGGTGTTTATGTGATAGATTGGAATGCATTTTGTGCTATTTTTGGTGGTATGAAAAACCACGCCTACACCATTTTTGAAAAAAATTGCAATCCTTTCATAACGGGTGAGTACTAGATATGAATGATAAAGTAAATAAATGATTGAATCTAAAAAATAGTTTATTTTAAAAATGTAGAAAAAATATAGAAATAGATGCAAACAATTGAATAGTGGGTACCAAGGGGAGGGGCGGGAGGGGAGTCTCGAAATTTTTGAAAGTTATTTACATGTATTTCAAAAATATGCATATGACTTGTTTTCAAGTGTATACAGAATATTTGAAAACTTCTTACCTTAGAATGCAAAAGTCTGGCAAAAGTTTCTCGCGGCTATGGGTCCACAAAAATTGGGAAAAATTCCAGATAAATTTTGGAAGTGCGTTTAACGTCACGCACCTTCATCCGAAAATCCCCCCCCCCCCTCCCCCCCGAACGGAAATCCTGGGACACCATTCATGTGATGTAAAAAGATAAGATGAACACATTGAAGCATTGCACATACAAGCTCACAATTTGTAAGCAAATTAGGAAGTTCGCTTGTCTTTTTTCTCTCGGTAAGGGTGGGGGGGGGGGGGGAAATGGGTTACGCGAATAATATTTTCTGTAGCTAAAGGAGTATGGTTCTAGTGATTGCCCGCAAAACTTTCCTCTGATTTCTGAATTTTTGCAAACTTGTGATTCAAAAAGATTTCTCAGCCTAAAAGGCGTCGTGTTAGGGCCAGTTTTATCTCTGCAATTTATACTAATTCGCTTTTTCCCAAAATGCTCGCAAAATTCTTTAAAACTATTTGTCCCTCCCCCCTCCCCCCCCCCCCCCCCGCCCCTCTGTTCGTTCATTGGTGACTGACCCAGAACTCAGAAAACTTCAACGATACAACATTTGCGTACGAATTGATAAATCGCAACTGACCCGTGAGAGGGTGAATGAAAAATGGAGGCATTTCGTTGAGACAAAGACGATTTCGTACGGCATTGCAAATAGCAACGCTGAACGCCTCATTGATTTTTTGGGTTTCCGAGGATTTGTTGGCGATTTGCGAACAACAAGAAGATGGATCAACCTGTCAAAGCCTTACTATTTTGAAAGGTGAATTTTGATGAAAACAACTTGTTCAATTTTCAAAATCTGGATATTTCAGCTTACATTTAACCTACACATACTTAAGTTTCTTCAAAAGTGAAAAGAATTGTTAATACATCGATTAAAATGATATCAGAAAAAATATGTCAACAAAGTGACTCTGTTTTCGGAGGATGGGAAGAGCAAAGGAGAGGAGAGAGGAAAAAGTGCTATTCAGCTGGATCTACCTTCCATTATTTACTTAAAGGCATTGTCCAGGTCAACCTGGGGGTGGTGGGATTTTGAGACAATGCAGGCCTCGGCTCCTGACTGATGCAACAGTTCAGGTCCGATCGAAAAAGGTGGATTCTGAAGCGAGAAAATCGCTTCGAAAAAAAAAAGGTCGGTACGCTAATCCCCCCCCCCCCTCCCTTGACAAGTTTTGACATGGCGAATGCTGTAGATCTAATGTACTAACCACGTCAAAACCTCTCAAGGAGGCGGGATTAGCGTACCGCCCCTTTTTTTCCAAAACGATTTTCTCACTTCAGAATCCACCTTTTCCGATCGGACTTGAACTGTTGCATTAGTCAGGAGCCGTACTTCCACACTTCGTCAAAATCTCATCACCCTCCAGTTAACCTGGACAATGCCTTCAAGACTCCTGCTTCTACCTCTCTTCATTGTAGGTGAGGTGATAATATTAACCACTGTGGCAGCTCAAAAGTTGCATTTTGAGTTGATTTTACTTTAATCATTGATTTTGTTGATTTTGATATAAAACAGCAACTTTTGATGTAGAAATGTTGAACAAGTGAACAACACTGCAAGCATTTTTAGAAGATGAAAAACATTTCCCTGAGAATAGAAAAAAATGAAAGCCTCTGCAATAATCCCATAGTGGTAACGTTAGAGAATGGCGATTCTTTCCATAACAGAAACAGCTCTTCATTACAAAAAAAAAACTCTGGAAAGATCTGCCTAGAAGGCTACATAAATACAAAAGTCTTAATTTCATTAGTGATGGCTTAATCGTCCAAAATGCTTTGCTAAAATCATACTAAAAAAGCCTACAAATGACCAGTTCTTTGTCGAAGAAAATTTCTAGTTCCGAATAATGCTTCACAGCTCCCCTCATCCAAGAAAAAAGTTTTGGGACCGCTTATTTCGTATGGAATAATAGCCGTTAAACTGCAATCATTCTAATGCAAATCAAGAAGTGAGAAAAAGAAAAATAGAACAGAAAAATACACCGTTGAATTTGATAAGTAATCGTAACGTGATTCTTTTAGAAGTGTGTCGTTCTAAATGAAACCACAAATAAAACTGGATACCCTCAATCCGCAAAAATGCGAGATTTGAGGCTTGTGAGAAAGATATTGTTGAGACTTATGCCAAACATATGTAATAAGTAAGTCTTGTTGTACGCAAAATAGGACGAGGACCTGTGATGCAAAAACTAATAATTGTCTACGTAAGATTCGATACTAGTAGAATGAGGACAAGACAACCGATCATCGCTGTTTAATGATTGAGAAAATCAGAACGAAGAGGAACAGACATTTGATTTATGAACGTCTTTAGTATGATCAGTGTGTACAGTGAAAGAAAACAACAAGTTAATAAAATATGGAAACGCGTCCATAATCGAGTATTTTACAAAAAAATTACCATTCTTCAACCACAACCAGTTATTACCAAATTTAAGCACCTAAGACTTCGATAACTTACTACACATAGCTGCAAAAATGATAGGCTAATGTATTAGGTGGATTCGAAAGTTCGTGCCGTTTTAAAATCATTCTCAAATCAATCAGAATAAAGATAGACGAACGCTCTAAAATGTGCTCTATGCAGAATTTCTTCTTCTTTCCAGCAGTAAAGATTCTGTTCGAATCCTTTGATGTACACTTGGAAAATCGTCAGAAGCTTCAAGTTATAGTTTCTGCCTACCCTGACTTTTGCAGTTTTTAAAATTTAGTTATGGAGTTTTGGAAGTACTTCGACAACAGCTGTATAGAGTAGACAAACTGCAACGTAACAAATTTTTTCGGCATCGATAGCTGGCTTTTCAAAATTTATGAGACTATTTTTCCGATGCTATCATATTTCCATATTTGGGCATCACAATCCTTAGGCGTCGGACATACCTCACGCGATTTCAGTCGAGGCGCGATTTGGAAATACTCCAAATGTTCATAACTCATCGTACGGGGTTTTTGAATGTATGGTGGGACATTTTATCAACCTACGAAAGTTATACATGCTGTGCATTTGGGGTCTACCAGTATTGAATTTGAAAACATCTGGCAAATTGCCAGATCGCGTGGCGACTGAAATCGCGTGAGGTATGTCCCTTGCCTTATAGAACATGAGACGGCATACAGCTAGGATATCATTCGATGCAGCTTCTTCTCCTCTTCTTGAAAAAGGCTCTTCTTTTCTGATTCGTAGAAGGGTCGAGAAAAAAATCATAATTCTAGTTTTGCGATGCGTCTCATCCGGCACCCGAAAAGGAGAAGGGAACCCATATGTTTCTTGAAATTAGTGTTTAATCACAATCAATTTTTGGAAGTTTCAATTTGCGAAGATTTCATAGTATCTGAAGCGTTTGTATATTACACGACTTCGCAAATGTGAAGACTTTTGGAAGATTGTTTCAAAAAATACTGAAAAAAGCCAGCTATCGAATCCAAAAATTACTTTTTGTAGCATTTTGTTCATTCCATCCAAGTGTTGTTAAAGCATTTTCAAAAGTCCAGAGTGAAAAATCCAGAAAATAGCTACTGGGTACGTAAAATGCATGGGTTGGAGATTGTGGCGATTATTCGAAAGAACTTGAAGGAATCCGAACAAAAACATTACCGCTGCCAAGAGGAAGAAATTCTGCATAGAATACTTTTTAGATGGTTGTCTGTCCTTATTCTCAATGATGAGAGGATAGGAAAAATCGGCCCCACCTAATAGAATATCAATGTGATCTATTATAACCTTTAATTACTGATTCACTAGTTCTCAGAAAAATTACCTAAACCTAATCAACTTGTGAGTCATAAAATGTTAAAGATAATCCCATTTGGCATAAAAATATGCAAACTGCAAATACACTGCAGTAATAAAGTAACAACTACATTTCACTCGTCAGATTGCAAATGTGCAACTGCGCATTATTTTACACTTTGCACTATGTAAGATGAAAATAACGTGGCGATAGATTACGGTAACTACTGAAATGGGACAATGCCTTACGTCACAATACAAGTGTAAAATGTGTCAACTACTTATAAGCTTTCCTAATACATTTACTTTCTCACAGTATTTTATTTCGGACCCAGTAGTGTTTCCGAGAAATAGGATATCCAGATATTTTTGAGTTAGTGAAAGACGCATTGTACAACTAAAAAGCACAAAGTTAGTTGACTGTTGTGAGACTTATTGATTTGAAAATTTGACAAAAGGTTGTTTACAAAATAATCAGATGCAGATTTTTAGACTTTTTATAACCAAGAGAAGGATGGGCTAGCTTTGACTACCAAAGAAACAGAAAAAGTATTTATTTAGTGCTGAACACATTTGATTCATTAATGTTTCTCATGAAATTTGTTGTTGGCCTCCAATGTCTACAAACTGCCAAGAAACTATATTGATAAAATTAAAATTGAAAGCAAAAGTTTACACAGCTTACGCAGACGAAGCTAATTTGCTTCAGAAAAAAAATCACGCTAGTGAGGAACAGGTGGCCCAATTTATTGCTAGTTTCCTCATTCTGTTGAAGAGAGAAGATTAGTATAGTGCAAAAAAACTGAGACGGGCTCTTTATTCTACCGGAGAATCACAGTTAGACATCTTATGAAAAAAGTTTAGGTCACAAAGCCCCGCCTTCTTGCTGTCAGTCCAGTCAAATCGAAGATAAAAATATGGAAATGTGATAGCGAAGCAAAAATTGAAGGAAAGGAAAAAAGACTAACAAAAATGTGAAGAGTAATAATATTGTGATAAGATAAATCTGAGAAATCTTTGCAGCAGGAGATCGTGAAAATGAAAGGTGAAAAATACAAGAGGATTACAGAATTTGTGATTTACACACGAAAATGCAAAAAAATTCAGATTTACATATTTCGAGTCCAAAAAAGGCTAGCTAAATACGGCTAGCTTGAAACATAAGAAACACCCATTTGGGCGCAGAATGCCTAACGAAGCGGACACATAGCAAACCGGTACGTAACGGTCATGGAGAAGACGGACATTCTAATGAGATTTCAAGCGCAAAACAAGCACGAAAACGAGAAGAACGCTGCGCTTCGTAAGTTTCCGAAGAGTTCCGAAAACGACTCGATCACGCCTCGAAAAGAAATCAATTTTACAACGCATCGATCAGTGTGATTCGACTTGCACGGATCTCGGGTGGTTCGTCTCATCGGCTGCAGTTTCTCGAGAGTTGATTTTAATGTAATGGCTATCGAGAGACGGTCAGACGGCTGCAAAGCGATTGTCGACGAATGAAAAATGGAACCCCCGTGCAGCCGTTGATCCGCGGCGGGGGCAGGGGGTAGGCGGTGGAAGAAGAATTGACGGGCAGCAAAGTGTCCGACAGAAGCAGCACATGTTTGCATCGTGATCATCAAGAATGATTGATGTCAATGTACTGCCAAAGTGAAATCTGACAAGGAAAAAAATGAAAAGATGCACTAAATGAGCCGAAAAAATAGAGAAGTTTACGCTCTAGGAAAGAATTACAGAGGGCAATTGACTGGTTGATGTATTTCCCCCGGATTGTCCCAAAAACTCAGAAATTTTAACGCGATTTGTACCGACACGAGGGGCAGATTAGCATCGTCAAAGAGCTTTTTAAAGATGGCGTCAGAGATCCTGCAAGTGCAAAACGTTTCACTTTGCAAGATTATTATACATATAAAGAGCAGTTGAATATCTTCCTTGTAGAAATTCCATCTCTAGGGGATCGAGAAAGATATAGCAAAGCAGAAACTTATGGATTAATGTGAATGTGAAAAAAAAACATGTAGACTAAAGTTTACGAAAATATGATTTCAGAAACACATGGGCAAAAATATGTAAATTTGAAAGTTCTTTAAGTGGTTTTGAGACCCATGTTGATAAAATAATGAGAATTTTATAAAAGAAATACGGCGACAAAACTATATGATCTTGTACTTTTTGTACAAGAGCACAATAAATGATGAACACAAAATCGTACAGTCAGGGAAACAAGTTGAAATAGCAGACCAAAAGAGATATGAAAGAAAAAATTGGAAGGGAAGGAAGAAAATTATTTTTATGAGCGTTCATACCTTAAGCTGAATTCAACGTTTTTGTCTATATAGCATAACTCCAAAAATGAAGACGTGGCGAACTAAACAGTAAAGAGTTGGCAGGAAGAGCGGGGGGGGGGGGGGAAGAAAGCAGGAGTTATACGTTCAGGACGAATTTACAAAAAAAGATTCAAGTGAATTGACCAAATTTAAGGAGACGGCTATCCAACACGGCTTATCATCCCTTCTTCACTAGCTATTTTTTCTGCATCTGTTATCTCCAAAAAAAAAAACGTCTGGCATAGTTTGAGCCGCTACTGCGTACTGTATATTTATTTATTTTAATCATGATTATCAAAAAACGAAATCTTACTCCGCTATACATGCAGATTTTCTTGAGCCTGAGAGAGATGAAAAAGGCACAACAATTTGCTGAGAAAATTTATCTCCAGATCGCTAATAACCAGTATCGCCTAAACTGTGACAGTACTCTTCAAGACACACTTTCTTTTATGTCTAACTTCCGAAACGATAACCAGATTGTGCATCATAAATTATGACTGGAACTAGGCGTTACAAGAACACCGTACTCGATTAAATCATTTTAGGAACGGATGATGTATGGGAGCCGTCAAGAATATCACACACAATTTTATAGACTCAAGCGGAAACACAGTTCAGCTTTCCAGAAGTGGAGCAGGTGTGAAGGACATGTGGACAATGCATTTTTTGTAGATTTTATGTACCGTAGTTTTGCTCGTCAAGACGTTCTAACAGTTTATTCTCAGCAATCGCAGTTGTACCCGACACTTCTTTATTTTTCAGCAGAGATGTTAGAGAAATGATTTACAAGACTACGACACATAATTTATAGGTAAACTGTGTAAACCATCGATCGAGATTTTTTCACTCACAATCCAACACCTCTTCAATTCAAACAAAGTCTTGTCACTCTCATTGTCTGCGTCTCCCACGATCACAAACTTCCTCAAGAGATGCAGCATTTTTCACTCACGCGTTTTGAAACTTGCCCTGAATTGTGGAAATTTTTTGCTTATGATAAATTGACTTGGCAATCACGAAAAAAAAATAGAAAAAATTTTCATCTACCTCTACTTTGTAGCTGTTCCCCCATCTATACACCGTGATGAAGGTGTGACTTTACATGTTTACTAAAAGTTGAAAATGTCGCAGTGAAGCAAAGCAAAGCTTTCGCACGTATGGCCACATCTTGCACTTTACATGAGCCATAGAGTAAGAAGCCACAAAGATTCCACCTGGCAATGTGTAGCTTCTGCGTGGAATGCGTGGAATTTCAGCAGCAGTCAAAGTTTTCTGAGCATATGTCTCAGGAAAAGCGCGTGCCAAAGAATAAAACAAGAAGGATACTACGTCAAAAAAGTTCTGGGCCAGAGATTGTCGTTGGTTATCACTTTGCGATTTCCAAGTACATGAGTCCTAGCAATCACTGAAGACCACTTTATGCCCATTTAAGATAGACACGTCGTTTCAACTTGCATTACCCAAAAGTAGGAAGGAAACATACCAACTTGTTATCAAACTTTTTGTCAAGAAGCTAGATGGTTACGTGTATACCTTGCAAAGTTTTGAGTGCTGACAACTGTGTTTTGAGTGCTGACAACTGTGTTCAAAAGGAAACTGAAAAAAGTTGACACTTGCCAATTATTGAATATTCCTGTGTGACGTTCTGACGGTCTGTTTTCATTATAGGTCTGCTTCTTTCTGGTCTAGTTCATTGCTCAGCCCGTGCTTGTCGACGTGTTTCCGACTTTGCTTTATGACATTGTCTTTCGTGAAGCCGTCTGCTCTTTCGACTCACGATTTTTCATTTCCATGTTTCCCAATTTATCGTATTTCTCGTGTTTCTTGATTTTATTGTGTGGCTGACCAATGTTTGGCTGACTTTTCACCCATATTCGGATGAACAACAACACTACTCCTTGGGACCCTAGCTAGCTGCGTTTCAAATCGCATGGCTTGCAGATTAAAGTAGGTGTATTCAAGCGTCGGTGGTATCAGGTTGGAGGATACCTGGCAACCAATTACAGGCATGGTGGACAGCCTAGAAAAGTGGCAGTGGCATTCCCCAAAGCCAATCACCTGGCCCTCCTCAACTAGATAGAATCTTGTCTTATTAAACACCTTAGGTAGTCTTTATTTACTGTTTGTTTGCTCCGGCGAGAGGTGACAGGCTAGAAGACTATTTTACTTTAGCAATGTCTTGTTACTGACACTGTTTTGGCACACGTTTACTGTATGGATACAATAAGTTAAAGCCTGCCTTAGGCCCCGGACAGACTTCACGCGATTTGATCGTCGCGACTGAATCGCGACGAGACAACTGTTACAACATCATTCCATGCCGATCGACTTGCATTTCGGTTGTGATACTTTTCCAGCCCGAAATTTTTGAATGTGAAATGAAAATGAATGGAAATGTCCGCGATTGAGTCGCGACGATCAAATCGCGTGAAGTCTGTCCGGGGCCTTACTGAATGGCACATGAAGATAAGCAGAAGACTCTGTGAGAAGACAATTATTGACGATTATGCGCAGTTACTTTTGTGCAGTTACTTTTGAAACACCCTGAATAATCGCTCAAGAAGAAAACAATCCTATCTCTTTTCTGATTTTCGTCAACAACAACGACCGCATAAGGCCTAAGGTATACTTTACGCGATTCTAGCCGCTGCGCGATTCGGCACCGAAATGACTGTTTGTAATTGGTTATCAGAGCGCTTTGTTGGGCAGAACTTAATCTGTTCGCAACAAAACACAGAAGCTAAGCGCCTATGTATTGAAGCCTCGCACTATGATTTTGGTAACGTGTGGCAAACAGCCAGGTCGCGTGAACGTCGCGATTTGGCCGAATCGCGCGAGGTGTACTCATCACAATTGCTCACGATAACCGAGTCCATGCTGGTGGTCGCAGTTATGGTGAGCATAGACGGACAGATCATTAGGCATCGTCTATTCCCCACAGTATAGCGGGCGGAGCTTTGCCGACGTTTGCCAACGTAACGCGTGGCAGTTTTTGATATTGAGAGAAAGTACAAAAACTCCAACGAGCCGCGGCCCTTTTCCGGCTGGAATTTCGCAGCTCCCACGGCCCGAGATTGGGCCTCGGCTCAGCCGCAGCTGGTTGTCGGGCCATCCGTGGTTCATTCTAGCTCGGCCTAGTGGAGCCTTGGCGCAACATGGCACATAAAATACATTATAAAAAAAGACAAAAATCAAAGTCACCGATATAGCAGCTTCGGAAACCAGTCCGACTTTAAAATTGGATAACGCCGACATGCTATCGAAGGTTGTTCATAAGAATCATATGATCATGTTCCCGCCTCGGAGAACATCCAAGGGTTGTTTCAGACTGCCAAACTGACCACAGCAGACTGCAGCTGACTGCAGCTGACCGCACTGACCGCATCGGCCGCTTCCTCCTTTCGTAGAAGAAAAACAACCGCGATTATCAAATTAGCGTGATTCACGCCTGAGAAGATCATAAGTCCCATCATAATTCTTCTCAATCGAATTTTGGCGGTAGTTTTTCTTTGGTATGTTCGTACTTGTTCCAATTCCTCCTATCATTGCATATACCTGTTTTGTAACATTCTAGCCCGTGTTGTCTTTTGCTTTTAGGTATAGGCGCCGTAAAACCTAATTGCCCGCGCCGTGCCTTGAACACCAGCGCAAGCGAGCGGTCGTCGCGAACGACTGTCGTCGTTCACTAAATTCCAAAAAATCTTTCTTTAACTTTTATGTTGTTATCGTCAATGCGAGGTATATCTCGACGAAAGCCCCCCTCAAAAGTTTAAAAAAATATGTGTGGAAAGGACGCGCGCTCATTGTCGCTCGAAAAAAGCCTGTAGCGCTTCGGGACCAAATGTTTCCAGCCGCGCCGCGCGTTGGTGTTCAAAGCGACGCGTGGGCAATTGGGTTTTACGGGGGCCTGTATATATTGTTGTTGTTTGCTTGAGCCACGCCTATTTATCCTCTCCACCTTTGGGTCGGCCGCTACGGCCGTTGCGGTCAGTGCGGTCAGTGTGGTCTGCTGCGGTCAGTGCGGTCAGGGTGATCTGCTGCGGTCAGTGCGGTCAGCTGCAGTCTGCTGCAGTCTGCTGCGGTCAGTGCGGCAGTCTGAAACAACCCCAAGACATTGAGGGCGGCCTGACCATGCCTCGTACATCACGCAAGTATCCTTCACGCTCAGACAATAGAAGCGGCCGACCCGCGGCCTTCATTTGACATGGGCCGCGGCTCAGCCGGAGTTTCTTGCGCAGATTTTGCCGCGGCTCAGCCGCTGCAATGCTCGCCCCATCATTAAAGGCACCGTCCACCCTAAGTTGAGGGTGTTGAGCTTTTAGCAGCATATAACAGTAGGGTCTCTTATCAAGCCAATG
The DNA here is from genome assembly GCA_958299035.1 of Cylicocyclus nassatus. Classification (NCBI taxonomy): domain Eukaryota; kingdom Metazoa; phylum Nematoda; class Chromadorea; order Rhabditida; family Strongylidae; genus Cylicocyclus; species Cylicocyclus nassatus. The sequence continues at coordinate 82,071,557 of CATQJL010000112.1, forward strand.
TCAAGTTGCGGTGCAAAATGCCACTTCGGAAGCGAGAAAATGGCTTCGGAATAGCGAAGACGCATGAGGACCCCATCCATGCCCGCCCATTTGTGCGCGCTCATCCAATCACCGTTCCAAAAAGTCGGCCTATGGGTTCTCTTGAATAGGGATTTTTGGGATTTTCGCTGATTCTCGACTTCATATTTGGGATCAGGGACATGAGGAGGCCCTGAAACGGCAAAAACCTGGAAGTCGAGAATCTGGGTGGACGGTGCCTTTGAAGGCAGCGGCTCGGCAGATTTTCAACTTCGGGATTTTGGCAGATTTGGGACTGTTCCGGCCCCTGAATCACGACATGAACTCCCCTTAATGCGAAAATGGGGAGAACCCCGTCTTTGAATCCCCCCCCCCTTGAGACAGGCGCGGACGAGTGAGCCATTTATCTCTGCCGTCAGAGACGCAGAGTAAGGAGGTAGAGAGCGCTAGAACAATTCTGCCCTACGCGAGGCTACGAGTGACGGCGCGTTTTCTAGCGGAGAACATACTCGTCCGAACAAGGTGTTAGGGGAGCGAAAGGAGGAAAGGGAGCGGCGGTTGGGTTGCCCCCTGATGCAGAGTTCACATTTTCGGGGCGGAGTTGCTGTTTTGGTTCACTTGAAGGGCCTCCTATCCATCTTCAAAATCTGAGGTAGGTTCATTCCGCCGAGACGCTGCCTTCAAGGGCCGCGGCTGAGCCGATGAGCCCACTTCCTCCCGCGTCTCGGCCGGGGCAATGATAATGACATGAACGAAAGACCGCGGCTCGGCCGCACCCCGGCCACGCCCCCAAATCAAGGCCGCGGGCGGGCCGGAAAGGCCTTTTTAGGCCGCGGCTCGTCCGCTCCCAATGTCTGAGTATAATGGAGGTTTAATAAGTTTCGCAACATGTTAAAATGTCCGCAGGGCCACGCCCGCTGTACGCAAGGGAATCGCCTGTAGCAATGCGCGTGTTTTTTTCCAAACAGGAGGGTGATCGGAACGAAATTTTTGAATGGAGGAGCATTCAGATAGCTCGGTTTGTCGCAGTAGATAACTCCTCTGACTTAACAGAACTGTCAGTGAGATCATCTACTGACTTCGCATCGACACGAAGCTATTCAGCTGAGGTCATGAGATCTCACGCAAATAAGGAAGGTGGACGGCAGATGACTAGACAACAACGACAACACCTCCATTCGGCATAACTTCTCCACGGATGCTATGATTTTCAGTCACTGTCACTCCTTCTCCTTGATATTTACTCCCTGCAAGGCGACAACATGCGCTGAGGCTGCAAAGCATGAGACAATCTTCATGTCAAGTCGCCCGGAATGGGAGACGATGGGACAACGGGGATCAACACCCTGCGTTTCCCAACATGTCGTCCATGGCAAAATTTTCCTCATCTCTATGGGTTGTTTCATACTACCGCACTGATGCAGCTAACCGCAACGGCCGCACAGATCGCTGCATCCTTTCGTAATAGAGAAAACAATTGCGACTACGTCAAAACACCGTGATTTCACGCTTAGGAAGCTCATAGGTTCTAATTTACTCTTCTCAATCAGATTTTGGCGATTGTTTTTCTTTGGTATGCTCGTATTTGTTTTGATTCTTCCTGTAATTGCATATACAGGGCTCCCAAATTGCAGAGTCGTTTGCACCAGCGGTCTCGCGACCGCGTCGCGCCCGTGCATGCCGGCGCCGGCGCCATCGACCGAGGCGGCGCCATTGATGCCCGGGCGCGACGCGGTCACGAGACCGCTGGTGCAAACGACTCTGCAATTTAGGAGCCCTGTACATGTTTTACTCTCGGTCGTGTTGTCTTTTGAGTCTAGGCATATATCGTTGTTGTTTCGGCTACAACTATTTATCCTCTCCACCTTAACGAAAGGATGCAGCGATTTGCGCGGCTCTTGCGGTCAATGCCATGCAGTCAGCTGCGGTCAGTTGCGGTCTGCTGCAGTCAGCTGAGGTCAGTGCGATAGTCTGAAACAACCCTATGGCAGGCTTCAGACCGCGCCGTACACGCAAACAGCCATCCAAACCTGCCGGTACGTCTGAACCCGCCGGAGCCTGCCGGAGGGAAGCGGAGATATGCACGTAAATTGGCATCTTGGAGCACGCATGAAATACCGCGCGCGTTGTGATTTACATATCAGTCAAGTAATTCGACAGCATTTTCACTTGTGTTTCGATTTCCGTGGGTTCAAACGTGCACCTGGTGGGTCCAGACAGCTACCGGCGGGTACCGGCACGAAGGTAGGGGAACGAACACTCAATAGAGCACCGCCTCCGCCGCCTGCTAGTCCTTTCGTCCTACTGTTGTGCATCGTGTTCAGTAGTTCGCCGAGGCGATGGGGTGGGGGAATGAAAGCCAGTTTGAGACACTTTTCGCGGCTAATTGGTCCTTTCTCAACGTTGTTGCATGTCGTTCAGTCCACGCAGGCGGCCCAAGCTGGCGACTTTCGTTCCCCTACAAGCGAACAGATCTACAACCGTTGCAAGTATCTGTTTTATCCAGCCCAGGGATGTCTGCCTCCAGAAGCCCTGTTGCCACCCAGTCTTTAATCGGTTGCAGGCCAATTCTCCATCTTGACTACTGGAATTTTTTACAGCCTAGAACGCGGCTGAAAGGCTAACCAGAATCGAGCCCTGCATGGTCCTGCGTGAATAAAAAAAAACATCTATTTCTCAAAAATTTTATTTCTGCCAAATAAATTCAGTAATATCAGGTGGTAACGAGTAATGAAGGATTTAACTGATTATGATGCACGCGGAATCAAACGCAACAAAATACTGTCATTCATAACAATAACACCGAAATCTTCAGCGTAACCCATATGAGGATGTAACGAGAAGTAAAGCTTGGGAGGGAAAACATGATAGGCTTATAGTCCAACGCTCTTCACAGGTTGGACACTAGTGTCAACCGAAAGAACAAATAATTAATAAACGTCTAGTCCAAAATCCACATTTATAACCAGTGGCAAAACAGATGTTCAAGCGCATTGGAAGTAAGGATAACGGCACAGTCAAAGTTCATATAAGGCACAGATGGCGCAACTAACTGAATCCACGGATAAATCACCGGTCATAGAAACACTTAAACTCGTAATCATGCATTTCTTGTCACAACTTTTCAAAACTAGGCAGACAAGGGGCAAACAGAAAAAAAGTGCAGTAACAGATCATCGAACACTAATCAGTTCTAGATCAACGTAGTGCTGGGGAACGACCACGTCTACCGGGCGAGGGCGGCTAGTATCTCTGTAGATCATGCGCACCATCAACTTCTCCTTGTCATCCCATAGCTGCAAATAAATCCAGTAATAGCTCAATACGGCTTCCGTACACCGTTTCAGACACTTCAAGGAGGAATAAAACCAGTAAAATGAATGAAAGGATGACAATTGCGGACGCATGAATTCTGAATTTTAATGATTCTTCATTGCTTCACCAACACTCTCGATACTAAGTGTAGGGCAACCGCAGGTTTTTCGATGGATGTAATCCGCGTCTCTTACTTGTAAAGTATATTCCAAAAAGAGCATTCTTTCCAAATCACTAAATAGTGTCCCAGCTTTCCCCCACTGTCCAAAGCTTCGCATGCCTTTCGCACTGTAAGCAGGCGTCATACTTATCGCATTATCCGGGTTACCCATTCGCTATTGGTCAATTCGTGATTTGATCAACAGCGAAGGGACGGATCGGATGAAGCAATTAAGTATGGCGCGTATAGTTCAGAGCATTCAAATCTTGCTGCCCATGTTTCAAGAAGACAAAGGCAGTAGATAGGTTGCGTTGCGTGACAGCTATGAGAAAAATCTCAGACAGGGCATAGACTATGACCAAGAATTCTGTAACTATTTTTGTGGTCTTCGCTATCAAACCCTAAAACATGTAAAAAACAGTAAGACCTACAAGTTTTAGGCTCTGCATCTCGAGTGCACCTTCTTCTGCTTCTGCAAAACAATTTGCCATCAGATCGCATTCGTCAAGGAATTCCTTTCGTCGCTGAAACATGACATTGCATTTATTGACTCACAAAAAAAAACAAGTTTCTCATCGTAGTGGATAAAGCCACCTATATTACATTTTTTTGCCTACCCCTGAAGAGATGTCAAAGCTTCCAATGGTGCAACAAAGAGCAAATGGTGAGGTATGGAAGTAGCTGTGAAGTGGTACAGCTTGCTCGGTAGATACCATCACCGTCTTGCCGACATCGACCAGGAACACTTCCATATTCTTTTCCTTAAAAGAAGGACTTGAAAGTATTGGCTCGAAGAGCATTCAGTGATCGAAACTCACGCTCGTATTAGACACAGGTGAGCGAACGACAGCTCTCTGCCAACAGCGATCGTACCGAACAGCGGCGCCATCACCTTTCATCCAAAGCTGAGGTTCAGCGTCATCAAGTGCTCCTTTATAGGCCTCCCTAAAATGAATTTAGGCTCTGGTTAGCGCATCGGATAACCAAGGCATTAAACCTGAGTTGGTCAAGCATATCAAGATAACGCCCTTCTTCTTTGCAACTTCGCAAATAGAATTCGTCCAAGGCAATGAAATGAGTCAACTTCACCTAAAACAGACTTAAAAGGTTTCCTGGTCAAATATTGCGAATACCCTTATTCAGGTGTGCAAGCGCATCGTGATTGCTGTAAAGACTGCGTTCAGCCAAAATACCGCTTGTATGCATGAGCAGCAATTCCATCTTAGGCCCAGCCAGACTTCGGTGGAAAGCGCTCAGAAGCGAAACGCTCAAGAACGTCTAAAAGCGCTTTAATCTTTCTTCGCTGACGCGGAACGTATGTGAGTAGTAGTGAGAGATGTGAAGAGAGGCTGAAAAATTTTGAGCGCTTTTAGACGCTTATGAAAGTCTGGCCAACCTAAATGTTCCCAGAGCTTCAGAAATTCATCTGTGTTAGGACATAAAAGCTTATAATCTCTATAAATGACAAACACCGCTCTCTCAAAACACTTAGCAAAGCGATAAGTCTCTACATCGGTGGATGAATCTACAAGACACATGGTAGAGAATAAGGACAATAATTCCTACACCCCAGACGGAAACAAAATCAAAAAGCTTGCAAAACGCTGTGAAATGAGACTTACGTTCTCGAATTGAGGGACCGGGAAAGCATTCGTTAGATATTGATGCTTGCATTCAAACTTCTTCGGCTCTAACGGAATGGCAAGTCGTCGCATTTGACGTTCTTCACCAAAGCTACCGGAACTTTGAGAGAACCCTGAAAGGTAAGCCCAACTTATGCATCGAGAAAATTTTGGTCCTCTCACACGTCATAAAGAAATGACATAAAATAATAGTACGAGTATCACTTTCAAACGTAAAAACTGAAAGAATCTTGGACCATTACATGCATGCCGTGTACACAAGACCAAAAATACAAGATTGGCAGTGCTCCAACTGTTTATAACTCGTAAGGGCACTTTGTATACAGGACACAATGCGAATTCATCTTACTACAATTATGAGCACTATGTATTTAAGGCTGCGTTCAAAGTGATTCGGAAACTCGGGAATAGTTCCAGTACAGCGCGCAGTCCGACCAGTATAAAGTTTTGGACCAGTATGAACGCAGCCTTAAGTAAGGCGTGGTATAGTTCGCCTCGGGATACATGCAGTTTCAGTGGACATGCTATTTGGCGATAGCCACAACTCGCCAAAGGGTGGCGGTCAAGATGAACGATAGCATTCTGTATGCAATACAGTCTGCCCCAATCGAGATCAGACCGAACCTTTGCCAAATTTGCAGCCTGCAACGCCAGTACCATGCGCTGCATATGCGTACTGTCGGGGAGGGCGAAAAGATCGAAAAGAGAGCGGGCGAGCAGACCTTAGGCGTGACGCAAAACCCTAGCGACGGACTTCCGCCATGCCAGTTTGGCCTGATGGGGACTGGGGCAGACCGTAAGAAAGTATAGGTGTAAAACTTTTGCAGACTGAACCTCTTCTGTTTCAGAATACACTTATGATGAATTACAAACATGTACTGCCAAATCGCGAAGACTTGCCATAGTTATGAAGCTATTGACAGGCATCAATGGCACTGCCCGGCAAGGTCGGGTAGGGAATTTAGCCCCATGTAAAAGTGGACGCAGTTGGATTAGGGCACGGACAAGTGCATAGTCGTAACAAACGTTGCACCAGAAGCGAGAAACTGCTCGGGAAGTTGGGAGACTTACGCCCTACGGGAAAAGTCTCGCCCACGTGGAATTTTCACATGACAAGCGGAGTGCATGTCGTTACCTAGTCAAGATGAAAGTCCTACAGCAACTCTGCATCTCAGCGATGATGGTTGCTCCACCCAAAGAAAAGAGGGGCTTTAAAAAACGCCTATTCTTACCGTTACCGCACATTTTAACAATAAGATGATTTTCCACCAACCTCAGATTTGGGTAGATGATACCTTCAAAGGGACGCCGAACAGAGGCCTCATTCGCCTAGCCTCTAGAACCGGGTTGCGGTCCTACCCAGAGATTCGCACGGTTCGGGCGGCCACCGACCACCATAAATCCCTCGTTAGATGAGCGGTTGTATGATCGCTCGGGGCAAATTGTACGAAACGGTGAAACGCACGCACAATTACCTTGCTTGCGCAAAAGAGGTCGCCCGCTCGCAGTGTTGCCGATGAGTTGATGGGATGCGGATAGTTTGACCAATTCAAGTATTTTCGTTCTAGTGACTCATACCTTCGATGTGGGTCGACCACCTTGCAACCTTGGACCAAATTCCCGTAAAGCACAATTACACTTTCAATGATCAGGTTGATTGAACGCAGAGGGGTCATTCAAGCACTCCCAGTCGCCATACCAGATGTTGATGCTATTTTGGAGTATCAAGGCTACGGACAGCGAACATTCGTCGTAACTCACGCAGGTATCGTCTGCGCTGACAACGTGTGAATATTGTAGGGTAGATACAAAGTCACTGTCGGCCTCTCCATGGCAAGTGGCATTGTCGGCCGATTGGACGGGCACATTGCTGCCCGCTGGCATGGATGAACCTATTGTGGGCAGATCACGCCGTAACATTGCCTATCGGTTGAAGACGGCACTTCAATGTGTGCCGCACGCGCGGAACTCTAGACTTGCCGCCGTTTGTACTTTGGTGCCCGAAGGAAGATCGCTGCACGGAGGGAATCCCTCAGTACAGTGAGTGTCAATCACGTACTTCCTTTCGAATGCGAACTAGGCATGCGCAGCGCAGGGCCTTAAATGCGGACCTCGATGAGTCCTGCCCGAGTCATACGCGCGCGAAAGCGACGCGAAGCACTCTGCGTTTATAAAAAAGGGAGCATGTGATTGACAGGACTGTAGGTTTCCGCCTTCTTCGCTGCGTTCGGATCGTAAACGGTCGCCTCGCTCGTTCTTGCACCGCGTTCGCTAACGCTTCGTTTCTCTAACCATTTTCTAGTGCCCAATTGACGGTTGGCGCTCAACCCGAGCCTTTTCCAAGCTCAGGCTTGGAAAAATGATACACGTCCGCAAAACGCGGCGCAGGGCAAGGCGAGGCTGCCGGACTGAGTCAGGCCATTCTGAGTGAAACAGCGGCTAAATACGTGAAACAGCGGGTAAATACGAGTGACGGACCGTCCTGGAACCGCCACCTTAGCTGCCCTCACAAAAGTATTGCGGCCGCCCTCCCTCTAACAACGGAAAAAAAAATTTTCGCGCTAATTTTGGCGCTAATCCACATTTGTTGACCCAAAATGAAGATCTCAATCTCGCAAAAAGTTCGCTAGGGGGGAGAGAGGGGAGGGTGTTTGGTATGCTTCACAAATATGACGTTTATTTCGCGCGGTAGCGCCATCTGACGGAGTTGTGGTAGGATAAGACGGGGCTTGAACCACGGCTCGCCCGAAAGTTTGTCCATGAAGTGTTAAGGCACTGTGTGCTACCGCCTACAAGAGCGCATCCAGATAATGTTTAGTAAAGATCTTGTAACACCTAAGAGGGTCTTTGGGACAAGGCTGTCAGCGATAGACGGGGTAAAGACCGCTACCCGCCTCCAGAACTTGTAAAAAATTCCCCTCATGCGCCGAACATTCTCAAGAAAATCGTTGAGATAGTCGGCATAACTCTGTTGTTAATGCCGCATTTTTGCTTGACCATCCGCCTGGATCTTTGCCAGCGGCTCTCGATACTCTGAGTTTGGGCGCCGATTCGCGAATAAAAGATATTCATTTGATGGTTCACGGTAAGGTGGGAGTAAAGCTGCAAGGCGGTTATTCCGTTATAGGTCTGCCAGCAATCGTTGATGGTTGTACCCGGCCTAATGTAGTTCGTGTAAAGCCGCTAGGCTTCATAAATAACCTAAACCTTAATTTCAACTTTGCAAAATGGCTCTGGTCCGAAGTCCTGATCGAAAAGGGCGCCTGGCCTTGAATGTGTCAAACAAGGCGGCGTCATAGAAACTTTGTTTCTGACAATCCCTCTCTTGTGAGACAGGGTAGATCATTGGGTAATCTCAATTGGCCTCCACCGCTATAGATGGGACGAGCCGGTCGGCGATATATAGTCTTCCACTCCACTCGGTATTATTAATGGTCAAAGAGATAACCTATAGGGGCAAGATCACAAACCTCCGTTCACCGACTCTCTGGGTGGATTCCATCGCGCACTTTCGCCTCTGGACTGATTCTTCCAATCCTCATAAGGTAGGCGATCATCGTCTCTTCTTGGCCCAACGTCATCTTCACTATAGCTGGACTCATGAACCGGCCGAAAGGCCTCACGAGGAGAAGGTGAACGGTAGGGTTCCGCTTTTCTGTATGGATCGTAATTGTCAGCAGGTTGTCGCCGAGGTACCAAGAGTGAAGGTGTGCTGAAACGACTGCTTCCAGAGTGCCCACCAACTGGAGGAGGGTTGCGAGCAGTTTGCGCACCACCTGAATGTAATGATAAGCCTGTTAGCAATGAACTATATGCACGATTCACGGCACGCAAAGATTGGGCGCCAATGCATCAGGTGGAGATAGTTCGTGCATGAGAGAGATACGAGATGATATGAGAGCTCGAGAGAAAGAGCGCTCGATGAGAGAGACGCCGATACCCGTAATCTTTGCGTGCTGTGAATCCCCTAAACATAGTTCTGTAAAAGTTCTGGGCTTTAGTGTCTGTCCTAAAAAAGCCGTAGACACTCACCTAAATCTTGACTGAACGAAAAGCCAAATCCATTTCTCTCGCGATTGTAAGCTTCCTAAACAATTCAACTCAAAAAAAAAAAACTTCGGGTGGCATAGCGACGCAAGCGACGCCAGTTGTGCGCGTCGTTTACTACGTCAGCTTCGCTTTACTTGGAACTATTGGTTTACTAAACTACAACGAAACTCTAATCAGATATGAGGTGATACTACACGAAAAGAAAAAAACCGTAATTCATACCTCCTCTTCTGTCTCTCTTCTTGGCGGATTGAAGATAATGTTTCTATTCTGCTCCATTGAGCGTGATGAATCGTTCGCCATGGTTCGGATGGAAGGCACACCAGCAACCTGAAGAACTGGATAACCCTCAGAAGTCAATAGATAGCGTTCTTCATCGCATGGTGCGCGCGATCAATTCAAATTTACCGCACCACCGTAATGTGGGTGTGGCTGATATGGGTCCCCAAACGACCAGGGACATAACACAACAGTATGGGATAGGGGCTTCCGCTGTGCTAGCGAATGCAAGAGAAATGGGATCACTTTCTATTCTTTTAACACATTCACGACAGGGCCGATTTTCCGTTGACTGCCATTTCGGACCAGAGCATATTTCGCAAAATTGAGTTTGCGGAATATTTTTAGGTCACTAATGAGCCCTGTGGTCTGAAGTGTTAATCTTTTGGGAAGTACTCTAAGAGGTGTATGCAGAAGTTTACTCGGCTTGTCCAAAAAGTTTCACCGTGAACTAGCAAAATCAAAAACTTCAGAAAGCGTACGACCCACCGGTGGGTCGTATTGTCCGAAATGGCAGAACGCGTACGACCCACCGGTGGGTCGTATTGTCGTGAATGTGTTAACATTGTCTTGATCAAAAAGAAGTATACAACGAAAGTTCGCCTGCAGGACATGCAGAGCGCAAGTTTATGCCCCGCCCAGTCTGGACTAGGAGACTATATGCATGCCCGGCAGGCCTCACCCCATGCACACAGCTGATACATCTGTGGGTTTATAATGGTGCAGCGGGCAGCTGTCTGCGAGGGACCACCTCCTTTCGGCAACATATAGCCCTCCCTTATAAGCTGTGGCGACCCGGCGACTAAAAACTCAACCTTCGGTCTTTAGTAAGGTTGGGTTCATATTCGTAAGTTCCGGAGCAGTTCCAGCGAAGTGCTCGATTTTGCGCTGTACTGGAACTGTTCCGGAACTTACGGATCAGTGTGAACACGGCCAAAGTTCCAACTCACTTTAGGCGCCGTTCCAGAGCTATCGTTGACTGCACGGAATCGCCCGGAAAGCACCCGCGCGCATGTCTCTTGCGGGCTAATATGTAGTGGGTTTTGCAATTTCGCAACACGCTGGCTGTGTGCCAAGCACGCGGGGCGGAGCTTCTGTGAGGCGCGTGCTTGGCACTGTTTTGACCATGCGGTCTTTCGTCAGCTTAAGACCCATCCACCCACCCGAGACGGGATTGCTGAATACGGGCGCGCGCCTCAGAATGCATTCAGGTTTTTGCAGGAATTTTGGAAGGGCGAGGCGAGACATGGCGGCCTTTGCTGTTCAGTTGTATCAGTGGATAATTTGTGCTGGGAGCGTTCCCAATATTATGTTCATAGCTGACAAATGAACCTTCACCCCCTTGTGTTGCGAAAGGGCAAAACATAGGTTTTGCCGTGCAGGCGATGTCAAAAACCTATTCCCTTTTGTGCAGTCCTCGATTTGCATGCACGCACCGCAAATCCCGTGCGCCACGTGCGCGAGCGGACGGCAGGGCATTTTGCCAGCTCCCAAAGACGTCATCGATCGAGGGTTGGCAAGGGCCCAAGCCGTACGCACGCGAACGGAGCGCATCAGCCTTGCGATGCGTACGCGTAAGAGCTGCGAACTTGTGAGCTCCTCGTTAACATGCAGTGTAGTCTATTGGAGGCAAAATTGGCATTCGCGCATGAGTTATCATAGCGCCCGTACTCGGCAGCTGCGACGCAGGCACCTCGGGTGCGTTCAGCCTACAACAAGTCGGGCGATTTCGTGCAGGACTTTACATTATAACATATCGTTTTGAGAACTCATGTCTGCGTCTTTTCATTTTCCTCAGTCTTTGCTGGGCAAACCACCAGCACTCTGTTATCGCGATATTTTTTCTGAGTCTGAAACGCTATATGCGTTAATTGGCAATGGCGGGTAAGGCCAGAAATGCCAGCTAGATGATAGTATGAAATTATCTTTATCTTGTTCTCACCGTTTCAACATCAGGCCGCTTAGCATTGTCACGTATCTTGACGATACCACCTAAAAACAAGGTATCTCGACTAACGATTAGAAGTGTGCAAAAAATAAACTCACGTTTATTTGTAGCGCTTAGAGTGAACGTTTCCGAGTGAGCATGCACTGCCGTCCCAACTTTAGCTGTTGGAATCATGTCATTATTACGCTTCGGTAATTTGTCACCAATTCTATCGGCAATTTCTTGCACGGACAAACCACCTTCAGTTTGGCTTAGTAAGTCATAAACCTGAAACACTCAGTGTACGCAACTGCGAACAAAGATGGAGAGAGGTCTCGAACCTTTTGCGCCACTTCCAAGTTGCAACGTTGGGTCTCAGTAAGCTCTCTATCACTAGATTTCTGAAAAGAGGTTTCGGGTAAAATCTACAACAAAGATATGGATACTAGCTTCAACTTCCTCTAGTTCTCCTCTCCTACGCCAAAATTCAAATGCTCGGAAGATACCGAGTATTCGAATATGGCGTAGCTGGAGCAGAGTATTATTGCCGCCGAGAAGGTTGATAATCAGGGCCCAGGCCCAGTGCAGAAGTCGTACAAGCACGTTGGACTTCGTTTCTGAGGCAAAAAAGTAAAGGAGGTAAACTAAAACTTCTATGCAACGCATGTAAGCGACCACTCAAAAAAAAAAAACAAACGCTTCAAAAACCAGTTGATATACGAATGACATGCTCCACTATGTACAAAGCGCGTGCAATCTGAATGCAGAGCTAAAACAAATATGGCTTGTTTTCAGCGCGGAGACAAGCATTGGTATCAAATCTAGATTGTACATGCAGATTATCGTTTGCAAAAGTTTTGTGTAAAAGTTGACTTATGCGGCGGGGGAGAGGACATTAGGTCGCCGATAGGCTCCACTCGCGCGAACGGCACGGACTGGTCATATTATGTAGAAGCGCTCGATTTGTTGCAAGTGTCCGCGCAGGACCTCCCCCTCATGCGACGTAGGGTAGGGACCCGTCATACTTCGGCGAAAAAAGTCCAAAAGAAGCCCAAAGAAGCCCAAATAGCCCGAAAAAGCCCCCCCCCCAAAAGCCGGAAAAAGCCCGAAAGAGCCGGAACGCAAGAGCGAACTTTTGGTAGAATTCTAACATTATTTTGATGTGCAGACGACAGAAAATGAAGCAAACAGACTCGGTTGCGAAATCAACACACATGCCTTAGCGTCAAAACGGAAGGGGCGTTTCGGCTCTTTCGGGCTACTTTGGGCCTTTTTAAGCTTTTGTTCGGCGAAGTGTGACGGGTCCCGTAGAGTACCTAATGTCCTCTACTCTGTGTGGCGTATTTTCTTTCCCGAATTTGATGATATCCTAAGACGTCACCAGGATGGCCGAGCCGCATAAGCCTATAGTTCTGTGAGTTCACATAGGTTTTGGATTTTCTGGTTACTTTTCGGTCAAAATCTATTTCGAGCAAGAAAACTCAATTCCTATCATTGCCTCAACTCTTTCAACTGAGCGAAAACTTGCTCAATATGGTCTTGCGGTGCCAAGAAAATGCGGTAAGACTTGCTCGTGAACAATAGTTACGCCAGTAACGCCGACATTTTAAGCGCGCAAATGGCCGGCGTCATAGGCGTAGCTACAGGGCTCCTTAATTGTCGTTCGCACCAGCGGTCGCGTAAACGCGTCGCGCCCGGGCATCAATGGCGCCGCCTCGATAGATGGCGCCGGCGTCGGCAAAATGCCCGAGCGCGACGCGGTTACGCACTGCTGGTGCAAACGTCTGCAATTTAGGAGCCCTGTATTTGCTTACGCGCACATTTTGGCGCATTTTCTCGGCACCGCAAGCGCGGTATTTGAAGCGGAAAATCTACTCGACCGTAGTTGCACTCGACCTTTGCTTATTTCACTATAGTTATTGCAGTCGACATTGTAAACAAGATAAAAAATTTTGACTCCTGCACTTTCGTCAAATCTGTTATTCTGTGCATGCGTCGCTATATAACAAGGAGTACTTCGTAAAACCATTGAAATTCAAGGGGGATTTCGTGCGACTTCACCGGGCCCTGGTGAACAACTGGGGTATAATAGGCCGTCAGCGCTGTGCTAGGAGAGCAACGGTGTTGCGTTCACTGGAGATAGTTCGTGACGGAAGAGTTGCAGATAAAACTAGCGGCGAGTGTTGGGAAACAGCCAACACGAACGACAGGTTGTGCCAGACATATGCGTTGCGTAGGTCAAATCTTTTCAAAATCTGTATTTACGCTATGATGGCATTTGAGAATTTGAAGGAAACGGTGGCAGCTCAATAAACCTATTTCTTCCATTTCCATCCTTTCTTCAAGTCAATGAAAAACATATCTTTGAAAAGTACAAGTTTGTGTACAACTTGCTGACAACCGCAGATGTACAGTATCATAATTCACAGCTATCGTTCATCTTGGCAACATCGCGGGAATGGAGTGCACGAAGAAAGAGGAGTGATGCGCAGTACACATCCTGCGCACTCTCCGCGCCCGGCGCGGACGGCCTCTGTTATCTCGGCGAGCCACGACAATGCAGAACAGTGAACTTACCGTACGGACTGAGGCAGATGACTGGCCAATTCCCAATCCTGGTGGATAGTCTGGTGTTTCAGCACCACTCGCTGCGATGTCGTGGAAAGATTCTGGATGACCCTGAAAGAAAGGCTATCAGACGTCAGTTGTAGAACTTCGCATGATATTGTGGGTCAATAGTGTGCAGGCTATGAAGGCACGCGCCGGATTCAATCCACATAGAAGTGGACCAATTCAAGTGGATCAAGTACACATCCGCTTCGCATTGATCAGTTCACTGATTTGATCAATAGCGCAGTGGATGTAGTGGATCAAACGGATCAACTAGAATAAGTGTAGCGGTGCTTAAGAATGACATCCGTTACCGCGACATAGCACAGTTCCTGCTTTGAATTGCCAGCTACTCCAAAATGCAGATCATACTGGTTCCCAACGCTGCGGTACGACTTGTGCATTGTCTGTGTCAGCGAGTAAGCTTCCAAAATTTTTAGGGTGCTACGACCTTGTGATAATTACCGCTGCTACAGAGGAAGTAAGAGCTGCATGCGACTCAGATTGCTTATCGTTGTGACAATGACTGGAAAATGGTAAGAATTATCGATTTGGATACGATGCACTGGGCATTGAAAACTTCGTTGATGAACATCAGTCACTTCTATTTATAGGTTGAACCACAGTGGCACTCTAACCGATAGGTTGAGCCAACCCAGAGTTTGGTACCAGATTACTAAAAATGAGTCAACCATGGCCTCACTCCCACTGAAATCGTTGACACAACTCCGGTAATGTATCTTCCGCATCATTAGGAGCGAAGGGTGCTCGTGCGGCTTAGATACCGCGCGGTCGCCTCACCTGGGCTCTCACTTTCTTGTGAGGGTGCAATTGATCACTTTTCCATGCTTGATTGACAATTGAAACTCCCACTCCCATGCTCAGGTGTGAATGATGATCAAAGAGCTTACGAAAGAGATGCAGAACCCAAGCGAGGGGGGCTGCGGCGCCCCCAGTACTCCTAATACAGAAAGTACGTCAAAGGGCAAAAAAGAGTATCTTCGAAAATAAAGCAGAGGTTCATAACACAGACAAAGGGTTTTCAAAACATACATCAAGACGACATACCGCGAATGATGGGTCAATATTTTCCTCATTTGCACCACCCACTCCTAACCCCGGAGGATATTCTGGGGTGACTGCATGTTTGCCAACCATCTCCCGGAATGACTGGACGGGTTCCTGAAGGGAATGTAGTCCAAACTTGACTCTGTACTTCCACTAACACTAATTTCTGCACATGCTTTTCAAAAAGCAAAGAAATCGAGAAAAGTCACAAAGAAGCATAATGAAATATGAGCTGAGGGATATAATATCGGCCGATACACGCTGCGAACTCCATTGACAATCGCACATTGACTGCGAGAACGGACGACGAGACGAAGAGAGATCGAGCATTAGGAGACAACACGATCGAGAAACATGCTCCTATGCAACAGTACTGATTCAAAGTGAATGGCCGCCGAAAGATCGTATCACTAGAAACACAAAAAACTTGGTAGGAAAGCCTCATCAAGACAGTGGCTGGGCAAGAGGGACCTGTCAAATTTTGGTGGGTTAGGTAGTAGCTCCAACACAAAGCCTCAACCCACCTTCTAGTTCATCTAAGTCCAAAAAAGTGCTTCAAAACCCGCCAGCCCCGCCCTCCCTGAGTGAGCGTAGATGTAGGCTTTCGAAGAACATTTTCACTTATGTTGGAATGGAGGATGCCGCCTCTACGGTATAGTGGAGGGTCTGCTACCCCACCAAGATATGACAGGGGTTTATTTTGCCGAGCCACTGCCTTTTGTCAGATTCCTGATTTAATCACCGATAATAGACCATGGGTAAAGACTACAGCACAAAACTGCTTGAGATACTATTTCAGTGTCAACGAACCATCTATTCGGACCAAATGTTCTCCTTAGATGAGAAACCTAATACATCGAGAGCAGTACCGAGCTGAGGAGTGTGAGAATTCAGACTTATAAGCATTAACTGATCTATTAAAGCGGAGACAACACGACGCCGGCAGCAAAAAAGGCTCAAATTTGGTAGATAGCCGTAGCGGCCGATTCGTCGGTAGCTTTCTACGCGGGACCTGGAGAGAAGACGGCGGTCGTGGCCTCAAAAAGGTAAGATACGTCATTGCGACTTCAGATTCATCTTGGGAACACACAGCAAAATACGAAAAGAATTTGCCTGCAACAGTTTCTTGACGGCAAATGGTCAGCTTCGCTATTCGGGTTCCTAGACTTTTCAATATGGCGCAACTTTGACCAACTAGTAGGTGAAAATGACTGGCACCAAGATGAGCTATCCCACGCATAGCAACACAAAGGATGCTTCAAGTAAGAAGAACTAAAATGGAACTTACTAAAATATGAAATAATTTATTTTCCGTATTAACTCATCTGTCTCAATTCGTACACCCATGTTTTGCCAATCTCAATAAGAAGCAAAAATCTTGGCTTTTCTCATGCTTCTTTCACCACATCTACATCTTCTCTCTCAACGCGTAAACTCAATCTCGAATTTTGCGTGGGACAGTTAAGTCTGGTAGTTCTTTTCCTTTTCCCTTCGATCTAATGCGCTCCTTCAGACTGACTGAGACAGAACGATTAGCATCACCTCTCTGTCTAGTTGAAAATAATCCAAGTGTAGAAGCATAGATAGAAGGCGAGGCGATGCACAATGTTAATGACAGCGGCAGCACGTGCAGAAGAATCGACAAAGAAACTGTTATATGCGAACAGCATGCAAGCGTGGACTTCGTGCACTCTGCCTAGGGTCATATATTTCAAAAATTCAAAACTCACATCATAATGTCCGGATGTAGCAGAACCTGGACGACCACCACCTGCAGTGGATCTGTCGTTTTCGTCTGAAACCAATATTATTCCCAATGCAAACGAAATATGAGCTTGTAGAAAACCAGATATTGTAATTCAAAACCTACCGCCTGACTTATCAGCAGAGGCACACGGAGAGCTGCTTCGAGAAGTGGATTCACGTGGAGCATAATTGAATGCCTTGTTACTAAACAAAAGCTGCTGATCGAATCATCAACCATGCAGCAACCAGTAGATAATACAAAACCA
This sequence comes from Cylicocyclus nassatus, assembly GCA_958299035.1. NCBI lineage: Eukaryota > Metazoa > Nematoda > Chromadorea > Rhabditida > Strongylidae > Cylicocyclus > Cylicocyclus nassatus. Next base: position 82,088,639 of record CATQJL010000112.1, read on the forward strand.
AAAAACCGAAAACGTACCCAAAACCTGTCTTAGATGGGATGTCCTGGGTTTTTATGAAGTCATCAGGCGCCACTTTGCGCAATGCGGAGTTTCTGCCGCTGCCGCCCTGAGTATTGCTGTGATCTTGGAGAAAGCCATCGGATGAGCTAAACGACCTTTTTGGTGACTGCTACCTTCTCACGAGAATTGGTTACCTGTGATGAAAACGTGATTGATTTGATCCGAAAGGGGTAGGAGCACGACCAAACGCTCTAAAAGTTTGATCTTTGAGACAATGACACTGCGAGTACAAGCACTAATAGGGAACGGTAAAAGCTTGCCGGCAACGGTTGTCGAGGATGCCGGCGTTGCTGAGGTCGCTGGGGTTGCCGGGGTTGTTAAGGTTGCTGGCTTTGCTGGTCGTTGTAGGACCTCATGACAGCCTCCACGTTTCGCGCGCTCTCTATGCTGTCTCTAACCCCGTCAACCCCGGCAACCGTTGCCGGCACTATGGCCGTTCCCATAGTATTGCGTTGGCTAGGTTCTCGGACATTTTGAGACTAGACCTGCTATTTCTCGAAACCTAATGCATGTCATCCGATAGAGGTACCATTCGATAAAGCAAAGCGAACTCTACAAGATGGTACGCAAAAGTTCGCGCGTAAGCATCCAGAAACTGAGTTGTACTGGAGGCTCGAAATAAGGAAAGATTTATATCTTCGTTCAAAAATCATACGGATTTTCAAATTGCTCACAAAAATTGCACACTACATCAGACACTCATATGTACCGTTCCTGTATTTTTTCTTCATCTAGAAATCGAGAAGGCGAAGTCTCCTATACAAAAAAGAAGCTACACTCTTCCCCACTCATGTAATTGTATAGTACAAGCCCTTAGAAGTTTAATCGCGAATTTTCAGCTTCTACAGGCCTTGTTTCCAAAAATTACCGAAATGAGCTCTCCTCACTCGGATGTTACATGCTAAATTCATTTTTCAAAAACTAGGGCTCGCGGGCTAAAAGTTTACGGTCATACCTACTAAGGGCTTGTACTATGCAATTACGTGGGTGGAAACAGCACAGCTTCGTTTTTATATAGGCATGAAAATTTTCGTTTTCTCCATTTCTAGATGAGGAAAGAATACAGGAACGGTACATATGTGTGTCTGATATAGTGTGCAATTTTTGTGAACAATTTGAAGATCCGTAGGATTTTTTTGAACGAAGATATGAATTTTTCCCTAATCTTTCCCTATTCTTCTTACCATCTTGTAGAGCTCGCTTTGCTCTATCGAATGACTAGATGGCAAACCCGGCTCCGCCCGGGGCCAAACTTTGCACACATACACTTCGGGGCAGGGAGCGTGTCATAGTCCACTTTTCGTTATCGATCGATGTCGATTTCACCGATTTTTTGCAAATTTTGAGCTACGGGGCTGGGATTTTGCACAGGGGGGTAATCGAACATGCTGATCACCCCCACGGGGGTGATCAGCATGTTCGATTACCCCACTGTGCAAAATCCCAGCCCCCTAGCTCAAATTTTGCAAAAAATCGATAAAATCGATATCGATCGATAACGAAAAGTAGCCTATGACACGCTCCCTGCCCCGAAGTATATGTGTGCCAAGTTTGGTCCCGATCGGTTCAGAAATAAAAATTTCTATTCCGCACATACGTACAGACATACAGACATACAGACAGACAGACAGACAGACAGACATTCAGCTTTATATATAAGATATTTCCATCGGATGCACATGCATTAGGTTTCGAGAAATAGCAGACCTAGTCTGAAAATGTCCGAGAACTTTCGTGCCAACCTAATCTTATATGAGCTGAATGTGTGTCTGTATATGGATATGTATCATCGACTCCACGATTCGCGTAGAGGCGGGGTTTCGCCAATTCAAAGCGTGGCGGTTTTTGATAGCGAGAGAGTACGAAAGACAATGCTATGACGTGGAGATTTAACAAATCCATCCTTAAAATCAGGGAAAGTCCGCAACCCGCCTCTATACGAATCGTGAAGGCGATCGTATGTGTGTAAGTATGTGCGGAATAGAAATTTTCATTATTACCGATTTAGACCAAACTTGGCATACGTAACGTCATAGGCTACTTTTCGTTATCGATCGATATCGATTTTATCGTTTTATCGATTTTTTGCAGAGTTCACCTACGGGACGCTGAGAGTTGACACAGGGGGGTAAGTGGGCACGGCGATTCAGAATACAGTATTAGTTTTCAGAATTACCTATTACTTTTATAGATTTTTCAAAATTTGAGCTGAAGGGCTGGGAGTTGGCACAGGGGGGTAAGTGGGCATGATGATTTCGAAAACAACACAGGGAACGGGAAGTGAAGTGTGACAGTGGGTACAGGGAAAAGCTTTACAGGGATAGGGATGAGAACTTTATTACAGTGTTTTGACAGGACCGAGCGGAGCCGGGTAAGCAAGCTAGTCTAATATATAGAGAATCGTTAGCTTAATTCAAAAATCTTCCAATAGCGTGAAACCGTGGTTCGGTCTCCAAGCGCGCGGATGCAAAGCACCTTCAGTTACTGGTTCACAAGTATATAAGAAGACGTAATAGCAAGGCTCTAGATCTTCATTCTCAACAAACTCAAGATAGAGGCTGTCCGATTCCAAAAGTCATAGGTCGAAGGTAACAAAATTTTTGATTGCTTAAGCCCTTTAATGAAAACGTGCCTCTCCCTAACACATTGTCAATGTGGTTCACGAAGAAAGGAGATGAACTCGCACAACACTGTTTCAGGGAAAGCGCCTGGAACAGTATAAGCGAATCGTGAATATTTGAGAATTAATCAAAAATAAAGAAAAACTATCACACTGCATTACAGTAATTACTGAAAGGAGAGATGATGTGTATCTGCAAACATGGAAACCACTTACGCTGGTCCACGAAAACCGAATGATGGTGGGAATCGATTCGGAGGTGGCATGACTTAAAAAACAACAATAAAAACAACACACAAATAATTACCTGCAACTCACCACGCCCTTTTTTGTGCTTTTCAGATGCCATGGATCGAACAATATCCTGGTTTTCTTCTGTGACCTTTCCAAACCATTTGACACCCTGAAGTAAAGCATATGAAAGGAGTTATGGTTATCCCCTATATGGACCTGAGGCGTGTTCTGAAATGAAAATTTCTGAGGAAATTTGTGCAGCAGATCTCCAAGACTTCGATAACCAAATCTGGCAAATTCTACACGTTTTCCGCAGAGGTCCCTGCAACAAATGTTGGATAAGCTTAACCGATTGGGAAATATCAATCAAAAGCCTCACTGATAATCTTTCATTATCTGCGGCTCCGTCATTCCTCCTTTTGTTGTTTTAGTCATGATGACTGAGCTCAGCTCTCCCAATAACGTATCTATCCCATCCATCTTTAAACGATGCTTATATAAGAATGCCTGTATTTGCTGAAATGGGGGATGCTCTTGAATATATACAAAAGCCATGAACAATTTTTTCAAAACTTAACGCGTAATCTAAAAATATTTATTTATGAGTCATAAATAGAAATCACCCGTGTACAAAAATAATTATCAGCGGAGTGAAGAGATCCAATGTATCAGTGCAACAAACAAAACAAACTCAAATCAACGTCTCAAAATAGGGATATCTAATAAGCAAAAAAAGTGCACAACAATCACTTCCATCAAGATGAATGAAAAAGGAGAAAAAAAGTAAAGAAGTACTACTTACAATAGCAATAAGAAGGTTGACCTTTTACTTATCTGAGAAAATAATGCGCTCAATAGTCTGAGCAGCTTCTTGTATTGAAATCATCGCTGGAGGTGAAGTGTCTTGCCATACAGTATCAGTGAGGAGCATCAATACCTAAAAAAGCGCATGAAATACCAAGCGCTATAGATCAGCGCTGTGCAGCTGCAAACTGTACTTGGTCATCGACGTCGGTCAGGCACAAGTTTTCATACAGCCCTTCTGCAGCCGCTCGCCTGATCACAGGCAATGGATTTGAAAGCGCTCGTACCACATGAAAAATTTGTGGTTAATCGATAGCGAAAGTGCATTCTCGCTTCACAATACAACAAAAGAAAATACAAGTATGGATGCAAAAATGAATACTGAACAACTAACCAGCTGAGTAGCTGCATACCAAGTTTGACTTGAACGATCGCATCCTAGTAAGGAACATAGGGCATTAAGGGCCGTCTTTATCCGAGCTGGTGGAGCAATACGGGAATTCACAATCTAAAAACACGTTTGTACTTAGCACTGTGATGCACAGCTAGGGTTCCAAATCAAGCAACCTTTGTCAACTGCACTAAAATTTGGGACAATGCATTTGAAGAGTCCGGATTCTGTTCCAAAACATACAGTCGAGATAGAATTTGAGGCAACAAGCGTAAGACACTGTTCCCAATTCGAGGCACTTTCCGACCCAGATCAAATAATTCCGCCACTGACACAAGAAACCGTTCCAGTAACTGAAATCTTGTTCTTAATGTACGAACTCAATTTAAAAAAAGCTTTTCATAAATGCTGCGGGAATCTACACTGAACTTACCGTCACATCCTTTGAGATTGATGCCTGATACTCCATAAGTGCTTGAGAGGCACGCATCGTAGTGCCTTCGCTTACTCCGCCTACGAAATGGCAAAACTTTGACTTTCTGTTACAAGAAAGGCCTCAACAAATTCTTACCAGCAGAGACAACTAAGCCGCAGATGAGGTCATGATAATATTCCCCACAAAGCAAAAGTGGTGTCATTGACAGAAATATCGAATCCTAGAATTATACACTAGAAAATCTGTAAACCAAATAAGACGGGACGACTGGTTGAAAATTACCTGAATAAAGTCATGCCCGTTGCGATATATTGATGAAAGTTCTTGTGCATGTGCAATATGGTTGCAGGTTGCTTTTGAAGCGAGTAATGTTATGATGCACTTGCATGCAGTCTACAAAGACATGATATGATGTTGCAGAAGTATATGGATAATTTGTAAACTGCAGAAACTAACCTCACGTATGCGACCGATTTTGCCAACACTTTGCTGCACCATGCATTGAACTGCGCGTTGCACATAGTTTTTCAAGACATCTTCTTTGGTATGCGGAAGGCACAACAAATTCGTCATTACGCACATTGCCGACATCCTTACCTGAAATCAAAACCCATATTGGTTCTATCCGACGTCTTTGAATTTTCGTGCAAAACGATCCCCCTACCAGTCTTCCAATATCCCCATGACTATCGGTGGTGTAATCATCGACAGCGTGAAAGAGAGCATCAAATACAAAACCGGTCCACTTCTCATTGGGTTGGGAAGTATAAAGGGCTCCCAGTGCATCAACTGCTGAGCGACGAGCCAATGCCCATTTAGCATCCACATCGGTCGGCCTAAAATCATTGCGCTAAGAACAAGTTTCGTAGAACATGATATTGTCTACAACTCACTTCATGATAACATTACAGACAGCGGCAAACAAATCATCAGTGACGAACTGTGAAGGTAGATATGAGACCAAAGAACAAACACCTATTCGTTCATTTTCCTTGCGAGGTTTCGTCATCTAGAAGCATAATAAGATGAGAAGAAAACTTGTTTAACAGCAAAATCAAACCTTCGATATGAAGCCCTTCACAGAAGCGTCTATGTTCACAGAGACGTTTTCTCTGAAATATGCAGGGAAAAAGGTAGAAGCTGCTGAAGCGGCAGCAGTTCTCACTGCTGCGGTGTCGTCGCATGCGAAGGCAAGCAAGCGTTCTTGCCAATTTACGATCTAAAAAAGAAACAAATCGATGAAGAACACTTAAAAAAACACTCAAACAAAATCATCGGAAAGCAAAGAATGACAGAACTTTCAAAAACATTCTCGAGGCAACAACACAGTGTGACGCTGACTTTTATGGTGAGCTCGATGACATTGTCCGGGCAGGTTAGGGGGCTGATTCCAATAAAATGCTAATGTAAGCTTCCATACAAGCTAAAAATCAAGCAAGACTGCACCATGTCGCTTGCGAAGCGCCATGGCAGCATTGCAGCAGGGCATTCTTTCTTTTTCACAGTTTGTTTCAAGCCAGTTTGAAAAATGGGACAATGCGCCCACCCGCGCCTACTCTTGCCCTTTGAAAGGGCGGCTGTGTCATATTATGAACCCGTATTTGCGTCTCCTCACGCTTTTCGATTAACTCTCATTTTGTTCTGTAAGAAAGCGCAGGGTGAGTAATGAGATCTCTCTCTTTTCAAATTTCTAGCTATTACGTAGGCTTTGTGTTTATTCTCCCAGGTCTCCTTGCTCTTTGCTTACAGATCGGTGGTGCGATAACTCGACGAGCAGGGCATAAAGACCAGAGGCGGAACGGTACTGCAGTATGGTGAATGGACGTCTGGCGACGTATCATCTTTGGGTACGTCCCTCGTGCTTCATTCAGGATCCTCACTTCTAATTGATCTCGATCGTGTTCTTGTTGATGTTGATGTATTGTCGTTCCGTGCTTGCCCATAAATGTATATCTCGTTATGTGTTAGTTTGCTGCGCAGCTGAGGCTGGTAATTAGGGGGGGGGGGGAAGGTACAAGGCCCGACCAGAGAGAGGCTGATCGTGGTTCTTTTGGGAACGGCCATAGGTTGTCAGTGTTGTCAGTGTTGTTGGTGTTGTCGGTGTTGTCGGTGTTGTCGGGGTCAGAAACAGTTTAGAGAGCGCGCGAAACATGGAGTCTATCATGAGGTCCTACGACGACCTGCAACCTCGGCGACCCCGACAACACCGACAACATCGACAACGACAACCTATGGCCGTTCCCTTTAGTGTCAAAGCTCTCTATAATGTCCCAAAAGTAATTTTTAACAAATACGAGTTTAATTTAGCGGGTGCACCAAATGAGGTGACTACTACAAAAATAAATAAAAGTAAACTGAAGGACATAAAATCAGCACACTGGACATCTAGCTTCCAAAAAGCACAGCTCACTGATGACTTTGGCCATTCAAGTGTTATGAACAAAGTTCGCAGCTGCTCGCACGAAACAGTTCGTGTTTGTAAGAGACAGTAGACGATTTCAGAGATGATAGAACACTTTATATTGAAGGCAGCTTCCAGGCAAATCTGCACATCGGGGTTCTGATGTGGAAAGTAATTTTGGGCCCCTACCTAAGACACTGCCCAAGCGGCAGCTCAAATGGTGAACTCACAGTTGAGACCGCCTGCAAAGTGGAACCCGGGATCGTATTCGCATGGATTCATGGCTCGACAATTAGTTTCGCGCAACCCACGCGTGTCGCGCCATGAATCCATGCAAATACGACCCCGGCGGCCCAGTTTGGACTCGTATATCTCAACTGTGAACTCACCATTTGAGCTGCCGCTTGGGCAGTGTTTTAGTTAGGGCACCAAGATTACTCTCCAAATGAGATCCCCATAGGCCCAGATTTGCCTGGACACTGCCTTAAGCGATAGAGTTTGTGTCCACGATGGACGCTTTCTCTGCGTGCGCCGACTGTCACATATGCATGACACCTAGCTGTTCTTTAAGACCCAACAAACCTCATTTGCATCTAGCTGTACAGGGACAGACGACAGACATCGGATGAATGCGGATAAAGCAAGACGCGTCAACTCTCCTCCCGAAACTTTCAGCTTCTCGCTTTCCGCTTTGAGTTTGCAAGGTAACGAAATAGCTTGGCGCAACAGCTGTAAGAGAATGACTGTACTACTAGCATTTCAAACTTTCTGAACCACTCACTTCTTTATCACAAGTGTATCGAGCGGACAGTAGACCTTGTAAGGAATGTGAAAGCGCTAACAAGTAGCCATGACGATGGACCTTAAGGAGGAAGGGAATTATGAAATCATGAGATCAAGGTTTGTAACTCACAGGGTTTGATGTGTTGCAACCAGCTAGAAGCTTTCCTAGCCTGGCAGATAGATAATGAGGATGTAAAGGAGCGAGGATGCTCAGAGCTATAGCAGCTTGTTCCCGCACAACTTCATCCCAGTGGATGATCTGAATAAATGAGATAATAGAAAAGAAAAGAGACGTCACACATGCTAATGTTTACCTTGTTCTCGAGAAGATGGTCAACTATAGCGTCTGCATACTTGGGAAAGCGTATAACCTCTGCGCAAACTTTTGTGTAACATCTCCAACGGTTTCCTACCGCGAAATAATCCGCTAAAACAACAGGAACATTATAAAATTCGAAGGACATTACCTAAAAGATACCTGTAGTTAGCAACGCAATTCCATCAGGAAAGTTTGCTTGTCTGCCGACGTTTTCTTGGAATGCTGCAGAGGCTGCTCGGCGTAGGTTTACTTCTCTATCAAATAACGCAGCGCACATCTAAGGATTCGGATAAAAGAAACACCAAAGCTGCGAATATGGGTCGTCCCACTCACCAAACTAGTGGCCACATCGTCTATGAAATTCTTCAGCTGCTCAGGCTCATACGCTCGAGCGAATGCCCAAAACACATAGCACGCTGCATCGCGAACATTACTCCCAAGAGCATGTCGTCCCATAGGCTCTTCGTAAAAAAGTGCTTGCTGTATGATAGGGAATGCCTAGAAATAACTAACATAAAAATTCGCAAAACAATATAAAAGAAGGGGAAGCGACCTTGTCGAGTGCTTCAGGCAACAAGAATCCTCGCCGTGATAGTTCAGCTAATGCCAAGCAGCCTCCGTGCCACGAACAATGTCCAGCCAGAGGATGAAAACTCGTAGAAAGAACAGAGTCGACTACTGTAAAATCGGTGTTTCCTTGAACTTCTTAAAGAGTGGATTAACAATTACCTTGCACAGCTAATTCCTTGGGAAGACGCGCAGTTATACGTCCGACACCTTTGGCAGCTGACCACCTCACAGTGGTGTGATCGTCGGACAAGGCGCTTAGCACACAACCAATAGCCCATTCCACCTAAAATCAAAGATAAAAATGTGTACAGAATATGTTCTTGACACACCAGTGCGTCAGGATTCTCATCTTCCTCATCATCATCAGAGATAATTTCTTCTCCTCCCATTCCACTACTTATGTTGTTTTGACAAAATTCTGCATTCCCATTCGTTTTTGTTGATTTAAGATTCTCCTCAAGACGTCGCTTTCCTCGGCTAGACGTTTCAAAATGAATGACAAAATTATAACTGACTGACGTACCGGTATCTCCAGGCGGCCAGTCTAGGTCGTAGCACAACCAAAGCAAGTCGTTGCACCATTTTGATGAATATTTTCCTGGTTAATGTGTCGGTCACAGATTTCTTGAATGGGAAATGCGTTTCAGCTGCCTTGCGTATCATATCCACATGTGGCAGAAGGTGCTGCCTGTCCACCTAAATCTAGCGACTCTTTCGAAACCCCATGCAGCTTTGATCGACTGCATTAGATGCAAACTTACATGTTTGAGTATGGCACAGAGTAACAGGGCATAGCCCAAAAGGTTTGGCGAGTTGTTAATCACGTGATTCTTGCACTCTTCAATCATGGACGGGATCAGGGGTATTCCATCATGACGAGCAAGACACTGAGCAATGACGAGAACGGCAGCAGGCTAAAAAACAGAGGATAACGTGGGTGTTCAAGTGACAAAAATGATGAACAGAGAAGTGTGGTCAATCAAAATTTATCAAAAAGAAAAACTCACATGAGTGGTAGCCCACGGATACTTCAAATATGATGTGGCCACTGCTAGAATACGACTTAACGTCGACCCAGGCTGATCAGGTGGGTCAAATCTGCTCATAGAGTTGATGATAAATCAAAAAATAGAGCCACAGCTCACCTTCGGAAGTCGAATGGATTCTTGCATACAATCCATAACCATAAAAGCAACATATGACGTTCAAACAAATCACTTCCAACACTGTTTTGATATTGTTCAAGAGCAGTCAAAAGTTTGTCGAGGTAGGAAACCTGAAAAATGATCAATATTCAAGTAAAACACACTGCATAGAAGAGTTTGTAAGAAGAACTATAAGTATTTGCAATGAAACTGCGAGTGCTGTCAACCCTCTAAACTCATATGAGGCATAACCATTTCCACTGTTTTGCGTGTCGTGTTTGATGTTTAGTAAGGCTAACAAGGGAATGGTCAGAAATCGAAGTGGCCATTCCAGACAAGCTGCGTAGGGTTAGACGCAGCATGAAGCGCTGACTCTAAATCTGTCTTCTTTATCTGCTTATCGCTTTTCTGGACGAAATTATAAGCTATTAAAGACTATTATTTTGCCTAGAAATTATGCGTGAAATTGAAAATTTAGTCGTACAGAGCCTCGTTCGCCTCAATGCTGGGCCAAAACATGCAGCTAGCTTACTTAAGATTTTTGAAGCCAGAAGCCGAGCTAAAAGTGCAACAATGTGCTCAATTTCGCTGTTTTTATGTATGATTTTTTCACAATAAAACCGCTTGTAGCTTTGTCCACAGAAGCGGGAAGCAGATAAGAAAGACAGATTCGAAGTTAGCGTTTTATACTGCATCGAATGATATACAGCTTGTTTGGTTTGGCCACTTCGACTTCTGACCATTCCCTTGTAAGCACACAGACCAAATGACCCTAACTAAGCAAGAAACATACCGCATTTTGCAAAAGGTAACAGTAGAAGGTAGACAGAATAAGGAGAAACAAGTATCGTATCTATAAGACTCACGTGGTGGGAAAGAAGTCTGACAATCACTTTATAGCCACGAACTTTTGTTAGATGTGATATGTAATGCAGAGAAGTCACAGATAACTTGTTCAGCGTCTTGTCAGAACTTCCTAAAGAGTTTGTTTTGAAGTATCTAGCAAACGATCACAAAACAATACTTGCCTGAGGATGGAAGAGTGATGTAAGATTCTAATGTCCGCAAAAGTGATGGAATCACGCTGTCAAGGAGATTCGGTTGCTCCTGATAGATATCCAAAAGGCGAGCGTAGCGATCGAAGTCGTTCTAAAAACAGCAACAAATGATAATTCAACGGTATCAAAATACTTTTGAATGAAGCTCACATCAAGGACATCTTCCTTGCCGCTTTCGACACTCTTCGGCAATGAATTGACTATGTTCTCAAGAATTTCACGGTGGCTATTACATAAAACTCTTGGCAGACACCCGATAACGTCTTCATCATCATCTTCCGTCGCTCGCATTTGTTCGATTTCATTACTTTGGGACGTGTCCCTCATCCTGGAACTAAGTCCTATGCAGAAAAGTCATGATCGAATATGCAGAGAAACACGTTTGATGAAACAAAGAGTAGGTGCAATGAACCTATTTTTGAGACCGATGTAAAAGTTCTTGCAAACAAAAAGATACTGGACAATATTGATTGCTCAAGACGGTGCAACTGCAACTTATGGCACGAGATATGAAATGGATAAAGTCAGCTGACTGGTTGGTTGAGCTCAAAGCAATAAAAAATCAACCTAATGTCCCGGAAACGCGGATTGAGCACGCAGTTTGATTAGAGCGCCGAATATTCAGAGCTTTGCGAGACGGCTGCGCGGCCGTCTTGCAGAGCTTTGAAATCTTTTCCATTTGTTGCGCAGTTCAACTGACTTCGAGATGTACTGGTCTATTTGTATGGATGCTTAGTGATTGTGTCTAAATGTTGAAAGCAGTCCCCGGGCAAAATGGGGTTGGGATTTCAGTGCCATGCGAGAGTGGCCCCCTCAGACACAACATCAAGTGCAACGTCATAACGCTCGACCCAAAACAAGAAAAACGACCGGAAAGTGGGAGACTTACGCCTCCGAGCTGTCCGAATCGCTATGCGCAGAGTAAGCATGCCGCCACAGTCAAAATGTAGGGTCCCGCAGCGACTCTGCGTCCTGCCTTCTCAGACACTCGCTGCGGCGGAGGGCGCGCCATCATAGCGCTACAGTACGAGCGGCGCGCCCTGTTTGATGCTGCCGTGCGAGCGGCGCGCCCTATTTGAGACTGCCGTGCGAGCGGCGCGCCACAGTTGAGGCTGCAGTGCGAGCGGCGCGCCATCATTCGCAGCCGGCGAGCGGCGCGCCTTATTACGGCCGCCGGCGCGCCTATTCGACACTCGGCGCGGCGGCGCGCGCGCCTCTATAGCACTGTATTGCCAACGGCGCGCCCTAGTTGAGAGTGCGACCGGCGCGCAATTTATCAGTGAGTGGCGTGCCATGATATCTTCCGCATTCTCACACGCTGTAAGCACAAGCGATACCTGCGTGAAGTACGACGCAGTATTTTGGGTGCTTTATCGCCAATTCATTGAGGTTATCGCTGTTTCGCAATGGAGTTGTCTCATTAACACAAGTGGGATTCTTCTAGTTCTTCCACTGAGAGTCAGTCTTCATAAGCACCGCAAGTAGATGCCGAATTTGAATTCAAATTTGGAAATTTGAATTCTTGAATTTTTGAGATTTGAATTTTCAAATTCAAGGTTTGGAAACTTCAAGTTCATATTTGAAATTGAAGCCATTCTTTGCCTGAAATTGAAGGTTGTCATCAGGTCTGCTACAAACTCACCCTGATTCGCAGTGCTTCAAATGCGAATGGCAATTTTCATACCGTGCGAGCGGCGTGCCATTATCGTGTATCGCGCGTCCCATCTAGTCACGGCGCGCGTGCCATTTACTCGCGGCGCGCGTGCCATCTATTCGCGGCGCGCGCGCCATTTGACGGCCGGCGGCGGGCGACATGAGGGGCCGCACGCATAAGGCGCGCGCGCCGCCGCAGCGAGTGTCTGAGTTGGTGCCAAATTTCAAATCGTGCGTCGAAAACCTATGTTCTCGCCGTTTTCGCGCCTTCTAATGTGGATTTTCGGATTCAGCGTTTGCGGATAACCCCCGGTAAGCGGATTTTCTAGAAATTGAGTTTTTGCCCGGACACTGCCTTTAAGTGAAAGCGGCACTATTTCACATCAGTTGACCCAAAAAATAAAAATCGCGGATTTCGCTAAAACTTCGTATAGGGGGGACTCACGGTGATTGCGAATATCACATTTATTTCACACAGTAGTGCCACCCGGTGAAGTCACGGTAGAATTACGGTAGGAGTCAAAACGGTGGATTTGCTCCAAACTTCCTCTAGGGATTAAATATTAGGTTGGTCCGAAAGTTCTTGCGCATCATTTTCAAAAAATCATAATTTCCCTGCCACTCAATGGATTTGGACAAAATTGTATCCATTCGAACAAGAAATTCATGCTCTTTACAATAGTCTCCCGCATGAATTACTTTGAGCAGCTTCGAAAGTTACAAGCAATCGAGGGAAATCAGTCAAGATCGGCATTTTTCGAGCTGGGTCACGAAAAATTCTGAAAGTATTTTTGTATGATAGAGAAAATTATGCTCATTACAAAGGTACCTTTCCCATAAGCTTAAACGAAAAAGATCGAGAGTTAGGAGCAAATAAAGAGAATTCCTTCAGTTTTGCAATTTTTGAGCACGCTTAAAAAAGCCTAAAAACGTCACAGAAGAGGCGGAAAAGTCATGAACATGGGTATTTCGATCTCCTCTTTTTAGACGAGTGAAAATCGTGCCAATCGAGAACAGTTTTGTTTTCGTGATTTTGTTGGATTTTCGGGCCTGCGTTTCTCACAAAAATGAAAATTGCTCTCGATTAGCACGGCTTTTACTCAACTAGAAAGAGAAGGTCACAAAACCCATGTTCATGGCTTTCCCGCATTTTCTGTGACATATCTAGGCTTTTTGAACATGCTCAAAAATTGCAAAACTAAAGGAATTCTCTTTTTTGCTACTAACTCTCGATCTTTTTCGTCTTAGCTCATGGAAAAGACAACATTGTAATGAGCATAATTTTCTCTATCATATAAAAATACTTCCAGAATTTTTCGTGACCCATATCGAGAAATGTCATTTTTGACTGAATTCCTTCAATTGTTTGTAACTCTCGAAGTTTCAAATAAGAGTTCATGGCAAAGGTACTGTGTAAAGAGAATGGATTCCCTTTTCGAAGGTATATAATTTTAACGAAATCCATCGAGTGGCAAGGAAGTTATGATTTTTTGAAAATGATGCGCAAGAACTTTCGGACCAACCTAATATTTGACATGCTAGACATGAAAATCATATTTATTTTGTACGCCAGCACCATTTTCTCGGGTCACGGTGGATGGTAGATGGGGCTAGAAATCCCGAATTTTAAACTTTGCCTAAAAGGGTTCCTAAGCAGCTTGATTAAAGATATCATGCTCTTTTTGCGTTTTGGAACTTTTCGCGGCATTACGATAGGTGAGGGTAGGTGGCTAAAGTGATACATCCGCTCGAACCTTTGTGTAGGAGTGTTACCTGACGCACTGATCACGTAAATCGCAGTCGTCTCGCGCGATAAACCTTTTCGTGCGTTTTTGGGATGTAAATTTGGTTGAGAAGCGGGATAATCACTTTTCGCGCACTGTAGCTCACCGTAACTCTAACTAAGGATTGTTGCAGCGAACGAGCATGATAAGCAATCAGCATGCTTAGGAACCACTTCAGGCAAAGTTTTTAGCAAATTCGCGACTTTTAGTCATCTACCGGATATCCGCCATAACCCTAAAAAAATGGCGCTGCCGTACGAAATGATTATGATATTCATGTTCAACTTGCCAAATAACTAAACTAGACGAAGTTTGGGGCAAGTTCATGGTTTTGATCCCCTATCGTAATCCTACCGTAACTATACTGGATGGCACTATCGTGCCAAGTAAATATGATATTCGTAATCAGCCTGCAAAGTAACCCCTTTAGACGAAGTCTCGGCGTTCCCGGTTTTCATTTCTTGGGTTAATTAATGTGGAATAACGACGAATATTTTGAACTGTAAAACATCCTACCCTAGCAATGTACAGACTTTCTAACCAAGCTCAAATTTGTGTTCGAAATGCTATGATGGATGCGTGCATCTGCACACCTGAGCGGAGTCATGCTATATTATTTAGATTTGCCACTATTGTATCTTCGCCCAAAAAAGATAGGAGGAGTAATGGATTCTCAACCAAATCTGGCGTACATAATGTATGGGGTGGGTGTGTGCTAATAAGCCAATTTGTTCTGGATATGCGGATTGCCTCTATCGATTTATTGATTTTTTGCAGTTTTTGCTTAGGAAATTTTTTTATGTTCGCCCAAAAAAGAATAGAAGGAGTAATGGAATCTCAACCAAATTTGGTATACATAACATATAGGGTGGGGCGTGTGTTAATAAGCGATTTTGTTTGGGATACATCAGTTGCATCCATCGACTTATTGATTTTTTTCCAGTTGAACCAAATTTCGCATGAACTTCGGGGCGAGCGGGATGTTACTACTTTTTACAGGGTAGAGGAACGAACACCTCAATTCGGCACCGCCTCCGCGGACTGCTGGTCCTAACACGATGCACAGCAGTAGGACGAAAGGACCAGCAGCCCGCGGAGGCTATGCCGAATTGAGGTATTCGTTCCTCTACCCCATTTACATTTCTTGCATCTCCGCACTATGGCTCCCGCCAGAGTGCCGAAGCCACGCCAGCGCCGCGCTGTCCCGGCGCTGTTTCGATCGAGACACGTGCATTTCGTGTAAGGCGGGACTAGCTGACCTACAGTCTGCCCCAATCCTAACCAGGCCAAAATTGGCTTGGCGGGAGTGCGCGTCGCGAGGGTTTCGCGCCACTTCTGCGTCTAGCTAGTCTGCTCTCTCCTCAATCTCTTCGTCTCTGCGACAGCTCGCGTATGCAGCGCAAAACCCTAGCGCTGCGAGCGCGCAAATTCAGCCGACGGTTCGGCTTGATCCCGATTGGGGCAGACTGTAGTTCTCAGCCAGCTCAGCAGTGAATATTGATCGAATTCTCTGTCGAAAGCTTCGTTGCCAACACAGGGTCAGCTAGCCCCACCTCGAACGAAATGCACGTGTATCGATCGAAACATTTGTAACAGCTCGGCGCTGGAAGCTGCCGAGTGCCAGCCGAACCTGCCGCGTAGCGGCAGAGAGCGGCTGGTATATATATAAAAGTCAAAGTGTTTACAGTCGAGTAGATTTTCTTCTCAATGTTTGTGCTTGCACAGTTTATGAAATGCGGTAAATTTTGCGCGTGAACAGGTAGCTGCGCTAGTACTGCCGGCATTTTACGCGCGCAATTGGCCGGCGTCACAGTCGAAGCTAATTCCTCACGCGCAAATTTTACCGCATTTCACCTTCTGTGCAAGCACACTATATTAAGCGGAAAATTTACTCGACTGTATGTTAATGTGAATCTTTACTCGAAATACAAATTTTTGTAAGTGGACGTATGAGACTGAAATTCTTTGTCCTATGGCTGGGTTCATACTGATTCCCATGTTCCGGAACTGAACCGCACAGTTCTTGCACTATCGCCGATATCGCCCAGTCGGCTGTGCAGCACGCGCGACGCGACATCGCTGGGCTCTGCCGAAATCGCGGCGATTATCGCTGCAGAACTATGCCCTAGCCAAAAATGGTCTAGGATCCGTCGCGCCAGACGACTAACACAACCACCGTAGCAGACAAGAGGGCATGCAACTAGTGTGTAACAGTTGTCTTTCCACAGGAATGTGGCCACTATGCCTTAGGCCCAGGCGCGGACCTCAATGTGGGGCGGGGCTTTGCAGCGGCTGAGCCGCGGACCTAAATCTCTGTTAGAAAAATCGGCCGAGCCGAGGCCCACATCGAATTAAAGCCGCGGGTCGGCCGTATACAATGAAGTACCTACTAGAAAAGAAATTCAGAGGGAACATTAGAACATTTGTTTGCAATTATACAGGGTGCGGAAAAAATACTGTCCCTCAAAATAAAGGGCAAAAAAATCGGCGTGATTCCTGAGTTTTGGTAAATTTTACTTACAAGGGAAGCTACCTAACTTAGCTCGGCCTTTTGCTAAGATACATATGTAGAGTTCATCAGCGTCAAACGCTAATTCCAAATAAGCTATTCCTACTTGCCACGCACCATTCTGAAGCGAGTTATGGGCTTTTTTCTGCGCAAAATTGGCATACTCATCGACTCACGAGCATCACGTCATCATCATTTATGTGCTGATACTCCTGCGTTAAGCTTTCTTTAGTGAGAAAAGATTGGATTTGTACTACCTCGATACCTCAGCACCTTTTTCTTGCAGATTTTTATCTACAGGCAGTCTTCTTATGTTCAGTAGTATGCCAGTTGTGCCTAGGAAAAAGCCCATAACTCGCTTTGAAATGGTGCGTGGCAGCTAGAAATAGCATATTTAGGATCAGCGTTTGAAGCTGATTCAGAATGTATATGCCTTTTACCAAAAGGCCGAGCTTATTTAGGTAGCTTTCCTTATTAGATTCTAAGATATGGATGTAACAACTTGTTTTGTGGTTTTTAATATGAAAAAGAATTTGATAAATACTAATTAGGAACGCAAGAAATTCAATTCCTTTTTGTTCATTTTCTACACTATCCGGTTTCGGGGCTTAGAACTATACCGGTAGTGCGGCTTCCTTGGTGCCCCTCGTCAGTAGTTCCCAAGGAAGCTTCAAAATTATCAAATGAAAATCTAAGATAAGATCTAAAACAGAAAATGGCATATAAAGAACTTGAGTAAAGAAGGTGCAAGTCGTTAACATGTACGCATACGACAAAATAAATGGCAAGTGTCATCCGAGGAAATAGCGACCTCTTTTTCAAACTGGAGTACTCCCGCCGTGACCTCAGAGCGCGCTAGCGTGAGCCCAAGTGTCATGTAGGTCATGTAAAAGAGGCAAATGTATGTTACTAGGAACTCCGTACTTACGCATTATGAGTGGTCTATCGAATAGTATATGATAAAGTTTACTAATAAAAATACGATATTCCCATCCATTAGTTTTCAAAGTCTTAGCTGTCTATTACTCTTTCCTTAAAATGTGCATAATTAGCGCAATTTCTATACATTCTAAGAATTTCTGAAGTGCAAGTATTGTACAATATATACCTGGGAATATTTGACTCCCAATGTGGATATCTAAATACTTTGAAATTATATTCATCTGTCTTATTATACATATTAAACT
Source organism: Cylicocyclus nassatus (assembly GCA_958299035.1). Lineage (NCBI taxonomy): Eukaryota > Metazoa > Nematoda > Chromadorea > Rhabditida > Strongylidae > Cylicocyclus > Cylicocyclus nassatus. The sequence continues at coordinate 82,106,593 of CATQJL010000112.1, forward strand.
CAATTTTATTATTAGAAATTTTGAGGGTAAGGTCTAGAAAATTTGTTTTTGTCAAGCTAAGGTTAGTTTTCTCTAATTGTAAAGAAGGATGATAGATTTCTCTTATAGTTCTTTCGAAATGCGAAGCATCTTTAGAGACATGTAATATGTCATCTATATATCTGTAAGTGTGATTGTACAAGTTAGTGCTATGACTCAGAGTTCTTGTCTGCCTTTTTAAGAACTCAAAACTCGAACTCTAATTTAGCATCTTACAAAGACTGATTTCCCCCGGGGGCGGATCTCCTTTCGCAGCGCATCCCATATCAAATCTTGCAACTGTCTTCTACAAATGCAAAGGAAGTGTGAAGTTTTTTTTGGAGAATTCTTTTGTTTTCAACGTGGATTTGAGAAGTCTTCTGTTGCTTGAGGAATTTTGTAGTGTCTTCGAAATATGCTGGAAGTAGCCAGACCTCAGTTGCAGTAGGAGAAAAGTTGGGAAATTCCACCGAATTAGAGTCTGCGGCGCAACAGAGTGCGACCAGAAAATGTGGCACAAACTAAGCACAATCGTTTAGTGACTCAAAATTATGATGTGCACAAAGTCCGATTCTTCGTTATTTCTATTACTTTTTGTTTAAATCTGGGGTTTCGAACCATAGTCTGGATCCAATTCATTTAACAAGAGCAGATCTGATTACCATCTTCTCGGAATTTGTGGAATTCGCTTGGGATATAATTTTTCTTGTTTAGCCAAAATTTCAAGTCACTGATCCATAATAAGTACAGAATTTTGGTGAGGAGATTTTGCTCTACATACTACCTTGATTTTAAGTTGAAATCACTCCTGGTGGTAGTATAGTCACAGACCAAAACTGAGTCCAAACGCTGCGGCGCATCGTCGATGATGCTGCTCAAAGTTATCACTCGTTTAAATGAAGAGAAGGAAACCGTTCCAATCAAACTTATCTTAGTCGGATCTGCAAACTCTTGCCTACATGCAGAAATCTAAAAACTACAGATTTTCTCCATTGTGAGATTTTTTATGAGGCAAACTGAGGGACAGTACTTTTTCCGCACCCTATATAAACAAGCAAATAATGCAACATTTATGACGAGTTCAATGAACTAAACAAATGGTATGTTTTTGTGAAAAGATCATAGAAACTAATAAATAGCGATAAAGTCATCCCATTATTTAGCAGTCTACTAACCAAAACTGCCTAATCATTCGGCGAAGAGCATGTTGAGATAATCATTTACTCTCTCCAAGCATCTGGAGCGATTTTCTTGTTTGCTGGATTACTTAGGTACAGATAAAGAGTAGCTGAATTGCAAGAAAAGGAAAATTAGTGAATGGTGGGGATAGGATGTTTTGAGAAACTCAAACTGTTTGAGCATTGCTTTCAGCAGCATTTAGTGAACATTTTCTTTTCAGGTATGCGAGTTTTCAACCTTAGAACTTGGAGAATTTTTGAGGGTTGCTGAAGACCGCTGATCTAACAGTCGAGCATGGCGAAATTTATACTGCTATTGTCAAGAAGAAATCTAAACTCTTTTACAGATTATGAGATCATCCTTGTATCTGAACATCTGTTGTGTACTTGTGCATACTTGCTTTGAGATGTCTTTTATTCCGCCTTGCATATACGAAGCTCATGAAGTACTTATAGCAGCTTGCTATTTCTTCTAAGATCCCATTTTAGAAAATTTTAAATTTCTAATCGTTGCAATGCAGCACATTGTTTCATTTATAAAATTCTGTTTTTCATTATGTAGACCGACTCAAAATGCTTTATCTTACTTTCTTTTTCTCAGTAGCTTAGCTCAATAGTAGTCATTACTAGAAAACAATGCATTACCCCAGAATTGCTGAACTTATCTATACCGCTGTTGTCAAGGAGTTTTTTTATTGAAAAAAGCTTAGATTTGACTGAAGAGTGGATTTGGATTTCTGTAGAAAAAGAACAAACCACAATTGCTCCAACCATTAGGAAAATACTGTGTTAAATGAAAAAAGCAGTTGCAGAATAGCCGCAGTAAGACAGTTCTGGACCGAAATTTGTGAAACTATCGCCAATCTCTGAAGACTTTTTCCTGATGTTGCGATGTGGCCTGCTTCAATAGGTTGTTTGCCAAGTTCTTCCAACTTACATCTCAAAAGCCATTCTCTTCCTCCCCGAGTACACATTTGAGGTTGCTTTTCAATGTAGACCTGATTTGCAAAAAATAACAGCACTTTGAGACAAGGACAAGCATAGACTATAACTCTGAAGCAGTGCGTGTTAAAACCGGTGAGGTGACTGCAAACTTATCATGCTCAGACAAATCACGGGAACTTCCCGAGGGGCAGGCCAATTTGCCAAACTTCCCGAGGATTTCATTTAGCACGTAAGTGAATGGAGCCATAAAAATGGGAACTTCCCGAAAATTTTGACGTCAAAAGCAACACAGTTAGGAACTTCCCGAGGAAGTCCTCGGAAAGTTCTGCAAAATGCAGAACCTCCCGAGGATTTAAATTTGAGGAAAGTTCCGCAGAACTGTTCTATCGCCGTCTGAAGGATAGGTAACTGTTATAATATCGATACCTATCTATAGTATACGTGTCATACTTGTGTCACCTCAATGCGATGTGTGTTAAGGAACACATATTGAAATTCCGGAACACCCGCTGGGGTCCCACCGTGCCATATTTGCTAAAATTATCATTCACATAGCATGACACCTTCACATCATACAGTAGCCGGGCAAAGCTGGATACACTAGCTAATGTATAATATAATAAGTAAGATATAGATAAGTAAATAGGCATGAATTACAAAGCGAAATTTGTAGGCTTGTGGACCAGATCCCTCAGACATTTAGAACTTTGCACATCGCACTTCCAATGTGTAGCGCAATCCAGATTTACAAGATCTACCCGAGTCTATCGTAAACGCTCTTAACGGTACAATGCTTATGCAAAAAGTTCTCAGGTAAATTAGTTCTTTAGAATTTATTTGATGCGCTTGATCTCGGCAACGAGGAATTGCAGGGATACAGATTAGATGTGATAGGAAATTCACAGAGTAGGTGCGTTGACGTTTCGAAAGCCACCTTTATCTACTTAAATAATTCCAGTTTTTAGATATCCTTGGGCAAATCCGAGGAAGAACGCGAAAAGGGATTCGACTTTCTGCTAAAGCAAAAAACAGTTTATTGCTCCAAAATCAGGATCTGCATTGCAGAAGCACTGTAAATTTTCCAACAACATTGATTTTTCCCTCTAAATTCAGTTTTGCAGCGAAGACATTCGCTATCACCGTTTGCGCCAAGGGAAACTTGTGCCATCAAAGGTATGAACTTTGTTTATTTTATCTTACGCATTTACGTTTTTTTCAGAAATACAAAACTACGCAGGTCGGCTTTGGTGGAGAAGACAAGGCACGCATGACGAAATCGGAATGGAAAATACAAGCGGTGCACATGAAGGAGATCTGATCTTGCAGTCTCACGCGTCCATCCCATAATTTTCATTTTTTTGATGCCATATCACACAATAGCCTCTTCTCATCCTCACTGTGCTTGCGCTCGCTTACCGTCAGTACATGCTACTTCATATCTCAGTATGGTGCTTCATCCGCATCATACAGACATTGTAATTTTTCTTGGTGCCTTTCGTTCAATGTACTCTATATGTGCTCTAACAATAAATGATGAAGGATATCTGTGTTTTGTGTATTTTTCACCTGAGCAGCTGAAGTGGGTGTACGGTTCGAAAGAAGCAGGGTTTACTGTTAAAGGTTCTGTATAGCCACACAAAGGTCCATCTGAAGCCCTCGGGAAGTTCTGTAACGAAGTCCTCAGAAAGTTTTCGTTTTTACAGAAGTTTCCGAAAGCTTATTTCCAGAACTTCCCGAGGGCTTTATGGGAACTTTCCGAGGTGTCCTGCCGAAAGTTCCTCCATAGCCCAAAGTTCCCGTAAATTGTCTGAGAGTGCGATATCTGGAAGTGATACCATACTTAGCAGCATATGTCGAGCTGGGCTGCAAGTCTATCGCTTAACTAAGGCCGTTGTTCCTTGAAAGGACAGGTGTGAACGCGCTTCTACTACCTGTAGGATGCATGCGACCAAGAGTCGCAGTGATGAGGCGTGGTAGAGTTTTTGGAGGATCACCTTTTGCAAAGAGCTTGCGGGTTTTATCGATCAGGATGGCGCAAGATTAGGTAGCCTCAGTTTGAGTAAAACAGAAACTGCCTTGACAGACCCCCAGGGCGACACCCTTGTCGTAACCAAGTTATCAACTTCATAATCAATTTCAGATGTCACTCTAACGGACAGGATATACGGGGTGCGAATTTATCGGCTACTTACAAGGGAATGAAGGTGGGTCGAAGTGGCCTTGTAATATGATATGTATACTGACTTGACGGGCTCGGGACGCTGATTCCAAATCTGCCTTCGCTATCTGCTGGAGGCCTCTGGGTGAAGAGTTATGAGGGATTTTCGGGGCCGCAGCGGCAGAGAAATGCGATCGACACCGGCTATGCATTGTGTGCGTGGTGGTCGAGTGGTTAGTGAGACGGTCTCTGAAGCACATGCTCCCAGGTTCGATTCCCCCCAGGCATTTTCCTTTTTGCATTCTTGCAATAAGTCCATACAGATGCAAGATTCGTCTTCACGCAATCTTTTGCTTCTTTTATGGCAATTCTTGTGTTTTCGGAGACTTGGCAAGGGTTATAAAACAAAGGGAGGGAGGCCAGTAAATTTCAATTTGTTTGAGTGTTGTTTGTGTTCTCATATTCGGCGAGTGTGTACGTGTACCTTGCTATTTTCCCAAGCACGTGTGTACGTGTCAAACTGTATTTTACTGGCCTCCCTCCCTTTGTTTTATAACCCTTGCCAAGTCTCCGAAAACACAGGAAATCCGGCTCAAATTGCCATAAAAGAAGCAAAAGATTGCGTGGAGACGAATCTTGCATCTGTATGGACTTATTGCAAGAATGCAAAAAGGAAAATGCCTGGGGGGAATCGAACCTGGGAGCATGTGCTTCAGAGACCGTCACACTAACCACTCGACCACCAGGCACACAATGCACTGCCGGTGTCGATCGCATTTCTCTGCCGCTGCGGCCCCGAAAATCCCTCATAACTCTTCACCCAGAGGCCTCCAGCAGATAGCGAAGGCAGATTTGGAATCAGCGTCTCGAGCCCGTCAAGTCAGTATACATATCATATTACAAGGCCACTTCGACCCACCTTCATTCCCTTGTTAGTAATGTTCATCGATATCTGAAAACTTTATTACTCCATAAAGTACTCATAAACTTCTTATAAGTCGCATGGTTCTGAGTGGCACTAGAAAATAGTCGATTGGAATCCCATGTCGGATCTGTCGTAATCACGCATGTCAAGGCGATCATCAGTGTCATTTTATGGCTGTGTTAACAGAGACACGATCATGGACAATATTGTGGCAGACATCGTTATTGTGGTTATCCAGAGAGGGAAATCAAAAACATCATGGTTTCTTTCAAGTTTATTTTTTACTGACTATCTAACTTAGGTACCAACATCCGCCTCCTCCACCGCCTAGAAGTGATGGGGAAACGGATATATCAGTACCAATGTGCAGTCCATGCTCTATGATATGGATTTCTGGGTTAATAATGTTGATCGGAAGACCTCCTAATCCACCTGAAGAAATCTTTATGTTGACACCCTTCTGCAGTGCATTATTCGCCATCTGTAAATGTTTGGCTTGAAACGTGCAAAGCAGAAAAGGGAGGCATACCGTCTGTACTGCATTTTTGATTATATTTCCCAAGCTTTCCTCATTCATTCCTGTTTTTCCACCCTTGTCCGTCATCTTGAAACTCTTGATTTCGACTGATCCGCTTAGCTGGTCACCTCGCAATTTCAATAGCAGATCTGCAGTGGCTGCAATCGTGACGGTAGCTACCTGAACGCTCATTTGATAATTTGCATAATAATAATGTACATTATAATACTAAGTTAGCACGTAAGTTTTGCCTTTTCCCATAACTTTTTCCTATATGTTCTCATTCTCTGGCATCGTGGAGACTGTGATTTAAGTTGCAAGTCTGTACAAATCGTCTGATTTTTGATAAAGAAAAAACTCAAATATTCTTCGAAAACTGCTAAAAATCAAGTTCTTGGTTTATGGCAAACATGAAGCTGCATCAGAATCAGTAAAAAAATAAATGAAATTCAAGGACAAATCATGATAGGGCGCCTTTGAGAAGTTGAACAAGCTAAATTCGTTAAGTTTGGAGGGCTACTTGTCAATAAATAGGCTGCGAAAAGTCAGAAATTGCTAAGACTTTGCATAATAGGGTAATTCTATATGGTAAACACAAGTATTATATTCATTTGTCGCTAAATGGAAATTCATTTTTTGGCCTTACGAGAAGGCCTTGTTCATGCGAAACGGTTTTCATTCATGTGATCAGCATGTCGAATAACCTCCATAAGCCAAGTTTTAGCAAAATCTGACGCAGTCTAAAAATTTCCCCATTATACCGTAAACCTACCCGTAACCCTTACACAAGATGGTAAAATTCGGCAAAAATGTCTGCTTTGAAGTTTACAACATAATCATTATATTGCCGTAAAATGAATGCGCTATTTTCGTCGAGACTGAAGTTGTACAAAAAGTTGCATCACTTATGTGCTAATGTTAGGCTGTTGCAAGAGTTCTGTCCAATTTTTAATTGCCTTGTTTTAACGCAGCCAATTTCTCAGGGTTTTGCACTTATGTCATTGTCATGAACATCATCTAATGGTACTTTTCCTGCTTTTTCTACTACTCACTGATGCTTGCCGAACCATCTTTTCAGTAATGAAATTTCAAGCCCCGAAGCAAAGCCAAAAATGCAGTCATGCCTAAGAAAAAGTCTCCATGAAGAGATCCGCAATATTTGTAGAACTGAATATGTAATTTTTTATAATGGGTGAGGGTGTAATGGGCTAGAATAAGCACAATTTTCTGACGAAGAGAATGTCCTACTTCTTCAGTTTTTTTTCAAAGATAGAAGACAAATGAATTATTTAACAAGTGACAACAATCTACATATAGTGACAGGTAATGCAATATTGCAATAATGCATATGTTAGAGCAAAGTGAGAGCAAGCAGGAATCATCGGCTAATTGGCTTTCTTCATTTGCGACAGCAAGAAAAATCAATTACTAGAAAGTGGCATATTTTCGCACGCGGAGGAGGGCTCGATTAATGGTTTTTTTTTTGATTCGCTCGCACTCTATGCAGCGAATAACTCAAATTCTCTTTAGCCGCAAAAGAACCTCTGATATACGCTACTCAATGTTGGCAGTCAAATATGTCTGCCCATCCTCATATGGAAGCACCAGTAAGTCAAACTACACGGTTTTGAAGAAAACCTTGCAGAATTTGAAAAATTTTCTAATCTCTCGCTTGCCTTCCTTACATGGCATACAATGCTTGTGATAGCCATAAACTCGCTTAATCCAAAGAAATTCAATCTGTTCAAAATTATTGATGTTGAAAAAAGTTACAAGATTTTAGATGGAAAAATCGCGATTCGGACATAAAGGCAGCGTCCAGGCAGATCTGGACCTATGGGGCTTTTACGTGGAAAGTACTTTTGGGGCCCTAATTAAGGCACTGCCCAAGCGGCAGCTAAGGAAGTGCTGTAATGGCTGAGATATTCCCCTCGAAACTGGCCCCCGCGAACGTAATCGCATGGATTCATGGCAGTCTCGCGCCGCTCAGACGATCGCTGGGGGCAGGCGGGCACCGGAAAAGTAGATTGCTGATTTCTCGCACCCCGCTCGCGGATTTTTTGCAAAGCAATCAGGACTTTTCGGAAGACCGCTTGCTGAGTCAGCGGATTTTTGAGAGACCGCCTGTTGAATTTTTTTTTCGCTCTTATCTTCTGCAGATATATTGCTGAATCTCTGAGGAATCGAGAACTCAGCAAGTGGTCTTCCGAAAAGTCCTGTTTGCTTTGCAAAAAATCCGCGAGCGGGGTGCGAGAGATCAGCAATCTATTTTTCCGGTGCCCGCCTGCCCCCGGCGATTGTCTGAGCGGGATCCACGCTTTGCGCCATGAATCCATGCGAAACACGGTCGCGGGGTCCAGTTTCGAGGGGAATATCTCAGCCATTCCAGCACTTCCTGAGCTGCCGCTTGGGCAGTGCCTTAGTTAGGGCCCCAAAAGTACTTTCCACGTAAAAGCCCCATAGGTCCAGATCTGCCTGGACGATGCCTATAACTTTTGAAACAACCTAATATATTAGGTTGTTACATAAGTCTTGTTACACTTCAAATTTTTACGTATTAGATGCAATAAGCTGCAAGGGAAGTGTAGATTCTGGCACTAAAAACTGACAAAAAATCATATCGCGGAGTGTCTACGGTTTCTACAAACTTTTAGAGTGATGTAAAACGAAGTTACTGCGACCGAAGTTTATTGGAAACCCTGTATGCCTGCATATAGGGGGTGTGGAGGGATTACTTTTTGGGGGTAATCGCATGATGCACTCATTCACTTACTCCATAAATAGCCATTCTTCGGTTCAGTGTCACTTACCCGATTATCAGTTCCATCTATATAGATGTCTGCATCCAAGACGAGATCAAGTGTCAACTTGCCTGAAAAGCGGTTCAGAAAACGTTTCTTTATTTAATGCGAAAAGGTGTTTACCAACTGCTAAATCAACCAACCTCCTTGAGCGGCGCTGAAGATGATTGACGGTGCTCGCGCTGTGTGGATATGTATAGAAAGGTTTTTATTTGGATGCTTATCCCTGAGTGCTGGCATTAGGAAACCCAAGCATATTCCTAATCCTTCCAAATCTTCTAGACCGCCTTGTCTCTTTCCTTTTCCTCTCGCTTTCAGAGTCAACACGATTCGATTGGGCGCAGCATGTTTTGTTCGTCGCAAAGTCTTTTTTGACGCTCGTATACGTGCCCTCTTTTTTACCTTCAACTCAGAATTCAAACTCATCACGACAGGTTTGGAATCTCTTGCTTACCTCAGATTCCTCTTCCTCCTCGCATGTTGTTTTTAGAAAGTTTCCAATTGCAGGAGTTTTCGGACCAACGTGAAGGGAAAGAAATTGCTTCCTGCAATGGACATTTTCGAGATGGGAACTTTTTTTTTGCAGAGTAGCTTATAATAAAAAAGCTGCTAATTGTATGCGTGGTGATGGCGAAAAATCTTCTGAGCATCAGTTCCATGTAACGGTTTCTAGACGAATGCGACTACGATTTTTTCAGTAATTTGTAAGTTTATTTTGTCATCACCCTGTGATGTTATAAGCTTGGGTTGAGATAATAACTGAAGAATCCTGCTGAAAAGACCTTTTTGCTGTATACAACTTTTCGAGTTAGGAATTCTTTACCCAGATTCATTTCTTTCTATTTAAAGGCAGCGGCTCGGCAGAATGACAACTTTGGGATATTCATCGTTTTCGAATTCTCTGGACGAGCTAAGTCCAAAACTGTGTTTTGGCTTCAAAAGGTTAACGGATCTCCAATTTTCTGTTTATAAGTCTACTTTCAATATATCCTGACTTTTATGCTAGAAGTCAGATCACAAGATTTTTGAACTTATTTTCGTGCTAGAACTTATAGTTTTAGAACTTGTTTTGTTCTTATGTCAGTAATCCGTCGAGTTACACAAAATCAGTTTCAACTTTTCAAAAATTTTATTTGGATATTCGTTAACCTAATTCTGTGCCAGCAGTCAACAATCAAATTCTATCAAATTTCATTCCAGTTAGAATTCTGAGAATATAGGAATGTTCCAACATATTTTCTGTAAGCAATAATTTGAAATTCGAGATCGAAAAATTATTCTTGATCACTGTCCGATTATTCTTAACAGTGTGTGCATTATTACTTTATTGTAATTCCAAAATTGTATGTGGAAATAGTCTGGAATATCTCGTAAATCTGATGAAATTATTGAAAAAAAAAGTCTTTTATACCTTTCTGTTTAGAAATGGCCGAAAAGAATGAAAGGAAAGATGAGAAAAAGGATGAAAGAAAGGAAGCATACCAGGATATGTAAATAAAAAAGTTTTAATTGAATGGGTTCGTATCACCGGTTTAGACAATCCTAGAAAAAAACCTTTCGACCGCGTTCTCCAGGATTTTGCAGTCAATATTCTGAAGTAAGAAATAAATCAGTATTGATAAACAGAATAAAATAAATAAATTACAATAGTTTAGATATTCTTCTGAAAAATCACTGGCTTTCTCTTGGTCAGTTGCAGCTGGTGTGCACAACAAAATCCAGGCCATAAGAGTAAGAAAATAGTTGGGTAAAGAAAATTGATGGAAAGGAGTTTTACAGGCCAAGGTTTCTTATGAATTCTGGCGAATATTACTGAAGGGCGCACAATTTTAATGAACTACAATAAGGAAAACAACAAGGACATTCGCATCAATCGCGAACAAACCTTAAAGGTATCTGAAACCGAGAGATTAGGGTGAGTGTAATGCATGCTATTGAAGTAAATTTTCAATATTAAATTAAGAGATTCAGTTTATATATCCGCAAATACATACGCGAAGACCATCTACAATCTCATCGAAAATGTCCCGATATTACGTTCAAAAAGGGGGTGTTACAAATAGGGGAATATGTAAGTATAAATGTTTTATATGATTGTTAGTAGTTGGCTTGTCCTCTTTTGTTGAAACCTCGGCATCGTGAAGTATGTGATAATGTTTTCTTATGCCATACGAGGTTTGGTGAAGCTCTTTATTGCGGCCTTACGTTTCGACTTATCGTCGTCTTCAGAGGCCTAAAGTGGTGCGAGATTTTGATCTTGTACTCTACCCCACCAAATGCCTTATCGACGTCAAGCTAGTTTCGAACCCCCACTGATTTCACTAACAATACTCGTAGAAAGTGAAAGACGAACTAACCCTTGCTTCGCTTCACCGTGGAGCACTGATGGTATTGTGCAACCACGTCCTTTGGTGTCAGTAGTGCCAATAAGCCATTTTAGGAAGCTTATGGGTCGGTGTAATCACTACTGTTTATAGCTCACATAGCGGTATAAACGGCATGAAGTCATTCGTGATCGTTAAACATTCCTTTCTGTTGTTCATCGATGGGTTTCTCTGTGAGATATAGAATGCTTCGAGAGTTTTTCGCGCAGATGTGTTAGTCTCGCAAGCCAAAATCGTGCACTTGATGTCATAGTCTGCATCACCATGTTGTTCATGCCTATGTTTCCCGAGTGGTGAGTTTAGACGGCGGCGTAGCAGGAGGAACCAAAGGCCTCGCCGCTTGTATCCTTGGGGGAAAGGGGAGGAGCTGGCTGCGAGCCAAGAAGGATCTGGCAACCTCCCAAGCTCCGCCCCTTGCGCGAGCCTGGGTTTTGCCTTTTTTGCTCAGGATTTCCTTGAAGGAAAAGTCTAGTTTAAAAGACTTGGAGTGGAGATCCAGGGAAGGCAAAAACAAATTTGTGACCAGTTTTGAAAGGCCAATCTTTTGAATGGACTTTTGTATGGTTTTACATTGAAGCGAATCTACCAGATTGATATTTTATAACTTTTCGCCAAATTATGAGCTAATATGCTTAGCAATAATGACAGAGCAACAATGACAAGGTGTTGATTAATAAAATGATTATACAAGCGCAGAATTTTACAGGTAGATTCTATGTCCTTGTCATGACAATGTTTCTGTTCCATTATTTTTTTTTTGAAGAAACAATCAAAAAAAAAAGAAAAGAAAATGGGTTTTATTCTCAAATAAGACATCGATACAAAAAACACAAATGTCTATTATTCCTGAAATAATTTTCTCATTCTTTTACACTATTTTGACACTAACGATTGTGTTACCGCAGCTAGCGCTAATCGATAGGCGATTAGTTGACCTATGCAGAGCCATATCTGTCTCAAACGTTTGAAAAGAAAAGATCTCACATATCTGAGAAGAAAGACTAGCTAAAGAAATCTTGTTCCTAGAAAACTGTATTTGCAACATTTTATCTGGGAAATGGAATAAGAAAACGGAGGGAGTAAGTTATAAACTTTAGAAAATCGAAAAAATGAGTAAAAAATAATTGTATACATATAAATATTCATAAAATGTGCGTTAAACTAGTCTTTTTCCGAGGTAAGGTGGACTTTCGAAAATAATACGTGAATCGCTGATTAAAAGCATTAGAGTTGTGAAGTCAAACAATTTGTAGAAGCTCACAAGGAGATTTGCTGGGAAAGAAATCGAAAAATAGAAAGCGGCAATGAAAGATTCAATGAAAGACATGATGCGTTGGAAAACTTTTCCAACGTTTTTCCTCGAATACAAGAATGCTCGACTTTCCCAAAGTCATGTCCTAATAACTGCCATCGGTTGCATGGAGGATAGTGTCACACCTCAAATCTGATCTGTGAAACTCTACTGACAGGTACTGAGCTTTCTCTCGCATATTTGCGTGTCTTCATTCAAAAGGTTTTCAATTGAGGGATATGGACAGTCATAATTTATTCAATACTATTGTTGCTCTTTATGCAAAATTGCGTTGTATTTTTCAAACACTTTTTCAATGTTTTCAACCTCGAGGAAAAGCTCTCTTATTTATTATTTGTACTAGCATGTCAGTTTGTGTAATTTGAATTTGCTCTCAAGTGGTAAACATTTCAATCATTTTATGTCCAAATCTTTATTTTCTTCCTAACCATTTGTGGCATCCATAAATTTTTGGTCTACAAAAACTTATTTTTGGAAGTAGTTATCGAAAATCAATCTCTTTTGAACTTTAACCTTAGCTTTGAACTGCTACTCATTGTGATTTGCTCCCAGTTCCGTGGTCTGTCTCCTGTTCCTGCTCAGCGCACACTGTGAGCATCTCGTGGGCGGGGCAATGGGCGGAGCCTATTCATGGCTGCTAGAAGTCTCCTGGCTATGCGGCGGCATACTCTTGGTTCCTCCTGCGCGTCCTCCAGTTTAGACCGCCACGTCGTTTATCGGCTAGATGTTCTTTAAGTCTAACACTTAGCAATCTTCCAGTCTCTCCAATGTAGGACGCGCCGCATGCTATACAATTTATCTGGTAAATCACTCCAACTTTCGCGCAGTCGCCAACATTGCCATACGGACAAACTCTGCATTCTTTTGTAATGCAAAATTTGTCATAAAGTCTATTGCGTACAAGCTTTCTTTTGATGTTCGCGCTTGGTATGTCTACTAAAATGATATCGTTGCTCAAATGTGCTCGCTCAATACTTCGCCGTATAGCAACACTTACTCGATCAGAGATCTAGAAAACCCATTCTCAGACAATCAAATGCTCTCAGCCGGCAGCCACAAAGCCACCGCCTAGACCCACCAAAAGCGCGGTGGCCTCATCGCCTCACTGTCGCTTCCCGCTGAGAGCTTTGTCGGAGTTTTGTCGGAGCTTGTCGGAGCGGGCTCAGCGGGCAGCGAGCCCGCTCCGACAAGCTCCGACAAAGCTCCGACAAAGCTCTCAGCGGGAAGCGACAGTGGCTGCGATAAGGCAACGACGCTTTTGGTGGGGCCCGCTGAGAGCCTGTGATTGTCTGAGTTCTATAAAGAGCCGCCTCCTACACCCGAGGCAGATCAAGTTTAAAATGTTATCATCAGGGCCCGTAGTAATCCACCCTACCTGCCGGCATGTCTTGCCGGCAGGTCGCCCTGATCTCGACCTGAGGTCGCCAGAATTTCCAACTCCCTACGTAGACTCGCAAGCCAGACAAATCACCTTTTTCTGCTGTGATACTTTAGTTTTTTCATTAAATTAGTATGGGGATTGAAAAAAAATTCAAGAAATGCCCTCATTTGCCTTTTATTAGGCGCGAAGTGTGAACCTGCCGGCAGGTTCGCGATCTATTTTTGTCGAAAATCGAGATGCTATCTCGCTTTCAGCCTGCCGGCATCTCGCAGGCAGGTCAGCGAGAGTACGAAATAGTGTGCATTTGGTGGAGTGCAACCTGCCGGCATCTCGTCGTGCCCTTACCACGACGAGATGCCGGCAGGTCGCACTCCACCAAATGCACACTATTTCGTACTCTCTCTGACTTGCCGGCATGTTCGTGACATGCTGTGATTTTTTCCCGCATCTTTTAACGATTTCTTTATTTGATTATCTTTTCTTTGTAGATGAGGCATATTTACAACCCCATAATAGGTGATAGATATGAAAAATCGCTGGTATGATTACTGTTTCGATTCTGTTATCATAAAACATTGCTGGTATGATTATTCCGTTTCTGTTGAAGAGAAAACAAGCGTTGCTCGCTTTTCATTTTTAAAGGCTTTCATTTCACTTGTATGTATTTTTATAGGTGAGCAGACAAGTGGCTATCGTATACCGTCGATCATTATCTCAAGAGATCATTAGGTCCTTTGTGCCGTCGCGGATTCGGCAGTGGCAAGGTACTTTTTCAAGTTTTGTACTTTGGTGAACCTACTGTGTTAAGCACAGGTCACTTTATTTGAGGGTATATTTTTTTTTATTGTGAAGGTCTGTAACACACCCACCTACTCATATATAAGTTTCTGAAAAGTTAATGTGATGCCGAGTACTTACGATCTGTTTATCGTTGGGCCGAAAAAGCTCAAAAAGCCCGAAAGCCCCAGAAAGAGTCTGAACGCCGCTTCCGTTTTGACGCTAAGGCATGTGTGTTGATTTTGCAACCGAGTATTTTCGTTTCATTTTCTGTCGTCTGCACATTAAGGTAATGTCAGAATTCTACCATAAGTTCGTTTCTGCGTTCCGGTTTTTCTACCATAAGTTCGTTTCTGCGTTCCGGTTTTCGTTTCTTAGGATAAGCGGAGCTTTGAGTCATGTTGAACGTGGCTCGGAGTGTTAGGCACGCCTTGAATTTTTTTGCTATCCCCCAAAACTTTTGCTGTCCATAATCCCAACGTTTTAAAAAAAGATGTGGCGCGCAAGAGGTTCTTTACCCACAACTTTTTAGGACTTTGTCTATGCTAGAAAGAAAAACACGGCAGTTGCGAGCGGTGCAGCGACAGTGCAGCGCTTTGCGGCCGCGCAGGTTTCATGAGCGATCAAGAGGTGCTCACGGCACCCGTAATGGTTTTCGCAATGATCGAGAGCTTCTCGAGGCAAGTTATAAAGCAATTTTATGTTTTGTAATGATTGCCACCATTTTTGTTGCTGCTTGCACGCCCTTTTATGATGGATTATCCTTCAAATTCTTCTTTTATTGCATGGTGTTTACAGAAATAATAAGCAGAAAAATCTTGAATGGGTCGTTCTTTGCACGTCATATTTTCATATTTGAAGCAGATCTCATCACATGTGATAAAATATCACTTAAGCTGCTGGCTGTAGGTGTTGGATCTAGAATGTGCAGCATCTACTTTTATGAAGTCTTGATTGCCTCTAGATTGTTTCGGTGTAGAACGACTGCATTTTACCGTTATTGGACATACCTTCTCATTATAAACCCGTTTCATTCATTGAAGTTGTCAGTCAATTCTGTTTCGATGAAGTCGAGAATCAATTTCTAGGATCAACATTATGTTTCCATGTTTGATTCTCACTACTCAAATACGATTTTCAGTCCCACTGCTTGGTGCACAGTTTAGCTTGGAGTTTTTCCAACGTCGACCACGTCCATGGCCACTAACAACGGAATCTGTAGCATGGGAGCGATGGATATAACTTTTGCATATTTTCAAGGCCAATTCTTATGGTGAGCTAATTGCTTGCACGCCATTGGCCATATCTTTTACAAAACGTGGCATCATTGGTTGTCCTAGTTGGTCTTGGTTTAGTTGTCCATGGCAATTGTTGAGCTATATGAAAGCTTTCAAGTTTTTTGTGCTTTTCGTTTTGATCGTGAATTCTGTCTAACATTCTACTTGCTCACGCACACATTTCAGATGATCATGCACGGATGCGAGTATCCGTAGCCGAAAGCGTCGGCGAAATTGTTCTTCAAGTGTGCAGTTCCATAAATCGGCAACAGTTTCTACCCAAGATGCCGACAAGGACGGAGCTCTTAAATGTTTTCGACGCAAATCTTCCGGATTGTCAACCGTATCTCTTCAAAGTCTGTCGCACTCCGATTAGACCAGGTACGCAGCTACTTATTATCTTTCTAAAAAGTTTTTTTTCTCGCTTATTCTGACATTAATCGACAAAGTTCGGTGAGAATGTAGGTTTCATAGTAGGACTCTCTATTTTTTAACAGAACTAATAGTCTAAAACGACGCAGTGCGTCAAGTTGAAATAGCTTCACCTTTTCAATTTCGGCCGAATAATACTGAAACAGTGGGATTTTTTTCTGTTACTTTGCACATTCACTAATTTTGGAATACATTTTGTCACCATTCCTTCAAACATACAATATGGCACTACAAATCGATAGCTTGACCAGTAGAGTGTTTTGCTTTGATAAACATCACTTCAGAGAGTACCACAAAGACGGGCTGTGATGGAATGCGGTGGTATATACGCAACCTTATGATAAACTAATAATTTGCTTAAGTCAATATTGTTTTACAACTTGCATATTTTACGTGTCTTTGTTGAGGGGTATACATGTCGCTATCATTTAACAAAGACTGCCACTGATCTGTATCAAGCTCCCGGTTTAAGACCTTGTCTTTCCGCATTTGCGGGCCCACTTATTGTGAAGTCGTTTACGATCCAGTTTTAGGTTTTTGTTTTGCTGTTATTGAAGTCGGACAAGTCATCTGATTTCGATCTTCTTGCATTTTGATCAGCCTATCATCTTTGAGATTGCTGATTCGCAAGTTTTAGCTATGGAGCTCTGCTATGTTGTCAGTCGCATTATCTCAATTTGATAAGCTGTTATTCCTTAGTGTACATTGTTTCAATTTCATATTAGTTCAAGGTTCATCGTCACTTTTTGTTTGCCTTCACCATTTCCATGTAAATACATGTGCACAGTTTCTGGTTGTTCGTGTGCAAACCTCATTTTTTTCATTTTGTTCATAAATTACTTCGCTGTGCTTGCAGGCTTGTTCCCGGGAACGGTGATTGGATGGGCGTGCATGAATGAGCAGGCATTGCCGGAGGGGTGGTGTCGAACTTGGGGTCCTTATACTGATGTACGATGTTACCGACGAATCTACTCGACTTTCTAGGCTATCTCTTCGAAATTCTTCGCAGCGATGCCCAAGAAGTTGCAATGATTTCCTTCTCGCGGATAGGTGAACGAAAGCGGCTAGTTTGAGGCGCCTTTCGCGGCCAACTGGTCCTTATGCAGTATCGTTGCATGTCGTTTGAGGACCAGCAGCCCGCGGGGGCGGCCCAAACTGGCGGCTCTCGTTACCCTACCCTCTTCTCGCAAGTTTTGGGGGGGAGGGGCATTTAGGAAGGGGTATTGCCTAGGCATATTTTGTTGAAAGCGTTTGAGCTGTTTTGGGCTCGTTGCCCAAAGCAGCCGTACTAAAGGGTTCAGTATAGACAAACCCATATCTAAAATCGCATGGAACCGTATTTATCACTGCACTACCTTATTGTTGATTGATACGCTTAGTAAACCATGCCTTGGGCTGGTTTGAATCTTCTCGGTCATTGAACTCCTTTTCAAGCCTTCCCACAATTTCAGGCTTATACATCTGAGACACATATGACTATATGCGCAGCTTCTTTACTGGATTGTTAACATCCTGTTCGCTCATTCAACTGCTTGACTCCGAGTTGTTTGTCCTTTACTTGCCTTAAATATACTTGGTGCATGTACGCGCAGCTCGTACCAACAGGAATTAGTCCAAAATTGGCTTGACTATGTTGGGTTGCTTTGAATATCTCACTTGAATGTTATGCGTAAACCACACGGGCGAGGATTGTTTTAGACTGATCAGATTCTAGGTGCGCGCTGGCCTGACGCCACTGTCATGATCTAGGACCAGCGGAATTTGTTACGAGCTATCTATGTTCAGTTTGCTTAGTTTCGATAAAGAAGGCTCTCACGAAAAAAAAAACGCTCCTACACGAATGGCTAGCTCAGCGGTGAACATGTACCTATCTGTGATGAACATGTTAACGCGAAGGAGACTGGTGAACTTGATCAACCTTTCTGGAATGGGTCGTAATGTACACGTGTAGTTCAGTGCTTAACGTGCTGACTATCGTTGGCGAGAAGAGAGTTCCATCCCGGCAGGTGCAATGGTTTTGCGATCGACCTTACATTGCACAGTGACCTGTTATATCGGGAGGCTCTAGGAGCTCGCTAACCTCGCGCCCCAAAAACGAGCTTGTCGTGAGGTTCGCGAGCTTGCCGTCATTTCTTATGCCAACATACGGGGTAAATTACTACGGGCCCAGATGTTTTAGCCGCATACACACGTTCAAAACGGCTACATCGCACGAACTTGACTAATCAGCAATGGCTTGGTTATAAAGAAGTACGTGAATTGGTTGTCATCAATACTGTGCGCATCTCTGTGAGTGATAAGGTAGAGGAGTTCGTGATTTTACCACAAGATCTAGATCGCAAAATCACGCAGCTTCACCTGAGCAACGTTTCGCTTTACCGCAACGTCACAGAAAGAGAGTATGTGGCACAGTACAAACGACTCAATCACGTTTGGAATACTACTGGGAAGTTAGCTGGTCTCAACGAGAGTTTTTTGAGCAGATTAAAGTTAGAAACACCAAGTTGCCCAGTCTTCTATAGTCTTATCAAAACACACAAGCTTTCTCTTGATGATGATACGCGATTGATGACAGCCGAACAGTTTTAAATACGACCAATTATAAGCTGTGTTGGGGGGCCAACCGATAGAATATCTTGGTTCTTGAACAAGATTGTTTGTCAGCTACTGACCAAGGTACCGTCCCATTTATCAAACACCAACCATTTCCTTGAGCGCTTACACAACGCTAAGTTCAACGACGAGTGTGTGGCTGAGTCATTTGATGTGGTATCTCTGTATACCAATGTTCAAAATGACGACGCCTTACAAGCGTTATCCGAAATGTTGGATAAGTTTGGTAAAGACATTCAAACCTTCGGCTTGAGTAAAAGTAACATCATGATTCTGATCAAGGAGTGCTTGAACTGTAACATTTTCAAATGGTCAGGATCTTACTATACTCAGCTAAGAGGTCTCGCAATGGGATAAAGACTTGCGCCAGTGCTAGCGGTCTGCTTTATGAGTAGAATCGAGAACCCGGTGCTGTTAAGACTACCTCTTATGTACTGTCACTATATCGACGACTGTTGTATCATAACATCCACACAGTCCGAAATGGACGAGTGTTTCCGTTTACTGAATCAACAGTCAGAGTACATAAGATTTACACGAGAACAGCCGACTGACGGGTGGCTCCCATATCTGAACGTGCAATTTAAACTGTCCGGATCTCACGCGATTATAAAATGGTATCGTAAATCAAGCTCGAAAAACATCTTGTTGCACGCCCACTCTGCTCATCCTTCAGCCGTCAAACGTGGTGTTATCCACAATATGTTCAAGACTGCAACACAGGTTTGCACGGGAGAAAAGGAACGGAAGGAATCACGAGATTTGGCGCTGGACATCGCTAGAGGGATTGGCTACTCGATGCACAACGTACGTAGGCCAGGTACCTCGCATGAGATGCTTCAACGCAACAGCAAAACTCCTCTCTGTTTACCTTTCATCTCTGATCGAGTAAGTGTTGCTATACGGCGAAGTATTGAGCGAGCACATTTGAGCAACGATATCATTTTAGTAGACATACCAAGCGCGAACATCAAAAGAAAGCTTGTACGCAATAGACTTTATGACAAATTTTGCATTACAAAAGAATGCAGAGTTTGTCCGTATGGCAATGTTAGCGACTGCGCGAAAGTTGGAGTGATTTACCAGATAGATTGTATAACATGCGGCGCGTCCTACATTGAAGAGACTGGAAGACTGCTAAGTGTTAGACTTAAAGAACATCTAGCCGATAAACGACGTGGCGGTCTAAACTCACCACTCGGGAAACATAGGCATGAACAAAATGGTGATGCAGACTATGACATCAAGTGCACGATTTTGGCTTGCGAGACTAACACATCTGCGCGAAAAACTCTCGAAGCATTCTATATCTCACGGAGAAACCCATCGATGAACAACAGAAAGGAATGTTTAACGATCACGAATGACTTCATGCCGTTTATACCGCTATGTGAGCTATAAACAGTAGTGATTACACCGACCCATAAGCTTCCTAAAATGGCTTATTGGCACTACTGACACCAAAGGACGTGGTTGCACAATATCATCAGTGCTCCAACGGTGAAGCGAAGCAAGGGTTAGTTCGTCTTTCACTTTCTACGAGTATTGTTAGTGAAATCAGTGGGGGTTCGAAACTAGCTTGAGGTCGATAAGGCATTTGGTGGGGTAGAGCACAAGATCAAAATCTCGCACCACTTTAGGCCTCTGAAGACGACGATAAGTCGAAACGTAAGGCCGCAATAAAGAGCTTCACCAAACCTCGTATGGCATAAGAAAACATTATCACATGTTTTAAATATATGAGTTCATTTCAAGAATATTTTGGACTTTTGAAAACTTAATTGTAACCGGTATAATTCAATATTAATAATATATGTATTTAAGTCGCTAAGCCCAACCATGGCCGCAATCAAATTTAACATAAACATGTCTGCTTGGTCCGGTTTGCCAGTGGAAGAACTACGTACTTTTTCCGAAAAAGAACAGCTAGAGGTGAAATTTGTTTGTCAATACACCAATGTTTCGTAATTTCGATTTCGCCAGAATTTCGCCACATTAAGAGTTACGGCACGAGGGGGGAAAATTTCAAATTGCTACATCTTGGTAAAACTTAGTCTAGAGGGGAGTTTCTATACGTTTCCGGTACTTTACTTTGGTAGCTTGAGCGCTGAACGGTTTTCTTTCTTATACTATACGTTTTTTGTCCTGTCTAGCTCTGTTAACCTCACTGTAATTTCAAAAATTCACTCGTCTTTCCTAGGGGCTGTGATCAGCTAGCTTCCACCCGTAAGCTCGCTGGTCTTCACAAAAGCGGGACTTTAATTTCTGAAAGACAGTGAGATTAACAGTTAGTTTAATATGCTATCTACCCCCATAGTAACAACTCTGGCCACTTCTTATCCAAAGATAATCCCAGCTACAATTTTTGGGGCATTAAATTTTTCTGTGCTTCCTGCAGCGTACATACAAACGATTGCTTCATACGTGTTTCATGTGTTGTTGACTAACCATGCAATGTTGATATATTGTGTTTGTTACTAGCCGCTCCGATCAGGACTAAAGAGCATTTTTTGGTGCATTTAAATAAATAAATAAATAAATAATGGCTCAAAAATTAATAGGTTGGCACATAAGTTTTGCAACCTTGTCCATAACTTCTTTCTCTACGAATGAGGCGCATTCAAATTTTGACAATATGTAGACTCGGAAGTGCGCTATAAATCTGCGCAAAATGTTTGATTTTTTCTGGCAAAATGGAAAAGATCTGCGTATTCTCCTAAAAGCGGTCAAAATTGAGGTTTTATGGTTTTTTTTAGCATAAATGAAGACCTACGAAAGTAAGTCAACAAAATTCAACCGGAACTGTGGGCAATATTCTCAGAGGTTGGCTACTGAACCCAGCGAAAAAAGAATTGTAATTCATTGTTACCTAAATGGAAATCTGGCGATTTCATAAACTCAAACAAGTCAAATGCGTCAAAGTAGCTTGGATAATTCATCAATGCCAGAGAGTCAGAATAGTCGAAGATTGGCGAAACTTTGCACGATGGGATAACTTGACATGCTGATTACGAATATCATATTCAATTGTTGTCAGAGTCAAAAATTAGCCTAGTGATTTTTTGTAATTCAACTCTTTTGTAGCAAAATAATTTTTTCAAGCAAAATGAATATCATTTTCGTAATCCGGATGTCGAATAACCCCCTTAGACCAAGTTTCACCTCAATCCGTGTCAATTCCTCTTTCTTTCCCATTCAAAAATTGCCTTATCGTAACTCTTGAACGTGATGTTGGAATACGGCAGGAATGGTTGCTTTCGCTGTTAACACGATACTAATTATAATACCAGAAAATGGAAGCGCCACATCGCAAAACACACGAGTTATAAGAAAAAGTTGCAAAACTTATGTGCTAACCTAATATATCCATCTTGCATGAAATGGGCTGCCTTCAAGATACGTTTTTTCGTCATAGCAACAGAATAGTATAGCATGTTCTTTTTTAATGGCGCACCTTGAGTGCATATAAATAAATAAATAAATGGTATGATTTTCGTGTTCAGCATGTCACTATTCCCCCATGCAAAGTCACAAATTCTGAGGCTTTGTTGCATAGTTGTTAACGGACGGCTGTTCATACTGGACGCATTCGACTTGTTCATCTTCTCGGAGCGCCAGATCTTGATTTTGACTTCCATTTCTATTTATTTTGTATCAAGTATACTTAGTAAATCACTAACAACATGCTGCCTATAACTAGGTCTTGAAATGTTTTTGAGTTGTGCACGGCTTCATTGCTCAAAAATCTTTAAAATCGATTTTCAACATTTATGAAAAATGTTCAGAATTTTCTACTATGCTATTAAAAATCAAACAACTTGAGCAGTCTTGTAGCACTGCAATCTAATTAATGCCGGAAAGTAAGAGCGCTACATCCAAAAAAAGAGGAAAGTTATGGAGGTTGCAAAACTTAGTTGCTAACCTAATATATTTTGTTATGAAACCACTTTGAGTTAATTTCTTATTCTTGTCTAATCTTACTGCTCTCGCTAGCAAGAATTAGATAGATAATCATGATATTCAGATACTTACCTATGTAACCAGTATAGAAGTGAGTTGATCGTATAATCAGAAAGAATGATTTCGACCATATGATTGTCATAAAGTGGGGGGAATGCGACGGGGAAAGCTCCGAATGGTGTTACTGTAACAAAAAGAAACAAAGTGAACATTACAAATTTTTGCTGGGTAACGTACTTGCTTGAGCATTTGGACTAAATTCGCCACTGAGATCAAATATGAAATCGTTTGTGGTTGCTTGAGTATTTAGTAGTTGGATCGAGAGATATAAATCATTGAGTTTGCTCTAAAATCTACCGATTTCCAAGCAAGTATATACTAAAAAGCTTTACCATGTCGAGTTGTTCGGTTATAAGACCCAAGAGTTCACCGCCCCCACCTGCACCTGGACATTTAGCACATAGATCAGCCGGTTGCTGGGCACTAGGTATCTAGAAACAACACTTTTATTTGGAATGTGCGATTAAAAATCTTACCGAAGGTCCCATGTAACCTCCACCGATGCCTTGTTGCGCTTGAAATCCTCCCACTGCAGCTGAGCAGGGCGGCAGCTGACCATAACCATTGGTGCTTCCATCAAATCTTACAACTCTTGCAACACCGCTTGGTACAACGTTACCATTGCTGAGAAGATATATTTGTGCCAGTTCGCGTTTGGCCCGACTGGTTGGGATGAGCTAGAAGGGTGTTTTTTGTTGTAAAATGGACAATCTAGGCCATGGAAAGATGTTGTTGAAGACAAACGCGGCGGTACTGTCCTCAAACTGCCTAGAGAACATTTAGAGCTAGCGTGCTGGTTGCTTTGCCCGTAAAGGATTTTCCTATTTGAAATGAGTACAAGTTTCAAAACTCAACTAATTTTCTCCAGTTTTCAGAGCGGCTTTTGACTGATGCAGGGACAATGTCGAGTAGGAAAACTCAAGTAATTCCACAAGGTTTTCTATGAGTAGTCCATTTTAACGCAGCAATGCGTCCTAGGCCAAAGTTGACGAGCGAGGTTTCCATCAGTCATCTCGTAGCCGTATATAAAATTTTGATAAATGAGACCTTTTAATGAGCAATTCAAACAGCCGTGTAGTTTGGCTTACTTTCACGTATTTTACTTCTCTTTCTTATCGCGGACGAGGACCTATTTGCCTGCGCCGTGCCTTGAGTACCAGCATAAACGAGCGGTTGTTGAGAGGGACTGAGGCGTTGACTTCTGACCAAGAATTTTTCCGTTTACACATTCACAACAATACGACCCATCGGTGGGTCGTAAGGTTCCTGAAGCTCTAGCTTTGCCAATATATGATGGAATTTTAGGGGGTTTTGGCACATGATTGGGGACACCTTGGCGAAGCTCCAGTCAAAGTGGTCCGGCTTCGGGATACTGTAATGTAATGTTAAGGTAGGTATACCGTAGATAGAGGCAAGGCATAGACTTTAGCTCATATATTTCGCAGAGTGGTACTGATTCGAAAATACATGCATGCACGAGAAATACAGGGGGGTACGAGACTGATGTCAGCCCATCAACAATTATCGATTTCATTGATTTTTCGCATTGTTTATCCCAGGTAGCTCAAAGCTTACATATATAGGTTTTTTAGCATGCTGATTACGAAAACGATAGTCTCAAGTTTCTAATACCGTCTTCTTACATCAGTTTCTTGATTCTTACGAAAATTCTACCGTACTGCTACCGTAGTCGCACTGTGGGAAATTAGTGAACAATTGACACTGTAATCGTTATCAACAACCCAAAACACAATTTTTTGTGAAAATTATGATGTTGGGTTTGTACAAAATGTCTACCGTAACCTTACCGTATGCCGCCAAACAGTGAAAAAATATATTAGGTTGTCTCATAATTAATGCACGTTTTTATGCTTGCTTTAACAAAGCAACCAGACTCAACCCAACAAAGGGTAAGGGGTACCGTCCGATAGAGCAAAGCAAGCTCTGCAAGATGGCTCTCATATCTTTGCGCCATGCTCGATCCACGGAGAGTTCGAACTCAAAATCTAAAAATTTCCAAATGCCCAAAAAATCGAAAAAAATCAGATCTTCGTCCAAATAATTTCTACGGACCTCCCACTCGCTCACATCAATACCATCGATATCTGATATCCATATGTGCGATTGCTGTATTTTTTCCTTGACTAGAAACTGAGAAAACGAAAATTTCCCTGATTTTCTCAAAGCAATGCTGAGCCGTTTTTGCATATGTAGTTCTATACTACAAGCCTAGGTAAGCATGACTGTAGGTTTTCAGCCTATTTCGAGCGGTACTTTTCGAGAAATGTCGATTTTAGCACTGAAACTGAAACGAAAAAATCCGAATTCGTTATTTTTCGAAAACTAGCGTTTGGAATAGGCTGAAAACCTACAGTTATGCTAACCTAGGCTTGTAGTATAGAACTACATATGCAAAAACGGCTCAACATTGCTTTGAGAAAATCAGGGAAATTTTCGTTTTCTCAGTTCCTAGTGAAGGAAAAAATACGGCAGTCGCACATATGGATATCAGATATCGATAGTATTGATGTGAGCGAGTGGGAGGTCCGTAGAAGTTATTTAGACGAAGATCTGATTTTTTTCGATTTTTGGGCATTTGGAAATTTTTAGATTTTGAGTTCGAACTCTCCGTGGATCGAGCATGGCGCAAAGATATGAGTGCCATCTTGTAGAGCTTGCTTTGCTCTATCGGACGGTACCCCTTACCCTTTGTTGGGTTGAGTCTGGTTGCTTTGTTAAAGCGAGCAAATAAAAACGTGCATTAATTATGAGACAACCTAATATTTTGGTAATCACGCCTTCGATAACCCTTGTGGCGAAATTCTCGGAGACATGTTTTGATCTTCAAAAAGACTACCATTTCGGACGATAGGACCCACGTGTGGGTCGTAAGCAGGGTCAAGCAAGGGGTGTGGCACACGATCGCTGGTTACGACCCCCCCCCCCCTGATTGCTGTCTTAATAAGACCCCCCCTAAACTATACACTTAAGATAGCATTACTTGAAGACCCTGTCAAACATAATGGGCAACATCCATAATTAGCATGTCAAATAACCCCTGTAGACAAAGTGTGAGCGAATTCTGAAGATTCAAGATACTAGACTACCTAAGTGAAATGGTCATTTTTTAACATGATTAACATTGTTTCAAAGGTGAATTAGCTATCCGTTTTTGCACTCAAGACAAAGCACTACTCCTTCTTTGTCCACCTCAGGAATTCTGCTTCAGAAGAACTCCAAACTGTGGAATTAGAAGCCAACCAAAATCTCATTTTTCCCATTTTTCGCTTTTAATGGCTGTGCTTTCACCAACTATTACTCAGAGCAAAGGAAACGAAACAGGCTAAAATTACTCCTGTGAAAACTAGGAGATCTAGGCTATCGATTCATATAAATACTGTCCGCTAAAAATGTTTTCTTGATATAGTTAATGGGGTGCGGCACACCCCATTAACTATATCAAAAAAAAACATTTTTAGCGGACAGTATTTATATGAATCGATAGCGCCTAAACCTTGTAGATTCCATAGGAATGTTTTGAGTCTGATTCGTCTTCTTAGCTCTAAATATGGTGAAAGCACAGCGATCAAAAGCGAAAAATGGGAAAAACGAGATTTTGATTGGCTTCTAATTCCACAGTTTGGAGGTCTCCTGAAGCAGGATTCCTGAGGTGGACAAAGAAGGAGTAGTGCTTTGTCTTGTGTGCAAAAACGGATAACTAATTCACCTTTGAAATAAAGTTAACCATGTTGGAATTTGACCATTTCACTTAGGTAGCCTAGTATCTTGAACCTTCAGAATTCGCTCACACTTTGTCTACAGGGGTTATTTGACATGTTAATTAGATAGGATACGAATATCATGTTATCACTATTATCAGATTATCCAACTACGACCCCCTCAACTTTTGACTCCTCAATACGACCCCCAGGTGTGGCGTGCAGCACCCCTCGCTTGACCCTGGTCGTAAGTTTGATAAAGCAAGAAAGGCTCTGGTCCGAAATGGCAGTAATCGAAAAATCGGCCTTGTCGTGAATGTGTTAATTTTCGTGTTATTACCAACATAGTATATTTTTAAGGTTTTTTTTGTTTTTCAAACGTTCTTATAGAGTCTGTAAATACGCCAAAGAGAGAAGCGCTTACTCTCGTCTGCGACAAGCCTATTGGCTTCGAAAAAAATCCGGTGTCTAAAGGCGCCTCGAGCGTCGATGTTTAAAGCTATGTGCGCAATTGGATCTTACATAATAGCATGCATCTGACCGATAGCTCTTGGTTGCTTTTGCCATGCTAAACAGTGGATTCATCTGTCGTCTCTATGCATAGAATTGTTGTCGCTCGTAGAGGCTGGAGGAAGCTTTGACTTTGAACTCGGTTAATGAGCCGTCGATCATGCAAATTAAGATTGTATAAATGCCAGCACGACATTCCACAGTCGTTGTATTTCAAGTAGATAATGTAAAAGCGTTGCAAAGATTTTAAAAAAAATTGTTTTGACACATATGCAACTAAGCATTAGGAAGAGCAACAAAACCTGTCGCGGCTCCGCGATGCGAGCGTTCCTAGAAGTAGGAGGCCGGGTGCACTGGTTACTGCCGCGCTATTCGGCGACGATTAGGTAATTCCCCACGCTTGCCGGAATCGCCGTTGGACCTCTCCTCCCCTTGGCGCGTTGCCAGCGAAAAGGCTATATATAGCGGCGGCGCCTCATTGCAGAGTCTGTTCCCTTTCGTTTTCGATCGATAATCTTTTCTCGTGTTTTATATCGTGCTCTTGCCTGGCAGTTTAGCTCCCGCCTTTGATGTCACTTTCGCAGTAGCGGTTGAACGGATCGTAGTTCATACTAGATTGCAATTCAAGTCTGATTTGGGATTGTTTTGAACGAACTACTTTTGAAACTCTTGAGATTCAGAATACAAGGTCTTGTAAACCTTGGCAGCAGAAAAGCTGTAGCGCCTGGTATACTCGTCCTCACCCCACTAGTCGGTCGGTGGTCGAATATGAGTTCGAACTGGAGCAGGCCGACCGCGGCAGAACGCGGCAGACCGCCCCTCAGCCAACCGCTTGCACGAGCTTTTTTCTTATTTTCTTCGTGTTTCTTTGCTATCTCTCGTATTGCGGCAATGCTCTTAATCAGATTTTCAGATTTCGTACCGCTGACTCTTTGAAGCAAACACTTTTTGAGGGAATTTCAGCCCCATCGCAAAAAAAATAGTTTAGAGTTTACACATTCTAACGAGAAAATTGACACAGTTCATCAAATCACATTTGTGCATATGTCACTTACCGGAAAAAGATTTCTCATCTAAAATTTCCAATCGCATATTCCCTGTTTAAATGAAAAAAATGTAAAACAAACGAGCACAACTGCACAAAACAATAGCTACTAAAAATCTGATCAAGAGCATTGCCGCTATACGAGAGATAGCAAAGAAACACGAAGAAAAAAGAGAAAAGCTCATGTGCAAGCGGTTGGCTGAGGGGCGGTCTGCCGCGCTCTGCCGCGGCCGGTCTGCTCCAGTTTGAATTTGAATTCGACTACCGACCGACTAAGGGGGTGAGGACGACTACATCCGGCGAAGCGTGGCGGATCTGTACTGGTGAAGCCTTGGGAGCATTGCTAGGTTTTAGTAGACACCCCCTTAGTCGGTCGGTAGTCGAATTGCTAGGTTTTAGTAGACGCGCACGTCGGTAGCAAGGGACGGAGCACCCTGTCCCGTGTTGAGATACAGTCTGCCCCAATCGGGATCAGGCCGAAGCGTCGGCGTAAATTTGCGCGCTCGCAGCGCTAGCGGTCTGCGCTGCATATGTGCGCTGTTGGAGAGAGCCAAAGGACTGAAGAGAGGGCAGAGAAGCAGGCCATGGGCGTGACCGCGAAACCCTAGCGACAAGGGCTCCCGCCATGCCAATTTTGGCCTGG
Organism: Cylicocyclus nassatus; assembly: GCA_958299035.1. Lineage (NCBI taxonomy): Eukaryota > Metazoa > Nematoda > Chromadorea > Rhabditida > Strongylidae > Cylicocyclus > Cylicocyclus nassatus. The sequence goes on from CATQJL010000112.1 coordinate 82,135,248, forward strand.
TTAGAATTGGGGCAGACTGTACTCTTTTTAGTAGTTTAGTCTAGTAGCTTTTGGTATTGTAGTGTTTATTTGTTTCCTTTTGATGTCATTAGGATAAACTATAAGTAATTTAATGTTTCTTTACGCGCTAGGGTAAAGAAAGGTAGGCTAGGTCGCGTCGTATGTAATAAGCGGGCGAGCTCACCAGGTCTTGGGTAAAATCTAGGTGCTTAGGGGCCACCGAGCCGTCACAGAACCGCTTCTAATAGACGCTGCTAGCTTGCAAAGTTTTTAGAGAACTGCATTGAGCACAGTGCAATAGAGAACTTTGATAAACTTTTGCACCTATTATCCGTCCATCCTATCTCATATAAACACAAAATACCTGACGGGCGTGGTAGCGCCGATGGTAATGCCGTTGCCGCACTCCTCTTGCCAGTGCAAATCTCCTAGTGTCCACAGACTGGAGATCTTGTGAGCTTGGAAGCTTTGCGGTTGCATTGACGCTTGACTGGCAATAAGTTCGGCACTAAATCTGTCAGAATTTTTGTTACGCTCTCCGTGACGGTTGCCCAATCTCGGCACTGTGAAGCTGCTTTTGGAACCGCCTCAGCTGCACACCGAGGACTGTCTAGGTAAGCGCTAACTTGGGGTGCGAAGCTGTTTAATTGTCCAAGTGCATGGAGCGCAGATAGTATTTGCTCAAGCGCAGCCTTATCCTATGGTCTGGAGACCGAAGCACCGCACGAGGATGCTTCTCGACCACCGCACTGGCACTTTTGACGCTGACATGGGTTTCCAACACAGGTATGCCCTATCGTAGTTGCGGTGATTTTCGTGGCTTTTTTAACGATACATCGAACGGTTTTGATGAAAGGAGTAAAAGTTTCTGAGCAGATCGAATACTTTCGGACAAAATGTAAACAAATCTATGGTTTTTACGCATAACACACATCTCTCGCAACTCTACAGGGCTCCTAAACTGCAGAGTCGTTTGCACCAGCGGTCACGCGACCGCGTCGCGCCCGGGCATCAATGGCGCCGCCTCGATCGATGGCGCCGGCGCCGGCAAAATGCCCGGGTGCGACGCGGTCGCGCGACCGCTGGTGCAAACGACTCTGCAATCTAGGAGCCCTGTATATAAAAAGGTGTATTGTAGATTGGCTAATTTCACACTCCTCAGAAAGCGACGTAGCCAAAACATTTTCAAAAAGAATCAGTTGCCTTGCGCAGCATAAGCAGTTCCAAAAATCGTTCTGAACAAAATTTGGAGCTCTGATCTCTTACATATTCGGGACTAGGCCTTGGTCCTCCGAGTCCCAAAGCTGAGCCAAATAAATTGAAAATACGTGCAGCCGCCAAGGTTTGTGGTATTAGACCTGGCAACCTAGCGTTCAGTCTCTCATCAATTATACTGGGTAGCCGTGAGCAGATCTGACGAGGAGTCATTTTTCGAAGTACTTTTGAGATAGCTGGCTGAAATTCGAAGGAGCAAAAAGTAAGCTAATTATGAATCAAAGAAAGAAGCTTACCCTAAGTAGTGAGTTAGCAAGATTTCCAATTGAGCCACCATACTCATTGTAGGCATCGATATAGCCAATACGGAGATTACAATTCACAAGTCGGAGATACGGGCCACGTGGACCTCTTTCGATAGACACCTCTACGGATATAGATGCCTCAAAAGCAGTAGACATTGTTTTGTTCCGCACTTTCAAGTAAATCGCAGTTACTCCAAATTAATTGAACTCTAGTAAAAAATTAACTGCTTGAACAGATAGATTCGCTTATTGGTAATATTTTTTTGCAATTTGATGCTGCATTTTGATAAAGCAAAATTTTTTCCACACCACTAGCTGTCCAACCTTGCCCGTGAATATAGAAACAAAACCATTTAGCCCGTTTCTACATAACATCTCTGCCTTTCTGCCTAAAGCAAGTCTTCGTAAGAGCGTAAGGGTTGTTTCACTGCAGCACTGACCGCGCTGACCGCTGTAGCCGCAGCAGTCGCGCGTAAAAAGAAAAACATCATGTTATACGCCTAAAGTCATTAGTTCAGCTCTCATATCGAAATTGTAATCATTGTCCATTATGATGTTCGTATACCCTCGATATATAGAACTACGTATCCTGGTAATCTTCACTTCGAAGGCTATGAGGGGACACAACCTTCACCTGGAAAAAAACAGAAGTTTTCCGAGGCAAAGCCCCGGATGCTATTATTCTGACTATATCGGAACGAATGTTAATGAAGCAGATAGTATCTTTAGGTTATCTCATCGAAACCGAGAATTTGCGCTTTCACAGCCTTTTTTACGCTAAAAAGAAGGTTTCTGTCAAATTTTCGCCAAAATTCAGGACAACATTCTTCAGTTACATCTTATTTGACCAAAATCGTGTCAGAGGTTTAGGAAAAATGTTGGAGTTAAATAAAAACGAGAAACTGCGCTTAAATCTGGCGCAGAGAATCGCGCACGAGAACGCTAGTCTATCTCGTTAACGAGTGATTTTCTAAACTTGGGACGTTGTCAGTTCTCCTTGTCGTGTTATGACGATCAGAATGATATATAATGTTGCAGAGTTTCGTTGAGACCCGCGGAGATCTAGGAACAAAGCTAAATGCCCCGTCGGCTCTGGTCTGTCTCCGCTGCTCGTCTGCGTCTCCGCGCGCTGCGCGCTACCTCGCTATCCCAAACGCGGGCGCGGGGCGCATTTGGCTCTGATATCCTTTTCTTTGCTGTTCCGAACCTAATTTTAGCAAGCTATATATCATTTTGAAACTCGCGAGCTCTATTTTCACCCTGAGAACGTCCCAAAAACCACATTTTTTGATTTGATCGAGAAATCCGGCAAAAACCATGTTTTCGAAAATCTCTTGTTTTCCTCCTAGTTTAACACTTTTCACGCGGTTTTTTTCGTGCATTCTATAGATCTTGCCTTTTTTCATAATGCAGACAACCACCAAGCCCTTATCTCTTCGATTGGTGGAACTTTTTGCGAAAAATCGTAATAAGTGCGTTTTCTTTATCTTGTTCAGTTTCAGTGCCTTCGCATCGATTTTTTTCAGCTTGGGCGATTGTTGTTCAGAACATAATCGCAACAAAACAACATCCCAGGAAACAAGAACGTCAATACGGGGGTGAAAATTTGAAGGACGCATCAAAAATCAAATTTGGCTCCGACGTCCTTACTTAGTAAAAAAGAAACTTTGCATTTTCATAACCAATTTCTTTCTTGTTTATCTTCTTTTTGGTAACCACTCCTTCCGAAACATGTTTTTTTTGAAACAATTACAAAAAAGAAATTAGCTCTTCTTCGCTTTCCCCCGTGTTTGCTGGTAGTGAAAACTTGCACTTCGAAAAGCCGCCAAATGAAAGATTTCAGACCTTACTGCAGCGTTTTTATCCGGTTTTTAGCAGTTTCTTTTGCCTTTTATATCTGTTTTACGTCATTTTCTCTTGTCTGAACTTCTTTAAACAACCTTCACTTTTTACGAGGTCAGATGATTAACAACCTTCACTTTTAACGCCCACTCTCTAGGCTATCGAAGGGATTGGCTATCGAAGGGATGGATGTTCGTCTTGATTTCCATTTGTTCGTTTGTAAGCGTTATCGCAAAGTTGTCCTTCACAGACAAAATAAATGAGGAGCTGAATGTTTGAAATGCTTAAGAATGTGTAGCCAAAACAGACAGTGGCTGAGAATACTATTTTTCTGTGAGATTTGAGTAACGCGTACAGGAATCGAATAAAAACAACCTCTATAAGCAAATGGGGAAATCATTTTGAAACGATAACGAGCAATCAGGGCAGAGATTACTGAATTTGACAGAAACTATGATGTTTGACAACCCACTATGGTGTTATGACTGGTCGCTATCCTTATTTCACAACCACTGTTTTCTTATTCTGATCAAAAATCAACGGTTGATGCGGCTGCTGGAGCGGCTCCAATGCTGTCAATGCGGTCAGTGCAGTCAGTACTGCAGTATGAACGACCCTAACCAATATAACCCCCCCCCCTTTAAGAACCCTCAGAAATACAAAGCTTATCAATGAATTCGGCTGTTTATCTCAAAATTGGTTATTGCTTTCTTATTAAGCATACTCTCTCTCTCACCTCTCCGGCTCAAAGTTGACGAAAAAAGGCTTTAGATTCGATGAAGGCAGTGAAAGATTTTTGCGAATGCTGCTTATTTATGATCAGTATGCTTACCCACCTCCTGCACCAACTCCCAGCTTTACATAAAGCGCAATAAAGTCGGTTAAGTAATCAATAAATTCATTGTTGCATGTAGTGCTCTTAATCAGCACGTAAGCTTTGATTCAACTGGCTTGGCTTCGGGAAGGCGGGGCTTTGTGACGTAATTGAGGCCGCTCGCGCCCGCCACGCACCTTTGTCTCTCTCGCCCGTGTGCTCTGATCACTAGCTGGTCTTGTAGGTCATGAAGCCCCGCCTTCCGGATGCGAAGCAGTTGAGTCAAATGGTACAATTACGCCCCCTTTTCTGCATCACTCTCAACGTCCCAGCTCAAAGATTGCTTGAAAAAATCATATCAGTAACCAGTGAAAAGTAGCATCTTAACCCACCAAGTTCGAACATGCGTTTGGTTCAAATAGGAAAGAAAATCTTTTTATTCGTGAATTCGCGATGTCACGCACATGCACACGAAATTATGAAATCATCCTTTCCTCTCAGCTATAAAGTAGACGGAGATGCCCTAGCGCACAGCAATATTAGGCCTAAGGCATACCTCGCGAAATTCGTTAAATCGCTACATCTACGCGACTTGGCAGTTTGCCAAATATTTACAGATCAGTCGTGTGCGGATCCTAAGTGCATAGGCGGGTAGCTACCGCAAGTTATAGCGAAAGCTGTAAGTCTGGCCCATGCAAAGCGCGTTAACGACCAGTTACGAAGACTCGCTACAGTGTCAGATCGCGCAGCGACTGAAATCGGGTGAAATATGCCTTAGGGCTTACCCTACTTTCATAAATGCAAGCTTTTTCGATTTTTTGAACAAACCGCTCAACCGCTCCGCTGCGTTTCGGAAGACCCTTATGCCCTACAATTCTCTTAGGCAGTACGCAGCACTGTATGTGGTTCTTTGATCGCGATATCCTTTGATGTGTATAGGGTGGCTGATCTTAGAAAGCAAAAACACCCTGCGTTTTGTACTCGCAAAATTAGGGTATGTTGCCTAGTGCTTCGCTGCTGTTCCAGTGAGTTGGTTGACCATTGTGTCTCCATCTACTCTATAGCCGGAAAAGAGCTATAAAAGATAAAAAAATTTAAGCTGACATTTTAACTGCGATGGTCACCCGATAAACATTCCTGTGACTTTAAGAAAAAATCTGGGCCAAAAATTGCGACGCTCACCCGATAAACGTTTCCTTGTACTATACCTGATAAGGTAAAGGGTGATGTGAGGATTGTGATATGCCCACCAAGATTGGCAGTGATTCTGTAAAAAGTGATCAAAAATCTGCTCATTCTTTTCACTTCTTCATAAGTAGCAACCGTGCTAAATGTTTTGTAATTTACTGGATGAAACAACTTTTCGTAAGTTTATAATCATTTTTGTACACATAATTACATGTCCTGCTTGGAGCCTAAAATTAGGTTCATACTAGTCCCGAAGTTCCGAAACAGTTGCAGCACCTCGTACTGTGTTGAAAATGTGCCGAAACTGTGGTGCATGCGCTGCAGCCGCCCGCATGCGGTTTTGAGCGGCGCGAAATGACAATTTCTGACCTTCTTCAACAGCTTCACAGTTATTCTTGCTTCCACCTCATTCTAGTATCTCGCTTGCTTTTGTGATTGAAAAAGTTCCAAACTTGGAGAGTGGTACAAAAATATGGCTATTCCCTTTTGTGCATCTACTGAAAAACTACCGCAAACTGATGCCGCTTCCAGCGCTTCCAATCGTGCACACTTCTCTAAGTTTGGAGTTCTTTCATTAGAAGTAGAACAGTAAAAAAAACGAAAAAGCAAGCACTATGGTGCAAAGAAATGGGGCTGGACCTCTCCTTCCCCCCCCCCTCCCCAAAGAAACCCACTATTTTAAAAGCGGAAAGAAAAATTCACAATTTTTGCAATTGTGATGGCTGTGTTAGTCCTCTCTAAAAACGACTGAAGATAGCGAGGATGCAGTGAATCTCCGAAATACAAAATGAGCGTTTGTCCCAAAAAATGTATAGAACGTTGAATCTTTAATAACTTCCCTAAATGGAAATCTGTCGTGGATCTTTGGGTGCTATACGGTAGGGCCAGCTTCAACTTGGCATTGCAGTATGGAGCAAATCACCTACTTCTTTCATTGATAGAAATGCTTCTAAAGAATTATAAAAAAAAAACGAAAGACTCAAATTAATGTTTTTGGGTATGCTCAACTATTTACAAAATTTTTCGCCACCGTACTCTTCTGCTTCTTACATATGCGCACTGTAATGCTTTTTTGCTTTTTTTTCTAGAATTCAACGTTGCCTTTGTCAAGCAAAGTTAAATTAAATCTTTAAGACTCCTTCAATCTTTATTAATTGCAAATAATGATAGAAATTTTGAACCCTGAATTTGTAAATTACAAATTCAGGGTTCAAACACAATTTATGATTTGATTAGATTCCATTGATTTGATTGATTGATTTCGAAATGTTTGTGACTGCAAGCTGATTCAGAGAATTTTGGAAAAAAGCAAAAGTCCAGCACTGTGCGCATAACGTGAAAAGGAAGAGCACGATAGCGGAGAATTTTGTAAATTAGATTCGGCTCCGAAAACATTAATTTGACGTCTTTCTTTTTGGAATTCTTTGGAAGCGTTTTTTGTCACTCATAAGCCAAAATTAGTCGAAAATTTCTACCGTAATCCTACAGTAATCAAGAAGAATCGATTATCTATTGTGTAATTCTAGGTTGAAGCTAGCCCTACCGTATGGCACCCAAAGATCCGCGAACGCTTTCCATATAAGGAAGATCAAAAGTCAAACGTTCGATACATTTTTTGGTACACCCTGTAGATGATTTATGCAAGGCCTGACATGAAAAAGTTTCATTATCAAATTCTTTGAGTTCGTAATCCTTTACATCACAAGCAAGATGCGAGATGAAACAAAAATGGGTAAAATTTACAATCGAAATCGGTGAAGAAAGTCAAAAAGCCATCAGTATAAACCTAGCTTAAGGACTATGGCGGAGGAGAAATGTCGTTTGGGAGGGGGGTGCGGCAAATTTTTTTTCCGAACGGAGTCACGCAGCTTCAATCACGTCTTCCAAAAAATCTTTTTGACGCTTTTCAAATTTTTATCGACATTATGATCCAAAACTTTTGAAAAATAGGGCATGGCGGCAACCACACCCCTGAAATTGTTTTTGACTGGTCTGATATTTTGGAAATTTAAGAAGCCCTTTTGATTGCTTAGAAAAAATGAATCACTTGCTTTTATAATTTACGTCGGTAGCTTTGAGAATTTCGCGACCCGATCTCGAGGAAGGGGGTATCGTTTTCTCCGCTCCCCTTCATCGCTCCGCCTTTGATGTAATAAGTATATTAATTACCCGATATCTACGTTCTGTACTTCTAGAGTAAGCCTGTTCGGTGGTGCTGGATAGACGACAATTCGTTCTGGGCTGCGAAAGCGCGAAATGTAAAGGTTATAGATTTCGATACATCCTCTGACCTGAAAGTGGCTACGTCTTTTAATCTGTTTGAATAAGCAGTTAATAGCGAGAGCAGGGCACTGAGCCGAAGGAGGAATTAGAAGTGCAGACAAAGGCAAAGTGCATTTATTCTTACCTGTGTGAGGCATAGCGTAATTCGAGGAATTTTGAAGTTTGTGATCTCCCTGTTCAGCACATCACCGATTAATCCGCTGACATATTCAAACCCTCGTTGTTTGAGCCGAAGTCGTATCCCGGGGAAACCTCGGACTCCTTGTAGGAGGAGGGGATTGAAGTCAGTAGCCATGCTTGCTCCACCATTGCCGCCAGCATTGAAACCACCGACAGCGCCATAGCCTCCTATTCCATTGGCTGAGATGAGGTTTACAAGGGTCGCAAGGATTATCTGAAAGTTAATGGTTCGCGGGAGTTTGCGTTTCTTTGAAAAAATTACGGAAAATAATACTCCCGAATCTACCTTATGCACGAGCATGCCGCTATTGACGAAATGGTGGAGGACCTGAGAAAATCCATGCTATGCCACGGTCAAGTCGGCATACGGAAGGATAGCGGAACGAATTGAAATGAAGGAAGAGGTAGAAACGGGTTCTTCCTTGACTAGAGCTTGAAAAACACATTGGTTCTCAAACCGGATTCATGAAATGTATGCAAGGAATACCCAAAAGCGAAATTCGTATAACGGCATTGTAACGGCGGAAAAAAAGGAGAAGTGCAACCGAAACACGTCCTCTAAGCGGAACCCGTTTCGAAAAAAAATTATGAAAGTTATTGATGATTTAGCTGACCTTCGCAATTCACAATAAAATATGTGAACGCGGGAACAAAAATGGAAATGGCCTCTAGAATTATATACTTTTGGGACGGAAGCGATAAGTGTCTGCCATCGATCATACCTCAGATTACACCTTAACTTAGAAGAAAGCTTCACTTAATGTCTTTTATAAACTAGAGTGTAAAGTTTTGGTCATGCATTGCCAATTGACTGCACGCTCTCCTTCTTTTTGCGCAACTGACCGAAGGTTGGCCGCAGCTGTAATGAACGAACACTGTCACCTGCATGCCCTTTGAAGGCATATACATGGGAGAAAGAGTTTATCTTACTACAAATAAACTACTAGTAGGTTTTTTGATTATGCCACAGTAACGTGGACCTTGCATTCATATTTTCGTGATTGTATTGCAACTGTGGCTTTTTAAGTCCTCCTGAGTTTTTCTTTTGTGCATCTTTTACTTGAAAAGCACTTATCTGAAGCCCTTTTTGACTTAGCACTGGCCGCGTTTTGTAATTTACTGATATTAGGAGAATCAATGATGTTCGAGAGTCTATTTGACTTGCTAATATCTATCATTTTGCCTACGCATCACAAGTACTAAAGAATGCTGAGTGCTAGGAGGGAATTTGAAGGGTTTGTATATTATATAGGAACCCTGGTGTGAAATTAAACTTTTTCGAAAAGCCACCTTCCTACAGAGGGTTTTGTCATTGACAAGAATGACTTCATAATATTTTGTGCTACTTGCTAGTTTCAACTTCAATGACTTACTGCAAGTTGTGAAATCATCAGTACCATCGTCATCGTGGCAAGTTTTACAAACCGCTAAAGCTTGCAAGCTTTCATCGATTGGATTTAAATTTTGCGCCGTTTTATAAGTTTATCTTCATACGAATGTTCTATGTGGATCGTCTTCAACAGCAATGACTCCAAATTTGAGAGCGAAGATTATACGAAAGTTGCTTCTTTTCGTCAATAGTTCGTAAATGTGCCATTTTTCTTGCAAGGCGACTCTACGCGGAGGGGGGGGGGGGTAAAGTCTACAAAAACTAAGAAATCTTTTTTGTCCACTTTAGCACAAACATTTAACCTGCAACTTTCATGAATAACGCGATTAACTGGCCTATGAAATGGAATAATCTTACAAGGAAATGATATTTGGTGACCCCGGCCTTTTGGAATGCGATGTATTAGGTCATAAGTTCTGTCCGATTTTTTTCGCCTCATGTTTGAAGCAGCTGTTCTAAGAGAATTTTATCTCCAATGCGATATTGTTAGAGTATCATTAGAAAGTGCTTTTCTTGCGCTTACTAAAGCATATTTTCAATAAATTTCTTAGTGTAAGGAGATTTCAGGCCTAAAATCTCCAAGTGGCCGAGGTACGTTCTCACCCTAGAAATAGGTTCTTGCGAGGAAATCCTCATAATGCGCCCTTCAAGTCAAGTTCTTTCATTTGCTGCGGAATAAGGGTGTAGAAGGTTAATATATACTCAAGTTCGACTCCATGAAGAAAACGTCTTGCTAGTAAAATTTGTCGTCGAACATTAATCAGTATAAATGTTTTACAAGCTATAACTTTCTGCGAATAAGAGTAATCGACGATTTTAAAGTTGCAGGTGATAGGGCAAAGCAAGAGCTAGCAGAACCCATCCACCAAATTCTTTCCGGCGCTCACGTCAGTTGTAAAATTTTCATAACTCGTAAATAGGCATGCACACATGCGCTTAGGTGAGGTCAAAAAGTGTCTTATTTTTTGTTCGGTCAAAAAAATCTCTCGGCAGCGAAGACCTTATGGGCTCTTTCATGTTGCAAAATAATCTACTAAAATTTCTCTATCTGTCCATTGTTAGATAAGATGCCTACCAATTCTCATAAGGGAGCATTGCCATGTCAAAAAAGACAAGTTTGAAGGAAAACGTCGTGAAGTTTCTGAGTTCTTGCTTCTTTCTCAACAAGGATTTTAGCAGGTTCTAATATGTATCTGATAGGCAAGGAATTGCTCAACACACGGAAACTAAGGTCTTGGAAAAAAGTTGACTTTGAAAGAAGTTATGACATTTTGAACTCAAAAAATTCAAATGGGACAGAACTTATGCAACAACCTAATATACCATAAGGTGCACCTTGAAACGCTGATTCCAAATCTGTGCTCGAAATCTGCGAAACGATCATTTGAAGGCAGTTATGAACTTTTCAGAAAATTTTAGGCAGTTAAAATCACCCAATTTGATCTATCTTACCTTCGAAGCTATTGAGGAGAATCTTGAGAAGTGTAACGTTGTATTTATACCTGTCTAAACCATATCAGCATTTGAAGAGGAAAGCAAAATTTTTGTTAATGATTTTCACCCTTCGCAGTAGCGCATTTCATTTTTGAAAAAATAAATATAACTCCATCCAGGTTCTCGTTTCGCAGATATGAAAAACAGTATTCGAACCAGCATTAAAAGGCGGATTCTTTGATATACAAATCATTATGAATGGCCGGGGTCACCAAGTGTCGTTTCCTGCTTAGAATGAACGAATAAAATCTTTTCCTTGCACTTGGACAATACCGTTGAAGAAAGGGTGCCTGGATAGCAGCTAGTTTTGGGTTAAGCTCCATAATTAGCGCTTAAATAGCCGTTGAGATTCTAAACCCATTACACCTGCTTGATTTTGCTAATTTTTTGGACCTATCTAGTTCCTGACAGAGACTAGACGGCAGATAATGCAATTGCAATAGCTGTCTCGTTTTTCTTCAATTAAGCTTTGAGGATTTGGAATGATTTATTGAACGATCAAATCTTAAGATCTCGCAAGATTTACAGGCAGTTTTGTAAGGCGTAGTAAACAACAAGAATAAGACTTGGTTCAACGTGCATCTCGCTGGGAATGGGAGAGGATGTGAGAAGGAACGTGTCATATGTCGCTGCTCTAGATATCTATACCCGTCTTCTTCTATGTTATAGAGGTTCTTATGCCCTGATATCTGGGTTAATGACGGTAGCATATTGACATTCAAGCTGAAATTTCCACTGTATCGTGTGATTCCTTGGGGATCCCCAGGGGATCACTCTCTGTTTTCAAAATCCCATCTTTGCAGGAAGTGGATTGTCGAAAATTTTGCTATCTTGAGATTTCACTAATTTCAACTGTAAATATGTTTAGTAGTGCCATAGTATATCGTACGGTTTTACAGCTTTTTTTCATCGAGTTTATAAGAAACTAGCTGGCTTACCCGGCTCCGCCGTATGTTCCGAATAGAAAATTCCATTTCTTAACCGATCTGGACCAAACTTGGCACACATACACTTCGGGCTCCGGCGGGTGTCACAGTCCACTATTCGTTATCGATCGATATCGATTTTATCGATTTTTTGCAAAATTTGAGCTACGGGGCTGGAAGTTGGCACAGGGGGTAATCGAGCAGCTGATCACCCCCGTGGGGGTGATCAGCATGCTCGGTTACACCCCTCTGCCAAATTTTAGCCCCCTAGCTCAAATTTTGCAAAAAATCGATAAAATCGATATCGATCGATAACGAAAAGTAGCCTATGACACCTGCCGGGGCCCGAAGTGTATGTGTGCCAAGTTTGGTCCCGATCGGTTCAGAAATGGAATTTTCTATTCGGAACATACGTACAGACAGACATACATACAGACAGACATACATACAGACAAACAGACATTCAGCTTTATATACAGGGTGTCCCAAAAAAATGTGCCTACTGTTTGGTTGTAAATAACTTTCTTGTAACGAAGTGTTTTGAGATGCTTCAGGTACCATTTTGTAGAGCGAGGTTGAACTTAGATTTACAGTAGGAGCGGATCATCTATCGCTCTTCATTACTGTAGGATTACGGTAAGAACTTCCAGCATATGGAACCATTGTAAAATATACCACCTAACAAAATTTTTTTCAAAAAATCTGAAAAATCGTGTACTTGGGTTTTCGCGCATGCTGATTCCAACAAACAACTTTTTACGAGTGTTTTCAGCTTTTTTTACGGTGTAATTACATTTCTGAAAAATGCTGGGGATTGAGTTATTACGTTTTACAGGGGTTAACTTAGGAAAGAAGCATCACAGCAAAATGGGAATTTCAGATTCGAAATCAGCGGCTTCCATTACCGTAGTGTAAGAGTTTCTGGCTTGTTTGGTTTCGTTCCGAGGCAGAGTGTAGCCTCCAAAGGCCTAAAATCTTTGTCGAAGTTCCTACCGTAATTCTACAGTAATGAAGAGCTATAGATGATTCGCTCCATACTGTATAACTAAGTTTAACCTCGCTCTACAGAACGGTACCTAAAGCTTCTCGAAACACTTCATTACAAGAAAGCTATTTATATTCAAACAGTAGGCACATTTTTTTGGGACACCCTGTATAAGATTAATGGCTTTGAAAATGTCAGGAAATCACACCAACCAGCGAAATTCTCTTCTTGTACGGTAATGTTCTGTTATCTACTATACTCAGAAATTGGGAAACGGTCAAATGGCGCGTATTGATCGGGTATCACTGGCTAAGCGAACCACCTAAAAAGTCCAAACCGACTGTGTTCCTTTTGGATCTCACTACGTGATACCCTATGCTTTCTTGAATACTGACAAAATTCCGGATTCTTAAAATCTCGCTTTTGTGGAGTAGGATCCATTGCAGCAATAGCGACTGAAGAGATGCTGCCGACATACAACCCTCAGATATTAGGATATGTGAGCCTTTATAAGATAAAAAAAAAACAATTATACAGATAAGAGAGTAGCGAGAAATGACCATTCCGCTCAGATCTTCCCCCCCCCCCCGCCCCCCCAGCAGAGATGTATGTGCCTAATATACGCTGCTAGTTTTTTCTTCCCTCTATAACTTCTACTTTTGTGGCAGTTAATAAATGAAATATTTTTGTCTTGTTTTAGTTCTCGAAGCGGCTTATATAGCTATTTGTACCATGCTGCCTATTAGTATGATACCGATTGTTTATCTGTCAATAGGCGAATCCGCTACACTCCAAAGGCATGTGGTTCTCAAGTATCTGGTTTAGACATTCCCTTAGTTTTTTAACAATGAAAAGAAAAACCTACCTGCTCTTTCTGGTGCATCACGGCTTTTGCTCAAGCATACTAGTAGGAATCTTATAATTTAAGTCAGTCACTGAAGGAAATCCTTTCACACACAAAATACAAATTATTCAAAGGTATTCAAAAGTTTGGCAAAAGGTTGCAAACGAAAATGCTAGTACTATAATATGAGATGAGCCTAGCAAAGGTGCTAGTGCTTGAGTCAACTCACGGTTATAAGAGCTAGTTTTTAGGCAAACTCAACAGTGGAGGAGAAATGTAATATCGTTCACTGAGCCGAGCGGGCTTCCATTGTGGTGTCTTCAAATCTATGAAAGACGTTGACAACTCCAACAATCGGATAATGAGACGTATTCTATTATATAATATATATGACAATTTGTAATGGCGCGAACAGAACAGGTTGTACAAGGTTGCAAAAACGCAGGCCGTTACTGACTAGCGTTAGCATATACTACTGTTGGGAAGTAAAAAACGATTGACACTCAAACTCAAAGAAGACACAAATATGGGAAAGACTAAGCGCAAGAATATTACAGCCAGGTCTTGAACATGATTACTTCATCGTCGCAAGTGTCGTTGTGTCGCTAAGTGCATGTCAGGGGCTTCAAATAGCTCAAAAAATTACGACATCTTTGAATGGAGAGGATTTTAACTTGAATTATATTGTATTTGCGAATTGTCGTAAACCGCATATCATTAGAAGCGTCTTGATGAGCCAATTCCAAATCTGTCTTCCATATCTGCGATGTGGTTCTCTGGAAAAAGTTATCAGCGTACGAAAGTCCAATGTTGGCAAACATTCAGCGCCATATCCTGGCTGCTCAAAGCACTTATTTGTGACTTCGGTAGATGTGCGCATCCCTTGAAATCAGCACACTCACTACCTTGCTAGTCATGCATTTCAAGTTGATTAAGCACAATCATGCGTCAGAGCTCCAGTGCATTCACACGTCTGGGGCGGTATCTATCAGCTTCCTGTATAGGAAGAGGTTCCTGTACAGGTAACAGCCCGTACAGGCGCGTGCACTGGCGTCCGCGATATATGAAGCCAAGCGGTGATCGGGCGGGCTTCAAAGGTATTCAACAGTTTGGCAAAAGGTTGCAAACGAAAATGCTAGTACTCTACTGGAGAATATGGTCCGATCTGGTAAGTTTGACTATGTCGGACACGACAGTCTGGCAGCAGAGCCCGATCTCGACAGGTCGATTTCCGCTGCCCGACTGCCGTGCCACGCGAGTTCTATGGTTTGCTTTCAATTTTTGCAATGATCGCCTATATGTTTTTTCAAGAATTTTCACAGTGATTTTTCAATGTTCAGTGCACACGAGCGATTTCTCAAAACTCGCAATAAATTTGCAAATTTTCCGGAACTAGTTAATAAACACCCGAAGAAATTGTCGCACTAAAAGCTTCGCTTTGTAATCTCTTTATCAGATCTCAATCAGGGGTATCGAATTATTCTTAAACTCAAATAGCCCAATCTTAGTCTCTATAAAAGGCGATACTTCCGAACCATAGCTGCAGGGAAGACAAACTTGCGTAACCAAGGCAATCTTGATTACTTTCTTCCTACGTACTGTCTCACAATCGGTAACTTTCGCGGGCCCTTCGCTAAATTTTAACCAAACGCTTACAAAGTGCTGATAACTCCATTCATATTTAAGCAGCTGTATTATCTGAAAGTGAATAAATGATGACTTTCAATGTCGAAAAGCTTTAGCACTGATCAAGCATGTAAGGGGTGGTCCGCGTTTGAGCTAGTCAGATGTCGAGGCCCCTTGACCAGTACAGCGAAGTGCACATGCCTCTCCCAGCATACAAATACTTGAAACTCAAATGAACTAATAATCAGAAAAATAGCTGATCGTAATCTTATGTACATAATCAGACAATGGGAGCGGACTAGCCGGGCCCCAAAAGGCCTTTCCGGCCCATCCGCGGCTTTAATTTGGGGGCGTGGCCGTGGCCGCCCCTACTGTCTTAACGTAAAGGATACTTGCGTGATGTACGACGCATGGTCAGGCTACCCTCAATGTCCACTGTCTCGTATGTGTTTCCTTTCAGGCAGGGACGAGATCATTATGTTGTCCCAAAAACAACCGTGGACAGCGTCTGCCGTTACCCAATTTTAAGGTTGAACTTCCTTTCCGAAGCTGCTATATCGGTGGCGTCAATTTTTGTTCTTTACTGTGCCTTGTGTGCCAGTGAATGAAAGAACAGTTCTACTGTGTACCTGTGTCCGGTATAGGCAATCAAATTTCATATGAATTAGTGACAAAGGAGCCCTATAAATGGTGATCCAAGGCCCCGTTGAGCCGAGCCAGAAACTACGGACCACCTAACAACCAGCTGCAGCTGAGCCGAGACCCACTCTCCGGCCGGGCCGCGGGAGCTGCGAAGTTCCAGCCGGAAAAGGGCCGCGGCTCGTCTGCTCCCAGTGTCTGAGTAAGTGATGCTGTTTGACTGTTTTCATGAATAGAACTATATAGGGTGAAAAATGGGACACCTTGAGAATAATCGTAAACTTTTCAAGGAAAAGAAGTGA
Source organism: Cylicocyclus nassatus (assembly GCA_958299035.1). NCBI lineage: Eukaryota > Metazoa > Nematoda > Chromadorea > Rhabditida > Strongylidae > Cylicocyclus > Cylicocyclus nassatus. Next base: position 82,151,281 of record CATQJL010000112.1, read on the forward strand.
TTGAACTTTCTAATTTCAACAGATAATAGAGTATACTATTCTTTTTTCAAACGGTGTCTATATAAGGTCATTTATATACCTAATAACTTTTATACTTGCAAAATGCAAAGTTATTCGCCTTGACAAGTTATGAACTTCTAGCAGTGTTTGCGCAGTGAAACATAAACCATCCAAAGTACCACTGATGCTATGAGTGAAGACACAGTCACCGAATTCACTGTGGCTTGCTGGCCGTAACGCATGAAGTCAGGGGATATGGTCATTAGCAGTTTTGAGAATGAAGATAGTACGTGTTATTTACTTCTTTACAAGTGAACACATGTTTTCTGGCCACTATCTGATAGAGCTCTTTACGCACTATCCATCCAAATGTTGCTTACCTCAAGTTTCTCCTATCTTCACAAATTATAGATTGAAACATGTTTTTTTTATTGGCCAAAAATCTGCAATTTTTCAAATTTTGCTTTTTTTATCCGGAAACAAAAAGAAAACTTATACAATCATTCGCGGCGGCACACCAAGCGTTGTGGGAGAGGAGCGTTAACGCGTTGTAGGAATAATAGGCAAAGGTCGCTTATGTAAGTGACTTTTAAGTTGCAGCCTGCTGCTGTTGCCCGAAGCAAAAAATTCCAAAATGTAATGGAAATCATGCTGTCCCATTTCCCACCGTTCACCCTATCATTAGGTTGTCCCAAAAGTTTTGTCCGTTTTTTCAAACTACTAACATGCACAATGAAGGCCCGAATGAGTTTCAACATGCATTCGATGCAGCTTTTTTTCTCTTTCTTATGGATAAATTTTCGAGCCACAATCTCCTATGCTTTATTTGATAATTGCCAAAATTGTCCACCCGTAAATTTTACCTGCTCAAAATTAGGCTAATTTTTTAGAATTTTATTCCATTGTTTCGGAAAGGGCTGAGTATGGCTCAAATAGAGCAATTCTTATACCACAACATATTAATTTTAGAATCTTCGGATCTGTTGTTTTTAGATTCTTCAAAAAATTATTTCTTCGGAGGTCTCAATTTTTGGCAAAGTCATGAAACACGCAACTGCAGCAAATACACGAAAGCTCTTGAACTTCCTGCAAATTAAAGCATTATGCAACATATCAAGTTTGATTTGCTTCAAAAAAGCAGCTTTCTGGAATTTCCGGTAACCTTACGTGGTAGACGTAATCAAAAAGCAGCGGTTTTTCTTAAATAAACAATTGTGACGGACTTGATAAACATGGCCCATGTAATCTAAAACAAAAACATGTAGCCAAAGGCTTGCTCTACATAACAGTTACCAGCGCTCTACGGAAATATCGGTATAAAAATCTTTAAGATTCTAGAAAGATTTGGAGTTACTGCTAAGATGCTCAAAAAACCATGGCGATAACATTACCAGGATAGGTCAGAGAGCAAATATAGGTGTAAGAAAGAGGATAAAAGTCTGAATCAAATGGTACCTAAGAAGTGCATAGATTGGCGTTCTGTGGGTTTTAGTGAGCGATGAAAGAAAAGCGCACAAAAACTTCGGCACAACCTATAATAATATCATGACAAAAGTTTAATTATTTCAAGGGGATTCGAGCATCATTAGAGACTGCAGTAATCAAAAAACCTATGAAGGAAAAAAGAATGAGACACCGACATACAGGAGTTGTCAATGCAGTGTTTTCGTTCATTTCGTTGGTAATCTATCACGGCTTCTCGAAACTTACGGAAAATGGCAACTTTGCAATTTTCTGAGTTCAGCTGATGTTTGCAGAAAACGCTCTTGCTTCGAAAAAGGGCTCCAATCAAACTTTTTCTACAAATTCTAGTCAGCGTATAGGAACAACTACCCCGGAAGCAAAGAGGAAAGGACGAGCAAACTGGAAAGAAACTTTGGTTTACATACTATGCCTTAGAATCTCGTTGACGGGAAATCACAGTGCTGGAAATTAGCTCCTATATAAAGATGCATGAGATACAACAAAAAGCGTTTACTACAAGACTAGAAGTGTTGCTTACTAATGCATTTGATACAAACCGGGATAAATGCATCTATAACGCCAATCATTCTGTACGAGGGAATTGCAAATAGCAAAACACTAATCTATCGAACATGAAAGCAGCTTCGAACCAAGGAAAGATGAATGAGAACGCACTTTTATTATAGAACAGGACTAAAAACGAGGTCTCACATATATTGTAAGACAAGGAGGAGGATCAGAGGCGGAACATATTATTCAATTGTATTCGATTATGAACTTATGATAACATAGATACAACTCCATAGAAATGATGCTGCATACGTTTAGTGCGGAAAATTCCAAGAAATCGAACAGGATCTCATTTGCAGGAGAGCGAAAGTGAAGAAAGGATGATCACCACTAAGACGAAGAGTGTGGGCGACCAAAAACGCTATGTCCTTCTCTGACAAAAGTTTTCCGGTTATAATAATTGATCATTGGTAGAAGTACAAAACAAGCAAATTCCTTAGGACTGTAGGTCAGCGGCTTCGTAATGCAAGAAAGTAAAGGAGGCCATGGCACGAAAATTACTTGTATTACTAGTGTGGCGCAGAAAAAACAAGCTTTTTTGAAACTTAGCTGATTATACAGTCCTCATAAAATATTGCACATATTAGTGCTTTCTACCTCATTATACTGTGCTTCTCCTGTTCCTTTCAACAATTTCAAGATTCCTCATTGTTTTTTTGGTTCAGTTTTCTGTGTCTTGATACAAGCAGGTTCAGTTGAATCATCTGTAAGTTAATATTCGTATTGCAGTCCACTCGCCTCGCTCTACTTCACGACTTGCAAGATCAGAAGCTGTCATTTCAGGGGTTTCTCCTTGTTTTCTCATATTTTTTGGCGTAAATGAATAAATATGAAATGATATATAGGGCTTATCAAACTGAGTGTCGTTTGCACCAGCATCTCCATCTTCGCGCTGGACTCTGCGTCTCTTCCACGGGGCTGCTCTCTAAGCACTTTCTCAGGGCGAGCGTGAGAAAGGCGGAGCCTCAATCGATTGGAAGTGATTAGGGAACATGTGCCGCAGAAGAGACGCGGAGTCCAGCGCGAAGATGGAGATGCTGGTGCAAACGACACTCAATTTGATAAGCCCTATACGCAATTTAGCAGCTTGTTCCGCTAACGGTACCAACGAAATACTAGCGAGATGTGTTTTGCCGCGCACAGTGTGCAGACACATAAAATCACAGACGGCTCGTCTAGATTTTGATAGACTAAGAAAAACGCTATCTGTAGCACCAGTACCTATTCTTAACTGGTATGCCAAATTTGTTTGTCAAAAAACTGAAGCTTGCCGGCAACTCTTTGCGAAACAGCAAATTGATGATAGCGATAATCAAACGGGTCACACTTGCAGCTAATAGAACAAGATAGGCTAGCAGACATTTCTCAAGTATTTGTTCTTTAGTTTTAAGAGGCGTAAAACCAAACGAGATAATTATTCGGGAACTCATGTTTGCTTTGTGAGGACTAGAAGTGGCAGTATCGAATCTGCCTAATGTAAATATTATAGCAAAGTCGAGATGAAATCGCATCTAAAAGCGGTTTTGCGCTTTTACCCAGAACCTTGAGAAAACTTTATTACTTTGAATGGGGTTGAAAATTAGTTTGCGAAGGTTAGTCTTGTCTACCAATATTTATACCTTTAATTTCACAATTACAAGAAGTATTTAAATGCGAGCTCCAAAGATGCAAAGCACCAAAGTTCCGAAAGCCATTTTTACTCATCTCAGATAAGCGCTAAATGAAGTTTTGAAGCTTTCTTACAGCATAATTGGGTGCGAGCGGGCTTACGCTGTACTTGAACGATCTATTGACTGGCGCTAAGATTTGACAAGGTTACACTGAAGAATTACAAGTATTCTTACAAGTATGGTACTTTAGGGTCCCACGCCATCTCTAGGAGACCGCATACCAGTTTGTGTATCTGCCACTTGTCTTTTAAAAACCGCTTGCTGGTGCAATTGTTCCTCCTTGATGAAGTCTGAGAAGAGACTCGTCGACATTATCGGTCTTAACAGCAGACCTCCTCTTCAAGTCGAAGGTACTCCGCTGGCCCTCGTCATGATAATCCATGTTCGACTTTGAATAAATCTTGTTTCGGTGTATTTTTATGCGACTCATGTTGTCAAAGCTTAGCACTGCAGTCTATGCACTTGCTAAGCCTTGACAAGTGACAGTTCTTTACTGGGTTAAAACTCGGGCCATTTCGCTTTGGCCAAGACTTGAAAAATGAGGAGCAAATCTTATATATAAAGCTGAATGTCTGTTTGTATGTATGTATGTATGTCTGTCTGTATGTATGTATGTGTGTACGTATGTTCCGAATAGAAAATTCCATTTCTGAACCGATCCGGACCAAACTTGGCACACATACACTACGGGCCCCGGCGGGTGTCATAGGCTACTTTTCGTCATCGATCGATATCGATTTTATCGATTTTTATCGATTTTTTTGCTGAGTTCACCTACGGAGCTGGGAGTTGGCACAGGGGGGTAATCGAGCATGGGGATTCCGAATACAATATTGGTTTTCAGGATTATCGATTACTTTTATCGATTTTATCGATTTTTTTGCAAAGTTTGAGCTACGGGGCTGGGAGTTGGCACAGGGGGGTAATCGAGCATGGGGATTCCGAATACAATATTGGTTTTCAGGATTATCGATTTCTTTTATCGATTTTATCGATTTTTTGCAAAGTTTGAGCTACGAGGCTGGGAGTTCGCACAAGGGGGTAATCGAGCATGGGGATTCCGAATACAATATTGGTTTTCGGGATTATCGATTACTTTTATCGATTTTATCGATTTTTTGCAAAGTTGGAGCTAGGGGGCTGGGAGTTGGCACAGGGGGGTATTCGAGCATGCTGATCATCCCCAAGGGGGGTGATCAGCATGCTCGATTACACCCCTGTGCCAAATTCCAGCCCCCTAGCTCAAATTTTCAAAAAATCGATAAAATCGATAAAAGTAATGGACTATCTTGAAAACTAATATTGTATTCGTAATCTGCATGCTCGATTACCCCCTGTGCAAACTCCCAGCCCCGCAGGTCAAACTTTACAAAAAAATCGATAAAATCGATAAAAGTAATGGACGATCCTGAAAACTAATATTGTGTTCGTAATCAGCATGCTCGATTACCCCCCCTGTGCAAAATCTCAGCCTCGCATGTCATAATTTACAAAAAATCGAGAAAATCAATAAAAGTAACCGATAATTCTGAAAACTAATATTGTATTCGGAATTCCCATGCTCACTTCCCCCCTGTGCCAACTCCTAGCCCTGTAGGTGAACTCTGCGAAAAAATCGATAAAAATCGGTAAAATCGACATCGATCGATAACGAAAAGTGGACTGTGACACCCGCCGGGGCCCGAAGTGTATGTGTGCCAAGTTTGGTCCGGATACGGCGGAGCCGGGTAAGCCAGCTAGTAAGATGTATGCTTGCTTATGGGGATTGCAGACCACCAGGACTAGCTTGAATGAATGAGCTAGCGCTGCATACTTCAGAATCGAAGCGTTTTGTTGGCAATGCATTCCTCTTCTCGTCCATTTTTGGATAATTATTTCGCGCCGTTGATTCTGTGTCTCGCGACAGAAAATTTGTTAAAGGCAGTGTCCAGGCAAATCTGGGCATATAGGTTTTTTTGCCTGGAAACCGTCAAGAGGGTCCTAGTTGAGGCATTGCCCAAACAGCAGCGCAAATCCTTCAGTCACGGCTGAGAAATCCATCCCCCAGTCAGCGGCTGCGCGGTAACACTTGGGATGGGTCCCAACGCGAACACAGTGCTAAAGTGAGCGAAGTCGGTTTCGGGTTACGGTCACGTCGCAGGTGCAAGGTTCTCGGGGATGGATTTCTCAGCCGTGAATGAACAACTTGCGCTGCCTCTTGGGCAGTCCCTTAGTTAGGACTCCCTCATCAATTTTCAGGCGGAAAACCCATGCGACCAGATTTGCCTGGACACTGCCAAGCTCTACATTGTAGTCTATAGTGCAGTAGCTTTCTATGCCACCCGTCCGTGTGTTCAATTTTTCTGATACGATAGCCTCTAGTTGATGTGCCCCGCATGATTCACACGTCAAGCGAGCGCATATGATCCATTCGTTTTTGCGCAGACCTTATTGTGTGCTCTATAGACCTGATGACGGAAAAAGGATTAGTTTTCAGTTACCTGTGAAATGCGACCATTTGCGACCACCGTGAAGCTAATTGCAGTTAACCTCGAGTCATTTGTAACTTAGTATGTGAGATTACACACTAAGCCGTATTAGCGACGGCACCCATACTAGTAACTTCCCAGCAAAACATTTTCTAACCTAATAAAATGTAGAAAAACAAAAGATATAAGGAAACAAGGAGAAAACACTGGAGCTGGTTTCGCAATTCGTCAGTTAGCGTGTATAATGTTCACTACGCATATTAAGTTACAAATGACTCGACGATAGCTACATTGAACTTCCTCTCTTTTGAACGCCATTTCATATTCATTTTCAGTAACTGTTAACACAGAACACCGTAATCATGTATTATCACAATGATTCACAAGTGAGATGTACTGGCAGAAATTGGCAATGAATTACGAAAACATTATCAACTTTATAGAGAATCAGGGCCCGGCACAAGGTGGGCAAACAGGGTTTTCAAAAACGATTTCCCCTCTGATCCCAATAGTTTTTACGAATACCCGCTTGAGCCCAAAAATGACGCTTTGTGCTTGTGCAACGAGAGCATCGGTCACACTTCGCCTAAAACCGCTCAAAAGCGCCCAAAATGCTCAAATTCCTTTAATTACTCCTCACCTGTATCAAGATAGAGAACAGGAAGAAGAATAAGTAAGAAAAATGATGAAGGAATGAAATAATATCAAAGTAATGCAGTCATAGTGAGAGATGTCGTTCCCGCGCGTATCGATTGACTGGGGCGCGCTTTCCATCTTAGAAAGCGAGGCTGCTGATGCGATTTTGGGCTCTAACAAAGACAAGAGGAGAAGTTTCGGAACCAAAATTTCACCATATAGTAAACTTTACTGCACAACAGATTGATGTAAAAATTTTGAAAAAATTATGTGAATTGAAAGTTTTGCCCACCTCAGGTCGGCATTAGGTGGGCAATTGCCCACCTAATTTGGAAAAAGTCAAGCACGCTCTTCATTCATATAAGTTTTTCATAATTTTTCATACGTTGTCCCTTAGTCCTACTGCGCGTATACACGCCAAGTCTCGCGCGATTTCGTTTTCTCTGCGCTGCAAACGAGCCATTTTTCCATTTTCTTGATAGTGAAAAATTTTCAGAAAAAAGCTTGCCACAACCTTCAGTCACATAATTTTTCAATGAAACTTCTAAGTTAAGCCCTGCATGCTCGTTTTCATGTACCTACCAAATTTCATACCGTATGGTCATCTGTGCGCTGCAAACGAGCCATTTGAATTCACATCTTCATTTACCAGTTTTGCAAATTTTTTGGAAAAAATGCTTATCACTCCTCTCATTCACATAAGTTTTTCATAATATTTCAAACTTTGTTTCTACTAGCCCCTCTTCGTTCGCTTACATAATTTGGTGTTATATCGTTACGCCTGCATTGAGAACTGATCATATAATCATGCTGTTCAACGGTACCGCTCATGCGACGTCGCGCACGCGGCAATTAGCGGCAACGCGGCGTAGCGGCGCGAACTCTACTGTGCGTTGAGGTTTAGGAAAACTATTTCCCAATGAATTAGACGTATAAGGTAAGCATTTCGACCTTCTTTTGCTTGGACTTGGAATCTTCTTCCGGAGTTCCGCCCCGAATCTCGCAAAAACGATATCCCATTTGTTTTTTGGCCCCAAAACGATTTCCAGCTTGTCATTTGCCCACTCGTGCCGGGCCCTGTAGGGAACACAACTAGGGCGAAGCTAGAACGCAGATGCCGCTAATAGGTGGGCAACCACAAGGCAGTGTCCGAGCAAGGTTGAATGTTCTTTTATCAGTATAAGAGAGTGGTCCGTTGAGTCTCAGAGAAAGAAGCGTAACTCAAGCCACAAAACGATCCTTTGCTTCAAATCTACGACCCATCTTTTGCCGGCGAAGATCACCTTAACTTACGGCTTGCAATTCCAGAGCGAAGTTGTTCTTTTGCGTTTAAAAGCTTACAGGATTTGTGTCCTCTACCCTATGCTGCGTTCACGCGTAGATGTTCAGCATAAAAAAAGCTTTGAAAAACTTATATTAGTCATTTGTGTTTTTCCGGTGCGTTTTTTGAGACAAGCACAACGACTAAAGGTAAGCATAGTTTGCCTGGACACTGCCTTATGATGCAGTGTTTACGGAGAAAAGTCATGTCAGAAGAAGTCGTTGAGTGAACTATGGTGCAAGTTAGTTTTAATCCAAATCTTTGTATTACACGAGGTATAACTTGAACCCTCACAGCCTTGTGGTATCATGCAGAATCGCATAATCAGACCGAACAGTCTAATCGTAAGAAGGCAAAATCTACAGTATCCGGTCACTTTTAAGGGATTGCTGTTTATATTCTTACTCTATTAACATCCGCCATTACTGACGCCAAGCAACGATGGCGAAATGGTTAGGTCGGTTGCAATGTACAGTCCGTGCTCGATGATGCGAACTTCCGGATTGATGATATTGAATGGCAGATTGCCCATTCCGCTCAAGAAATTGCTTATGGGGATACCTCTTTGCAGTGCATCATTAACCAGCTGCAAATGTTTGGTTTAGCTCTATGTAAAAATTTCAAAATGGGAAGTACCTTCTGAAGCAGTTCTTTTCCGAAATTTCCTAGATTATCAAGTGCATCTTGAGGCAACCCCAGTGAACCGGTCCTGTCCGAAAGCCTAATATTTCTGATTTCGGAAGACCCACGTAGTACATTTCCTTGCAGCTGCGTCGCAAGCACAACATTGGCGGCTATCGTGATAGTGCCGACCTAAACATTGTCTTCCTTCCAAATGCGAGATTGTATTTGTTTTAAGAGTGCTTCTGTTTTCATACTTACGTAGCTGAACATATGAGATTTTGTCTTCGAATTCAATATTACACTGATTCGAAGCTGTGCAGAAACGGGGAAAAAAGGGAAGTTCTCAACAGTCTATCTTAAAAATGCTCTAGCAACCATTGCTCATTTCTTCTAACTTGTATTGTCGTAAATGGCGAAGTAAGAACCATGGACTATGAAATGCTCAAACTTATGGGAAGTTCTGGTGGACATGCTTAAATTCTCTGACTAAGAGACGCGAGCACGCTTTGCGTACGTTTGATCAACAAGTTCATGAATGACTTCTAATGCGTTTTGGTTAATAACTATCAGGAAATCGTGAAAGAACGTGTTCAAGCCAGCGTGGTTTGACAACCTCAAACATGTTCTTATACAAATTCTAATAGTATATTTAACCAAAACGAGTCAAAACTGATTCATGAACCTGTTAATGGAATGTAGCAAAACGTGCTCTTCTTCTAGTCAGAAATCAGAGAATGAATGATACAAATCCTCCCAGCGATGATACAAATGGTAACAAGGTCTCGCAAGTCTTCCAAGCCGAAAACAGAAATAATTTTGGGTCAGTATTCGCTTTATGTAGTACGGGGAAATGGCTTCAGTACTGTCAGAATGTCAAAAATCATCTATTGGTTTGATGGGGTAAAGCTGACTTGCCCGATTGTAGGTTCCATGAATGTAGATGTCCGCATCTAGAACGAGATCTAAGCTCACCATACCTGAAAATGAGTATAGTGTAAGGAAAGGAACTTCTTGAATAGCTGCAGTATTCATAAATATATTTCATGCAAACTGTTATGATTGTAATCTCTGAACTAACCTCCGTAAGCAGCATAGATAATGATGGATGGTGCACGAGCTGTCCGAATTTGTATGGCAACTTTCTGGTTTGGATACCTCTCTTTAACGGCTGGCACTATATCACCGAAGCAGATGCCCAAGTCAGTCAATCCTCCAGCGCCTTGTCGCTTTGATCGCCTTTTTTTCGCCGCCAATGTCAATAGAATCTTTAGATTAGGTGAATCTCGCTTTTGCTTCGAAGCACTCGTTGTCTTTCGAGCATGCCGACGACGAGTCTGTCCATTGAACACAAAATGTGACGTACATGCATTTTCTAATCCAAACTGAGCTCACAATTTGGTTAGCTTGCAACTGTTCATCTTCATCACCACAAGTAGTCCTCAAAAGCTCACCAATTCCAGGAGTCTCTGGACCAATGCGGAGAGACAAGAACTGTTTTCTGGAAAAAAAATTGTTATTGAGACAAAAGTACTTTGCAAAGGGGAGGCGGGGAGGGGGGGGGGGGAGACGAATGCAATGGGAGATCATGAAAGCCGCGTTCGCCGAAATTGTCACAGCCAGCATCGTATTCGGCCGATATTGGGGCGATGTGCGTTTGTATTGCCGAACTTTCACGTCTACAGCTTTGCAATAGTAACTGTGAAGTGACCTGTCTGCTTCTTATTTACTCTCTTCGATCCTTCTGGCAGTGCGCTCGCTCAAACGCAGCAATGCGCTGCAAGCGCGCGTTTTCACGCCGATGTCTCGTTGTAGATCTTAATTTCCTCCATTTCACTCTACTTGTTTAAATACAACTGCATGAACACTCCGCGGCAAAGTTTATGGTAGAAAAAGTTGTCTGCTTTCAGAGTGTCCTTTTGTTCGGTTATTCCGAGCATTCTGTGAGCTTCTTACCGAAACCTTTATGATTTTCTCGATTACAAAATTTCATAAGCCATCATATTACGTTAGCTATATAACTCTGAATAAATTTCGCATCATTTGCTTTTGAACGAAACGTAACTGACCTACTTTTGAGATGAGATAACATCTGGTGCTGAGTAATGGTGCGAGAGTTGTCTTCTTAAAAACGGCGTTCAAGCAGATTTGAGCCTATGGGTTCTTCGCCTGGAGGCTGACGAGGGGACCATAACTAAGGTATTGCGCAAGTAGCAGCGCAAATGTCATTCACGGCTGAAAATCCGTCTCCTAAACCCTCCGCCGCTGCGCCGTGACCGAAACCGGAGAATGACTTCGCTTACTTCAACACTACTTTCGCTTGGGCCCACCCTAACCTACTCGCGAGTTAAGGTCAGGACGCAGGCGCGGAGTGTTTGGGGATGGATCGCCGTAAATAAATGATTTGCGCTGCCGCTTGGGCAGTGCCTTAGCTAGAACCCCCTCGTCAGTTTCCAGGGAGAAAACCCACGCGCCCAGATTTGGCTGGACACTGCATGCAGCGATGTTCTCACTATATGAGAGCCTTCAGACCGCGTCAGTTGCCGTTGAGATGCTTGCCGCTTTGCAGCTGAAGCGTGTTGGTTCAGAAATTGTCTGTGGTGCCTTATAGGGAACTTACTCGCACTAATGAGGTACTTTCACAGTTTTATTTTTGTCGCCATTCTTTCCTTCTGAAGGGTTTTTTCTACATTGTAATGCACATTTTTTAGCAAATGTGGTTTATCTGATCTGGCTTGCGTTTTTTGCCGTTTCAGGATGCTGGAGTGATTGAATCATAGTCGAAGACAATTTCCTCTCGATCTAACTACAGCTGCGGAGCTATTCATGAGTGAATAAATTAGATCGCTGGGAGGGGAGGTCCCTCGCGCACATCTGCAACAAATGCGCACTTTTTTCCTCCACAGCTCGTGTAGTATTCCGCATGGGTGGAGCTTATTGGCGACTTATGTCCTCTATCTGCTGTTCTATGCCAAAGTGAGCTAAAATCAGTGCTAAGCGGATTTATGCCCTGCGGACAAAGCCTGAACTACTGCGTTTCTTACAAAAGCAGCAAGCGGCTCAGTCTGGAGGCTTTCTAAGAGCGAACACTGCCCGGTGGACTTGCGCATTCCGCTTGGTATCGTCGCGGTCAGAGGTTTGGGAATAGCAAACAATCAAGACGAGCAAGATTCTACAGTTAAAAAACATAAATATAGAAACGAAGCTTAGACATCATTAAAGCCTTGAGGCCGCAAAAATGTTGTATTCCCACTAACAGGAACGATCCTCGCTGTCCGTAGCCTTTTGAGATGAGATGTACACCGTTAAACTCGTCTTGGAAAGCTGATTCCGAATTTGACTTCCGTTTTTGCTAATTGTGTCTCTGAAAAAAGTTATGAAGGATTCTCGCGCCAAACGAAATATGATCTGAATGCCAAGGCCGCACCTACGATGTGGTGTAGTGGCTAGTACGGTAGCCTCGCAAGCTGATGCAGGTTTAGGCTCGAGTCCTTTTGTGTTTTTCAGTTTTGGGTTGCTTCAATCAAGCTTCTTTTTGAAAATTAGGCACCCTTGACCGTATTTCTCTTAGGCGATCATCGACGAGAAATCCTTCAATAATAACTTCTTTTAGAAAAACGATTAGCGGAAAGGGAAGTCAGATTCGAAGTCAGCGTTCCAAGGCGAATGTGATGGTGTACTTTCATCTAAAAATGCCACGGACACCAAGTATCGTTCCCTTGTAAGACATCATGAAGCCGAGGTACCTTTGAGAGAAAGAACAACTTCAATTCATCAATTAATGGAAAGCTAGATTATTGAGGCCAAAAATAGGATGTAAGCAGCAGAGGTCTTTTGGAGGTTGTTACCAGTTTTGAGGTTAGCGGAAACCGCATTCCTGAGGTTTTTCCTAGAGTTTTTTTTATTCAACGTCCGACAGACGGCTTTATTTACAACACATTCGCTGTATAAGCACACCGATCATAGTCATTAAAAAGCACTTACCCTTAAGTGACCACGTGAAATTGTTATCTAGAGCAAATTTGTCATATCTTCTATATGTTAGGTGAAGAAGTTTTGTTATAATTACTATACGTCCCTGCTTTCAGCTATTTCAATTGATGCAATAGTAGAAAAGCGGATAGACGAGCAGAGATGCGCAAAAACCAAGAAATGAACTTTAGCTCAAATATTCGCTTGAGATTACAAACCGTAATTCTGATGCTTACCTATGCAACCAATATAATAATGAATTGATTGTGTAATCGGATATAATAATTTCGGCCATATGATTGTCGTAATAAGAGGGGAATGTGACGGGAAAAGCTCCAAATGGTGTTCCTTAATAATAGATTGATGACAATGCAGCGATTTCAACTTGCGGCAAGTGTACCTCCTTGCGCGCTCGGACTGATTTCGCCGCTGAGATTGATTGTGAAGTCATTTGAGCTTGCTTGAGTATTCAATAATTGAAGAGAGAGGCAGAGATCATAGAACTTGCGCTGTAAATATTTGTGTGCGAAAAAATGGCGAAATTTTGTCATCGCACTGTCTGACCATGTCAAGCTGTCCGACAAGTAGTCTGACAAACTGCATGGGATCCTCGCCACCACCACCAGTAACTGGACAATTTGCGCAGAGATTTGTTGGCGGTGGCACCAACATTGGTGGAGGGGCACCAGGTACCTGAAAAGTTGCGGTTTCTTTGAAACATCTTCAGATTTGATGGATCTCACCGGAGGTGGAGGTGAAAGACGTGTTCCCGCAAGTCTGCTAATACCACTGAGGCCGCTTTGTTGTTGCCCTTGGAAATTTCCAACTGCAACCTGGAACTGCTGCACACCGTACCCACGACGATGAACTCGAGCTACTTCTCGTTTTACTATCTTAGTTGAAGGGTAAAGCTGAAAAATATCTTTTCAGGATCATGCTACTAGTCAGACATGTTTACCTAGAGAAGTTAGATCGCTGACCATGTCTTCTACGTAAAAAAAAGTGTGCAGCCTCTGCTTCGCAGAGGCTCACATTGGCACTATTAGGACATTTTATTAGTCCATAGAGTTCCCATAAAGTAACGAAATGACACACTTTGCACCATTCAGTCATTATCGTAAGTACCCTTGTTGCGCTCGACCTTCTGCCATCTTGCCGTCATATTTTAAAATTTTGCAAGAGCTCAAGGACCCTGATCTCAAATAGTCGTCTAATCAGAGCCTGAGATCGTCTTCAAAATCGTAGCAAACGTGTTATATATGATTTGCGATAGTCCAAAGCAGACAATAAATTCCTAGAGCGCGACCTCAGTAGCACACTGATGCCAATTTACCTTCTTATCAGGTCTTGCAGGACAGTTTTGACGACGTTTACCGTACGGAGCCATATTCTATCGTGCAGACAAATGTGGACCTGTGTATAGGGCCTTTTCTTCTTTTTCAGTATGGTTCCATTCAAACGGTACAGTTGAGTTGCGCAGGGCATGGTTAACTGTTTTATTCTTGTCCAGCGAATTCCAGTGCAAGATCTGCCTCACTAGAAATCTTATTCATGGGACACCCCTAACGGTTGGCCTTTTGGAACAATTTGATTTTTTTATGTCTCATTTGTCCCGTGCAAACTATACTTGGGTCCGAATCGAATAGAAATTCGATCATTCGAATAAAACATTCGAATATATTCGTGTTCGAAATTCGATATTCGGAGTTCTTCCATTTTCGAATAATATTCGAAACTCGAATAATTGAGAAAACGGGGTTTCGAATAAAATTCGAAGCTCGAATAATTGAGAAAACGGGGTTTCGAATAATATTCGAAACTCGAATAATTGAGAAAACGGGGTTTGGAATAAAATCCGAAAACTCGAATAATCAAAAAACGAGGTTTCGAATAGATTTTATTCGAATGGTTTATTCGAATGTTAATTCGAATTCGTATTCGAATGTACTCCGTATTCAGATTATTCGACTTTGTTGCAGAGCCAACTGCTGAGTATCAAGCTCACTTCGTCCGCGTTTTTTTTCTCGCAAAACTCGGTAATGCATCTTTTGCAACCGTCATACCTTTGAAGGGTATGGAGAGTCGCATTCTTTCGACTTGCGACAGTAAAAAAACCATATGTGGATTTTGATTGATGTTTTTTCGATCAATGAGATTTTCGCACTGCTATTGGCACCAAATCAGCGAAGAAGATATCAAATTTAAGCTCATGTTCTGAGATCATACTGAATTGAAATGGCTGTTCTTCTTTCTTTGCATTGCTCATGCTTGCGGTACGCAAAGCCCACACTAGTGAGCACTCTTGCTCGCATAAATTATTGCAAAACCGCCTATTCGTTACCTTGGAGTTTTTTGCGAATTGGTGTATATTGAGTAAAGGACTTCGCAGTTGTAGTGCAGGATTAGACGGTTTAGATCGCCGTACGCGATTTGCCAGTTACGAGATGTCTTCAGAGGTAATGGCAGCTTACCACAAATGTTTAGCGTGTACAACATACTAAAAAGATAAATGCCCTGCATTCTGTAGTTTCAGAATAGGTTTTGGACAATTTGAGTATTGCCATACCACGTCGCCACTGAAATGCCTGCAGTATGCCCGGGGTTGTAGGGGCATTCGTGCTCGCTTCGCGGAGGAAACCACATGTCTTCGTCCACGACTAGCTTATACCACACAAGACGAAAGCCTCCGATGAACAGGCAATGTATCGTAGCATTTGTGGAATTTAAGTACATTGTGGCCACCTTATTGCTTCAAATCGCACACCTAGCGCTATGAATCCGAACAGCTCGTTAGGTGCTTATACCGTTGCAATGTTTCTCATTTTTAGATTTTAGCTCCAGCCAATTTTATCTCTACTCTGCTAAACGTTTTTGAAATCTAGTGGAAGTCTGACAAATAAGGTCTGCTGTCGAACAAAGCCGCAGGATCAAAGTGTACAGAAACGGTTCTTACCCGTACGGTGGAAGAAAAGTATCCCAATCATGTAGAAAGTAGAGCAAGCCCTTTGCTTTTACATTGTTGATGCTGATAAGAAATAAAGTTAATTCTGGTGCACATTATACTTGAGCCCGAATCGTGTAGAAATTCGATCATTCGAATAAAACATTCGAATATATTCGTATTCGAAATTCGACATCCGGAGTTCTTCCATTTTCGAATAAAATTCGAAACTCGAATAATCAAAAAACAGGGTTTCGAATAAAATTCGAAAACTCGAATAATCAAAAAATAGGGTTTCGAATAAAATTCGAAAACTCGATTAATCAAAAAAGGAGGATTCGAATATTATTCGAAAACTCGAATAATCAAAAATCGGGGTTTCGAATAGATTTTATTCGAATGTTTTATTCGAATGTTTATTCGAACTCGAATGAACTCCGTATTCAGATTATTCGACTTTGTTGCAGAGCCAACTGCTGAGTATCAAGCTCACTTCGTCCGCGTTTTTTTTTCTCGCAAAACTCGGTAATGCATCTTTTGCAACCGTCATACCTTTGAAGGGTATGGAGAGTCGCATTCTTTCGACTTGCGACAGTAAAAAAAAACCATATGTGGATTTTGATTGATGTTTTTTCGATCACTGAGATTTTTCGCACTGCTATTGGCACCAAATCAGCGAAGAAGATATCAAATTTAAGCTCATGTTCTGAGTTCATACTGAATTGAAATGGCTGTTCTTCTTTCTTTGCATTGCTCATGCTTGCGGTACGCAAAGCCCACACTAGTGAGCACTCTTGCTCGCATAAATTATTGCAAAACCGCCTATTCGTTACCTTGGAGTTTTTTGCGAATTGGTGTATATTGAGTAAAGGACTTCGCAGTTGTAGTGCAGGATTAGACGGTTTAGATCGCCGTACGCGATTTGCCAGTTACGAGATGTCTTCAGATGTAATGGCAGCTTACCACAAATGTTTAGCGTGTACAACATACAAAAAAGATAAATGCCCTGCATTCTGTAGTTTCAGAATAGGTTTTGGACAATTTGAGTATTGCCATACCACGTCGCCACTGAAATGCCTGCAGTATGCCCGGGGTTGTAGGGGCATTCGTGCTCGCTTCGCGTAAGAAACCACATGCCTTCGTCCACGACTAGCTTATACCACACAAGACGAAAGTCTCCGATGAGCAGGCAATGTATCGTAGCATTTGTGGAATTCAAGTACATATTGATTTAAGTACATATTGATTTTTGGAAAATTTTGAGCTAGGAGTTGGTATAGGGGATACGGGGGTGCTGAATATGCATGGATCGGCTTTAACCAGATATGTCGGCAAGTTTGAGATATGGTTGCTCTAATTATTCGATAAATCATTCGAATATTTATTCGGAATTCGGTTTCCAATGTTTGAATATATTCGATATTCATTCATTCGACATTTTTGATTTTCCGAATTTATTAATTCATTCATTCGAAAAATTTTGAAACTCGAATTTATTCGATATTCGTTTATTCGGGATTTTTCATTTTCGAATTTATTCGATATTCATTCATTCGATGAAAAATTTCCGAATTACCCAAGTATAGTGCACATCAGACTCTTTCAGACCATATGAAGAAGAATCTTTTGGGCACAGCATAGAAATTTATATATGCTTTTTTAGATCGTCCAATACTGGGTAAAATATGACTTTTTGCTGATGTATAGACTAGTTGCCGACCGACTTTATCAATTTTTGGAAAATCTTGAGCTACGAGGTTGGGAATTGGTACAAGGGGATAAGTGAGGGTGCTGATAAATAAAAATAAAAATTTACTTTATTGATTTCATCGAATTTTGGAGAATCTTGAGCTACGAGGTTGGGAACTGGTACAAAGGGGTAAGTGAGGGTGCTGATCAAAACCAAAATTTATTTTATTGATTTCAGCAATTTTGGAAAATTTTGAGCTAGGAGTTGGTATAGGGGATACTAGGGGCTGATTATGATTGGATCGGCTTTAGCCAGATATGTCGGCAAGTTTGAGTTGTGATTGCTTTAGTTATTCGATAAGTCATTCGAATATTTTTTCGAAATTCGACTTCCAATGCTCGAATATATTCGATATTCATTCATTCGATATTTTCGTTTTTCCGAATTTATTCAAAATTCATTCATTCGATATTTTTGTTTTCCGAATTTATTCGATACTCGTTTATTCGAGATTTTTCCTTTTGGAATTTATTCGATACTAGCTGGCTTGCCCGGCTCCGCCGGGCCTGCCAGCTAGACCCGTGTACGTATGTTCCGGATAGAAATGTTTATTTCTGAACCGATTGGAACCGAACTTTGCACACATACTCTTCGGGGCAGGGAGCCTGTCACAGTCCACTTTTCGTTATCGATCGATGTCGATTTTACCGATTTTTTGCAAAATTTGAGCTAGGGGGCTAGGATTTTGCACAGGGGGGTAATCGAGCATGCTGATCACCCCCTTCGGGGTGATCAGCATGCTCGATTACCTCCCTCTGCCAAATCCCAGCCCTCTAGCTCGAATTTTGCAAAAAATCGATAAAATCGATATTGATCGATAACGAAAAGTAGCCTATGACACGCTCCCTGCCCCGAAGTATATGTGTGCCAAGTTTGGTCCCGATCGGTTCAGAAATAAAAATTTCTATTCCGCACATACGTACAGACATACATACAGACAGACATACATACATACAGACAGACATTCAGCTTTATATATAAGATTCATTCATTCGATAAAAAATTATCGAATTACCCAAGTATAAAACCCATTTTTCATGATCGGTAAAAAATCTGCGCAAAAATGCTTCTTTTTATTAAAAAAAATGCGCAGATGTCAAAAATGCTCGTTTTCGGCTCATAAGATTTCCATATTTGGAAGCTGAGGATTGTGTAAGACCTTTTCATCGAAACCAATAAATTTACTTGAAAGGGCATGCACAGGTCCTTTCAGAAAAGTGCGCATTTTGCCATGAGTCGACCCCTCCTCAAGTGTTCATTCGTCCTCAAGGAAATGAGAGCGAGAATGAACACTCTACGAAGTTATGAAACGGCTTGATATTTATATGCCTTCCTTGTTTCTGGCTGTGAAACTCACTGAAAAGAGTCAGAAGTCAGATTGGCCAATTCAAATAAGGTACACGCAATGCAGTTTACAACGATGACTTCAAATCTGTACTCCTTGTCTGCTGAAGAGCTATGAGCTAGTTTTCTTGCAAAAATTGTACTTAAATCTCAAAGTTGAGCACGCTACTGCCCTTTCAACACCTTTAGCACGTTTCGGACCGGTGCTGCACATGGCGCAGCACGCTGCTTTGAAGGATCTTTCTAACGTTTACAGGAGATTTCCTTTTTGTACAAGGTTATCAAGTTGTTGTAGAGCCGTCCCTTATATTGGAACTTGCTCACTCACTATAGGCTAGGTCGATATGGTCTCTGTGGTTGCGGCGTACCCGCCACACCTTGATATATTTGTGTGTGTTGTTCTTTAGTTATTCCTAGTGAACCCTCGGCATGTACGCTGATAGGCAGAGGAAGAACTCTTGTGTTTTTCTAATAAATCGTCAACGACTCAACGCGTTCCACAACAATTGGCGATCAGGATCAAGGAAAGAAGAAGCCTCCACCGACCAAGGACCAGAAGAAGCTCCAGCGACCAAGGACCAGAAGCCTCCACCAATCAAGGACAAGAAGAATTGCTGCAGCTCGGATCGGGGAGGAAGCTGTCACACGTCGAGGACAGCCAAACAAGTAAGCTCTGCTAAGAAGATTATTGATTCAACAGAAGAAGTCGTTGAGGAGAGGTCCACCATGCCGAAAGCCAGTGAAGGACGGCATGGTCACGACTCTCTGGAGAAGGTCCTTTCAGTCATGGTCGACCAGATGCGGCTCCAACAGGAGGAGATGAAGCTGCATATGCATTCAACAGGAACAAATGCAGGCTCGCCTACAAGCCCAACAAGAGCAAATGCAAGTGTAGTTGCAAGCTCAACAGGAGCAAATGCAAATGCAATGGCAAGCACAACAGGAGCAGATGAAGACGTTGGTCACGGCTTTGACCAGTAATCAGGGAGCCGTCCAAGACACCAGCAAGGATCAGTACGATCAGCTGAGTAAGGACGTGCAAAGGTTCGTCTTAGACGAAGAGACAGGTAACACCTTTGCGTACTGGTATGGCAGGTACGGATCGGTCATTCGCGACTCTCAGCTTCCGGATCAGAAGAAGCGCGACTTGATCCTCATGAAGCTGGATGAAGAAGCATACAGAAAGTATGCCGATGAGGTTCTGCCTGCGCAACCAAGCGACTTGGACTTCGACACCACGGTCGCAAATCTCCAGAAGCTGTTCGCGTCCAAGAAGACGCTCATCAGAAGACGGTATGAGGCCTAAGGATAACCTGTCCCCCGCTTACGCCAACGTACGTACCGTTCCGCGAGTATGCCAACACTATGGATGCTGCTGAACACCAAGCCACCTCGTCTACGCCACCGACATCAACCAGACCAAATCGCCATCGTCGCCCACCAGAACGTCTACAAGAAGATCCTTATAAGATGTACCGTTGTTCATCTTAGGAGGGAGGTGTTGTAGAGCCGTCCCTTATATTGGAACTTGCTTACTCACTATAGGCTAGGTCGATATGGTTTCTGTGGTTGCGGCGTACCCGCCGCACCTTGATATATTTGTGTGTGTTGTTCTCTAGTTATTCCTAGTGAACCCTCGGCATGTACGCTGATAGGCAGAGGAAGAACTCTTGTGTTTTTCTAATAAATCGTCAACGACTCAACGCGTTCCACATCACAAGTCAGCCTAAGCTTCTACTTTTCAAATTACTCTGTAGTGTTGTGCTGTCGATATTTGTCCAGACGATATGAGGACAAATTGAACAACAGTTGCAACAAAATGCGGCAATGCGAACGACGCGTGCGACTTCGCAGCTTTTGCTTCAATATCAAAGAGAAGCACCGTAGTTTCAATACTGATGTTTACCGTTCACAACATAGATACTTTTGCATATTATTAGAAACTGAGTTCTTGTTTCTATCCTACAGGAAAGCACAGAAGTCCTTCTCAAGCGAGAAAATGCAAACACTTCGAATTCACTCAGAACTTTGGGTATGGAACTTATCTGACAAGCTGATTATAGATGTACCGCACTACGGATTAAGGTGCCTTTGTTGGCAAACGGCTAAAAGTACCCTCTTTTCGGACGCGCGCGATCCCGCGGTCCGAAACGTGTTAAGTATGGGCCATATGAGTAACCTAGCTGTACATTTTAGCCCAGATCAAACAACATGGCGCTGTGTGAACAAATTTGCACTCACACTCTGCACGCACGATTTCCTAGCAAGTTGATGGTCTTTGCAGGAACACATTATATACAGAGTCAGCGTTTTATACTGCATGTAAAGGTGTGCAGCTTGTTTGGATTGGCCACTTCGACATCTTGCCATTTCCTTGTAACCAATGTTGTCGATCATAACGGATTTGGAAGCAACCACTCATCTAAGGCTCCTCATATAAGTTGAAAAGACTAGATTTGTTTGCAGAAGTGCAAATGGAATTTAAAACAGTATTTCTTTGGACTTGATAGTCGCCATTAGGTAGTAACACCAAGGGCCTATCCCTGTGCAAAAATCTTATCGGTATACATCTGAGGTAGGAGCTGTACAAAAGGATGATTCACAAAATCATTCCTAGCGCCATTTCGAAAAAGAATTTTTAGATCATTTTTTGGGTTAAGGGCTATAGCTTACATAATTGCTTGTCATTTTGAGGATATTCAAAAAATGGATTCGCATTACATGTGATTTCCAAGGAAACGACGCTCGCTGCGTAATGTCATTATGATAGAATTTTTGAGCATCTACGATATGAGTGGAGTATCCACACCCTCAGTAGAATAGCTACGGATAGAGGAGCGAGTACCGTTATCAGAAAAGCCTTCAGGACTGTTGGTCCTGACATGCAATGGCATATCGTGTAGAAAGACTAATAGTAGGCGAATTGACGAATGGAACGCGTGATGATAGTATTCGTTCCACAATCCGTATACTTACCGTCCTCTGTCGGTATCTCTGACCGAAATGGGTATCAAGATAATGTGTAGGTGCAGCACGAACAACAGGGCGAAGTGGTTGAGCGATTTGACGTAAAGTATTAGCCTGAATATGCGTCATCCTTGATGTGCCTTGGCTTAAACCTGTTTTAAATTACCTGATTAGTCTGGTAAACCCATTGTGGTGTACCTCTGGCCAGCGCATATTTTCCGTACGCAAATCCTCTGCATTGAGTTTGACACTGAAAACTTTTTCAGTAATTTTCATGCTGAATTTTTCCCAGAAAGTCTGACGTAATTTTCTCACATATTGCTGGCTGGGTGTTGCACTAACTCCCATCAATGATCCAATGAATGAACTGATCATTTGCGAAATGCAAATGGTCTGCGGTAGACGTGCTAATAAGGTGTTAACTTTTTCATTGATCAAATTGGGTACTTGACTACAAATCATATTGGGTATCATCTCGCGCACTTGACTTGAGATCATTGACTGAAATACAAAAAAGATATTATAAAATGAAGGTGGCCTTTATTATCCTAAGAAGATTCAAATAGGTGGAGCTCACTCTAAAAAAAGTGTTGGCAATGCCACCAATGAGGCCACCGTTGTCGATGTAAGCGTCTACGTAGCCAACTTGGACATTACAACTTGAAGCTCGGAGATATGGGCCATATGGTCCTCGTTCGACTGTTAACTCGACGGTGATAGACACCTGGAAATTATAATTCACCTGAACAGATTTCGTTCGCATGATTTGACGACAATGCCCTTTTTCAAATATAATGGAAGAACCTCCAACGATCCTTCATCATCGACTGCCTTGATTCTACTTTGATTCAATTTCCTGAGAAAAGTTGATCATAAATCTACTCAGTGGCGTCTCTTATTATAAATCACGTTTTTCATATATATGTTTCTGTTACACTTTTTATTTTAATTCTTAAAAATCTCAGAAGCTTTGGAAAGATATCACGTTCACGGCGTATGGGCAGGGTTAAAAGGCCTATACAAGGTTACCGTCGCATCCTCGATCCGTGCGCAAAACATCCACTTTGTGACTAAAAATTCGTTTCTTCCCATTTTTGTATATGAGCTGGCGTTCTCCCAGGTGATGAGCGATAAACCGGACAATGTGGCAATGAGGTAGGGCATAGTCTGTAGCGTTTAGCTAATATAGGAGGATAACGCAGACACGTCTGCACACGTTTTTGTGAGCGGTTCAAATCTCAGTGTGCGCCATCTTTGCAATCATCGAAATTTTTACGAAGAAAACGTCTTCAGAAAATTTCAAAAATCATTTTTATGTTTTCTGTATTCATTTCTATACGATGTACATAAAAAGAAAAAATTGAGAAAGTTTTTGAATTTTTTTTGATATTTTTTTCACCCCTCCTTTATGAAGTGCTAGCGGCAACGGAATGCCTACATGTAAGAGACAATGCTAAAATACATTCTAAAAAAATTCTGGAAGAGGGAAAGCGCAAATAGGTGCAGAGAAAGAGATCACACGAAAACTGAAAAATTTGACTGCTTTTACAAAACTGCCGTAAACTTGTTGGTCTTTAGTGCACTTGCGGCATCAATCATGCTGCTAGATAGATCCTGCTTTGTCCTAAGCGTGTTGCAAATTTGGGGTTTTCAGAAAGCTTTTGGGATTTCCTAGAATTTTTAGAAAAAAGTGTAATAAAAATTATCCGACAAAGTAATACATTTATAGAAGCTATTGAACTCACCTGACATATGTTTGCTTGAAAAATTCCAGTAAGTGGTATGGGTAGTAGAAAAACGATCTGACCACCAAGATTACCAGTGATTCTAAAACAGCAGAAGTAGTCAAGCACTATATGATATGCGAGATGTGATGGGAACAAGAGTGATTTCAAAGTTGGTTGCCAATTATATAGAAATATAAATATAATTGAATATAGAAACATTTGAGTGTTTTTGACATCTTAAAGCTGCACAATCCCAAAGCGTTTTTTTGGATACAGTTTTAGTGAAAATCACTCAATAATTACCCAATATCAAAGTTCTGTACTTGTAGCACAAGTTTGTTTGGTGACGCTGAACAGAAGGCAACTCGTTGTGGGCAACGGTACCGTGAGACATAGATGTTGTAAATTTGAAAACATCCATTAATCTGAAAGCACGTATGATGATTACTAGTTTTTCAAATTCGAGAGAGAAATTAGATAAGTGAATGTGTGTCAGGTAGAAAGGAAATTGAGAGGGAAAAGTGATTTGTTTGAATTGATCGTTGTCAAGCAGGCTTAGTTGATGCGCAGCTGTTTTTTCGTTCACGGGGTAACAAGGGGTGGAGAACTACATGGCGCCGACTGTAGGAAGGTCCCGCGCGGATTTCCTGCAAAAACGCACCTCCATGCATGTGAAAGAGTATGTATTTGTTAACAGGTGACCGCGGGAAAGCCCATTTCGGCGACATATAGTCCTCTACCCGGTACCAAGAGGTTTACTTGGAACGAAAGGTTAAAAATATAGGGTGTCCCAAAAGTATGTATACACTGTTTGTTAGTTGATATCTCTCTTCCGAAAAAAGCCTTTTGCCTGGCTTCAGGTAATATTTTGTAGAGCTGGTTTCGGCTTAGGTTCACTATGGAGCAAGTCATCGATCCTCTTCATTACTGTGGGATTACGGTAGGAACTTCGGGAAGGGTTCTAAGCCGTTGGGGGCCTTATTTCGCCTCAAAAAGCAAACCAAGCAACCTTAAAACTCTTACACTAGGCTAATTAGAGCCCCGAAAACTAACCGTAAACTTTGACTTTACCGCAATGCTTCCTTCGTAAGTTATGCCAGGTATACTGCAATGGCTGTTTTTACAATGTTTCCTAAAATTGTGATTACATCATCTGAAAAGCTCACAAACGCGCAAATAAGCAATGAAATCAGCGCGCGTAAAAACCCTGATACACCACTTTCTGGATTTATTGGAGACTTTTTCTCAAACATGATTAATCCACAAAGACGCTGTTAGCTAAAAGTCCCTACAGGGCCCGGCACGAGGTGGGCAAACGGGGTTTTCCAAAACGAATTCCCCTTTGATCCCAATAAATTTTACGAATACCCCCTTGAGCCTAAAAATGATGTTTTGTGCTTGTGTGACGAGATTACCGGCCACACTTCGCCTAAAAGCGCTCAAAAGCGCCCAAATTGCTCGAATTCCTCAGATTACTCCTCAGCTGGATCAAGATAGAAAACAGGAAGAAAAACAAGCAAGAAAATGATTAAGGAATGAGAAAATATTAAAGAAACGCTGTCATAGGAATGAGAGACGCCGCTCCCGCGCGTATCGATTGACTGGAGCGCGCTTTCCATCTTAAAAAGCTAGGCTGCTGATGCGATTTTGCTCTCTAACAAGGTCAAGAGGAGGAGTTTCGGAACCAAAATTTCACCATGTAGTAAACTTTAGGTGTACAACAGATTTATGTAAAAATTTTGAAAAAATTATGTGAACTGAGAGTTTTGCCGACCTCAGAGTCCTTAACTAATTTCCAAATTAGGTCGGCAAATGCCGACCTAATTTGGAAATTAGTTAAGGAAACTTTTCATTCACATAAGTTTTTCATAATATTTCATACTTAGTTACTTAGTCCTACTGCGCATACACACACCGAATCCCGCGCGATTTCGTTACCTCTGCGTTGCAAACGAGCCATTTTTCCATTTCTTTGGTAGCGCAAAATTTTCAGAAAAAAGTTTGCCACAACCTTCAGTCACATAATTTTTCAATGAAACTCCTCAGTTAAGCCCTGCAAGTCCGTGTGCATGTACTTACCAAGTTTCATGCCATATCGTTCATCTGCGCGTTCCAAACGAGCCGTTTGAATTCACATCTTTATTTACCAGTTTTGCGAAATTCTCGGAAAAAATGCTAATTACTCGTTCCGTTCACATAAGTTTTTCATAAATTTTCATAATATGTTTCCACTAGCCTCTCTCCGTTCGCATACAAAATTTGGTGCCATATCGTTACACATACATTGAGAACTAGTCATGCATGCTGTTACAAATAGCATCGCTTGGGCGACGTCGCGCGTGCGGCAATTAGCGACGGCGCGGTTTGACGCGCGCGAACTCCAGTGTTCGCCTGTTGAGGCACGTAACATGTCAAGATAAGTAGCGAGCATGAACTACCAATTTTTTTTCCGGGGCTCCGCCCCGGACCCAGCAAAAGCGATTTCCCCTTTGCTTTTTGCCCCCAAAACGATTTCCAGCTTGTCATTTGCCGACCTCGTGCCGGGCCCTGGTCCCTACCTTAATCCTACACTAATGAAAAGTAATCGGTGATTCGCTCTGCTGTAAATCTAAGTTGAAGCCAGCTCTACAAGATGGCACTCAAAGGTAGGCAAAAGTCCTTTTGGGAAGAGAGAGATTAACGATCAAACAGTGTATACATACTTTTGGGACACCCTGTGTGTTGGATTCAAGATCTAGTTGTAAAACAGTACAAGTGAGTTGCCTCTCATGGCGTGCCGGTGTGAAAACAACTGCGGTAACTTTGATTAGTAGTCCAGTTTCTCGAAAAAATTGGCCGCGTTTATGATTGCATATGATATATGTGAACACTTAGCCACTGTCAACACTTAACACTGAATTCCTTTTCGAAAATGTTTGATGTGATGAGCGTGACTTACCTTGTGTCTAGTTTAAGTTCCGTTACACAAAAAGGAGCAGATATTAATAGAAAGGGTTCAGGAAAATAGAGCACTACGCATATCATTCTTGATCAATATAACTCCCAGTCGTGGACCGTTTAGAGCAAAATGCAAAAAACAACAAGTGGAAATAATCAAACATTGTTTTGTAGCAAAAATAGCTTGTGACATGCGCTCCTTCTCCATGTGTGCAGATAGCGATCTAGTTCAACAATTCTAACCAAAGCTCTAAAGCTATGGAATTGTTTCCATTCACGTTGCAGTTTTAAAAACGCCTGATATAAATGCAGGTTTCAAAGCGACTAATTGCAGCTGTCAAAAATGGAAATTTCAGTTTCTCGCTTCTCCAAGTTGTAAGCTCCAAAAAGTCCAGTCCACCGTTTTTGTAAACTGAAGCAAC
The DNA here is from genome assembly GCA_958299035.1 of Cylicocyclus nassatus. Lineage (NCBI taxonomy): Eukaryota > Metazoa > Nematoda > Chromadorea > Rhabditida > Strongylidae > Cylicocyclus > Cylicocyclus nassatus. The sequence continues at coordinate 82,178,091 of CATQJL010000112.1, forward strand.
GATTATGATAGATCAGGATGAGAGCGTTGCAAAAAGCAAAGCATGTAAGCATTTGACCCTGTACAAAACACTGAGAAAAATCAAATAAAAATTGCGAACGAACTTGTTAGACAAACTAATACATACAAAGAAAGATATGTGACATATTGTGACGCTCACACTTTGCGATCGCCCTGTATGTATGTATGTATGTCTGCATGTTGGCTTTTTACATCCTGTATATACTCAGACAAAATTGCGGCCGAGCAGCACGCAAACACCGGCATGTGCATTTAGTTCCTCGGAGTGTTCGGTATTTGCTAATTATTGCTATGCGCTTGTCCGGTCGCACAGAAGCTGAGCGATCTGGCGGCTAACGCGAGCGGAAGTAGCTTATCGAAATTTAACTTTGCCCTTTCATAATTCTTACCAATCTAGTACTTCTTGAGTTTGAAGAGTGAAAGAAATGATACTAAGGAACTTTATTACAGTTTCAGATGTGAATAGGCATTCAGTCAAAACCCAAACTATTTCAATATATACCGTAAACAACGCTGAATCAATCGTGAACATTTTCTCGTGCGCTAGTGCTGCCTATACGCAAGAGCACTTCAATAAATCATTACTAGTCCTTACGGCAGAAGAAAAGTATTGAAACCATTACTAGTCCGTTTTCGTCTACTGCACGTACTTATTTTAATAAAAAATTTTCAAACAATTCAAAGCTTTTGACGACAATTACGACATGTCGCACATAGTGACGTGTCTCGGCCAAATTTCCATAGCTACTATTATCGCGCACACGCAACGCGTTTCCAAACCGTCGCTGAATCTTTCCTTGAGTAAAAGTTAAGGTCCCTCACTTTGCTTCAATACTCCCTCTGAATTTTAGGCTGTAGGTACAACCTAAAATTGTTGGGAGTTGTCTGGTATGCATGACCATTTAGATTCTGAAAGTTCTCTTACGTCGAAGCTTGTTTGCATGGCTTGATCCACTTAGGTAAATAAACCTACACCTCTTGCATTCAATATCACACTCCATTTGGGAATTCAGGCAGCTTTAGTGCTGTACTTATCTGACTGAATCAAAAAATGGCGAATTTTGGGCTGAGTATATGGACGTCCTCAACGCACTATACATTCAGTGGCGAGTTCATAACTGAACCAGAATAGGAGGTTGGCGTCAGAGCGCGTCAGGATGCGCTTTTTGCATGAGCTTTTTGTATTTATTCTTCTTTCTTTTGCATTGTAGCAGTGTTCTTAATTAGTTATTTTCGATTCGTTGACCGCACGCACTGCTCAAATGTTACGGACCACGCGCGACGCGACTGAACGTTCGCGAGAGAAAGACTTGTACAATGGCGAGTTTGTACTGGGGCAAGCGTTTAACTTGCGGCGCGTGCTCCGCAGTGATGTCCTACCCGTGCGGTCAACGAATCAACCATACGTGTTTGCTGATATTTGCCGTTGCTCCATGCTGTATGCTCATTTACGTTACTTTTATTTAATTCAAGCCTGAAGCAACAATGCATTTGGAGATTTTTTGCTGGCAATCCCTTTTCACGGTAACTAACATAAGAGGGAGTGTGCCAATGAATCTTGTGTTACAGTTTTGCAAATATGTTTCTCAAATTTTCTTTTTCAACGCTATAACTCTCAAGGGTACAGGTGAGTTTTTGGACAATTTATCCGCACATATTCGTCCTGCTAGCCCTATGCGTGCATGTGTCAAAATTCTGCACATGATACTAAACGGAAAAACCATTCAGCTAAGCGTCTTTAACTGCATCGTTTTTGAGCTGACTTGGAATAAAAGTAATGTTAACGAATAGTAACATGGTCAAAGGTCAGCATCAACAAATCGTAACTTCTGATAAAGAACATTGCTACAATGCGAAAAGAGGCAGAGTCTGTCGCGCTCTCACGTCAATGCCTACTCCAGTTCAAAGACAGGTCGTTAGCTGGGGTGCCTGGTGGCCTGAAAATACAAATTGCGTGCAATACATATACAGGCTTCCCAAACGTCCCCATTATTTGTATCTGGTTAATATCTATTTAGTCCTGAGGCAGAGCTGATTTGACTTTGGATTTGCTGCATGTAGCGGACAGCTCTTTGATATGTGGAGTTATTAGTGGACTTTCAACATAATAGCCTTGTTACGGGTTAGCTGCGACCTTAGAAATTCCACTTCAGCCTTCTGGAAAGCTTTCTGAAGGCGCTATTTCAGAAAAAGCTCAGGCTTCTGGAGCAGCTCAGATTACCGCATCAAACTTTAAGAACAGTTGGAAATACCTTTTATACAAATTCAGCGTAACTTTTGTCGAAAAGCTTGCAGCATTAGCGCTTATGTTTGTAATCAGCAACCCTAACTACCTAGAATATTTCTCAGGTTTTCTTTGGAGTCTTCCTTGAACTAAACTCTAATTTTTAATGACTTCAATCCTTCAAGTTCTGTTGTTATTGTACAGTAACGAAAAGCTTTTGCACTCACAATGAACTGTAAATCTGAGTTTCAAGGCCAACATTATAGAATGGTACCTAAAGACGACTAAAAAGGGGCAAAAGACTATCCGCGATGATTCAGTGAAGAGATCATTTTGCGCTTGCTTACACAGCATTAGAGCATTGTAGCAGAAAGATGTTTGTTTGTCGAAACTAATATTATCGAGCTCTTGCTTGACTATATGTTGCCTTGTCAGTCAAAAAGCTCAGTGGGAAGCTAAAGTTCAAGAACTGCTTTCTAGTCAGGGATGTCGACCAATCGTGGGGTGGTAGAAACCAGAGACCCACTTTTAAAAATCCACAAAAATCAAACTGTCAACACTCTTTTCAAGCATGATTCGAACGCGTTTTACTTCATGCGAGGCCGGTATCAGAGGTGCGATAGGTGGAGCCGGGCCCCCCAAAAGTGAAGGTGGTTCCAGCTACCACTGGCCGACCAAAAGTGAAGGTGGTGCCGGACACTCACCTTCCAAAAACGTCGACCGGGGGGGGGGCGTTAACGTCGACTGAGCCTATCCTTCCAGGTCGTTGCCGATAGTGCGCGGAAAATAAGCAAAACAAACGCAAAAAAAGATTATTGAAAGCATATTTTTATGTATACGGCTGCATATATATATATATTTAAAACAAACGTGTTTAGTAAATGGTGTGTTTTAAAGTGAGAGTCAGCGAGACTTCACAGATTTTATCAAGTAAATTTTTTTATAACGCACTGCGAAGGAAGTAGGTCGATCCAGGCAGTAACCGCCGAGAACCAGAATTTGGAATCCATACTATCTATAAAGCGCTAGCACCCCCATGTGAGTCAGCATGTATGTCTGTTCCGCGATTGTTTACCACTAATGGCAACGCGCCCGGCAGCCAAGATGAGTCGCGCTGATGACGTCATACAATGCTGCCTCCAGAGTTCTCGGCTATGCTCTTCAGCGATGTTTACGAGTTGGCACCAAAAGCAGCGAAATTAACATCTTCCACCGACTGTAATAGCTTCACTTTGAAAGTCTTCAAGGGTTGGTCCAATCGTTTGTACATTATCTCACCGCCATTACGTTCTTTTTTTTGGCATCTCGCTTCTCTTTTTCTATTATGGAGCATTTGAATTGAAGTGCAGCATAAGTTTTTCGAAAAAAGTCAGGTATTTTAGTAAAATACTGCAGTCTTCCATAGTTCATTTCTCGAGTGCTTAGTAGGTATTTTTCCTCACCGTAAACAGTTGCACCAAACCTTCAATCATTCTGTTCTCCTAAATATTCTGCTAACATATCTCAGCAAGAAGAAGGTTTGTCATTATCTCGCCACCATTACGTTCTTTTTTGGCATCTCGCTTCTCTTTTTCTATTATGGAGCGTTTGAATTGAAGTGCAGCATAAGTTTTTCGAAAAAAGTCATTTAGTAAAATACTGCAGTCTTCCATAGTTCATTTCTCGAGTGCTTAGTATGTTTCCTCACCGTAAAACAGTTGCACCAAACCTTCAATCATTATGTTCTCCTAAATTTTCTGCTAACATATCTCAGCAAGAAGAAGTTCTCAATGAAGGCTTAGTGAACGTTGTTATCCCAAATAAACTGCACTAAATCTGTTTTGAAGGTTTCTCGCAAACTTTATTTTGGACATTCTCTGTCTACGATTTTTTTCTGGATGAGCACTTTTTTGAAATGCTTTCACCACGCATTTCTTTAGACGGCTTCTTCTCAATCTACATCCAAAGATGTTTGTCAAAGTTGACTAATTTCGAAGCTCTGACTCCATTGAGTTGAAATCTCAATACTGTGTGAACCTTTTAGATAGTTGCCAACAATTGTACGAAGCATCTTTCTTCATCTGTCTTTCCAGACAAATACAGCGTAATCATGCAAATTATCTTGAAAGTCGATAAAAGCTGGATGCAAAAGCCTACTTCAGCTAGAAAACAGTAAACTCTAAGGAAACCACTTACAAATTCCCGAGTTTTGCTTCAAACATCAAAAATTCGTGGAGTAATTAAAAGAACGTCAATGCGATCGTAATTGATTTTATTGGGATTAGTACCGTATGAATCGTCGTTGGTATCTCAGCTACGAATAAGAGACAAGGTGGCGTGCAAGTTGGTTTTACGTAAATTGAAGCTTTACTAAACTACAGCACAGCCTTGCCGAATTATTGCATAACTTCAAAATTGTATAAGGAACGAGATCTGCCTAGGTGAGCAGCTTGAAGTATAAACACCTTTTAGTAGGTCCCTTCTAAAATTTGAACTCGCTTAATAAGATAACCTGAAAATTGAGTGGATTTTGGAGCCTAGGGATGAAGTGCAAGGATGCTGGACAGCTGGGGAATTTCATAAAACGCGAACGAGTTTTGACAGTAAAATTCCTTGAAGTAGAAGAGGAATTGTGACTCTTTAAAAAATACTTTTGAAGAGATAGAGTGTTCAAATTTGAAAGCTCTAGATTTGGTGGTTCCGATGTCAGCTATATATTTTCAAGAATATCAATTCGAAAAATCCAGTCTCGGAGAGGGATAAAAATAGTCTGATTAAAACTTTTGGGTGGAGGTTCTAAGGCAGTTTGCAGGGTCACTCAATGTGGGAAACAGGGCGCCGGGTGGGAAGAGTGCACATGGCTGGGATTGCTTTGTCGGATTTGGGACGCGCTCCAGTCACAAAAATTTTTTTACTTAGGTTTTTTTCAAGTGTGGAAGTTTGGGAACGTCCGAGAATGTAGAATGGAGAACTCAGGCTAAGTCTGTCTCAATTGTGATCAGGCTGAACATTTCCAATAAGGCGGATTTGGGGGCAACTTTTAAAGCGTGAGTTAGAACTGAAGTGTGAGAATGCGAGAAGAATCGGTACTTCAGGAAACTTGATTAAGAAGCTACTGGGTGAGAATCCTCGAAAGACTAAGATAGCAAAACGCAAGAGTATACAAGATTCGAGTATCTGTAAATTAAGTATTTGTAAATTCGTGTCTTTGCGAGCAAAGGAAGTGGCGGTGCGGTTAGAAAAGAAGCTGGGAAGGGAGCATTTATGATCCTGTTGCTAATTTTGATAAAAAATTTTTCGGAACTTTCGAAAGCAGGAAAAATCAGTGACTTTGACAACTTCTGGGCCCTTACTGTTCAAATCCGTGCCATAGTTTCGGAGAGGAAAAGATTCGCTCCAAATCTTCGAAGGTTCTAAAGATAAGTTTCAGTCACATTCTCACTTCACACACACAGCCAGTCCAAAGCGCCGCGAAGCGGCGCTTTGGACTGGTCTTATATATAAAGCTGAATGTCTGTTTGTATGTCTGTCTGTCTGTCTGTACGTATGTTCCGAATAGAAAATTCTATTTCTGAACCGATGGACCAAACTTGGCACACATACACTACGGGCCCCGGCGGGTGTCATAGGCTACTTTTCGTCATCGATCGATATCGATTTTATCGATTTTTATCGATTTTTTTGCTGAGTTCACCTACGGAGCTGGGAGTTGGCACAGGGGGGTAATCGAGCATGGGGATTCCGAATACAATATTGGTTTTTAGGATTATCGATTACTTTTATCGATTTTATCGATTTTTTTTTGCAAAGTTTGAGCTACGGGGCTGGGAGTTGGCACAGGGGGGTAATCGAGCATGGGGATTCCGAATACAATATTGGTTTTTAGGATTATCGATTACTTTTATCGATTTCATCGATTTTTTTGCAAAGCTTGAGCTACGGGGCTGGGAGTTGGCACAGGGGGGTAATCGAGCATGGGGATTCCGAATACAATATTGGTTTTCGGGATTATCGATTACTTTTATCGATTTTATCGATTTTTTCGCAAAGTTTGAGCTAGGGGGCTGGGAGTTGGCACAGGGGGGTAATCGAGCATGCTGATCATCCCCAAGGGGGGTGATCAGCATGCTCGATTACACCCCTGTGCCAAATTCCAGCCCCCTAGCTCAAATTTTCAAAAAATCGATAAAATCGATAAAAGTAATGGACGATCTTGAAAACTAATATTGTATTCGTAATCTGCATGCTCGTTACCCCCCTGTGCAAACTCCCAGCCCCGCGGGTCAAACTTTATAAAAAAATCGATAAAATCGATAAAAGTAATGGACGATCCTGAAAACTAATATTGTGTTCGTAATCAGCATGCTCGATTACCCCCCTGTGCAAAATCCCAGCCTCGCATGTCAAAATTTACAAAAAATCGATAAAATCAATAAAAGTAATCGATAATTCTGAAAACTAATATTGTATTCGGAATCCCCATGCTCACTTCCCCCCCTGTGCCAACTCCTAGCCCTGTAGGTGAACTCTGCAAAATAATCGATAAAAATCGGTAAAATCGACATCGATCGATAACGAAAAGTGGACTGTGACACCCGCCGGGGCCCGAAGTGTATGTGTGCCAAGTTTGGTCCGGATACGGCGGAGCCGGGTAAGCCAGCTAGTAATAAAATAACGATGAATTATGCGAAATTTCCACTTTTATAAATCTTGCCGTTGAAGATGTCAGCAATTGCGACTTCATAGGATTTAAAGGACAAGTGTTGTTCTACGAGAAAGTGAAACAATCAGTTTGATTTGAAGGGTGGCCGTCGAGAACGAGAATTTCAAAAAATTAAGCGATTTTAGGTTACTCAATGACAGCTGGCGTTTAGACTCCTATAAATCTGGAATGTGAGGGTGTGCAATGTTGCGACTTCATAAGTTTTGTAGAGTATGAATTGCTCTATCGGACTGTGCTTTAGACTTAACGATCCATCAAAATACCGCCGAGATTCAGGCTCTTAAAGAAACAGGTAAAAAACCGCTTTTTATATTTCAACAGCTCATAACTTCTTCAGAATTGCATGAATCATGTTGCGACTTCATAGGTTAGATTCTTCTCATCAAGAGCTTTCAGATGATAACAAATATGTGGGGGGTTCAATAATTTTTGCGGCTCTAACCCAGGGTGGAGACTTTTCACCCCAAAGTCTCCACCTCGCCCATGTTAATGTATTGGCCGGAGACCGCCAGTGGAGACTTTGGGGTGAAAAGTCTCCACCCCCGGGCATATGCCGTAACAGGCGCGAAACCCCCACACGTTATATATCTTCTGAAAGCTCTTGATGAGAAGAATCTAACCTATGAAGTCGCAATATGATTCATGCAATTCTGAAGAAGTTATGAGCTGTTAATTTTCAAAAAGCGGTTTTTCTCCTATTTTTTTAAAAGCCTGAATCTCGGCGTTATCTTGATGGATCGGTACGGCTAAGACATAATCCGATAGAGCAATTCTTACTCTACAAAACCTTTAAAGTCGCAACATTGCACACCCTCACATTCCAGATTTATAGGAGTCTGAACGTCAGCTGTCACTAAGTAACCTAAAATCCCTTAATTTTTTAAAAATCCTCGTTCTCGGCGGTCACTGCTCAGATCGACCTGATTTTTTCACTATCTGGTAGAACAACACTTACTTTTCAAAACCCATGAAGTCGCAATTGCTGACATCTTCAATCACCAGATTTATAACAGTGGAAATTTCGCATGATTTTTTCGCTATTTTATCATTCGAAATTCTGGTTCTCGGCGGTTACTGCCTAGATCGACTTACTACATAGATATATGCTCTCAATACTTTCTTTTGCGTTCATTTTTCCTATTTTCCCTCTTTTAAGCTTCAGCAAAAAAATTTTTTGAAACACAAAAGTGAAGGTGGTCACCCCGTACCAGCTCAAAAGTGAAGGTAGGCGGAGATTCGGCTCCGACTATCGCACCTCTGGCCGGTATGCTTAATGGGCATAGACCCTAAAGGGAGAATATGCCTGTCAAGCATACAGGCTCTCCGCTTATTCCTGCACCGTCGATCACTCTGATTCTCTTACCCCTCTTTTCTTACTCCCTCCCTCCTTCATGAAGAAAGAGAAGACATCAAACCTCCAGTGAGAGTGAAACAGTTTACTGGAAGCGCTGGTTCACAGGTGCGCTTCATGATCGAAGCAGGATTGCGCAACCAGTGAGATCTTCTATAGGCTTTATAAGAACGTAGAGCAAAGAGCAAGCTTTTTGTGCTTGCATGAAAACTTTTGACATGCAGATAAAATTCATTTAGTCTAAAAATTATGTGGGCAAAAACTGGGATCAGCTCAATCAGTGCCTAGCGCTCCGGCTGATTGAGAAGAAAGTTGGGTAGGGCTTTCATTCACATAAGTTTCCATAAAGTTTTCAGCCCTAGTTCGACTTCCCTCGCGCGTACGTGCACAGCAAGCTTGGTGCCGTATCATTGCGCTCTGGTTTTAACCAAGCCATTTGCTTTTCTAAGACATAACGAAATCCCGCGCTTGCGAGAACGTGATAGTGCAGGCAAACAAGAATTGTCCGTACCTGCTGAATGCATCGTGTAACAGGAGGTATTTTAAATTTTCTGATCTCTTGATTCAGCACATTGGCTATTATTCCAGTTACGTATTGGAACGCTCGTTGGTTGATTCGAACTCGTATTCCAGGGTAACCTCGGACTCCTTGCAAAAGGACTGGATCAAAATCGGTCGCGCTAACTCCGTTACCATAGAAGCCGACAGCGCCGGCACCATAGCCTCCTCCAGCATGTGGGAGGAGTCCAAATAACCACGCAAGGGTAACTATCTAAAAATCCAAAATCATAAGAGCAGATGGTTGAAAATACCAAAGAGTCTCAGCATTTCACCACTTTATGCGCGATCATGCCGATTCCAGCTGAAGTAGTATGAGCACTTGGGGCTATATATATACTGGTACGATTGAGACTTATGTCTTGCAATGGTGCTAGAATGAAAGTCGCGCAATGCTGCAAACGAGTTCCGTTGTGGACGTGCGGTTATCTGGTCAAAAATATGCAAGTCAAGGGAGGAAAACGTAGAGCGAAGAAACGTGAAATATCAGCACTGAATAGAGTGAGATACAATGATGTGTAGATTATGAAGGACATTTACGAAGAAAACTTCTGAAAAAGAACTCGTTTCAAACAATTTATGAAGCTATCGAGAATCTGTCGGTGCTTCTCAGTCCTCTATAGTATCAGCGAGTAAGATTTGTAGTGAGAACTGGTAGTTCTATATTGTGAAAAGAGATGTTTGCTTTTTCAGAAACCTCGCTTCACTTCATGAAGAAATAACATTCATCTTCCCGTCTTGCTTTGGAAATCTAAGTATCATCTGTTTGTTTGAGCGATAATCCTGCTGCCGGAATGTGGACCTTCATTTAATAAAGATATACTGTCTTTAAATAAAAATAAATAGGACGTATTTGTGTGCTTGTCATCGCCAAGCTGTGAGTAATTAACATGGAACTTTGCGTAATATTCACTTTCATGTACAGAACGATTTTTCAAAAGTGAGAAGTGACAGAGAGTGGTACTTGATTTGAAGCCTATCCTCTTCTTTACTAACCACTTTTTTCAAACCTTAAAAGCACTGTCCACCCAGATTCTCGACTTCCAGGTTTTTGTCGTTTCAGGGCCTTCTCATGTCCCTGATTCCAAAAATAAAGTCGAGAATGCGCGAAAATTCCGAAAATCCCCATTTCGGAGATCCCACAGGGCAGCTTCCCAGAACGGTGATTGGATGAGCGCGCACAAATGGGCGGGCATGGATCGGGGTCCTCTTGCATCTTCGCTGTTCCGAAGCGATTTTCTCGCTTCCGAATTACGCCGCGACTTGGGCGTTGGCTTGATAGGAGGCCCTACTGTTATAAGCTGCTAAAAGCTCAACACCCTCAACTTAGGGTAGACGGTGCCTTCAAGGTGAAGAGTGCTGCAAATGTTTTCAACCTTGCTTGTATGTGTCTATCACTTTACAGGTACCAGAATACAAAGTCTTGATAGCAGCGACACCAACGACAAATAGAACAATGTTGACTACATAAAAGCCAGAAATATCCATTGCATAAGTGCTTAGATATTCTACTCTGTATCACATGTGCAAATCTGACCTACATTGCTCCAGCTACTTGCTATTTCAAATTTTTTGACCCAAAAAGATCATAACTCTGCTCCCAGAGATGCTCGGCAGATAATGCAGACAGATTTGAAATCATCGATCAGTGCATTTGAAAGTGTATAGGTCCCATATAGAAAGGTCACTTAAATCTCTTGTTAGTTTTTTCTCTAGGGCTCAGTTTCCTTTTCTTTTGTAAGCCACATTCGCGCGGTTGACGCTACGAACACTCAGAACGTTTGGCTATCTGTTGCTTCTTCCCATAAGTAGAAAGTTTAGCATTTAGAGTGCGCACCAAAATTTACAACATAGCTTCCAATTTGACCTCTAACAAAATAAGTTTATGGTTTTTTTCGATTTGCTGTCGGTGATGCATAAATGTTTTTATCATCTTTCTATTGTATTGCCGTATGTTTAGATTTATTACAACTTCATCGGCGAATTCCCATATGCCGTACAGGTAAGTGCATTGTTTTACCGCTATTTCTGTATCAAATAGAAACTCTGACAATGCAAAGCATAGAGAGTGCGTTGCTGCGCTGGTCAAAAGTGGAAACCAATGATTCCGGGTTAGTTGAAATGATAGTTTAGAAAATGAAGAAAACTACGCGAGACCGCTGACATAGCAAAGCGTTGTAACAAATCTGAGATTCTGTGACTGCTAACACCGTAACGGTTGAGATTTAGATGTTTAGTTGTCCTTCGCACTACTTTGGCCTGTCCTGAGTATGTGACCATTCGTTTTCGTATGGAAACAATAAATTGCAGAAAAAACAGTTTATGTTTCTGCATGAGTATCAAGATCGCATGGAACACCTTGACAGCTTCATTTTGGAGTTTAGCGGGGACGGTTCTTGAGACCGTCGCACCTCAACCGTTCCTGTCAAATAACGGAGATCAGTGTTGTGCGCTCATGCAAAGAAAACTATACATTAGTCTTTGTTAGGAGATAAGTTTGGCTAGCAGGCAAAACGCCTAGGCATTCGGAGGTTTACAAAGTAGAGGCAATTTGTGGAAAGAAAGTTACAAAGTACCAGGAGAACGACCTATTCTTTGCAAAACAAGTTGTAACATTTTGAGTGAATTGAGAACTCTCCCACAATAACTGTTTTAGGAGATAAGTATCTCTATTCATCAAAAAATGTTCTTTCTTTCCTTTCCCACTCCACCAAAGTTATGCGACCCATATTACCAAGACCATATACTAACTGACTAAGGGTGGTCTAGTGTTTTTTGTATGTGTGTCTTACTCAATTCGTAGAGCATGTTCCAGCCAACGTCCTGAGCCCAAATTTTGCATAGCGCATGATACCAGCATGGAACTCCACCATGATAAAGCACGAGTTTATCCGATGAATCACTCAAAAATTGCGCGCCAAACGGATCCACTTGAATTCTGGCCAGCAAAGTTGGGTCCCTAGTACCACTTTTTGCAAAGACAGGGTATGTTTGATAAGTAAATGTGCAAGCTATGAACTTAAAGGCAGTGTCTCGGCAAATCTCGACCTAGTCAAATTTTCGCTTACCTGGGGTTATTCGATACGCTGATCCCGAAAATCACTTCTGCGAGCTTGAAAACGGCGATAACGAGCGTTTTTCAATGCCCATCCCTTCGGAATTGGACGACTGCAGCAAGGCTGATGATGCTGGATCGTTGCGGGACCCAATGGTTAAAGTATTGCGGATGGCAGCCTTCAATGGTGAGGAGGAAATTGCCAACTCGTCCGGGAGCGTGTAAGATTGGCCTGCGCGTGTAAGTTTGAGAGCCATTTTCTCGGTAAGGAAGGCATGCTGTGCAACCAGGATTGCACTGTTTTCATACTTGGGGGATAAGGAACCTATCGCGTTAAACTTCTGAGTTGTTGAGTTTTGCCGATCCACTGCCTTTAAGCCCAAAAAAAGTGATTAGAAGTCAATTACTTTACGAAAACGGCGATAGAAAGTTGCGTAGGTGGTTAATTTGTCAAGCTTTTAGTTTAGCGTTTGCTAAGGTCTTTGCACAGAGATGTAGTTCATGGTACGTGTTCTTATGAGGACTACCATGCCATTTAAAGTGCAAAAACCGATTCAAATTTGCATTTAATCTTCTGCGAGGAGTTTATACACGCGAAGTTAGATCTCACTTAATAAAGCTTTTGAATGAATAGTTGTTTACAAGTTATTCGTAATGTCAGCACTGTGGGAGACGGTCTTTTCGCACGGGAGGTCTCAAGCGCCACCCTGTTCCTGACTTGTCTTAACACGTCACGCACGCGCAAAGCTTTCCTCCCCTTGGTTTGCTTGGGAAAGCTGCCGCAGGGTGTGTCGCGCGCGGCGGTGGTCCTGTGTGGAGAGCATCGCGGTCGTGTGAATCGCCCTACACCCCAGCACTGAACGAGTTTCAATTCAAAACGCGAGAATGAGTAAAGGCGTGTAGATAGTAGGACCAGTACAATATTGGTATACCATAAGCAGCTAAGCCGCTTGTGACACTACATATGGCCCTTTGGTAAGTGTGTTCTAACTGCACTACTGATTTCACAGACCTTTGGCTATTTATGAGACTCGAGGGCTATATAATAGACTAAAAAATCTTGCGTTTGTAAGGTGATCACAAAAATTGTTTGGTGCGAAGATATCGTAACACACGTTCATGTGCATTACGCACTACTGGAACCGAACATTTGCATATTACAATACTTTAATCGAAATGTTCGACTATTCGCATATTCGAATGGCCGAATATGAAGTGAATTCTTCACTTCTAAGATCATCCAAATAATGTTCTCTCCAATGCATCTTTGAAGTGAAACAAACGCGTCATGCTATGCAAGTTATTGTAGACATAAATCAATTGACAACATTTCTGATTGATGACGTGAGTGCAGGGAAGCTACAGTAATCCGACCTAAACTGAATGTTTAAAATTAACATTGTAAGCTGCTTTTATGAGATATTGAGCGGAAGAAATTTGTACGTGCCGTTAGTTGTTTTCCAAATCGGAAGGATTTGCGCATGAGCATGAAGAGACTAAAGCGACTAAGTCTGTGGTAAACCTCCATCATTAACTTGCCTGAGGCAGGCCTAAAATGACCTTACGGCACCACATACCAACATCAGTCGTGCCATCCTTTTAGATGCGGACCGTTTTGTACACAAGCTTTGAATGAACATCTTCGCCGTTACGCTGGCCTGGACAAATGGATAAAACTGCCGCAAGTTAATTGCCACAGACGTGATTGAGAACAGCCGTCGGCAATACCTCTGCTAATTGGACCCGTCATCTTTATTGGTCACCATGGAAAAAATCATTAGTATTCCTTATGAGTGATTTGTTGAACCGGGAAAAAACCGGAGGAACGAAATTATTAACCTAGATGTATTTTTATACAAATGCAACTGCCTGAGAATATACAGAAAAGACAAGATCTCATAGAGTGCCTTTTCCAAAAATTGAAGTATTTGCTGCAGGAAAAAGCAAACAAAAAATATTTTTTTGCTATGGCGGTGTTTATTGATTCTATCCGTTCGCAAGCTCCACAAAAATGTCTGGTTTTGCGCACCATCGTCCGTAGTATTAGGATACCTTCGGTGTCCCGTAAGTTACTCACGAGCAAATTACACAAACTCTTCTCTACTTCGCTTTTACACACTCTCTACGGCAGCTGACCCCTGGACCCTTCCTTACAGGGCTCGGCACGAGCTGGCAGTAAGTAAATTCCCAAACGAAGTTCCCTTTGATTTTGTAAACTTCGACGAAGTCCTTGACGCGTTTTGCATTTGCTTAGGGCGCGCTTTGTGATTGAAGCAAATTTTCGACCGTGGGCAGGCCGAGAAATTCGCAGATGGCGATAGAACGCCGAAAAGAAAACATAATGAAATTGTTTTTCTCTGTATGTAGACTTTTGCAGTGCTGATACAAATTATTTTAAAAAGTATGGAAACTTATGTGGGCAAAGGGTCGGTGCCAGTTCAGCTGGCACCCAGCTGGCACGGTGCCATCTAATTCGGAAAAAAGTTCAGCACAACTTTCATTCGCATAAGTTTTCATAAATTTTTGAGCCATAGTTCGAGTCCCCCAATGCGCATGCACACACCAAACTTGATGTCATACCACTGCGTTTTGGTTGTAAACAGACATTTTGTTTGCCAGGGGCACGCCGCCGGCGACTTGTTGGCACTTTAGCAAACAGCGGCATCTAACCCGCAAAAAACGTTGCTTTCCGCCCCAAAAACGATATTCAGCTTGACCCGGTGCCAGCTGCGCCGAGCCCTGCTTCTTATCTTCCAGTAACGCGACAAAATCGCTGCTGCCCAACCGGGAAGTCAACTGCCAGACCAGGTTGTCTTTTTGAAGCATAGGAGGATGGGGGGGGGGGTCGTAATTTCAACTGGCGAATGTGAAATTAGGAGTTCATTTCATTTGATTTGGCGGGGATGATTATAAGCCTTATAGGTTAGTTTCACGTACAGATTCACCATAAACACCTCACGTGATGAAGAACCGTTCAGCGACACCTCTTGCTCGCTTGAAACAAAAAAAATGATTTATCGTGTACATACTTACAGTAAAAGCTAAAAGGCAACAAAATGAGATGGTGAGATAGAAGCAATAATCATGTTGATCCTTTGTAAGCCTTTCTCTATTTTCAAAACTCTTGTTTAACACTTTCGGACCGCGAAATCGCGCGCGGCGAAAAAGAGTGTACTTTCAGCCGTTAGCTAATAAAGAGACCTTATTTCATAGACTGTGTGCTACATCTGTAATCAGCATGTCAGATAAGCTCCTTACTCAAATGTTTTTCTCTTTGAAATAGGAGCAAGGAAAAGTTGCGACGTCGCACGCGTCGTTCGCGTTGCCGCACCTCGTTGCAACCGTTGTTCGATTTGTCCTCATATCTATTAAACAAATATGTGCGTCACAGCTCTACAGGGTCATTTGAAAAGAAGGACCTTAGGCCTTTGACTTGATAACATTGGACAAAAGGAAAACCTCCTGTGAACGTTAAAAAGAGCCTTCAAAGCCGCGTGCTGCACCATGTGCAGCGCCGGTCCGAAACATGTTAAGTTTTGATCTTTCGTTTGTTTCCACTTTGTTTGGGATTATCACCGGGTAAGAAGATTAATTTTGAACCTTTTACTTATTTGCGCGATATGGTTAGAATGTTGAAAAGCAGCTCGAGAAGTCCATTACCAAAATATCATCGAGCATTTTCTCCGCAAATAAAGCTCGGACCTGACTTTTGTCCGACTTTGACATCAAGCATATGGAGAAACTCTCGAAATTTTTTAGAGGAAATGGGAGAGGAGACAAGTGCTTATGAGAATATTGACGAAATTTTAGCCTTTACCAAAATTTGAAGGTACAGTAAGGTGCTACATCAACTTTAAATAAACAAGACAAGCGTGAAGTCACTCTTTCCACTTCAATAAATTGTCATACACTAGATGAACCTGAAACTAATCAAGTCGCAGCAGTGATAGTGCTCGCATATACGGTAATTGTTGTTTGTCAGGATTTGCAAATTTGTTATTAGTAAACGAAGAGAATGAAAGGTCAAAAATAAATTTTCTTCCTCCATATGTTTACCTTTCACTGCAAAGCTTAATTGTAACACTATTGTAACACTTTGAAATAATGCCTAAAAATGAAACGAGGTTGAAGCAAGATGAGGATTCAAGAATTTGGCAATATACACCTTGCACTACACAAAAATAAGTTGAGAAGGGTTTGATTGGGAAGCATACAAGCTTTAAGCGTAGAAGTCAATCGGGATATGAGGAGGAAATGTGACAGAAATGAAATAATAAAAGGGATTGATCGAATGGATTAGCATTGGAGTTATTTTGATATATAGACGAGTCAGCGCACGCAGAGAGGCGCCACTGCGTATGCTGCAGGCGTCTCGATTAAGCGCTTCATCTGTACCTTCTGCAGTATCCTTCAAGCACAAACTACCCTAATTTCACGCGTATAAGGTGCACTTTTTCAAAATTTCAAGCGAGCCGCTCAGCAGGTTCACTGCATCCCGGAAAAAAATCCTTACATCGTAAGATTCTCCCAAGCAATATACAGCACGTTATAGGGTCCTTTGGTTGTAAAGTCTTTTTGCGTGTCTGGGCTGGTCTATTTTGGAAAAAAAAATCCCCCGCGCCTTATAAGCGTGAAATTAGGGTATATCAGTTGAACGAGTGAGGTTGATCTCGTTACAACAGTGGTGACTGATGCTCATTGAAATACTGAGATAACGAGATAAAGACAGCAAGTTTGTGTGTGAAGGAAGCTTATTATACGGAAAGGCATAGACCTGTGCTAGGGAGAACTAAGTTGTGAGATAAAGACAATAGAAATTTTGATTTATATCTAGGAGTACTGGAGCACAACAGCTGGTTGTGCGAATTGAAGGGAGCAAATCATAGGACACTCCAGCACGCACCTAGCAAACTAAATCCGAAACAACTCCCATCAATAAAAATGCAGAAAACGCAATAGTGAAACGGACTGCGAGTATGACGTGGTGAAGGACACAGTAAGAGTACTAATCTGCAAAATGAAAAAAAAGTTGATTTATAGCACATCAAACCGAAGTAAATGCTTTACGCCATGCATCCAAAAAGAAATTGCAAAAAGCAAACCACTTTTTCACAGAAGGAAATGGTAGAAGTCTAGTCGTAAGCGGTCAATAAACAAGCTACATATCATCAGATGCAGAGTAGAACGTCTCCAAACCTTTCTTATACACCTGCTGCACTTTCATTGCAAGAAAATCCCAGTTGGAAAAATATACAAAATTAGAAACAACACTGCGTTTCTGGTCATCTTCAGGCATGGGCTGCTGGCATACAGTGCTGGCCATAGTTGTAGAGCCACCCTAAAGATCAAGGTAATTCCTATTTTTGAGGGTTTTTTCTAGTAAACTTACATCGTAAAAACATGAAACATTCTACATCAGGCGCTGTTGCCTTTGAAAAAATTTATACCGCCTTTTTTGCTTCAAAATGCATAAGATGTTTGTTTCAAGAAACTGCTAGTTCACTGAGTTTTCAAGCACTCATTTGACTCTGATGAAGGCGCTAGGATTCACTGAGCCTTCGCAATGAATGCGGTGAATCGCTTGAATCAACTTTGCGCGGTCGCTGATATGATGGAAAAGCCTAAACCTCACCTTCGGGTAGACAAGCTTTGGAACCACACAATTCGAGTTCTAATGCTCGAAAAGCTTTCTCATACGCTCAGTACGTCGTAGGTACATCGATAAACTGTGCTCATCGCCGGAATATCATAACAGCTATAAGAATTCCAATTTAAACTTATATTTCTTCATAAAAAGGTAGCGCACTCTACGTGATCATAACCTACTCTAATAACTCGATCGAACGAAAAAAAAACGCTTAAAACTTTGAAATTATAGTATTGCTATCAGTTCCGTAAGAAAAGTTCCTTTTAGCTCAATGAAGAGTTGAAAGGACTGAAGTATGGAGTTATGGTAGATCTACTGCGCACAACTAAACTGCAGATGAAGCTTCCGCGCGTTAGAGATCGAGTTTTGAGCTCAAAAGCGTGCTTACACCCATGGTAAGATTAAGGCTCGTTTCTCAACAGAGATTTTTATGCTCTTGCCAAAGTGATGCTCTGCTGCTCGCACATAAGTGTTTGACCCATACTACTAACCTCTAGAAGTACATACATAAATTCTCAGTTTTCCACGGGTCAAGTCTTAGTTTTCGAAAAATTTGATTTAGCGGAGCTCTTTTTTTTATCCTCGCATTGTTCCCTTGAAGGGGGTCTGCTACTCTTTCATTATCATTCTGTTCAATACAATCACGGCATTCCATAGCAAAGAACAGTAAAAAAAATATATATATACATATTCTATATATAAAGCTGAATGTCTGTTTGTCTGTATGTCTGTCTGTCTGTCTGTATGTGTGTACGTATGTTCCGAATAGAAAATTCCATTTCTGAACCGATCGGGACCAAACTTAGCACACATACACTTCGGGTCCCGGCGGGTGTCATAGGCTACTTTTCGTCATCGATCGATAACGAAAAGTGGACTATGACACCCGCCGGGGCCCGAAGTGTATGTGTGCCAAGTTTGGTCCGGATCGGTTAAGAAATGGAATTTTCTATTCGGAACATACGGCGGAGCCGGGTAAGCCAGCTAGTATATTATATTATATTATTATATTCTACCATCCTACCACCATCGTGAGTGGTCGTTCTCCCAGCGTCAGGCTGCTATCCAAAGGGAAGCACGCGACAAGCCGGCTGGAGAAGTCAAAACGTCGCATCAATAAACCTCTTTCATGTTTTAACAAGAACTTCAAGAAGCGGAGATCATCTGACTAGGAAAAGCCATATTCGAGAACTAAATCTTGTAGAAAGATGAAAATTTACGCTTGTACTTCTACAGGTTCGTAGTATACAACTTAAAATGCGTTTGACGGGGCCAGCGCCGCGTGGTGCAGTCACACATCTACGCGCGAGGGCTACCGTACACGCATCGTGCACGGACCAAGCTGCGCACAGCATCAACCTTGTTTTCATTATTGTACTGTAGTTATTCGTTTTTATAGCAGCGGATTATCAAATTTTTTTTGCTTTTATGCTCATATGCGATCTGCCTTGATACCGGCTACGATTTTTTTCGGAGCAAAAGAAGGAGGTATCAAATCTTTAGGCGTTTTTCCTCATGACATCACTTCATCCAGGCCTTCTTCGGAAGGCTGATTCCGGATGTTATGATTCATTATATCGACATTATACATCATATTCATTCAATGTATTATATTCATTATATTTCTCTATCGAAAGGTTCTTTGAGACCTATTTAGAACTGAGAAGTGCACGACTTATTGCAGCTTAAAATACATTAACTTCGAACAATCTACCCTAATTTTACGCGTATAGACGCACCTATTTCGGTTTTTCAAGCGTGCCGCTCAGCCGCCTCGTTGTGTTTCGGAAAACGAGACTTATGCCGCACGACTCTTTCAGGCAGTATGCAGCACCGTAAATAGTTTTTTGTCGCAAAGTCATTTGACGTGTCTGTGTTGTTCGATTTCAGAAAAAATCCCCCGCGTCCTATACTCATGAAATTAAGGTAAAATAACCTTTGATCCAACTATCTTGGCGACTGGAAGGCGGGACTTTGTGATCTAATCAAGGCCGCTCGCGCCCGCGACGCAGCCTGCGTCTTTCTCGCGCGGTGCTCTCGGATCATTATCTAGCCTTAGGTAGGTCACCAAGCCCCGCCTTCCAACCGCCAAGCCAGTTAAATCAAGAATAAACAATCATCACTTTGTATTGAGGTAGGTATTCAAACACTTTTTTTGAGGCCCTGTCATTAGATTATCGAAATTATGCTTATTAGGCTTAGCTACTTGGCAAGCTAACTCCATAGTGTAAGTCCATTTTTAGATAACAGAAGAAGTTTTTGTCGCTATCGGTACATGTCCCCTACATTTAATGGTTAATGCACCTCCTATTGTGTCATCTAAGGTGAGTTAGCAATGTCTGTACTTCAACCTACTTTGGCTTTCGTGTTAGTCACGGATTGAACGTTATCTTTAGCTCTGATGTTGGCGTCTGAAGATGCTTCGATTATACATTCGACTTTCCAGGCTCTAACGATGGCGAATAGGGCGAAGCGTTAGCCGGTTTGATAAAAGTTGTAGTATCTTGGTTACTGCTCAAACAGACGGCACAGCAATATCGGCGTTATTATACTTTTACTTTTGCTAACTCAACTTTTATAGCAGACGAAGTCCCCAAAGTATGTTTGCAGAATTAGAATCTATCTCATATTTTTTCTTTGATTTTATCAAAGTGTTGACTTGAAAGATTTCAAGAGCGGATCATCTCTATCACGGTGTCAACATAGTAATAATTGCTAGATGCTCTCAGGCAAGTTGAATATCCATTCTTTAAGAATTTTAGAAAAGGTAAAATTTCTGCAACTGTGTTCAGCGAAGTTGCTGACAAATAAAACATTTTCTCCTGTTTCTATATATGCACAGTAGAAAACCTCTTAAGCTAATTTCCAAAAATTATTTTGAAATTGCTGCAAATATAGGATGATCTACAGTGGTGCCATTATGCTGAAGGTTTCTATCGTAATTTGATTGAGAAAATGGCCGCCTCATGGTTAGCTACAATACCTGAGGTCTACCTTTACGTTATACTTTCAAGGAGTACGTAATATTGCGAGACCGAAGACTTACTAACGATCAAATAAATATGCACTTTAGCGACAACCTGTATGTATATAGGGTTCCTACACTATAGTAGCTCATCACTTTATGTTGTTCAATATGGAAAATTTGTGTTATTTTATGCTTACCGTATCCCATAGATAAAGGAATGTATGTTTTTATAGAGTCAAAAGATTTTCAAACTATTTGCAACTTATATAACGTTGACTTTTCACACATTCCGAATTAAGCATAGTAGCATAGTGAGCATCACAAGAGATATACTACGCATAGAAATGGAGAATTGATAGGAAATAGGTTTTTTGGACTTGACCACGTTATCAAATAGATTGATGTATTAATGTGCTAAACATGTATGCACTGCAGAAAAGATGCTGCCTACATTTTTGAAGGAAGAACAACTTCCATGTCGAGCGGTTTAAGTGAACTGGTAATCACTGCGAAATATTTGTAGCTCAAAATTTTGTAGGAAGAGCTTGTTCATTTGTGACATAATCCAAAGAAAGAAGTATTTGACGTTGGTTGCTTTAGGGCTTGTATGAAAACCACCGGTAAGACGAGAAGGAAAATTTTTCATATTCAGATGCTTCCATGAACTGTATCTATGGTGCTTCTTCATCCCCCTAATCAAAGCAGCTTAGCTCCGTTCTTCCTTCCTTACCACTTTTGTAAAATTCCAATGAATGCGTCGTTAAGACATAAAGGCGACTTGGCTGCAGATTGCTAAGTTTGTGTGGAGACGTTATTAAGGGATAAGAGCCATCATTATTTTTTTTATCATTTTTGTTTTGAGCACTCGATGCGACATAAAAAACACAAAAACTCAACCACAATTTAGTCAGTCACACGAAATGTAGAACTCGCTGACCAGACTTCTACGGGTGGTAAGATTGTGTTTAAAAATGACCAGCGAAACGAAACCACATCAATTACTGCAGTATAGTTTTATATTATTATTGATGAATAATGGTAATGATAGTTGACTAGAATGATCACTCGCCCCTTTCGTTTATCAAAAATTATCTTGGTATACAAACTGTTTTCATTAGATAAAAAGTGCTTGTAAATTACACCCTCAAAAATATCAACGATTTTTTGAGAAATTTCTGGACAAAAACTAATTACACTAATTTCACGAGCACAAAACGCACCTTTTCGATTGAGGGAGCCGCTCAGTCGAAAAGATGCGTTTTGCTTATCGCTCAGCCGCCTCGTTGTGTTTCGGAAAACGAAACTTATACCGCACGATACTCTGAAAACGGAACGCGAAACTGCTGGGTGTCACCAGAGGTTATAAAAAGAATCCAACAATCCGGTCAGCACACGCTCTTGTTCAACATGTCTATAGTATAAAATAGTTATTTTGAGACAAATAACGAAAGACTCCGATCTCCGAGCCGCAAATAAAGCTTTTTCACAAGCTAATCCGTTCCTCGACAATGATTTTCATGCACGCAATTTTGAGAATCAAAGGAAATACTGAAATGTCATTTCACGAAGAGACTCTCAAGATTTTTATGAAAGAAGATGCATTAGGATTACAGGCCTCCTAAAGTTTTAGAAAGCACCTCAAAAATTATCTGAAAACCTGGCTAACCTCACACTCTTTTACCTATGACTGTTCTCCCTCCCCCTCTTTCTCCGAACTTTCTCGAACTTGTCACTAGACTAGCTGACAGAGTTCTTATTCTTGCTTTCTCAATTATCTTGATTGTTATTTTCGCATCTATTAGTTCATACTCTCTCCTCAAATTTCTTATTCTTCGCTATTTCTTTGAACAAACTTTCAAAGTTTTCTTGAAAGTACTGAAGACAAAAAACACATTTTTCTTCTTGTTGGTCGTTATAAAAGCTTGCGAACTATAACGGCACAGCCTCAATTCTTCCCTTTACACACAATGCATCCTTGATTTCTGGCCATCATCGATATGTACAGACTTTATTGTCTCAGTTATAACTTATCCTGTGTTAATTTACATGTGAGCAAAGTTCGAAACATAGTGGAGGACAACGCCTAAGCACGTACTGCCCAATCACACAACCAGTTCTACACAAAGATACAGGCAAACTAGGCGAAGCTAAAACACAGATACCGCCGTTGAAAAAGCGGCTATTTAAGGCAGTGTCGGTGACATACGAGAAAAAGAAGAACATGATGTGTACAGAAAAACGTTCATCGGCAATATTATGGCGCTCTCAAGTCAGAGCTATGAATGCGAATCCGTCGTGTCGTTACATCAACGAGGCACAACTTGAGCGGCTCATAGCCTTGTGTAGTACACGCAAAACTACATCCTCAAAAAGAGTAGAACAGAGCGAAAACAGCTACAGAATCTATCATGCTTACTTATTACAGATAATTGTTAATGCTCCTAACTCAGCTAATAACAACCGCCATTACCAACTCCTAACAATGATGGCGAAATAGTCAAGTCGGTTGCAATGTACAGTCCATGTTCTATGATACGGACTTCTGGGTTCACGATGTTAATCGGGAGACCACCTAGTCCATTTAGAGGAATGTTTATGGGGATACCTTTTTGTAGTGCATCATTGGCTAGCTGCAAATGATTACATTAACAAACTGGAAAATATATTTTAAAAAAACGTACTTTTTGGATTAACTCTTTTCCGAGGTTTCCTAGGTTATCCAGCGCATCTTGCGGCAATCCCAATGAACCGGTCCTGTCTGTCAGCTTTAGGTTTGCGATTTCAACTGATCCACTTAGCCGATTTCCTTGCAGGTGCGCCACTAGTATTATGGTAGTGGCGAGCGTGATGGTACCCACCTAAACATTAGCCCTTCTTATATTGTGTTTATGAAGAACGTTAGTATTGATGAAACAGCTTGTATGTCTGTTTGCATTTGATTTCTGAATCCAAATCCTGTTCTTGCGTTTTCTGCCCAAAGATTGTATAGATGCTAAGCCAGGACAGGTACCATCTAACAAGGGAAGGATACCAACATTAGCCGGCGATTGAAGATGAGATGTATATCGTTAGATGCGGCTTTAAACGCTGATTCCAAATATGCTTTCCTTTATTTGCGGAACAAGCTTTCGAAAGAAGTTATGAGCGTTTGTATGTCCAAATTGCCAAGGTTTAGGTGGCCTAAAATTGGCGAAAGGCTGTACAAAGCGCCGGAAAGTAGAAGATCACTTTTATAACGATTATATTGTTTGCAAGGAAGGAACAGCCGGTGGAAATGCGTAGGTATTGTTTTAGAGCTTTTTTTTTTTGATTTTGAGCCAATCAACGCTTAGCAAATTTGGGCAGTCAAACGCTCATAACTTCTTTCCGAAATCTTTCCGCAAAAAAGGAAAGCAGATTTGGAATCAACGTACGCGTTTAATGATACACATCCTATCTTAAATCTCCAACTAATGTTATTATCCTTCCTTTATAAGTGCTAATTAATTTATGAGCCATTTAATATTTCATTTCATTTCAAAATAACGTCGCATCACATCGCAAAGTAAACGCGAAAAACAGTGGTGGATGAACGTTTTATTCAATAAAGCAAAGCAAAAATTGAATCGCGAAATTTGAGTGATCTACAAGATTTGCAATTTGGAACAATTTTGCTTGAAATCTGGGCTTAGCACGTCGTAGAAACCACGTTGGACTTTATTTTTGAGGCCAAAGGCGAATGATTAATGCAAAACTCAGCAGGCATATTACCACCGCGAACCTGTCTTGCTTCAAGGAAGTTAGTAAATGACTTACAGGGGTTTTCAATCTGAGTGTCACGGTCGACGTGGTTCACTCCCTCGACAGCCGCGTCGCTTGGGTCTCTCACGTGGTACACTACCGCACCCGATAACGCGAAGGCCTCAGCGGATGCGGCATTGCGCCACGTGGGAGACCCATGCGAGGCGGTTCGCAAGGACCTGAGCCACGTCGACCGTGACACTCAGATTGAAAGCCCCTGTACATGCTACAACTGCGTAATCTCACAAGCGCGCGGAATTTGAGCAATGCTGAAATAAAGGATGAGGTCGCAGAGAGGAAACAATATGAAAATAGTGCACAAGATCCCTTCCAACATATTTTGCAAAAAAGTTCCGAATCCTGTGTGAGCATCACCCTTACGTTAGGAGCCAAAATGGCGACTGGAGAGTCATGAAGCTCAAATTTTGGAATTTTGAAGCTGCATTTCATGCACGGTCAGTAACCTATCTTCCTACAACGAGATCGTTTCGAAGCAAATCTTCTCATTTGTTTAGGCACTACATACATTCATGATAGATAACGCGCGAGGGCAACAATACCAGTTAAGACGCCTACATTGCTCGCTTTTGCAGTAAAATCTGTCGATTTTTATTCATTTTGGTTTTTTACAATTCAATCTCTTTCAATCTCCTCTTCTCTTTCGCTGCCTCCAACTTTTGCAATACTCTAAATAATTTCTTTTGATGTTCAGTAGCTAGCTTTTAGCAGGAAAGTTATGTTTAAAAGTTTGAAAGAGAGAGTATGAATAGGGCTTATACGGTGGAGATAGATAGGAACTTTCAGAGCATTCCTAAGCAGAACTCACCCGATTGTTGGTGCCATCTATATAGATATCCGCATCTGCAACGAGATCCGCGGTCAACATGCCTGAAAGAATGGTTAAAACTTTCTTATCTGCAAACATGAATACTTATCCAATCATAACTGCAATCTTTAAACCAACCTCCGCGGGCAGCACTGAGTATGATAGATGGTGCCCGAGCTGTTCGAAGTTGTATAGCAATTTTCTGGTTTGGATACTTTTCCCTAACGGCTGGTAGTATATCACCAAAGCAGATGCCCAAGTCAGCCAATCCTCCAGCAGCATCATCTTGTCGCTTTCCTCGTTTTCCTTTCATTCTTAGTGACAGCAGAGTAGTTAGAGTGGATGCACCTCGTTTTGATCGCCTCAAGGTCTTCCTTGACTTTCGGGCACGTCGACGACGAGTTTGTTCATCGAGCTCAAATTTTTGACCTCGTTATAAGCTTACTTCAGAATTGGTTTGCTCACCTCAACTTCTGTGGCCTCCAATTCGTCATCCTCATCATCACTGCAGGTCGTTTTCAGAAGCTCACCAATTTTGGGAGTCTCTGGACCAATGCGGAAGGACAAGAACTGTTTTCTGAAAAAATTGTATTGGCAACAAAGATGGTTACGTAAATTTGGCACTGAAGAAACACTAAGGTATGAAAATGTGGTTGGGTCCAACTCCGATACCGATGACTAGAAGCCACGCATTCACAAATTTGCCGCAAGTTTGCATATCCATTAGGAGAATTTATATAGTTGACTACGAATCAACTCGTGTTCAATGGAAAAAGTGATCGATGTCTTCAATTTCGTCTAAATTTCAAGCTTTGTATCACGATTAATGTCCAGCTTCCATCTTTGTTAGCTGAATATTGGTGTACTTGATTCTCTTAACCACCTAAGTGCACGTTTGCCTCCTATATGAACAGTTATACTTGATCCCTCACTGCACGTTGATGAAGTGGGCGCTATGCGCTGAAGCCTCAACTCTTACACAAACTTCTTTATTTCCTAGGCGTCACTAGAGAGAAGTTCCACCTAAATTTCTTACACTGTTTGAACCTTTGATACTTATCTCATTAAGATCTCTGTCTTATCATTTAATAACTCACACTTAGCTCTCATTTTTCCACTTACTCATTGGTGCTTGATACATTTAACATCTTTGTCACTCCACTAAATCTCACTTATACCGCTCATTTCTATGCAACTCGTTTACGCATATAACCTCGGTTATGATACATTAACTCACCCATCTCACCTTATAATCTCTGTATTTGATAATGAATGTTCAGTCACCCAAGTTAGGTTGATATCGGGCTTAATCCATGTGGCTGGTTATATAATCAACCAGCGAGCAACTAGCGATTAATTCGTTAAAATGAAACAAGGCAGAAGTCGCTGCACTTTATGTGTTTGATCAATCCATTTAGCACATTCTTGTGTTATTTTATTTGAGTGAATGTCTTCTTACTACAAAAGTAATTTTTTCCAGTAGTAGATGGTTTTGCGTAAATTAACGACTTGTACCAGGACGACAGTGAAAGGAGAAAGAATTCTTTAAGGAATCCATATTTGTGCTATTTTACTCCAACGGCTATGCAACACTTACCTATGCAACCAGTAGAACAAAGAGTTGATCGTATAGTCGGAAAGGATAAATTCAGCCATATGATTATCGTAGTAAGAGGGGAATGTGACGGGGAATGCTCCGAATGGTGTTCCTGTAATTAGAAAACACGGATCTCAGATTTTAAAGTTGTGTTTTGTGACACCGTACCTCCTTGCGCATTCGGACTAAATTCGCCGCTGAGATCAATGGTGAAATCATTTGAGGTCGCTTGAGTATTCAGTAATTGAAGTGAGAGGTAGAGATCATTGAGCTTGCGCTAAAAATTGCAATCTTGTTGTTGGATTGCGATGCAAGTCCTCTTACCATGTCAAGTTGTCCGCCGAGTAGTTTGAGGAATTGCATTGGGTCTTCACCGCCTCCACTGGCAGCCGGACATTTAGCGCAGAGATTGACAGGAGGAGGCGAAAATGATGGTGGTGGAGCACCACGCACCTAAATCAACTTATCATTTTTCAGGAAAACCATTAGGAATGGTAAACCTTACAGGAGGTGGAGGTGGAAGACGTGGTCCCACGAATCTGTTACCACCGAAGCCTCCCTGTGGCGGCCCTTGGAATCCTCCTTGTTGCCCTTGGTATCCTCCAACTGCAGCCGCCGGGTACGGCTGCACATCGTATCCACCACCAGCGCCTCTTTGCAGTCGCACGACGGTCGCGACACCGGTAGGCACAGCGTTACCATTGGTAACACGATAGATTCGAGCTACTTCTCGTTTCACTCGTTCGGTTGGGATGTAGAGCTGAAGGGGTACACATAAGCTTGTCATTGGTTAGTAGTAAGTGGACCAATAAGAAGTAGGTGCGTTTTAGGCACGCTTCCCCATGGAAAATCCTTGCGCTTCTGCAAGTTAAGTGCTACACACAGTCTTTAGTAGTTTATTTACCGTCTTCCGCTCGTTTCCTTGGCGGAAAGGTACAGCACGGAAACGACGTGGAGGTGCAGCTTGTGCGACAGGACGAGACGGTTGTGCAATTTTACGTAAAGTGGTAGCCTGAGCTCATCACAAGTATTAGTATTAGTGTGCTCACATTAAACGATCCCGACTTACCTGATTTGTATGGTAGACTTGTTGTGGTGTACCTCTTGCCACTGCGGGTTTCTCATTGTAGGCAGCTTGAGGAATTTGTGGTGCTTGTGCGGGTGAGACATTGACAGGTGCTGTCGCTGCGGGACCGGCTGCTGGGGCCACAGCGGTTTGTGGAACTGGCAGCTGCGATGCTGCAGGCCCTTTGCATTGAGTTTGACACTGAAATTTTTTCGGATTTTCTTGCAGAGTAGTTTTTATTCAAACAGCAATTCTTACATATTGCTGACTGGGGGCTCCACCAAGTCCCATCAATGCTCCACTGAATAGACTGAGCATTTGTGAAACACCTACGGCCTGTGGTAGACCGGCCAATTTGGTGTTCACTTTCTCATTGATTATTTGAGGTAGTTGATTGCAAATTTGGCTAGGAATCATCTGTCGCACTTGGTTGGAAATACGTGACTGAAATTTGTCGTATAGGGGATTACGATCTATTACAAAACAACTGGCTAGAGCTTACCCTAAATTGCGAGTTGACAATGTCACCAATCAAGCCACCATTCTCGATGTAGGCGTCTACGTATCCAACTTGAACATTACAATTTACGAGTCGCAGATATGGACCATGTGGTCCTCGTTCGATAGTTAATTCGACGGATATAGATGCCTGAAATGAGGCAAAATTTTGTCGGTTGAGTAGGCATATTTTGATTTTTCCATTCGAAAAAAATCGGAAATAGAAGATCGAGCAAAATTTACAGCTAATAGCGCAAATTTCTAACTAAAGGCAACAGAACGGAGCTTCAAAAAGCAGAGATGGCGATGCTTTATTCTGAAGAAAGGCCAGTCTTTCTTGTGGCTACGCAAATCGGACCCCTCGTAAGTGATTCTCCTTCCAGCTCATGTCTTCTATTAGTTAATCAAGAAATTAAAGTTGCTTTTTATCTGCTTGTTGTGACACCGCAAGGGAAAACCCAGGAACGCATAAGGGTACTGTTCGATAGAGCAAAGCAGGTTCTCCGAATTGGTGTTAGTGCTTTTGCGCCGAAAAATGTTCAACCTGAAGTTTTTGGAATCTCAATAGTTCCCAACGCATTAGAATTGAAAAAAGCAAATCTTTTTCGAGAAGCTTCCTACATCCTTCTAATCGCACACATCTTTACTATCGGCATCATACATTCATATACACGTATACACTCAGATAATCGCCGGGGGCAGGCGGTCCGCAAACTCGCGCTTTTCTGCAGGCGGTCAGCAGAATTTTGGGGCGTGGCCAAACCTTCAACGGGCGGCACTTCCTTTACGGTCGCATATTCTGCCAGTGGGCAGCAATACAGCATTTTTTGCAAGCGCTCGGCAAATAATTCCTTTCAGCGAGCGCTGGCCAAACTTTCAGCAGCGCTCGGACTCTTTTTAGGCATTTTCGGGCGTACGTCGAGCGCAAGTAGGACTCCTCAGATAATCGCCGGGGGCAGGCGGGCACCGGAAAAATAGTTTGCTGATCTCTCGCACCCCGCTCGCGGATTTTCTGCAAAGCAATCAGGACTTTTCGGAAGACCGCTTGCTGAATTCTCGATTCCTCAGAGATTCAGCAATATATCTGCAAAAGATAAGAGCGAAAAAAATTCAACAGGCGGTCTCTCAAAAATCCGCTGACTCAGCGAGCGGTCTTCCGAAAAGTCCCGATTGCTTTGCAAAAAATCCACGAGCGAGGTGCGAGAAATCAGCAATCTATTTTTCCGGTGCCCGCCTGCCCCCCGCAATTATCTGAGTCTGTGTGGCAGAAGTGTCACCGTTGGTTTAATTACTCAAGTTTGAGGTACTTTTTCCCAGCGGAAAGTACCTGGGGGTTGCGCGGTCCTCCACAAAGGACCGTGCGGCCCCCGAAATTTTTGCATATTCTCGCGGAAAGTCCGCGAGAATGCGGCCACTGCGCCGCAGCTAATCCATAAAGAAACCGCGATTGTTCTTCAAGCATTCGTCTTTAATTTCGCCAATTTTCTTCCAAATTTCTGCAAGCGGGCGGCAAAAAATCAACGAACTATTTTTCCGGTGCGCGCTTGCTCAAAATTCGCATGGCCGCCTGCCCCCGGCGATTATCTGAGCAGGTGTACGAGTTCCTTCTTTTTCAAATTCGCCAAATGGCTGGAACGTTTGCCTACTACTCTTTTGTGCCTTAAAAATTCAGCACACTTCAAAATTGCCATCCGAAAAATGGACATTCTACAAGTGCTAGGCATACGTGACGTGGAATGAATTTATCTGTTGCTGTTCTTGTCTTTTTTATCACTCGCTTTTTGTTTTGACTGTATCTTCCCTGCACTGCAGTAACGTGCACAGGCTACCTTTTGTATGTTTTCCTAGCTCTCCCGTGTCTTTCCAGAGCTTCTCAACTCCGGGTGTACCTTTCGTCAGATAGCTTCTCTCACTTTTTATTACCTCCTCTAGTACCTCCAGTCAGGTTCTCTGAAGTCGTTTTGTTTCGGGTTGTTTCTGGCCGTTGCACTACACTGGAGGTAATACTAGTATCTGGGGCGTTGTGTTGTCTTCTTCCGCCACTCCGGTCTGTCATGGCGGGTTCGTGGGGAGGGGCGGGGGTTTCGGTGAGCGGCGGTACTGGCAGCCCCTGCCAGTACACCCGTTTTGGCTTATCTGGCGGGGGCGGCCAGTATAGCCGATCGCCGGGCCTCCGCTCTCCACGACTTGTGTGCTTGATCGGGCTGACGGGCGAAGAGGGAATGAGCTGGTCAACGTTTGTATCTCTTTCCTCCAGAGAGTGCAAAGTAGGTTAAACAAGATCTGGATGACTTATTCATTTCAATACGATTGTTCCTTTGTCGGTTTTTTTCTTTCTTTTCATGTTTTCTATTGATTTGTCGTTTTACACCCTGTTCTGATCTGATTTGTTGTATTGAAGCGCGCCTCCTGGCGTACAAAATGAATAAATAAAAAAATACACAGCTGCGGTATTGTTGTCCTGACTACGAATTGAGAAACCGAAAATTTTCGTATTTTCCTAAAACAATGCTGGGCCGCTTTGTCATGAGTAATTCTATATTACATTTGTAAGTATAACTGTAAATTTTTTAGCCTCTTTCGAGCACATTTATCGAGAGATTCAAAATCCTGCTTCCCACTTCTAAGTTTTTTACACTTGAGAAACCCTAATAGTGCACACTTATACTGAGAAAGGCAAACTGTAATATAAAATTACTTATGTCAGAACGGCCTGGCATTGCTCTAAGAAAGACAAAAGATCGAAAAATTACCCTTGCCTAATCAAGAAGAAATGCAGCTACTGCATATGGTTAGAGAACCACAACCGCCTCCGATAGGCTCCACCCCGCCAGGCAGCTGGTGCAAATTTGTATGCCTGTAACATGACCTGCGTGCTTTGTCGCAAATTGTCCGCGTGACCAACCCTTTCGGGCGAACTAGCCTTCCACCAACTGCACATGAATGTCTCATGTCGATAGTATAGATGTGTGCGAGTGGGATGTCCGCAGAAAGTTTTTGAACGAAAATCCAATTTTCGACTTTTCGAGAACTTCAATTTTGACATTAGCTTTTAAATTTGAATTTTGTAATTCAACTTCACGTGGAACAAACTTGGCGCGGACAATACCATTTTGTACAGCTTGCTATGCTCTATTGAAGAGTAGCCTCATGCTTTCTTGGAGATCGCTTGGTAGAGGTGCCATTACAAGCACATAAGAAGCAAAATAATACTTTGAAAACCCACTATTACTGTGGTGCTCGATATAAATATGTAATTGCTCCAAAAGTTTTCATTAACTTTTTATAATGTCATTATATTTACTCTGCTTCGCTTCTGTTGCTTATCGAATGAAAGTGTGGTCAAGTAATTCTTAGTTTTGAAGATTAGGAACGACTAAGGATTGGAGTGAGCCTAGAACCAAAGCTGTTGAGGCCAGGCCCGGCACGAGGTGGGCAAATAACAGGCTGTAAATTGTTTTGGGTGAAAAAAGCAAACACAGAACATCCCTTTTGCAGGATCCGGGGCGGAGCCCCGGAAAAAATTAGTAGTTTATGCTTTCCGCGTATCATCTTAAGTGCCTCAATAGGCGAACATTGGAGTTCGCGCGCGTCAAACCGCGCTATCGCTGACTGCAGCACGCGTGACGTCACTTAACCGATGCTATTTGCAACAACATACATGACTAGTTCTTAATGTATGCGTAAAGATATGGCACCAAATTTTGCAAGCCAACGAAGAGAGGCTAGTGGAAACAAAGTATGAAGAAGTACGAAAAACTCATGTGAATGAAAGGTGTAATTAGCACTTCTTCCAAAAACTTTGCATAACTGGTGGATAAAGATGTGGATTCAAATGGCTCGTTTGCAGCGCACAGATGACGATATGGTATGAAACTTGGCAGGTACATGTGAGAAGTTGGAAAATTTATGTGATTGAAGGTTGTGGCAAACCTTTTTCTCAAAATTTCGCGCTACCAAAAAATGGAAAAATGGCTCGTTTGCAACGCAGAAATGACGAAATCGCGCAAAATTTGGTATGTAAACGCGCACTAGGACTAAGGAACAACGTGAGTGAAGAGTGTGTCCAAATTTTTTTCACATTAGGTGGGTAATTGCCCACCTAATGCCCACATGAGGTAGGCAAAATTTCTGATTCACATAAGTTTTTCAAAATTTTTATATAAATCTGTTCTGCACCTGAATTTTAGTATATAGTAACATTTGGTTCCGAAACTCCTTCTCTCCTCCTTGTTAGGATCCGAAATAGCAACGAAGCCGGTCTCAGGAGGAAGGCGCTCTTCAATCAAACAATCTACGCAGCTAGCGGAATCAAGTAAGGAACGTAAAAATCGTTAGTGGCGAAGGCGAAGCCGTTTCACCGATGTCCGCTTGCCACCCTCGTGCTGGGCCCTGGTTGGGGCCCGCGTATCAGTGAGGAAAAAAGTCTATACCTTGGAACTCCGACAATACTGAAAGTTGCTGAGCAATTTACTTCTTACTTGGTGTGTATTTATGGAGAGATTAATTATTCGAAGCTAACTCTATACTAGTACCCTGAACTAGTAACTACTACCAATACTACTAAGAAAACACTTTGGAATTGAATGGGCTCACCTGATGGATATTCGCTTGAACGATTCCGGTAAGTGCTATGGGCAAAAGGATAACGATTTGACCACCAAGATTACCAGTAATTCTAAAAAAACAAAAGCTTGTCTTTACTCTCGATCGGCCGCGAGAAAAAAGGCAGGCAGAAAAAAGGAGCAAATCTTGCGGCACCTCTCATGTACAGTATCGATACACTAACACTTACCCGATATCCAAATTTTGAACTTGTAAAACAAGTCTATTTGGAGGTGCTGGGTAGATGACAACCCTTTGTGGGCAACGGTACCGTGAAACGTAAAGGTTGTAAATTTGTACACAGCCATTGACCTAAAGGTACAATATATTAGCAAAAGCGAAAAATTGGCGAAATTCGGGAAAATCAGTTCATCAGGGGCAGTGTTCATATCAAGTGGAGACACCCAAAAGACTAGAGGCGCAAAACGCAAGCAACATAAAGCCCCGCCCACTAATACGTCGCTTTATCTTGTCGAGACCTGTACCGAAGATTCCCTGAGGTCAGGGCGTCCGTTTTGAGTGCAAAATTAAAAAAATTCTCAGCGTTGCCTTTACCTGTGGGATGCACTGCGTAATCGGTGGTATTCTAGCTTTTTTAATCTCCTGATTCAGCACATCGCCTATCATTCCACTAGCGTACTGGAACGCTCGTTGGTTGATTCGTGCTCGTATCCCAGGATAACCTCGGACTCCTTGCAAAAGGACCGGATTGAAATCGGCCGCTACGGCTGCGCCACCCGGGCCACCGTAGGGGCCGACAGCGGCGCCACCGCTATAGCCGCCTCCTCCACCAGCTGAGACGAGTCCCACTAGCCACGCGAGGATTACTATCTGGAAAACTTCGGAGCATTAAAGAAACCACAGCCACCAAAAACTGCTACTTTGATTGTAAGAAACATGCTCTTTCACCCCACCTTATGCACAATCATGCCGTTGCGGCCGGCGATGGCAGGAGGATCTGGAAAGATTTCAGCTATGGCACGAATATGTCAAGTTGTCTGGACGAAAGAGAAATGATGCGGAACAAAAAAGTCGAAACGAGTTCAGCGCTGAGCCGCCAACTGAAAAAGCTTAACAGGTCGGATTGTTGACCAGACTTAGTGAAACTATTGGTGAAAGTCCCCAAAAAATGAAAAGAATTCGTAAGACATCATCTAAAGTGGTGAAAATGGATGGTGTCAGCTGAAGGAAACGGGAAACCCGTTTGATTGGGATTTGCAAGCTTATTGACTATCAACTGCCTTCTTACTTAGCTATCGAAAATTAACAATTATAAGTAAAAAGTTTTGAACAAACAATTTTCCTTGGTTACACTGGATAACTAACAAAGCGAAAATTCAACAGATTGTAGCGCTTAATATTAGAATCCCTCTTCCATAAGAAGTGATCTCCATGTTATCAGTACCATAAGTCACTGTTCAATTGTTCAAGGACGATTTGCAACAATAATGCATTAGTGCAAATGACTGTTAATGCATTCAGTGTCTTATGCGATAGAAAAGGAGATGCAAAGCAAACACTAAAATGTCAGTGTAAGAGGTTACGTGTATAATATATTTTAGGATTTAGAGCATGGAGAGGAACATGAAATATGAATCAGTCAATAAGAGGAGGGGGCCTGAAATTCTAAAAGCTGTCATTTCTGTTGGCCATATTATTACCGTGAATCCCGCAACTCCTATTTTTCTGTACTAGTGATAGAAGATCGATTATAGATTTACATACTTCAAGTTCAGTAATTTATAATCCTCTTTTCTTAAGCCCGTATGCACGTACATCCCCGCGGAGAGGGGAGGGGCTCTGAGAGGGGAAGCGTCATATTTCGTTGCCCTGTATACCTTTCTCTTTCCTTCTTTTTCAGTGATATGAAGGTTCTCATACCCTGATACCTACGCATAATGGATGCCAGGTTACTGGCATGATTGATTAGATTTTCAACAGTTTGAGTGATCCCCTGGGGATCCCCAGGGGATCACACAAAGTTGTGAAAATCTAATCTTGTACGGCAATAACCTGGCATCCATTATGCGCAGGTATTAGGGTATGAGAACTTTCATATCACAGAAAAGAAGGAAGACGAAAGATGTACAGAGTAGCGAAATATGACGCTTCCCCTCTCAGATCCCCTCCCCTCCCCGCGGGGATGTAGTGCATACGGGCCTTAGCGAAGCCTGAAAAAGCAGAAAAATCCTTATTATTAAATTCCAATGTTTATGTATGTCTCATATATAAAATGAAAGTATGTCTTTCTGTGTGTCTGTACGTATGTCCAGATAGAAATTTTTATTCTCAAACCGATCCGGACCAAACTTTGCACACATACACTTCGGGCGGGGCGAGTGTCGTAGAGTGCTTTCAGTTATTGATGGATATCGATTTTATCAATTTTTATCGATTTTTTTTGCAGAGTTCACCTACGGGGCTTGGAGTTCGCACAGGGGGGGGGGGGGATAAGTGGTCATGGCGATTCAGAATACAATATTAGTTTTCAAAATTATCGATTACTTTGTCGATTTTTATCGATTTTTTCCAAAGTTTGCGCTACAGGGCTGGGAGTTGGCACAAGGGGGTGATCGAGCCTGCTGATTACGAATACACTATTAGTTTGGCGCTATTCGGATATCCGGGCCCCAAAATTTCTTTGTCATAGAGCTTGCTCAAGCTTCGTCTATAAGGGCTATCTTACAGGCTGATTACGGATATCACACTTTCTCCGCAGAACGTCTCCCGTGTAGTTACTATTCCTTTTCTCCGCAACGAATTCTAACTGATGTACAGTTTGGTCTCCCAGAATGCAAGATTCTTCGCTATGTTCGATGTTTCTATTTTTGTTCACCGAATCAAGAAAAACAAAAAACGTATCCACCTCCAGTAATGCCTCTATTTTGTAGGTAATGCAACTTTCTCGAATTATCTTTTTTCTTTGCTTCAGTGTTCTCCTTGTGGCCCTTTCGTCCTTTTTTCTTGTTGATCGTCCCCCTCTTCCGAGGGTTTTATTGTACTTTTCCCTCCTTTTTATGTCTTAATATCCTTTCGAAAACCTTTGAAACCTTTATTTTTCTCTCTGGGTTATGGCCAGCTAGCCTTTGGGCTCGCTGGTCCCCAAAAAGGGGGCTTTGATCAACCGCTGAAATTATTGATCTTCCTCGTCTAGAGTCATTTGGATGTCGACTTTATAGTTAAATAAATAAGCAAAGCAGATAGGTGTACGGTAGAAGGTCAAAAATCATGTATTTGGCTGAATTCGGTCCAGAGGACTTAATCGGCAGAGGGCGCAGGGGTAGATGAGCATGCTGATTACGATTATTGACAGGGTCGGGCGGAGCCGGATTTGCCAGCTAGTTGTTCTATATAGCACTTCAGCTAAGCTAACCTCTTACCTAATTACCCACATATGTTTCGTATTTTTTTCGGAATTGTTCCAATATGAACCATTAACGTGCTGCCTTTCGATCGTCTTAACACATTAACTCCAGCATATATAAGACGCTTATTCAAAGTTGGCTTGTTAAAATTGATCGAAAGACAGCCACGTTGTTAGTTCATATGGGAACAATTCTGGAGAATGCACCATATACCCAGAAAAGTCAAGTGGCTGTCATAGTACTTTTCCATTTTGCCACAGAGTCTACTAATTTTTACCACATAATGAATATATGACAGCCGTCGGTTTTGAAACTAATAGGTGTCCTATATCCTTTCCGATTTCAACATCAAATCAGTACGTCTTGACAGATAGAGGACCTAAAACGTAACAAATGCACGGTAGTACTCCTCAGAGAGTAGAGTATATAATCACGTATGTGGAAGAAAATGAAAACTATAGAGGAGTTTGCTATTTGGATCAACTTTTTCTTCATTTCTAAGAAGAAAAAAGCTACGCGATTTGTGTGTAAAATCTAATCTTGGACCTTGGGATCTCAATGGGATCTTCAAGGTTTTGAAGGCAGCGTTCACCCAGAATTTGGCCCCCATGTTTTCGTCATTCTGGGGCCTTTCCGTAACCTTGATTGCAGTTCCGAACTTCGAACTCTCCAAAATTCACAAAAAATCCTATTCCCGGGGACCCTGTCTTAGGGGCGCGGACAGGTTCGAATCGCTCGACCTCGTCGGCATGCCAGCGGGGAGGAGCTGCAACTGCATAGGTGCAGTTGCAGCAGTGTGCAGCTTCTGCTCACTGCCATCTCAGTACGTGTCGAGAAGCAGACCCTGGCTGAGCGGTGTCTGATATCAGACTCCGCACCAGTGACTTCCAGGCCCCTTATCTCCATTCAGAGACAACGTTAGAAGAGCGGACCAACGCAGATGCCCCTTTTCTGGGGCCTACATTCAGAATCGACACTAATCGGATGGGGTTAGGTTTAGCCTGGACACTGCCTTTAAAACAGAGTCACGTTGATTTAAGCTAAATTCCGCTTTTGAGTACTATAAGAATATAACTATAACTACAAACTTTACATGGAATACGATTTAGGCGGGTGCTTGATGATCATCTTGTAGACCTTGCTTTGCTCTATCGTAGGTAACCCGAGCTGCACTCAATAAAGAAAAGGACAAGAAAGCTACAATTTTTGTCGAAGGAAAGAATTATGGGGCACCCCTACAATCACAACCATTTGTGTGCGAGATAATAAAGGATTACGCTTGGCATACCAAATTGCTGTATTATAAGGTTGTGCAAGAGTTGGTATTTGTTTGTGAGTCTACGTATAATGAAACAAATGAGAAGTTAGGATATAATTGCCAAGATGCAAAATTTCACAGCAATTTTCATAACTATTTTACACTATCCAGTTTCGGGGCTAAGAACTATACTGGTAGTCCCCGATCAGTGGTTCCAGGGAAGCTTCAAAATTTGGAAAGAGAGGTAGCCTACAGAATCTTAGCAGAGTGGAAGGCTTAAAGTCTATAGACAAGTCAAGACAAATACATTGAAAGTAAAATCAAAAACAACCGAATGACACGGCAATTAATTGCACTCATGTTCGTTGTGTTTTTGCAATGAACTTTTGCAACTTTCTCCATTACAGATAGTGGACCGCCAAGGACTTCTACAATCACTCAAAGAAAATGCAGCCGCTTTTTGGCTTTTCACGACTTCGGTATTGAAGATGATGTTGACAAGGATTTATGATAGTCGAACATGGATTCTGATGTTCACAAGGTTATCGAGGATGTAGAAGTAAATAGCGACGAAGACGAGCATGATTATGTACCATGAGACCAGCTTGGAACCTTTAAGTGACATAAGATTTAACAAAGTTGGACACTTGCCAGTATATGAAGAAGGTATTGAACAGCTTTGTAAATTGATGTCAATAGCGGACGTTCACAAGTACGTTATGAAAATATGATATTATTTAATGATAATGATAATAATATAATAATATAATATCAATATTTATCTTTGCCTGAGAATATGTTTGGAATTTTATACTGTAATTAAGTAAGGTTTGAGATGTTGTTCCAGTAAAGCCTGTT
This sequence comes from Cylicocyclus nassatus, assembly GCA_958299035.1. Taxonomy (NCBI): domain Eukaryota; kingdom Metazoa; phylum Nematoda; class Chromadorea; order Rhabditida; family Strongylidae; genus Cylicocyclus; species Cylicocyclus nassatus. Next base: position 82,216,469 of record CATQJL010000112.1, read on the forward strand.
AGTGACATTGCAACCACTTTGTATTTTCTTCAAACGATCAATAAGTTTCCGTATTTATCTTGATTGTTACTTACTGAGGTGGGTACCAAATAATATCAGAAAAAAATTCTCTGTACAGGAGCACATACGAGAAAAGACAAAACAGCTTAGATAATGCAGCCACAGAAATTTCTAATTTTGTTTTCACTTTTCTGTCACACACCACACAACAAATGACAAAATGACATCTGGAAAACATGGCAGTCAACATGACTGCGAAAATCAGGTTATGGAGGAAATACTGGAAAATTTCCGGTGCACATTTGATGGTAACTTTACAGTGTGTTGCACGTCCACAATCATTTAGTCATGCCTGCCCCTCGCGAACAACACTGAGTCCAGTTTTTGAAAGTGCCAAAAGGCCAGCGAAATCAATTGTGGGGCGCACAATTTATTACGCAATCAACTAGGACACGGTGCTAAGTCAAGGGTAAGGGGGGGGGGAGGGAGATAGAGACGGGAAAGTCCAAAAAAATCAAGAAGATGACTTTGTTCCATTCTTGCTTACTGTACTTCTGCCACTTCATTTTTTATGCATGGAACGCCTTGAACGTGGGGAATGAAAATATTATAAAATGAAAATGGAAAGTGGAAAAACGGCTGTTTTGCACTACAGTACGCAAATCAGCCTGCCTGACTTGTCTTAACGTGTCGCCGCACGCGGTATGGCTTTCTTCGCCCCTATATTCGCTTAGGCAAAAGCTACAGCGGGGTGGATTGTGCAACTGAGGTCCTATGTGGAAATGCCCTGACGGCGTAGTGCAAATAGGACTGCGCCTAAAAATGAGATAACCAAAGCTCTTCACTAATTTTGCTACATTGTTAAAACCTTCTGATTCCTACTCTTACCCCCCCCCCCCCTCCCCAAATCCCTCCTGCTTGGCAGATTTCAAACGATTGTTCAAGAGAGACATAAAAATTGCAATTGCGTAAGTAATAACGCATAAATTCCTGCCGAACGGGAAAGAAAACCGAAACTTGGCGTTCGCTCCCCCCCCCCCCTCCTCGTCTTGCTTCTTCTTCCTAGTTGTCTGCGTTCGTCTTTATGACCATGTGTGATAGTCTTCAAAACTTGCTACATGGAATCGACCAAGCATACGAACTTCGCTAAGAATCGAAATTCTCGGTGTGTACAAATGCCTATGTGACGGGCACACCTAAGATAGAATCGGAATAAATATTTTATATATTGCAATAAAAATTCTTATGGTAGCATGAGCAGAAGTTAAGCGGAAGTTTAATCAAGCGAATTTTCCGAAGAATTTCAGCCGAGCGAAAGTAATTGAATAAAGTTCAGCTGTTTTTTTTGAACTTGCTTTTTTGAACAATTTATCGCAAAAAGTAGAAAACATTCACTATTTAAAAAAAACTAAGAAACAAATTCAGATTCGCGAAAAATAGAATTTTTCGCGAATTTGAATTTGAGAATTGAAGAGAAGGAGAAGGAGAATTGAGAGAAATATTGAAGAGTACACTCTTCACAAGGCTCAAGGCTCTCTCGAGAATGTAAAGTATCCGTCGAAAGTGCGAAAGCGAAAACGCAATGAAATCCATTTTTGTGAGAGTGGTGTTTAAAGAGCCGCAAAGCGAATCACAAAAATGTTCAGATTTGAAATTAGAAGGATGAAAAAACATCATACTAGGATATGGAAATCAGTAAGGTGGAAAGAACGAGGTGATAGAAATGAGAAAGAAATTCAGGTAGGAAAAAAGTAAAATCAAAGATTTTTATTCAAATGAGAATGTTCTATAACGGTAGTTTTCGCAAGTATTTATTGATTTTGATCAACGCTCCGACAAGCTGCAAATCAACAGAGGAAATAGGTGAGCGTCCTATCCGATGAAAAATTTTCTTCACTTTCCTTGTTGATCGTTATATCGACTTATTGATTATTTTACATTTATGCCGATGTCGTTTTGCTGCGCAGCGGCAGCAGAGCGGCTGTTATTTAGAAATAATTTTAAACGATACAAATAATATTAAAAATGGAACAAAAAATAACTACAACATCACAAAAAATAGAAATTTGCTTTATAGAAAAAATGGGAGATTTTACAAAGACATGCTATGACATGAATATCTCGTAGGGGTTTTTTGGTTCTGGTAGAGGGGGGGGGGGGGGGAAGAGAGAATGGGAGATGGAAGTGCTAACAAAGCGCTCTCTATGGCTTTGTGCGGATACGAAAACTAGTCTCCTTGCAACGGTCAGGAATAGCTAATAAACAATATGCAATAGACATATTCTTACACCATTTACGACTTATGAAACCCATGCCATATACGGGTTTGATAAATCATAAACGCCACGTATCTAAATCCGCCGTAAAGGATATAGCATCGTAAAACTCAAAAGACACGCGTTTGAATGCTATGCACAAGCCTAGTTCATCTTGGGCTGCTATACAGCGTAAGGCTGCGCGGGGACCAGTTCTCGCAATCATAGATTGGTTCGCGTTCACTTTCTAGTGTTGAAAAAATGTTGGTTAGTTTGTAGTAAGCTCTTCGTATACTAGTAAATCACAGATGCTATGCACGAGCTTGGTCTGATCTAGGTTAACAGCTACTAAATTTATGTTAGCTTAGGGACCAGTTCTCGCTATTACAGATTGGTGAATTGTGGATGTCATGCATTTGAGTTACTTCCAATTAGTAAATTGTGCGTTGAGGGATGCATTTTTAAAAGACTAATGAATCATTGATGCGATGCACAAGCCTGGTTTATTCTCACTTATTAGCTACTACAAATTACGTCAGCTTAAGGACCAGTTCTCGAAAGTTACCAACTTCGGAATTACGTAGCTATGCAACCCTGGTTTATTGTGAGGGTATGATGCAGGTCAATTGGGACAACAGACAAACCTAATATAATTACGGCTTTAATAGATGTAGTTCAGATTGGAGACCAGTTCTCGCAATTGCATTTCAATGATTTGTATCAAAATTGCTGTAACCTTTTATATACAAGTTTATGGGACTACACGTGTTGCAGGCTCTGGCTATTGCGGGTGTAGCCACATACCGTACCCCTACCGTAATTTTACGATAGCCGGACAAAAAACAAAAATTACAAGTAGCGATGGCGCTTTTCTGAGGGATGTGACCAAAAGGAACTAATAAATTACACAAACTTCCATCGGATAAAATAAGGCACTGTGCGAGCACGACCCTATAGTTCTGGAGAATAGGTTTTTACCCTGGTGAACTTCCTGTAAGAGCAGCTAATTACACTCTAGGGATACGGTAGTTCAAAGGTACAAAGTCGCATCAAGAAAAAAACGCTAGAATACGCAATACTACAAAAAGTGTAGGAATAAAGGACTGAACGACATGAAAAGGGAGTTTCAGGAAAATGAGTGTTGGAAAAGAATTCCCATGCAATCCAGAGCCGGCTGTCGAAGTAGTCATGTATAAGAAATAGTAATCTCTTTCAGAGTGATGGCAATTGATGTTTACCAGGTTCGAAACTGGTTTTCCCAAGATATCAACACACCGCTGCGCAAAAACCAAGCCAGTTGCGCTGCGGGCAAAGTGGCGAAATGGCGAGATGTGGAGATATGTAAGTGATAGCCGATTTCAAAGATGCGAGATGGCAGTGCGCGGATTTCCGCTTCCGCCACCGCCCCCTCGGCGGCGCGTCTGCCGTCGCCGCGCAGACAATAAGCAAAACCAGTCGCTGGTTTCATTTCGTTGACCTTGTGCCTGGTATGTGACTGGATAAGGGAGACAGACAGCTGAATTGAGTCATGTCGGCCGTTGAAACCTGAATTTGGACGCCGGGCGTCTACACTTCACGCTTTCACACCTGCCATACGTGAGCCGCGCCATTGGAGGAACTAGCTGACCAATGATGATCGACTGTAAGATGAAAATCTTTGAAATCGTTCATGATCACAGATCGCGGCGCACAAGACGTAAAGGTCTATGATAGTTATGGGTATGCGACAGTGAGGTGCAGGGGCGGAGCAGCTACGGATTAAACTGGGTGGGTAAAGCAGGTACGAAAGGGGTGGACATAAGTGGTTGGGCGGAGCCTGTAGTTGCGCTCTTCACTGTCGCAAACGCATAACTACCATAGACCTTTCCGTAAACGAATGTACTATCTCGTTCCATTTTCTATTTAGGATCAAAAGTCATCCAAGAAGAGCACGCATTTTCTGTAAATCATTTTTTGGCTTTTGGTAAGATTACGGTAGGTATACTGTCGTTCTCGGTTAGAAGGCGTGGCAAAATTGTTCCACTTGCTTAATGGCTAGTATGACGGAACGATAGATATCTGATCATCCCCAAGGAAAAGTAGAACTATGGTGTGACCACATACCATGTACTTATATGGAGGCGGCTTACAGAAATCAACACAATTCAGTGCAGAACGCAAGCAACTCGTAGCTCCGCCCACTCTTATTTCATGCCACTATATCGCGTCATCAAGACCTGTATGAGCTAAGATTCAAGCAAACTAAAGCACCGCCCACTCTCCAGCACGACAATCGCGTCAGAACCTGTATACTAGTCAAAACATCTCCATCAACTTGAAGCACCGCCCACTCTTGACTACGTCTTATATCAAATTGAGACCTGTGAGCCGGGACCTCAAGCAACTCGAAGCATCGCCCATTCTTGGCCATATCACGTCAAATCAGTAAATAAGATCAAAGGCACAGATTTTTACTGCCGAAGGTGGTGACAGGGGCGGAGCTTCTCGTTTAGCGCGAAACTTGAAAATTCTCACCTTCCACTGCCCTCAGACGAGGAGTAAGCTGTATTCAAACGTCAAATTAGCTACTATTAGCGATTTTTCAAAGATTGAGGACCACAAGGCGTTGGTGGAAGCTCTCAAAACGAAAATCTTTGAAAAAATACTCTTCCAACAAAGTGTTTTTCCTCTTTGCTACTTGTCCCACATTATATGACGAGGATATTTCTGTCTTTTACGAGGAGCTCTACTAACCAAAAGAAAGCCGATTGCTGGATTTACGAGGCTATAAGTGCGCCTTCCTCAATGCACTAATGTTGTACATTAGATCGTTATGTGATCGGCCGGCTAGCGACTAGTCCATAAGCTTGGTACATTATGAAGAACCCTCAACGCTAAATGTGCGAGCGTCAGAAAAAGCGATAGCCTACGATGAAGGGGTCGAAGTATAAATAGTTATAGACACTTATAGAACAACGTAAAAATAGTGGGAGAGAATCAGGACAAGGGCAGGCAAATTTACGGCTAGACCACAAAAGTAAACGGTAGACCTTCATTTTGTAATTCAGACAAAGCACTCCATGAGGACAGTACCGAGTTAAAATTGGAAAAAAATGTAGAAAGGAGGGTAAAGAGACAAGAGAGAAGAAGACGTAGCCTATCAAACACCTTTTTATGGCTAAGATTCTTTTATTCTCGCTTTGAAGGCCAATGTATTTGTTTATTTTGGATTCTTCGCAATATTTACAATATTTATGCACCCATGTTTGTTTTATTTATTTCCTCGCCTTTTACTACCCCTATATTATACTTCAATGCTTGTCATGCTTGAAATGCATCAATGTTCGCTAAACCTTTGTGAAAATATCAGAATTTGATTATTCACTTATTTATGATGATTTTATCCAGTATACAGCAGGTGCATCGTTTGAAATTAGTGGATTATTTGTCACAAAATCTCGAAAAAATTCCACAAAAATTGGACGCTGTAATCAAGACTGAACGTTAAGTCATATGGAATTTCGCAACTTTTCTGCCCAAACAAATAAAAAAGCACAGAAAAATTCTTATAACTTCGACAAATGTTATTTTGATAACAGCTGTATTAATCGTATACTGTAGGCGAGGTCATTGCAGAAGAGCAACAAAAAAAATCGAACGAAAAATCAGAAATTTCTGGAATTAAAAAAGATAAGGTTTAGTGTTCTGTTCTATAAAGATAACTTCTAAAGTATAAGTATGCATTAATCATTATAACACCTCTCATCTTTATAAGGTAGTCCCGCGAAAAAAAAAATTTTTAGAGGTCGAAAGATACTTGGGTAGTAATCATTTTTGGGCCCTTACAAAGATTGGACTCAAATAATCTTAACGAAAAAAAGACAAGGATTTGAATCAATCCAAATTACGATTTGTAAAACGCCCACATACAAAATACTACAAGATTCCAATCAGAAGCTGCTGAAGCTCAAAAACTTTGTCATCTACGCCTTATAGATAGATTAGCAGATTCTAAATTTAGCACACTGGATGAGAGTGGGGGATCGTGAAATGATTGCTACAGATCGATGCTTGTGTACAGTGTCTCCTCCGTATGTGTGTAGACCTGTGTGCTGTTGGGGACGCTTAGCCGCTTTTCGACCGGTCTTCTCTGCCCATATAAGTAGCAAAATGCGTCAGATCCGCAATCACACACATATATGTACAGAGTGACAAAGTCAAATACCATTTCTCATTTAAAGGGGGCCGAGAGGGCGCGGGGGGGGGGGGAGGGCGCTGAGCTTGGTTCGCTGGCAGGTCCTACGGAAGCCCAGAAGCCATATGGGTAGGGTAATACCGCGAAGGGGGAGGAGAGGGGGGGGGGGGCAGAGAAACACGAAAGGCAGTACGGTAACTCTTTGTGTTATAGCGCTATCGTAACATAAGCTATGGCTCCCTCACGACATCTCATAGCTTCTTCCACTCCCCCCCCCCCCCGCTTCCATCTTCCCATTTTCCTTGCCCACAACTGGCAACTCCACCTGCCTCCTCCCTCTCCATTTCCCTCAACAACTTGCTAATGAAATTGTTGACATTGGTCAGCCGCCAAAGAAGAAAAAACCCTACAAAGAAGTGCTGCCGACAGACAGCTTGGTCGCGCGCTAAGTGAACACAATTATTTCTTTAATCAAAAAAACTTCCGCACCAAATTAGAACTATGGATTGATTAAGGAAGAAGAATCGATAGTACATATGTGAGCATTGAAGCACCTGAAGAGAATCCCATAGGGTAGGGAGGAGGACAAATTTTACTAATGGGACACGCCCTCCAAAATTTTTTTGCAACTTCCAGCCGTGCGCTTCTGAAATAAAGAGGTGGAGATGGCCACGCTCAGGGCATTATTTTTACGAACTAATTCGGACTTTCCAAATTCTCAGAAATTATTTTGATAACCTACAAATAAAACTTGTCGGTTTAGATTGTAGAAAAAGTACAATCCCAAGAGCTAATAGATGTGAAGGGCTATAAAGAGTCTCTAATTTGAGAGAAGAAGAGAGGGAGGCACTTCTGAGAAATTTTTATGAAGAAGTCCTTGACCCACCTGCCCAATAATATTTTTTTTTACAAAAATCCAAATTGTTTGAGAAATATTTTTTTACAAAGCACATTGAAGTAAAAATTTAGAACGAATTATTTCTAATGTGAACTATTTCCCTCCATAGTTTGGAAATGCTAAAGTTTCGAAATGATCTCCAGAGGTTTGTAAAAAAACACCTCCCCCCTCCCCCCCCCCTTGTCCTCTCCAATCCCTCACCTATTCTTTTGACTTCAATTCGCTGAAGAGGCTCGTCGTTATGCATTAGAAAAGATTTTTCAAAATCTATTGACAGTTCTTTTTGCACACAATTTGCTCTTTTCTACACACATCCATTTCAAAAAAAAATTTTTAGCTCTCCAACTAAAAAATAGGAGATTTTTCAGCACCCACTAGCTCAAAAAGTTTTTTCTTCAAAAAATTCTTCCTGTTTTTTCAGAGCAAAAATCTCGTATGGAAACGGCAATTCACGCCGCATTGCAAACTCAGTTAGCCATAAAGTCCACGCCAAATAGCGGGAATAGAAGTGCAACGAACCGGTTTAGAGAAGCCGAAAGGCTTGAAACGGCTTTCGTTTGCTTAAAAGTGGAGATTTTAGAGAAATTCCATGTTTAAAGATTGTACAAATCTAAAGCTGGAGGTTTGATGATTGTAAGTTTGAAGAGAGAAGATAAGGGCGGGCGATGGAAAGAGTGAGTTTTGCAGAAATGTCTTTTCTTAGAAGTGTTCCTATTAATTATTTATTTAACAATCTATTTACTTATTTATGTTTGTGTTTGTTTATATATCCCCAATTCATTGATTCATGGAGTACATATCAAAGACGTGCGCCAGAAAAGTGAATTACAAAAAAATACCAAAAATGTGCAAGTTACTAGTTTATACAATTTAGTAATTGAAATAATTTTTGAAATGAAAATCTGACTAACCCTGTAATCATTTTCGGAGTTATGAGCCCGCAAAAAAGTATCCCAAACTTTTGGAATGCGCATTAACGCCACGTTCCTCTAGTAGGAAAAATCAATTATCTCCCCCCCCCCCAAAATACTAGGTACGACACTGATTCTTACCCAAAATAGTCAGGAAGGGAAAATAACAAAATATAGTATTTCAGCATCCACAAAAAATCCACATATAATTCATCAATATTATTTCAAAAAATCATCTCTATTATTTTTTTTTACCTGAAAATACGCATCTTTATTGCTTTCATTTACCAATCAATCTTCTGAAACTTTATCTAGAAAAAAGTAGTGGTTACTCCTGGACATTTAGGCGAGATGGCGAATGAAAAAAGTTAAAACATTGATTTCTCAACAGAAACACTTCCAAAAGAGCGGAGAAGGAAAAGAAAGTATCAAACTTGTTCTCAAGTGTGTAAAGGCACGCATTCGATAGATGTTTTGCTTATCAAATGAACTGGCATGGAATAAGTGGAAGAGAGGAAGAAAACATAACTTTTGGCGAAAAAGTGTGGTTAAACTCAGTGTAATTTTTCTTATCGTTTGATCGTTTTTGATTTTTGGGTATTCAACCTCTACTTGAAAAAATTGCCAAAATTTAGATAGGGGTAAGGTTAGATAGCGTAAGGAACAAATGGAAGTGAATTTGAGAGCAGGGAGGGGGGAAGGAAGATGTAATGAATAACAAAGACGATAACGGTAGTAGTTTCTTTAGTGTGAGCTTCCGTGAACCTTCGCGCGCGGTGCTCGCCTGGCCGCGTGCGGCGTCGTGATGGACGAGGCATGACATGGTTACCAGAAAATCCAAAGCAGAGAGGAAGAAAAACGATCTAAAATGTCAATTTACACTTAACGTGTCTAACATGATGTGATTGAACAAACGTAGTTACACGCACAACTTGTATGGTCTTGTAAACTTGCTCCGCCCTTTTTAAAGCATGGCCAATCGCGAGATATGCTAACCAATCAGGGGCGCGCTTTTCATATTAAGCAGTTCAAGTTACTTTTGGCCTACTCTATTGGTAATGGAGTGTGATAGTGAGGGCTACCCCAAATATGTAGAAATCGAAAATTTACAATATCCTCTCCCCTATTCCCAGCGACATATATTTTGGACTTCCACTTTTTGTTATGAAATATTTGAGCTGTGTTCGCACTTCGTATAAAAATCAAACAAGGAATATAGAGAAAGTCATTAAATCATCCAGGAATGTCGGACATTACGCAATGTGCGTCAATGACAAGCACTCACAAATAAGAAAATGGCGAAAAAAAAAACACTCCGAAGATCTTCCGCTCGCCGCGCGTTTTGGAAGAGACCTTGACGCTGTGAAAGTGCATCTCAAGTCTAGTTCGACTATGCAACGAACCGGTCCTTGCTAAGAATTTGTCGAGTGACCATCTATCAAAATGTGCAAAGCGATTGATCAAGTTTCCGGAATCGAGTATAGAATGTTGTGCAAGAGCAGATAGTAAATGACTTTGATTTTAAAAAGATAAAATTTGCAAGAAAGCCCTAATAGGGTTGCTAGAAGAAAATAAAGTTCTGTAGAAAATCTTATTTCTTAAAAAATCAATCTCATACCAAATAATCACTGTTGGCATGTTGTCAACTTTCATCGTCAACGCAGATAACGCACAAGCTGCGGGCGCTGCGGCGGCGCCGTATGGAGCTGACGCTCATCGCCAAGAGAACACGTGCAAAGAAGATACGCAGACGTGTTTGAGCGACCGCGATCGTGCGTTTTTAGCGTCGATTGCAAACCATGGAAATTTTGAAAAAACTAATAACCAGTCCAAAATCTCGTATCCTCCCTTGATCACAATAAATTGGACTTCTGAAGCATGCGGTTTTTCTTCTCGAAAATCTAAGAAAAACCTAATCTGATGATCCATAAGCTAGATATAGGTTTTTTGTTACAGCTTGGTTCTTTCTATGAAATCCTACTACATCCAGATATTTACACAAGAGGATAGAAGAATTGAACGTTTTTACCGCCGTCCGCAAGTTTGCGTCAATATCCTTGATCTAGGAGACTGCTCAATGAATGTCAGAAAACTTGTGTGGATTAGCTCAAAAAACTAATCCCAAAATCTGCGATCACACTAATGCCATACATTTCTTACTTTGTGGGTGAATGAGCGTAGTTGTCCCTAGTGGGCGTGGTTGTCCCAAAAAGTGGATAAAAACAATATCCTCCCGAAAATTCATGCAGGCCCCTGTATGTCACAGAAAGAAAACGAGGCGACACCGTAAACAAATCACTAAGGGATACATAACATACTTACAAGTGTATACCGACGCATAAGAGTAGAACGCAAGGGGGGGGGGGGGGAGGAGGTGGGTTAAAGGAGGGTGGGGGAAGAGGGTCTAATGAGTAGACTACATTGGTTCAGGAAGGAAATACCTACTAGCATCATCAGTTTTGTAACCAACAAATTCAAGAAAACGAAACACCTTCAAGTACAGCGCATTACACGATACAGCTATTTACTATTTTACAATAAATTTGGAAGGCAGCATTTCTAGCAATTCAGAACCGCCCGACAATGAATATTTGATGATACATTCACAAAAATTCCCAAAATGTAGAAATAGTAAATAGCTGTATCGTTTTGTATCCGGCATGATGCATTTGAAACATTTGAAGCATTTCAAACGTAATATTGAAACACGATTTTATTACTTTTATGCATAGAAACAGAAAGCGGAATAAATCCAGGAGCTACTTGAAAAGAATGATAAATGTTTCAAAATGTTCGGTGAGGAGTGCGTCACACCTGGTTGTCCTGAGTCTTTCTAGTGTAACGTAATAAATATATACTCAAGATAGGAGATGCATGTCTATACAATCCAGTCAGCGTGACTGAACGAATGCCAGAAAAGATAAGGTGATCAAACTCGTTTCTCGCATACAATGCCAAGTAATTGTATGGGCAGATGTAGATGGTAGTGGGAACGGACGTTTGGCGAGGAGACATAGGCACCCACGGTGTTCTCAGACAGAACAGGATCTCTGTCTACACCGCTAGAACAAGCAATTGTAGTTTACTCGTTGTTTACTGTACCGAGACTGGAGAGGAGTGACAATGACGAGGAGGGTGGGGGGGGGGGGGAGGAGAGGGCGAGGAGCTTTATGCTTAAGCCTTGGATTGCAAAGAAAACTGCAAAAAATGCAATAAAATGTCATGTTTGATTGAAATGGAAATTACCGTAACAAATAAGCTATCAAAGTTGTGATCACCGCGTTAGGCTCCTGCATGTCTGCGTATCTACGCTCCACGTTATCTCTTTGCGACTGAAAGGCGTTGAGGATGCGGCGCGGCAGTAAACATAATTTGTCACCACTTTATTCATTGCGCTTTTGACTATAACCAACGAAATAAAACTTACACAACTTTTTTCCGAGTTTTAACATTCGAAATAGCAGACAATTATTCATAAATTTCTAATGAGTAATAAAATTGTGTTAGTCACGAATAAATTTGCCAAACTTGTGACGTTCGTGAGAGTCACACATAAATCACCACTCCAAGCATTTTTCACGCAAATAACAAGATAAAAATTGGAGGTTTCGTTCCACCTTAGGAAACAAAATGATAGAAGAACATGATGACGAGAAGGGATTGAAATTTAATAGTCCACAATTAGTTGAAGATCATGTGTACGTTAATAAACCGGTTTGGAAGATAATTTTTAGATGTATGAGCTCATAACTTGAAAATCGGTGACTTCATGAACATCAATATCGAAGTGATGGTGAATTGAATTATGAGTGAGAATGATTATTTTTATTAAAACAACGGCTAATCTATAAAAGCGCTAAATAATCAAATGCTCACAACTCATTTTTTGCCTCTGTAAAGAAGGCCTGAAGAATTATTAGATGGTTTTAGAATTCAAAAATGTTTTTTTATCTCTCAGTTTACAAAGTGTTAAATAAATTTGATCCAACCGTGTAATTAGTGCATTAACGAAAAGTGTCGATGAGAACTTAAGAGGATGAAATAGAAGAAACAACACAGATCTGTAAGATAAAGTCTTTTCTTTCTGTGTCCATCTAATGCAATCAACTAATAACTTTATCCCACCCCCCCCCCTCCTCTCCCTCTCCTTCTCATACCTTTTTCGCAGAAAATAGGAATTGCCAAAAGCACAAAGAAAATAATCTGCAACGGGTTCTAGGCGAGTTCACTGTAACATCGTTTGCACCTATGTTGCTGCTGCATCGTAAGAGAAAGTGAAGTAGGAAGGGATAGGAGAAGCAGGGAGGAGGGGGGGGGGGGGAGTAAATGTTCCCCTAGAGAAAAGGCTTAAAGAAAGTTAAAGGTTTTATGGGTAAAATGAGGATGTAATTTTGGATATTGTACTATAGAGCACTTCTTCCTAGTAAAATCCATTTCCCTTTCATAGTAAAAACTAGTGCGGTTCCTCAGTAGATTTTGTTTTCAAAAATTCGCAAAATTAACGAAACTAACACTCTTAAAAATTCGCTGCGCAATAGGAATCCAGCAATTGTGATTCTATTTACCATAAAATGGATGGAACTCAAGACAGTTTGTAAAAGTAAGCGTAAAACCATTCTTTAAAACCACAGTATTCTTCATTTAAAACCCAGCAGAAGTTGGACTAGCCTCCGTTCAGCTTTACTTGATTGACATTTCTAGCAAATGAGCAGTTATAAAGGTGCTCAAGGTAGACGTCACTCCAACTCTTCACTCTTGTGAGAAAAAGAAGCAATAGGGCTTGACAAGAAAAAAATGTTGGGCTTAGAACTCTATTATCGAATTTTCGTCGCAAATACGAACTAGCACCGGAATAACTACAGACTATACTATAAGACTACAGAGACGCTGAATGAAAGAGATATTTATGCCAATGGATCTGGAAAAGAGCGTTGATGGAATGGGGATCACAATGGGTGTTGTGAAAAACGTGCCATTATTTTCTTGCTGTGGGACAAGGGATCCGGACAGGTGAGAAAGAGCATAGTTGTCAGGGATGGTTTTGGATGGATACTGAAGACAAAGGTGGGAGAAAACATGGTCTTCACATAGAGTTTTGATATCTATGGGTATCAGGAACAAGAAGGAAAGAAAGCTTAAGAAAACATTGTGAAGTGGGGTAAAGAATATAGGAGCTTTTATTGGGAAGGGATTGAGGAAAGGTAGTAGATATAAGTGGCGGTCTGAGAAATTTGTTTGGAGGAGAGGTGACGGAAGTTTTTCTGGAACAAAGAACCGCCTTCCTTTCGCCTTTTTTTGTGATGCTTACAAGTTTCCGACTCTAAGCTTATAACCACAAAATCATTCAAAAAGAGGGAAGGCCACTTAAATCTTTGAAATTTCTTCAAAAATATCTGATTTATTCACAAAAAAAGGCCCCTGCACATTCTTTCAAGTTAGGCAAGTAAATTTCAAATTTTTGCTCCCCTTAGAAGTGTGGAGCAAAATTTTTGAAAGTTACTCGTTGAATTTTTGATGTTACTTCCTGCTCATTTGCATTATTTCTATTCTGGGGAAAGGGCGATAATTTTGGGAGTTTGGAAGAAGAAGAGGGTAAATATTACAGCAGATACTGAGAGTTGGGATTATTTTCCAGTGGGGGAGAGGTTGCGCAAAATTTCAGATGAAAAAACGAAGTTATTTGGGAAGGGGGAAAGGGGCAAAGATACCGTAACAAATATGAAAAAGAGATCTTGTGAGTGAGGAGAAATTTAGATAGATACTGCAGTAAAAGACATGTGTTCTTTCTTGAGAGGAGGAAAATGGAGCTGGATATTAGATATTTTAGGAATTGCAAATCAAATTCTTATGGCGTAGAGATAGGAGAGTAGAAAATTTTATATCGGATAACAAAAATTCTGGTTTTTGAGGAGGGTGAGCGGAGGGAGAGGGTAGAAATTGTAAAAAAAATGTACAGAATTAGGCTGCCGTTTCTAAGAGTGAGTTTTTAGGAGACACAAGAAAAAGAGGCTCTATAGGGACAGCATAAGCTTCTAAAGATATGTATATGGGTCTCGCAATCGTAAAGCATATCTATTAGCAACGAACGATCTAACATTAGCCAAGTGTTGCCAGCCCCGTACTAGCGCACCCCGTGCTAGCGGATAAAGCTAGCGCGGGGAGATCGCACACCGACCAAGCCGAACTGGATATGCCGACAGGCGAAGATATACGAGACACTGCAATAGCCATATGGACAGCGATTTTTTCGCATAAGGAAGCATATAGCTCACTAAACGCGCGGGAGGGGTGGAATCGAAAGCGTAGAGGTAGGAGTAGGGTAGAATTTGGAGCCAGTGAAGCTGGTAAGGTAAGGAGGTGAAGATGAAGGGTGAAGGCGGTGAAGGTAGTGGCGAAGGCGGTGAAGGTGGTGGCGAAGGCGGTGGTGGTGGTGGTGAAGGCGGTGGAGGAAGAAATGGAAGAGAAAGGCAAAAAAAGTTTCTATCAGAAGCAAGCAAGACTGCAAGAGATATCTTTGTCCTCAATTCCTCCATAACATCCCGGATTCCCATAACTGCCCTCACCCAGCCCTTTCAACCATACACCAACCACATTCAACCGGATGAGATTTCGAATTCGAATTGCAAAGACACGATCCAAAAGAAAAAGTGTTAGGCAGCTTAGAAGACACATGGTGCAAAACTATTGGGATATGACTCGTATGCATGATGTCTGTGTTGTCCCATGGCTGTCGGTGTAAGCTTCTCCTAAGCCAGCGAAACAAGTTCTTTGGTAGAAGTGTTGCCGAAGAGATAGTTGATGACTAGGTCCAGAAGAATCTATAGCAATCTACATCAAACAATCTATTTGTCTATCCATATGTGGTCATACACGATTTGTTTGACTACCTAGTATAGCTAAAAAAAAAGAATAAGATTGTACCGTAATCCCAAGAAATGTCCAAAATCTAGTTCTATTTTTTCAGCAGAAGCACACCTCCTGCGCTCAATAGGAACATCTAGCGATGAGAATATGGACTTTTATTGTATACATGTAAAAGAGAAAACATTTTGAACCCTTCAACTTTGAATATAGGCTCTGATGGAAGGGGGAGGGGGAGGAGAGGGAGTAAATAGTGCGGCGGTTTGAGTCGCCGTTATGATCGGTGAGATCAAGTTCAAATTTCGAACCTAGGCTTTCAAGCCGTTGAGTTCGCCAGCAACTGTAAGTCGGTGTCAGAGCTACCTAAAAGACTGAAAATAGCGATTTGATGCTTTGCCTCCCCCCCCCCCTTTGAAACTTTTCAAAAGACACGCTCTCCGTAGCTATTTCAACAATATTAATGTGGTAATATTCATAATGATTAATATTCAATATTTATTGAACTTGAATTTCTCCATACTTTTTGCAAAGCACATCGTTTTATTTATTCATATGTCTATTATGCCCATAACCAGAACAGAGTTCTGAGAATGTGACCAGGAAGAGATACAACAAACCAAAAGCTTTCAATAAGTCAGCTAGCTCAAGTCCGGTCACCAAATATTTCAAAAAAAAAAAGGAATCAAGCTCCTATAGGCTAAGAAATCACCATTATGTTTCGAGACGCGGCGCAACCTTGTAGAAAGCTTCATCCCTCATTCTTCATAAATAAATTACAAATCGGTCAAATTCTTGCATTTGCAAACGGAACTATGAATGAAAAAACTCTCACAAGTAAGCAAGAAATTTGAAAAAAATTTCTACGAGAATATTTATTTTTTGAGAGAGTAATAAATGACTTTTGTATGCAGAAAAATCATACATTAACAGAAATAATGGGAGCGAGAAATGAAAATATAAGGATGACTAAAAATGGATATTTCAACCAGCAAAGAGGGAGTGAGATTTGCGTCGGGTTTCTGCTTCAAAGTGGTCTTCAGTTTCCTCACGCACTCATCCTTTCATGTGAGTTTTTTGTCTGCCATTAGTAGCCTCTCCTCATATTATGCGTTCCATCACTCTGCAAAGAATCCACAATCGTTCGTTATCATACATTTGATCAAATTATACAGATGAAACATGATTTAGATTAAGAATCGCGGTTCTTGTGCCTCTGAGTGTTAAATGGCGAAGTCTTTTTTGGGAAATGATACAGTCAAAAATTATTAGAAATATCAGTGGTATACGTTCCGGTTGTTCCTTGACTCTCATTATTAGTGCCAGCAACATTCAGAGTGAAAACAGCTGGTAGAGCATTTAGCTGCCTCCGAATCGCGCGCGTGCGCCTGCGGCGCGTATGATGATGCCTGCTACTCGATGTAGGGCGCATGCAATGTAGTATTAACAGGCTATCATTTACTCTTCTTCGCTGCTACTTTTTCATAAGACTTTTGAGCATAAGCGTGTTCCAGCAAATTTAACCGAAAGCTTCAAATGAAAAAATAACAACGAAAAGTTAAGTAAAAAATCAAAAAGAAACCTTGCATAAGCAAAACGGCTATTTATCACTACGGAGTGCTATTTCTCTACATGGAACTAGTCTGAGTGTAGTGGCCGTCGAGTGCTCTTCACTACATTCGCTACGATTTGGGACGCCGTTTATGATTTAGAATAGCATGAATGACGATTCCGCAGGTCATTTTTCATTGTGAATTGTCATTGAAATTTTTAGTGCTATAAGATTCTGCTTCCGAAGTAAAAAAAATTCCAAACTATTTCAAAGTAAATTTTACTAAAATCTGCCCATCGAGTCATCCATTGAGCTGATTATGTAACCTTTGATTCAACCGCATTGGCGGCTGGAAGGCGGGGCTTTGTGACCTAAATGAGATCGCTTGCTCCCACAACGCAGTCTGCGTCTCTCCTGCGCGCGCGCTCTCCGATCTCTAGCTTTAACTAAGTTACAAAGCTCCGCCTTCCAGCCGTCAAACCAATTGAATCAAAGGGGACCTTTGACTGTCTTCGAATGGCAAAAAATTCGACGAGATTACGGTAGAATTACGGAAAGCGATAAGTGAGCGAAAAATCAGATTGCTAGAACCATATTTAGCGCAATAATTATATACTGTCAAACACAATTTACAATTCCTTTTTTACATGATGTTACGGTAGAGGTACTGTATGAACACTAAGATGATCTCCAACTCTACAATAAAGCTACCATAACAATGGACATGTTACCCGTGATTATTATGTAAATTAGTCCATTATGCAGATTTCGAGCAATTTCTGAGTGACTCCTACTGTACTCCTACCGTAATCACGCAGCAAAAAACACAAAGGAAATTTTAGCATGCCTACTGAGTGACAAATTTTTACTCATCATGCCGAAATGAGCAATGAGCTACTTCTGCTATATTTTGACTTATGGGTGCGCAAGCGTGAGACACGGCTCACGCTTGCGCACCCACGGCTCACGAGTGGCGTAATGGTATGAGGCGCTGATTTGCCCTTTGGGATCAAGGTTCGATCCCCGTCGTGAGACCAGAAAGCCATACCCACCGGGGAGATGGTGAATAGGTTCCATGGTGAACGCAAATCAAAGAATAAAAGCAAAGAATTGATGAACTGCTAATCTTTCCTTCAACCCCCCCCCCTCGCCCTTCCCTTCCTCACCGCCATAAACCAGTGAAAATTATGCCATTTATTTATAGTCTCCACAACAGTGAGACATCGGGAATCCAAGTCACTGACTCCCAAATTCTCTGCATGACTTTTTCGTTCCACCTTCTCTCATCCCGTTTTTTCCCGTTTTTCTGTACAAAGTAGCTGTTAATGTGATTCATTGGATTCAGCTGTGATATGCTATATCTCGATCAGCTTCCAGTTCTACCTGTTTACCTTGCCATTCCTGTTCTCGTTGATCATCCAATTTCCGAAGACGCGTACACAGCTAACTGATGACTGATCGTGGCTGTAACACACAACGCACATGCGGCCAGCCAGCCAGCCAGTTTCTTCCTTATGCAAAACGCTACTAGCATACAAATCTGCGCTAGTTCTTATTAGAGGGGGGAGGGGAGGGAAAGAAGAAATTTTTTGGGAATGCAAAATAAAGAAAAATTCCCATGTCAAAAGGATAGCTGCAAAATTTGGAGGGTACGCTTTTAAACAATTCGTCTTTTTTACAGTGGACATTGTGTAAATGCACAACATGCGCACATTCGCAAAGCTTAACTCTGGCGACTTTGGAACTGCATCACTGTTCCAGCGCACAATACTTACTCATCGCGGTTTTTCAAACAACGTTCAGCCGTAAGCGTGATCGTTATCCATATGGCTGCTACCGGGACCAGTTCTCGCAATACTAAATCAATATGTTCTACCGGAAGAATACAAGGAAGGAAACATCCAAAACAAAATTAGGGAGCGACAGAAATGAGAGTCACTCATTCAGATTAAAGTTGTTTCTAGCATAAACGAAAGTCTTTATCCACTGCGGGGACCAGTTCTCGCAATATCGAAACAATACACTTCTACAGAAAGAAGGAAGGAATCGCGAGAAACAGAATTGAGAAGTGATTGAAACGAGAATTGTTTACGCAGTGTTTGGATATTCTTAGGTAGGTGCCAGGGTATTACCGGTTCGTTCAAGTTAGCTATTCGCTATTGGTCAAATCACTGAACTGACCAATAGCGAACAAGGTGGACCGGATGAACAAGTTGAACCGGATAAGTGGCCCCTGCCTTAGCGTGAACGGAAGGGGCTAAATATATGACTGCTACGGGGACCAATTCTCGCAGAGTAAAATTTTCCCATTTACCTAATCGCTCACGCCTTTCCGTAGAACAGAAAATTTGTTATGTGCAAGAATCAAAAATTGCAATCTGTCGTACATATTCTCAGAATGTGACAGCAATTCCGTATTTCAATCAAAATGAAGGAACTGAGTGTGATTTTGAGTCGTCAACCGGCTCCGTACGACGGTTTAGGAAATGTCTCAGTCGTAAAAATGCATAATCCTCATGCATACGCAATTAGCGAGCAAAGAAGAAACTTCTGTCCTTGCGTTTAAGCGTTTGACGATTTGTAGATTTCTGCTTAAAAAGGAGATTTGCCATTAGCGTCCGTCTTTGCTTGTAAGCAATGTCAACAGATTTGGGGGATGACTTGTTCGTTGGCTAGTTTTGCGCCATAGGTTGAGATGTACGTTGCTAGAATCGAAATGCAATTACATTTCTTATGTCGTCGAAAAAATTGGTAATGCTTCCCCTTCTTCTCCTATTCTCCTTTTATCTTAATCTCAATCATGATTTCTCAACATTTTTTTATGTACTTACACGGGGCACATTTAGAGCGTGAGCGTATAGCCAACGAGAACTGGTCCCCAGCGAGCATGTGCCCGTAGCATACGTGTGGCCTTAGCCATTACTGCTTAAAGGCAGCAGGTTTACCGCTAAAGTTATACCCTCCCGACTCCATCGGAACATGAAACAGAAAACAGAGTGGGAAAGTTCTCGCGCCAAAAAAGTGATCTATTCAGTTGTTTCGATATTTCGCTGAATCGCATAAGCCAGTTGTTTACAGCGAAAATTTTTTACTGATAACTATTTTATAGTATCAAAGAGAGCTGAAAAACTCCGAATTTTTCGCGAGAACTGGTCCTCTTGTGCTTGGCAGCAGTCTAAAGGGTCGCAGCTATAGAATCGAATATATTGATGGATAGTAAAGTATGAAACCTAAATTTTATGCGGAAACTAGTCCCCTTCCTCCATCCTCTGCCGCAGTGTTACAGCTGCAGCAAGAATTACTATTAATGATTATAGGCACGCCGTCATTGAAGCACGACTTCTTTGAAAATGTTAAAGCAGATGGTTTGGTGGTATGCAAAAAGGAGGGAGAAAGGACCTGCTGATCGTTTTTGGCCTCGACCTGTCTTGGTCCTGTCATTACGGAAAATTCCACGAACTAATCCAGGATAGCCGTGAGCGTGTGAGCGAGAGCGGCTATCGAAGATGATGACACAGAGCGTTTCTCGCTCATATGGCATGAACTGGTTCGAGTCGCTCTCTGTGTCGACGATCGCCGATTATTCGCGTGTTTGGCTAGCCTGGTATGGCTTCGAAACAAGTCCGAAGCGACCCGTGTGTGTTCGAAAAATCTAAATCCAGCACGGAGAGTGTAAATGCCACCGGCTTGTGCACAAAGTGCAAATCGCCTCATTGCATCCGTTGCGATTCTCATCGTTTCGACAAGGGACTGCAAGGATAACGAGATTCTGAAGATTTTTTTCGAACTTTCGCTGAGAGCGAATGTTAAAGCCGTTTCTCGTTGGTTATTTGATTTTCATGCAAGTCAGAAAAAAGCGTAACGGCTCGGATTCCGGGTTTTGATGTGCTCTGCACGAAGCGAAATGTTCCTCCTTTGATAGGGAACATTCTTCAAGAATATGGAAGATCCGCGCCAGAACGACGTAGGGAAAAGATCGACATAAAGGAAGAAAACAAGCTAATTAGTGGTAGGGTAATATATTTGGAATGAATTATTTCGCCTGCTTAGCGTTTTTGAAGAGGAGGTAATGTTTCATGCTAAAGAAATTCGATGCCGCTCGTTCTTTCTTTGCCCTCCATTCTCCTCCTCACCGCCCTTACCGCAGGAGTAGGTCGCTCTTTTGAAGCGACCTACATGAGCCTTGCAGATAAATTAAACGTTTGAATCTCTTGATATCGTTCAAGTTGCCTCTTCCCATAAGAATTTTGGGGCATCAAATAAGAAATTTGAAAAGTTTTTCGAAATGTTCTTCAGAGAGCATGCCGCTTTCGGTTCGGGAAGGAAGCCACGTTTTCTTTGAACAAAATTTAAGGTCGCTAACTTTATATTATATTATTATATTATACTGTATTTATTGCATAGGAAGTGCGCTTTACAAATCATGGAAAAGAGCAAAAAAAATTGGTGAACACAAGACGAAAACCTGAAATCATTATTATTAAATGAAAGTTCTCAAATAACAGCCGCACTCAATTTTGCAAGTCATTTTTACACTACCACACCAATGTGACATGACCTCGGAATTATGGCATGTAAAATTGACTACCTCAACTAATGTTTACTATCTATTTTGAAGCTAGGTATCATGCATAAACCAAGTACAATCACTTTCGCTTTATCTCGCTCTTTCTTTACAAGATTTTGATAAGCAAGGGTGAGGCAAGGCATATGGGCCAAACCATGCGTGCCTTGATCAAGTCGCATGAGCTACGATATGATATCTATAAAACTTTTCAATCTTCCCCTTCTTAGACGCTGAAAAGAAGATGGAGTATCTTTTTAGTGTTGAAATCTTCGAAAATTTTCATAAGAAGTTCAGACATTGCTTAAAATTTGTGTATAAAACCATCCAATTACAGCATTTGCTTAAATGTACTCAGCAATAGCTTACTCGAGGATGCCAAGAATTTTTGCGAGTTTAGGGGACATTATTTTCCTAATGTCGGTGAATGCTATCCACTTGTAACTGATCGCTGACCAGTAGGTGTTTTTACTAGTATTACATACATTCATGTTGTAAAAACTAAATATGAAGGGGCGATTTACATTATCACTAATAACCCAGTGTCAATCGTTTTCGTAAGTGATGACAGGGATATAAAGGGATGAGCAAAGAGCCAGCTGAGGACATTTTGTATGTTCTCTTGCTTTGGCATCATACTGAATCATCTTCCTTGACCTAGTAACTTTTGTTACCAAACAAGTCCAGACTCCTAAAAAAAATTTTAGCCTGCACGTGGAAGAATGTTTATGCCATTCGATCTACACTCTTCTGGACTAAGCTCGAGCTTCTTCTTTTGCCTGAAAAAAGAAAGAAAACAGCTAGGTAGCCTTGAAAAGACTAAAGTCGTGATGCCGTAAACAGATCCAGTTCTCGTATGAGGCAAGACCCGATTATTGTTACGTATCATAGAGGACGTTTAAAGAAAGCTGTCGCGTTTAGATTTTTATATGGCCGCGTCTCGAAAGTGGATATTACGGGATCGGCCAATATTCCTTTAAGCGATAGAAGGGGGGGGGGGGGAGAGAGAATGGAAGACTGAGGGCCCGATTTTGATTTCTTGCTGAAGGATCATTATGATGATTTGATTTCCAATTGCTTCGGGTACTTGATCTCATCTCCCCCCCCCCCCTCCTCCTCGCCTGAGCCTAAGACGCTTCCCTTAAAAACATGTTTTGGCGTCTCTATTTTGACTGGTGATATCTAGCCCGCACCCACCCCGGTCCACAATCTTTCACAAATCCAGCTCAAATTGCTGACAGACTGCCGTTGTTGAAGGCACCGTCCATCCAAAGTGGAGGTTGATGAGATTACGATGGCATGCTAGTGTGGGCCCCCACACTAGGCAAACTCCCAAGTAGCGCCGCATAAGATTCCTTCCGAAGCGAGAAATCCGCTCCGGAAGGGACGTAATCCGGAGCTGGTCACTCCGCCCACCTGGTCACTCCGCCCATTTTGCAGGTTTGGCGGGCTGCGGCGCTGATATACGCCGGGCGTATAACACGCCGCAGCTCTGCGACCTGCACTTCCACCCGTCCCGCTTGTCTCCAAAATAGGGATTTTTGGGGTTTTCGGGGATTCTCGACTTCATATTCGAATTCAGGGCCTTCAGAAGGCCCGGTATCGCCAAAAAGTCGAGAATTTGGATGAACGGTGCCTTCAAACTGACGGCATGTATCGCTACCACAGAGAAAAGTCAAAGTTACAACCGGTTTCCTTCACAACACTGGCAAAGGTTTCAAACATCAGCTATCCCCTCCCCCTCCCGCCGTTCTTATACAGGTTTTCATCGAGCCGTTGTAATAGCGTTTCAATAGATCACATTACACTGAAAAGCAGATTCGATCTGTATCATATAGTAGTCGAGACGTGAATTCTTGTTATAAGAGGGATGCCAACGCGCAGGGTGAAACCGATGACAAAGTCTTTCGAGACGACTATAAACTCATAAATACGGGATCTTATCTGCATGACTGATGTGTACGAGTGATGATAACTTCCTCCGAGAACCGCTTTCAAGCGGACCGAGATTATCGAGAACCAGTGCATCACCTCTGCTTCGCAGAGGCTTGACTGGTCCCATTCTATATGCCTTACTCATTCTCGCCTAATGATGGCTTTGTACTCATCGCGCGATGCCGACTATCAGGAATATAATGTAAACAACTACTCATTCCAAGAGCTTTTCATGTGAGATCGATGATATCGCGACGGAACATTTCGCAAAAGAACAGATGCAAATCTGAATAAGTTCCAGAACCTCTTTTGGCTTGGTAGTCGCCATAAGGACAATAAGTGCCGTCAGCGACATCTCTATGCAAAAATCTTCTCAAATGCTCAGGTAAAACCACGGCGGATTGACCATTTACACTACACTTTCTTTTTGTAAAGTAGTAAACTTTGGTCACTTTATAGAGAGTACATGGCTTGCACATCAGCATGCCAAAACATCCAAGATTTTGCAAAAAGCGTTAATACGGACTTAATTTTGCGGGCCAGAAGCCAAGTGGATCCGCCTGACGCGCAAATTCTGAGGGACCCATCGAACGAATCCGCTCGTGCTTTTGCATGGTGGAGTTCAACGCTGGTAGCATGCGCTGTGCAAAATTTGGGCTCAGGAAGTTGCCTGGAACTCGCTCTATCAATTTCGTTACAGACACACACAATACACATACACACAAAAATACGTAAACAACCTTAGCCCATTATTATAAGTTTTTAGCTGGCTTGCCCTGCTCCGCCCGGCCCTGTCAAAACACTATGATTAAGCTCTTATCCCTATTTGTACAATCTTTCGCCTTGCCACGTCTACATGCAAATTCCCTATCCCCGCTGTTTTAGTAATCATGCTTACTTACCCCCAGCGTGCCAAATATCAGCCCCGTAGGTCAAACTTCGCAAAAAATTGATGAAATCGATAAAAGTCACGGATAATTCTAGAAAATAATATAGTATTCGTAATCAGCATGCTCGATTATCCCCCTCTGCCAAATCCCATCCCCTAGCTCAAATTTGCAAAAAATCGATAAAATCGATTTGTAATTAGCATGCTCGATTACCTCGTTGTGCCAACTTCCAGCTTCATAGGTCGAACTACGCAAAAAATCGATAAAATCGTTGTCGATCGATAATAAAAGAATAGCCTATGAAACTCGGCCCTTCCCGAATGCGTGCCAAGTTTGGTCCAGATCGGTCCAGAGATAAAAATTTCTTTTCGGAACACACACACACACACACACACACACACACACACACACACACACACACACACACACACACACACACACACACACACACACACACACACACACACACACACACACACACACACACACACACACACACACACACACACACACACACACACACACACACACACACACACACACACACGACTTTATATATAAGAAGATGATGTTAAGTACTAAATATTAGGTTCTTTGGCGGTCCGAGGGAAATTTTTGAAACTTACCTATATGGATTATAAAAATGTGCAAACGACTTGTTTATTTTTGTAAATAATTAAAATAATTTTTAAAATTTTCTAAAAATTCAAATTAGCCCTATAAAAATTTTTTTTTCGGGGGCGTGGCTGACGCCACGCCCCCTTTTTCCAGATTTTAGGGGTTGGGGACCCGCAAAAATTTTGAGAAGTACTCCTAAGTTTTTGGAGTGCGTGGCTAACGCCACGCACCTTCATTTGAAAAATTTTTTTCCGCACCCCCCCCCGGTCCGAAATCCTGGGACCGCCACTGATTAGGTTGGCTCGAAAGTTCTTGCGTAATTCAAAAAAATTCAATAACTTTTCAACACCTAAACCTAAATCGCAGACGGCCGCTATCTAGTCGAAAAAAAATCTGTAGAAATTACTTACACAGCAGAAATCCATACGTTATTTTGGCAAACTTTGATCTCGTATGGGAATGCAAAAATAAGAAATTTGTGAAATTTGTCATTCTACAGGATAAATCCCCTTATCGCTGTAGTTTTTCCACAAAACGCAGGTTGGAACCAGAAATTGTACCTACCGCCTATTTAGAACCTTGCGACGTTTTTTGAGTGTAAAAAAATGTTTTGGCCGAAAAACTGCGGTAGAGGGGATTTTTTCCTCAAAATGACATATTTAACGAATCTTTTGTTTTTGCTTCACCGTACAAGATCAAAGCCTTCCAAAGTAAAATATGGACTTCTGCTGTATAAGTAATTTTTACAGATTTTCGGCTAGCTAGCGGCACTCTGCGATTTTCTGGCACCAAATATTTTATTAGGTCATCGGATAATTTCTGTTACAATTTGGAGATTTTGCTCTGAAATTTCAACGAGTTGACCCTTTTGACCAATGTCACAGAATATTTTATATCACACTTCACATACATAGTGGAGCGGGAAGTTGTGCAAGCCGCGTTTCCAGCTTTTTGTATAATCCTGGTGATCCTCGTCAGCCGACCGTCTTTTCTTCAAGTCATTCCTTTTTCTTCAAAGCAATGAAAACATTCCAAAGGTGTACTGATTATCTGACTAAACAGCGTTAAGCAAATGGTCAGAACTTAAAGGCACCGTCCACCCAGATTCTCGACTTCCAGGTTTTTGTCGTTTCAGGGCCTTCTCATGTCCCTGATTCCGAATATGAAGACGAGAATCCGTGAAAACCCCGACAACCTCCATTCCGGAGAACCCACATGCCGGCTTTCCAGAACGGTGATTGGATGAGCGCACACAAATGGGCGGGCATGGATGGGGAGGGGCGTGCATGGATGGGGGTCCTCGTGCATCGTCGCTGTTCCGAAGCGATTTTCTCGCTTCAGAAGCGGCATATTGCGCCGGGACTTGGGTATTGGCTTGACAGGAGGCCCTACTGTTATATGCTGCCAAAAGCTCAACACCCTCAACTTAGGGTGGACGGTGCCTTTAACCCAACCATATCAGAAAAGCTATATACAGGGTGTCCCAAAAAGATGTGCACACTGTTTGATGGTTAATAACTCTCTTGCTTTCATGTCTTTTGCCGAGCTTGAGTACCATTCTTTAGAGCCAGGTTCTACTTAGATCTGCAGTCTAAAGCGACTTATCAGCAGCTCTTCATTACTGTAGGGTTACGGTAGGAATTTCGAGGAAGATTTTAAGCCATTAAAGTGGTATTTTGCTTCAAAAAAAGCCAAACAAGCCAGAAACTCTTGAACTGGGTTAATTGAAGTTGCTGATTCTATGTATGAAAATTGTCAGATTTAGGGTAACAACTGATTTTTCAGTGATTGTCAGAAATGTGAATACGCCATCAAGAAAGCTTGAAAAACTGGTGGAAAGATATGTAGTGAAATCAGCACGCCTGAAAACCTTGCTACACAAATTTTTAGATTTTTTTGGAATTATTTCATCAAAAAACTTATTTCACAGTGACGCTATATGCTGAAAGTTCATACCGTGATCCTCCAGTAACGAACAGTGATTGGTGGTTCGCTCTATACTGTAAATCTAAGTTTATCCTCGCTCTACAAAATGGTACCTCAAACTGCAAAAGACATGAAAGCAAGAGAGTTATTAACGATTAAACAGTGTGCACATCCTTAATGGGACACTCTGTATGTATATGGGCTCGCCTTGAAACCCTGACTTCAAAACTTATGTTTACCTATATGGTTTTGTAGACGAAAACCCTCTTTCCAGACTCGCATCCAGTTTTCATAAATGTAAAACACTATTTGACCTAAACACCAAAAAAGAAAGTCTGTGCAACGACGAAGATTTCAAAATTATTCTTTTTTGCCATTTGCAGTGAGCGAAGAAAATCATTTGAAAGTTGGTCACTCTGAGTGAAGAAGCTGTCCAACTCAATGCAGCGTTGCTCGGGTTTCACAACACGCGAACAAATGTTACAAGCTCTTAAACTTGCCTTTAACCGCACCTGTTTTCACAGTTGCCGTCGATTTTGTAAGGATCGTCAAGCCTCGGTGATGCGCCCAAAAAAGTGCAAGACATTACCCCCAACAATGTTTCAGCAATCAAAGATTTGATTCAAGGAAAGCGGAAAAGCTTCAAACTCATTAACTCAAAAATGGAGCATTCTTAGGGGGCAAAAATGGCCGATTTTTCCAAAAAAATTTTCTTCACAGGCTGTCCTTCAAAATTGTGACCTACTCTATAATCAGTAGAGCTCTACATAACTAACGGACATGAGCTCTCCAGCTCTCTTCATGCCTAAAAAATTCCACCACTAAAAGGCAGAATTTTAAGTCGACGTTCTTCTCTACTGCGCATGCTGGTGGTCCAAAAGAGGTGCTGAGGACAGGGCACAGATCGTCTGGAAGCAGACTGGTCATCGTATTTGGAGCAAAAAGCAAAGAAGACTTTTTTGACAAGTTGGGGCCGGCACCGAGCGCCATTTAGTCGAACACAAGTTTTTCGAACAGGTTATCACACGATTGACATGCTCTATCGTGTATGGCGAAAAATGCGCGCGATTTGAAGGCAAGGCTAAAATAAACAAATTGCTTGTTTACAGCGCACACAGAATCGTATGACACCGAAATTGAGTTGTATACATAGAAAATTATTTGCAAAAGAATTATGCAAAAGGTTTTGAGAACTTATATGAAGTACTACCTTTTTCAAAGTTAGTCCGCCTCCAGACGGTCACCAGACGATCTGAAAGCGTTTGGAGCATATGCTTTTGTTACTTCACATATGTTTTGGATATTCTTCTATCATGGACGGATTCCCCAGTCAAAAATCTATCACTGAGCATAAAAACATTTCCATATCATTGCCTTTCTTTGTTTTTGCCTCAATTTCTTATTAAATCGCTTTGTTAAATATCGCACTCCAATGTCAAGTTTCAATCCAGGGCTCAGCACAGCTGGCACCGGGTCAAGCTGGATATCGTTTTTAGGGCGGAAAGCAAAGGGGATATCGTTTCTACAGGGGCCGAGGCGGAGACCTGCCGCGAAAATGCCGCCGGCATGTCACCGGCATGCCATTGGCAAGCTGTCCATCAACAAACAAAGGCGTTGTTTTCAGCCAAAACGCAATAGTATGACACCAAATTTGGTGTGTGCATGCGCGTTGGTGGACCGGAACTATGGGCCAAAAATTTATGAAAACTTATGTGGATGAAAGCTGTGCCGAACTTTTTTCCGAATTAGCTGGCACCGTGCCAGCTGGGTGCCAGCTGAGCTGGCACCGACACTTTGCTCACATAAATTTTCATACTTTTTTACATAAAATGTATCCACACTGTAAAAGATTGCATACGGAGAAGAAAAAGTTTCATAATGTTCTCTTTTCAGCGTTTTAGAGCAATTTGAAAACCACTCGGTCCGCTCCGCAATTGAAAAATCG
This sequence comes from Cylicocyclus nassatus, assembly GCA_958299035.1. NCBI lineage: Eukaryota > Metazoa > Nematoda > Chromadorea > Rhabditida > Strongylidae > Cylicocyclus > Cylicocyclus nassatus. The sequence continues at coordinate 82,244,995 of CATQJL010000112.1, forward strand.
GCTTTTTCTGCTTCTCAAGATGTGATTCGACCACTTAAAAAGCTCAGAAAGCTGTGAAAAGCTCTTTCATGAAATCAGAAATGCATGAAAACACTACTACATTTTTTTACATGATATAAAAATGATAACGGGTTTTCAAAATAGGTCAAAAGGGACTTCGTACGAAATTTTCAATATCAAACGGGACTTAGTTTTGAAATTTCCCTGGTGCCAGCTCGTGCCGAGCCCTGTTCCAATCTGAATTTACACTCTTATCTCACGTTTTTTCTTTCAAACTAATAAATCTTTCTTGTTGCCATCTTTTCCTAAGTAGGTAGGTCAAAGGGAACTTCGTATAACTTCCAAAAGTCAGGGAAGACTCCGTTTTTGGAAACCCCAAAAACCGACTCGTGCCGGGCCCTGGCTGAGGACCTAACATAATAGAGATCCTTGTAGACAACATTGCCTTTGCAGCAAAATTTGCAGCACTCAGGAGCGTTCTGCTTAGAGTTACAGCAGTTCGAAAAAAAACTTTCGTAAGTGCCCGGGAAACTTTCTTTACTACCTAAAATTACCGGCAGATTTTAAGCAGCAAATGAAAAATGCATTTTTCATAACTTCAAAAAGATCAGTTTGGCGATAACAACGTAACCTCTAAGTTCGCTCGAAGCGTTTTCTCATTTTCTTGACTTGATATCTCACAAATCTCAAAACTTCTTCGTCAATTCCTTTTATTAGATGCGTCCATGAAACTTCAAAAACTTTCCCGCAGCGCTGTTCAGGATACTTTTTTGATATGTAAAATGCTAAACATTTTATCAATTATGGACCATATTCGACCTGAAATTTTTTAAGTTGAGCAACCTCCAACACTTGAAAGAAGGCTGCAGATCAGAAAAAGGGATTTATTTTGAACTTCTGTTCCTTCTCCCGTGTGGTTTTGCTCGACTTGCTTGAAAAAGTGCGTTTTTGTAAGATGGGATTGCCGATAACAGTTCGCCTTCGAAATAAAGCCAATCCTTTTTTTTTCATTTCCAAATCTCACCTTTTGCACACGCTTTAATCGGATACATTTCAAAAGCAAATCTTGCAACTGCTTCTTTCGCACCACTCGAAATTTCTAATTTCACTCTAACGAGGCGCAAAAAACAAATTTTGAAACAAAAGCTTAGTTTTTGATTTTCTGATGCACAATTTCGCGAATAGTTGTTTGAACTGATGCATGTTCAAGTTACTCTTCTGCTGGCATTACTTGTTTTGGTTTTTGCTTACCGCCTTTCAATTTCGTTTTTCTTTCAAAAACATCAAAGAATTTCTCCTACAGGGAATAGCCAGTATTTCGTTTCTTTTAAGTCTAAAAAACTCTTGCGCATACCTTAATAAAAGTGCAATATGCACTGACTACTTGTATTTTCAAAGAAAAAATTAGAGGCGCAGAGCGGGAAGACTAATAAATATCAATCATGTCAGAATTGGCTATCATCTGCGTGTTTCAAAGATATGATTTTCATTACCTCGCAATTCACTAACAGTCAACGCAATCGTAATTTCAATCGCACACATGATCAACCATATGTTATCAACGATTGTGTTGATAACATATGGTTTGTTGATGCCATGAAGGCACGGACTATACGAAGCCCCCATCCCCCCCGCGCCACCCTACCGCCTTATCGCTCGTATCGCTAAACGCTGCTGCTTTAGCTCATGTCTTCAATGTTATGCCTAAAAATACGTCTTCAAACTCTTGTGACAGCCACAGATCGAAAAGATATTAACTTGTTAAATATAGTTACAAGGGAAAACAGTTAACTTACACTTTGAGATGATACACATATACAGGGCTTGTCAAACGAAGTGTCGCTTGCCCCAACATCTTAACTCCCGCGCTGGACTCTGCGTCTCTTCTGCGGAAGTGCTCCCTAATTATTTCCAATCAATTGAGCCTTTCCCACGCTCGCCCTGGGAAAATACTCGGAGAACATGTTCCGCGGAAGAGATGCAGAGTCCAGGGCGGGAGTGGAGATGCGGCGCAAGCGACACTTCATTTGGTAAGCTTTGTATTTAAGATCAGCTTCGAACGATGGTTCCAAATATGCTGTTCCTAACTGCGGCGCATCATATTGAAGCGGGTTACCGTTTTTTTTCTGCGCAAAGGATGCATAATCTTTCACCTATGGCATCACGGTACCATCATCTATGTAAGCGCTGCTCTAATGCGTCAAGTTCCTTGCCGAGGCAGAATATTTAATTCTGATATCATGTTAGTATCCTAGTACCGTTTTAAGGCAAATTTCCATCTACAGGCAGCTTTCCCATGTATGGCATATTATGCAGAAAAAGGCACATAACTCGATTCAGAATAATGCCTGCGGCGAGGACAACATATTTAGGAGCAGCGTTCGAAGCTGATTCCAAATATATGTATCACATCTCAAAACGCAAATCTAAATTACCTGACTTCCTTTGTTAGGTAGTAAAATGATTTCATGCTGGGACCGTGCTCTTGTGTATCCAAACTAAGAAATAGTTAGTTTCGGTTTTTACAATTGCTATTCACTTGCATCGTTTCGTTATTATACGTTTTTTTAACTTCTTCTCAATTTGCACAAAATTTCGACCGACACAGCTTTTTGAGTCGTAAAGATTTCTATAGTTGAGACATACTTAGATTGTAAGCTAGGATGGCGACAGATTCTAATGAAGCGACACCTTTAGATGCCCCAAGAGCTTGAATCGTTGATTTCAATGCTTTCCCTATTTGAGAGCGCTTTTGAGCGTTTTCCAGGGCTGGTTGCTGTTGCTTGCAAAGCCTTTCGCACTCTACATGTTGTTAGAATAGTGCAATGGTGAATGTGTGGTGTTGTTGAGGCCCTGTGGGCTCGCTCAAGTCCGCTGTAGGACAGTGCTTTTGCATTGCATGTAAATGCTTAAAAATTGAGTGAAAATGTAATCGTAAATCAATTTTCCGTACTTTAAAGATCATTTTAGATTGGGCAGAGTTGGCCGAGAGGTTAGTGCTTTTGTCTCTGGCGAAGAAGGTCACGGTTTGATTCCACGCAGGGGCTAATTTCTTTGGGAAAGCGGAGGGCGTCTGTTACTTGGTGGGTGTCAGTTAAAAATTGCCGCGGCGTCACAATAACCCGGGCGAGAGGCAGCAGGGCCAAAGAAAATGTCCCAGAGGAAATGTTTAGACCCTGGCAAAGCTCTTGCCCCACGAATCCAGCGTCAGGCTGCTCAATCAAGAGAAAGCGCGCGACAAGCCGGCTGAAAATACAATCCGTCGCATTCAAATGCATTTTTATGTTCAGACAAAATCTTCGGATCAAAGCTAGGGCGTTCCCCGGAGGCGACGCGCACTCAGCCCGAAGGGTGCGATCAGTGTGCTAGGGTTACAGTCTCAACAAAGTGAACGGGGACGGCTAAAGATGCTAGTTAACCGTAGGCACGGATACAAGCTCTCAGATAGGTTACGTCTAGCTACGCTTAACCGTTGGATCTCTCACAGCTCGTCATCGAGAAGTAGCAGATCTCCTCAGAAGACACAAAGCAGACATTGCCTGTCTTCAAGAAACCAAAAGAGGAGAAAAGTCACGAGACATCGGAGATGGCTAAAAAAATTCTATACAGTGGGACAAGCATGCAGTAAAGGCGTCGGAATAGCGGCCTCTGAAGCACCGAGAGATAGTAACTGGCATAAATCGGATAAACGACCGTCTGATAAGCATAGGAGTAGATATCGGAAAAAAGAAGCTTTGACAGCGTACGCGCCACAAGCAGGTTGCGCAGAAGCTGAGAAAGAAGAGTTCTGGCAAAAGCTCGACGACTACATAAGCGCCATACCACAAGAAGAGATGCTACTGATTAAAGCAGACCTAAACGGGCACGCAGGAGAGCAACGAAGTGGCAGAAGTGTCAGGAAAACCACGGATACGGCATGCGTAACGACGAAGGAGAGCGTTTTGAAGTTTGCAATGCCTATGACTCGGCCTTAGCGAACACATACTTCATCAAGAAGACCAGTCATATCGTCACTTACGCCAGTGGGGACGGTGCGACAGAATGAGCTCAAGTACGTAACGGAGAGCAAAGTCATCCGGCGAAGACTGCGTACCCCAGCATAGAGCGCTGCTTCTAGATTTGAATATTCCCATCGACAAAAGAAGAAGAGCAATGACGAAGGGGTAGGGAGCGCATCAAATGGTGGAAGCTCAAGGGCAATACTCAAGCCAAAGCGGCACTGGAGTCAACCCTGCCAAAGATGGAAAAAGAACCAGAACATTCGTGGACGCGTCTGAAGAACAACATCCATCAAATGGCAAGCAGCCTACTGGAACGCACGAAACCCGGAAGGCTGAAGCTCGAAAAGAGAGTGTGTTGGTGGAATTCTACCGTGCAAGAGTTCATCAAGAAGAAGAAAATGGCGTATAAAGCATGGCAGAAGTCAGGAGTGGAAGTAGCGCGTCAAGAATACCTGAATGCAAAGCGTGAAGCTAACAAGGGAAAGATGATTGGTCGAAGTGACCTTTTGAGAAAATTTGTATACCATGTTGGAGGGCATACATCACTGATTCCAAATCCGTTTTCACTATCTCACTATCTTACTATATCATTCCTGCACGAGAAGTTATGAGCGTTTATTAGAGAAAAAACTGATTGTGCGAGTAATATAAAAACAGTAGTAACATTTTTCCTAGCTCTCAGGTGGACCAGTGGTAAACTTTCCAGCACTCTATAAATTAAATAATCTTAGATAAGACCTATCCGCACTTCGGCTGTCTCATTCAAAAGCTGGTAAAATTCTGGCAACTGCTTTTATCCCAGAAAAACATTCATTTTTTGATCCTCTAAACGCTCGTAACTCTTCGTCCAGTAATGCACCGCAGATAAGGAGGACAGATTTGGAATCAGCATTTTACGCCCTTTAACATCGTTTACAAATCATCGCAGAAGGCCGCTTCAACTGACCATCCTTCCCTCGTAAGAAGAGTGTCAGAGAGGCGAAGGAAGCTTATGTGACAGATGTCTACAAGAAGCTGAACACTCGCGAAGGCGAGCGAGGATATATTGAAATGCAAAAAGTAGGGCGAGACACAAGACACGAATCACTTCTACAATATCAAGGATGTGAACGAAAGAATCCTAAGACCAGAAGAGATATGCGTACGATGGCAAACGCACTTCGAAGCAATCGCATCTACAACCTACGAGAAGTCATCTACAGTAGTAGCTGGTCCTGTAAAAGGCCCGGATACTGGAAACGAGACTTCGAAGCATCATAAAGCTGGCCTTCAATCAATGTGTATTCGTGGAGGGCACGACAGTCGCCATCCACACAGCCAGAATAATAATCGAACGAAGCAGGAACAAGCAATGCCAACTACACGTCCTAGATCTCGAGAAGGCATTCGACAAAGTACCGCACGAGATAATATGGTGGGCACTACGCAAGCACATGGTGCCAGAGAACTATGTACGATGGTTCCAAATATACAAAGATGCCACTGGCCACGTCCAAACAGCCGGAGGACCGTTAGAAGAATTCTTGATACAAGCTGGAGTAAATCAGGGTTCTGTACTCTCACCGCTCCTGTTCATCACGAATGCGATAGTCGAAGACTTTATACGGCAACCACCGTGGGCACTCATGTATGCGGATGATATAGTTCTACTAGCAAGAAGCAGGCAAGAACTTCAAATAGATGTGCAGCAGTGGAAAGATCAATTGGAGCTGCACGGATTGAAGCTGAACACAACAAAGACGGAGTGGGAGATTGGAACTCAAACACCAGGAAGCACTCAGATTGGAGGCACGATGATCAAGAGATCACCTCTTCAAGTACTTGGAAAACCGTACCTCCGCAGATGGAAGTCTACACGACAAAAGAGTGAATGCAGCTTGAATGTATTAAAGAAGCTTAACAGGAGTGCTATTTGACCGAAGGATGCCGAGAGACCTCAAATCCCTGATATAAAGCAGTACTTCGTCCAACGGCGCAGCATGGGAGCGAATGCTGGCCGTGTACCCGCAGTGAAGAGAAGTAATGGAGATGAGGATGCTGAGATGAACTATAGGAGTTACCTTAATAGACCACATCACGAACGACACAGTACGAAGCATGATGAAAGTCGTCAAGAAGATGTAAGAAAGACGCTTGAGATGGTATGGACAATGGTATGGACACGTGAGTCGGCGAGATGGAGACAACATAGCCAGGTTGGCTATGACAGTGAACGTACCAGGAAAGAGGCCAAAAGGAAGGCACAAGATGCGATGGCTAGACAGAGTCAAAGCAAATAGAGAACTTGAGAAAATGAACAGCAAGCCTTGAACCGAGAAGAATGGAGAAAGCTTACGAGAGCAGCAAACCCCGAATGACGGGAAGAATGCAAGGATAAAACAAAAAAGATCATGTTAGATTATTAGACAAATGGCATTGTTGCTATCCAGTATTCTACTACCTCTACAATATGCCACACCACATAATTGGGTACAAACAGCTATGCAAACAAAGCGGCCGCGATCTGTCGCGCAAATGCGCCCACAACTTTTTTCCTGGAATCTCGCAGTTTGTGAAAATGTGAAGTCAGTTCTGAGCTCTTGGCTACGGTATGCGTCCTGTGCTGATCGGTCTCTTCAAGCTCGTGAACATCCCTTGGTTAGTTAGTCGCTCTAGTAACACTTTACCTCGTGTTTTTTCTTTGAGCCAACCATAATCACTTCGGATCTAGAGCTTTGTATGCAGCAAACCTACAACGCATTCACTAATTTGACAGAATTATTTTTTGTAAGGGTGATTGATTCAAAAGTAATGAGCACCTAAAGAATAAATGCAGTTTTCTCAAATAGAAAACTAAACTGGATACCCAAGTCTTGGTAGATATTATTACATATCAAACCCTTTTGATTGAGATCTGTACATGGGCACTGTCAATTCACGTCGCTTCTTGAAGCCTCAAAGGCATCGTCCAGACAAATATGGATCTAACGGGATTCTACGTAGAAAGTAATTTTTGGGGCTCTAACTAAAGCACTGCCCAAGCGGCAGCGCGGATGACTCACTAACGGCTGAGATATGCGCCTGCAAACTGAACCACAGGACCGTATTTCTCGTGGATTAATGGCGCAATTCATCAGTTTCGAGCGAGGTTACACGCTAAGG